>OY757027.1:47143605-47784844 GCA_963580285.1 Lucinisca nassula
ATTTCAATGGAATGAATTCTTAGGTCAAAGCTTAGCCTCGATTCCAAGCGACGCGGGCTTCCCTCTGGTTGGAAATGCCCAAATCGAGTCCATAGCATGGGCGATTCTTGTAATTTATAACATTTGTTTCTTGGAGTAATGATGTGGAAAAGCCCTTTATAACATCTCATACTCCCAACTGGGATTTTTTTTATAACGGTAAATTCATTATAACACCACAATAAAAGGGAACACATTATTTCGTTATAACGCGGATCCCCTGTATCTTGCAAATATATGTATATACTAGCGAAGGTCCAAGTCAATAGCTTGTATAAGAACAAAGTTATGGTCTGGACAGTGGTACAAAAGGAGACACAAATAGAAGACAGAAAAACCCACGTCCCACCAAACTCGTTCTCACTACGTTCTGAAAGTGTGCTAAAAACGGAATCGAACTGTTTCGAAACGCAGTTGACTTAGCAGCAACCTTTTAAGATCTGTTTATGAACGTTATGGACGGGCTTGGTCGGGAATAGTATTTTTGCCGTCCATTCAGTTCTGCAATTAGACGGAGTGGCAACGTACTAAAAACGAGGTGAATGTACTTGAAACGTGATGGAAGTACTCTGAACAGAACTGTCGTACTTCGATCCTATTACGACGTGGTGCAGTCGGGTATCAGCTACATGTAAATCCCAGGTCCCCGCCCATAGGGGCTTGAAGAAATATATGGGCTGCATGATACTTCCACGCAGAGCTGAATCCGGCCCGCACACTAGTACTGGTAAACCGCTTAGAGGAGCTAAGCCTGTCCAGGAATCGGGGTGCGAGGCGGACCGTCCATGCTTATAAACCCTATTGGTTTCATTGGGCGACAGGGGTTGAGATGTCACTTCATCTCAGTGTCGGGTAAAAGTCCGACAAAATTGGAAGCAACGTCTCCAAAATGACCTTTACAGTGTTGACGGGGACGTTAAACCTCAAATCAACCAACCAACATGTAAATCCCGCAGAAAGTAAGCGACTGTCTAAACAATTTATACCACTGCAACACTTTGAGCTGCATATTCAAACATTTATTAACCAATTCAGTACCAGAAACCCCTTAAGGGGTACATTGGAAAACAGTGCAGGCCTAGATCAGAACGCGGCGTCTGCTCAGGGCCTACACTGTTTGAAACAGTTAAGACGTTTCCTGAATAAATTTTGAAGAAAACACAACCTGACACCACTAAATTTTGAAATGGACTACTGCTATATATAAGGAGGAAGATTCCATTTGGTACAAAAGGGGTTAATGTTACGTCAGTTGTCTGAAAGTTTCGGCAAATCAACTTCGACGGACTAGCTACAGACGTTGTCTCTGTTCAGACACACATGACAGAATTCGACAAAGCTTTCAGCGCGTCTTTGATTTTCGTTGCGAACTTCACCACACTTGCGACGGGGAGAAGTCTTATTGCTAAACTGGGTTGTAATTGTAGAATTTCCCCGTTTTGTACTGAAGATTTTGTGGTGCTCTGGCTTATCTAACGGCGTCTATTCTCTAGTGGATAAAGGCGCTGTTTTCTCATCATTAGGTCTCTAAAGACTGTGGGTTCGAGTCTCGTCCGTGAGGCGCCAAGTTCAACGCAAGGTCAGGTGATTTTTCCGTGAGTACACAGGTTTTTCGCCCATCTCTGATTAACAATCGGCTGAACTCAAGTGAACGAATTCTGAAAGGCCTAAAACCAAAACGAACCAGATATGTTTGTGAAACACTGATGCCCCCGGACAGCACATGTGAAATGTTAAAGACCTATCACTAATCAAGTTCAAGGTCACATGATCAAAACTTATTGTACGACTGGAAAGGCCTTGTGACAAGGAATGTGTATGTGAATTATCCAAGCACTATCGGTTACCATTCAAAAGTTATGCCCAATGTTAAGGGCTTTGTGAACAGACAAACAGACAGACCATCGCGATAACACATTCGTGAAACAAAGATCCCTTTAAACCCCACTTTAAATTGAGAAAATTGGGTTTTACGGGGGTATAGATTATCTTCCGTATTTTTGCCAAAACATAGATTGTGGGTACTCGTTAGAACCGCCTCATTGAGGCGGTTCTAACGAGTACCAACAATCTATGTTGGAAGCAGAAATAAGAAAGACGTTATCATTTTTACCTGAAATTCGTCATTTCTGACACCATGTCGGACGTCATTATTTCACACGGATATGTTTTCCTAATGTAAACAGACGGACAGACAGACAGACCAAAAACTATATCACCCCGGAATCACAAGTCATTTTACCTGATGAGGGTAAGCAGCACCTTCTTGAAGCGTGTCCGTCACACAGCCCAGATACGTAGTGTCCGGAGCAGTGGTGAGTGTCCTCCTGGCAGGTCTCGCTCTGAGATGTGCAGCGAGTATCCGAACCTAGACGACACAAACGCTACATTAATTTAGGTATTTACATCGGTGACCAGGAAGTCTGAGGTTCGATCCCCGCTGGATGGGCGACTTTTTTTCATGAAGACCGCGCCTGAACGCTTTTCTACGGTATTTTTCTCTCTTCCAGTGATTCAGAAAGTTTCTAAGAATATGCATTGCGCTAGTTAATCGCTCAAAACCACGAATATCTGACCATATTAAATCCAACTTTTAATTTAGTAAAACTGGAATTACATGGATAAAACTTATTTCTCCTTTTTTCTGATCTAAAATATACATAGTGGGTACTCATAAGAACCGTCTCGATGAGGCGGTTCTTACATGTACCCACAATCTAATTTAAAGCAGAAATAAGAAGAATATCACACATTTTTATCTGAAATTTTTCATTTCTGCGGCAGTAAAATTTACACTGAATATGAACAATGTGTACATGTATAAAAGAAGTGAATGCAATGATCAGGAATTGATGCAATTAATCCACTCCCCCATCAGAGACACCAGAGGGATTGAAACACAAACATGAGTTAACTAGACCACAATGGAAACATCAATAGCGGAAAGCCAAAAGGACAGCTACTTTCCCACAAAATGGCCAATTGGCTATCAAAAACAAAAATATATTAGCGACACACACACTCGAAGACAAACCATAACAAAAAAAAAAAAAAAAAAAAAAAATGGGAGAAAACCTGCCTTGGCATGGTCAGTGAAAATATTTTCACAAGTGGGCTTGAATCGATTTTACGCGGCAGCAATTCTAGAAAGAATGGCCTTCAAAAGATGTTATGATAATAATCTCCTTGAAAGAATTTTGCCGACCTGGCAGATATTGAACCCGCGACCACATGATCAACAGTCAAATGCGACTGAGATACTGAGGCCGGACCTTGTTTGGATACATAAGAAAAAAGAGACGCATTATTATAACTCACCCGTGTGCTAAAATTGTGTATGCCTTATCTCTAGAACTAGCAGATGTAAAATATATACAGGATATTTACTTTTTTTAGATGAATACCAAAAAGATTTCATCGAGTATGTTGAAAATATCAGTATTTTCACGAGTGCGAAGCACGAGTGAAAATTTTGATGTTCTCGAAATAATTTTGATATTTAGCGAAAAAAAGGTAAATTTTCTTTTTATTTTATAATATTTTAGGACACTTACTGTAATTGATTAATCGTATCTTACGTCACAATTTTGACTTGGCTATGACGTCACAACATAGGGGCGGTTCTAACGAGTACCCGCAATCTATATTTTAGAGCAGATATAAGAAAAATAAGGTTTACCCCTATAAACCCCCGTTTTACTATATAAAAGTGGGGTTCAAGGGGGTCAAAATTATATAGACGTGTTTTCGTGATGTATCACTTTTATTTGTTTCAGATATGCATTGTTTTCACTGCTCAGTACAAAATAAATATTTCTAGTCCAAATATAATTTGTGCGTGCTCAGCGGTTCTAATGAGTACTCACAATATATGTTTCTGAGCAGTTGTAAGGAAAATAACGAGCACCCCACAAACCTCACTTTTCTCGTAACATGATGGAACTGACAGAAAAAAAATCTTCCATATCACAGAGTTAAAACTGACCTAAAGCTCCAAGCTTGTCTTGGTGAGTCGTGACAAATGGACACGTCCATTCAAATCATTATTAAATACCATACTGAAAAGATGATCCCTCTTGTGTATCTCTACAATACGAAGTATTTTGTTCGAATTTTAGGCCCTAGCTAAAACGTTGACTTTGTTTTTGTTTTTTGTTTTTTTTTGTTTTTTTTTTTTGCTGATAAGTTTTTTTCAGCTTTGACTTTCGCACATGCTCAGCGAGAAAGACGTAAAGACTTCTGAAAAAGTTTTCATAACCCGAGTTATCTCAAAGAAAAAGAAGCTCTATGTAACGTCGCATATCCGAAACAAATATATCTTTAAGCTTTTAAGCTTACTGCGAATTAGAGTTTCTAATATTATGTAATGTTGGTTGGTGCCTGTTGCTCTGTCTCTGGTTGGGCCTATTGGAGTCTAACTGTTGGTCTTCTTTTGCTCCTACATTTCAGTGGTTTCTTGCTGCCGAGTCCGCACCGTTGTTTCATCTCTGTGGTTGTTTGGTTATTGTGTTCACAGAGATATTGCACTGATGAGCTAGGAGGCCTGCATGCGGACTGAACAAGTTATTTGTCTTAATCGCGACGGAAGTTAGAGCGAGGATTGTGTCCACGTAAAATCGATTTAAATTCGTTTCACTGACCGTTCCAAGGCCGTTTTTCTGTCACGGTTTATTTTTTGTTATGGTTTGTCTTTGAGTGTGTTTATCGCTTTTATTATTTTGGTTTGGATAGCAAATTGGCAATTTTGTGGGAAAGTAACTGTCATTTTGGCATTCCGCTATTGATGTTTCCATTAGGTCTAGTTGTTTAATGTTTGTGCTTCTTTCCTTTTGGTGTCTCTGATTGGAGCTGTGGGTCACTTGCATCGATTCCTGACCATTGCCTTCTCTTCCATTTATTGCGACAAACAATGTATCCTTTAATAAATACTTACCTGCCTTCATTTATCTTCCTCGGGCTTCTCCTGACGATGTGAGCGTCAGCCAAGAAAGCACCCAGTACTATTTTTCACGCCTTTGGTATGGCCCGGCCGGGGATCGAACCCGCGACCTCCCATGCCCGAAGCTGATACGCTCTACCACTGAGATATCGGGGCCGGTATCTGAGCCGATACCTAAAATATCTGACAGTTATGAAAGCGTCTTTCTATGATTATTTTTTTATTGACTTTGTTGTTTAATTACATATTAATAGTTTTTATATTCACTTCAGCTCCATGAATGCTTTGAGAATTATTTTAATTTTTGGGTATATCGTAGTTAACACTAAGATATAGACCATAAAGCTTCCACTCAGACACGTCCCCCTGATCTTTTTCTTAGACTTCACATGTTCCTCTTATTGAAAAGCGCAAGGGGGCGGGTAGGTGGGGTCGGATCTGTTCAGCTCGAATGGTACCGGTATCTCGATCAGCTCATCCACTAAAAGCTTTTGATTTGAGTCTGGTGCGGGATGTTCGTCCCACCGACAACTATCATGTCTATTCAGAGCCAGGATCTCGGTTTAAAGTCGCATTACATGGTATAGAGAAGCCCGGAATCGAACGATGTAATAAGATGTAGTTGTTTGTGCGAACTTTTCTGGTTCCACAAGTCCCGCCTTCATGTGGTTTGAAAACCAAGGCACTGACAGCATTGGTTGAGTGTAGTAGACTAGAAAAAATGTCCTGAACGGGGATTTAGACTGTTTCGCTTAGTTTAAATTTCTATAAGTAAACAGGGAACACCCTAATCAGACGCTGCGTTCTGTGACGTCTGAATTGGGTTTGCACTGCTTGTCAAATCCATCACATGATTGCAGTACAGATGTTGTAAATAGAGGATCTTACTTAATAAATCCAATAATACATGAACACGAATGCAAGATTCTATCTATCATATGACATTTAAAACGCATTTTATTCACGATTGTTTACAAAAAAAATCAGAAGTCCGCCATTAGTAAACGCTACGTCGTTAAGGATGTCGTACATGTAACGTTACGGGACGTATCTAGCTAATTTGCATATTTAATCCACTACTGGATTATCAAAAATATTACATGGCGTTATTACACTCTCAGACGCGACGTCATATGATGAATAACCTTCTTACGCAATTGGCTGACCGCACAGCGATAAGAATAGGGCAATGTCTTCTATTTAAAAAGAAAAAAGAAAAACAACATTACCTGGAAATCCTGCGAATCAGAGATAGTCACGTGGACATCAGCTTTGATCTTTCTAAGCTCAGTAACTTTGGGTCGATTGATATACAATCGACCCTTTGGATCGATTGATATACAATCGACCCACAAACATAAAAAAGTAGAAATGTGTTGCTTTTTTAAGGGGAAAGTGAACACCTTCGGGGTCGGGGGTGGGGGCAACTCCTGAAAAGGTATTTTTCTCTCACATGTCAGTAGGGGTCAACTCTTTATGGAAAGAATTTGCTCCTTAGGAGCAAATTCTTTCCTTTAAGAGAAGACCCCCGGGTCAACTCTATATGGAAAGAATTTGCTCCTTAGGAGCAAATTCTTTCCTTTAAGAGAAGACCCCTTTTTCAGTGGAACCGAGCTTACAGAAAAGCGTACAGAAAGTACCGAACGTTGTCTCCATTTGGGAAAAAAATGGAAAAATATGTGGTTTGTTTGTTTTGGAGTTTTATGGCCCAGTCAACACTATTTAGTAGTTAACCTGTCCACACGTTTCCTGGGCAGGCTTATACGTAAGCGGTTAACCAGTGCAGTGTTCATTCTTTCGCCAGAAACTGCCAACTGCCCTTCTTAAATCAGCGGAAGGGAGAGAATGACCGTAGAAAAGATTTCGTGATTAATCTCCACGAAAGAATGTTGCCGACCCCGGCATGTATCGAACCCGCGGCCTCCTGATCTGCAGTCAGACACGCATCCGACTGAGCTACCGGGCCGGCACGGAAAATGTGGTAGGTGTTCCCATTCCCCCTAAGAATAACTAATTGCCTGCAGACTATATTTACCTAGAACGACGGTAAAGGACAGACACACAATTGCTAGGAAATATCTGATCATCATTCTGAATGGTATTCCTCTGTGTTAGTCCCGAAAATATTATCTATTTTAATATGGCTTATCTTTTTGATAACACGTTTCACTGGCATAACATCTGTTCGTAGCATTTTCTTTCTTGACGAGTCCAACTGCATAATATGTGTCAGATCAGGAGACATGAGGGCCATGATGGCCCTGGATTGCTCACCTGACCCGTAATGTACAAATGAAATGGCAGGAAATCTATGGTGGAGTAGAGGGTTAGAACAATTTTTCTTGCACACCAGACAAGGAAATCCGTGATTTTACCCTGGGATACAAATTTATGTTCTGACCCTGGTGTTCCGATTCAGGCAACTAACATAAATGCGCTTCAATTCTATTCAAAAGCCGGTACTACTTCCGCACTACTTTTATTTTGTAAACAATATACATGTGCGAGCTGTCAAAACTAACTGGAGGTCTTGTGCAAGAAAAGGAATCCAATATGGGGTTCCATTGTAGATGGGCGTTTCAAACCCTCGGGATGACCGTGCTGAGCGGAACCTCGGCGTAGCCTCGGTTCCGCTCAGCACGGTCATAGCTCGGGTTGGAAACGCTCTTCTACAACAGAACCCCATATCAGATACTTATATGATTGACAGTGACCAAAGGAATAGTTCTTTGAAATTATTTCAAAATCAGCCTGGCTCTTAAGAATAGAAGTCATTTTAAGGTTTGTATATCTTTGGCCCTGGAGGTCAATACATCCAGTGGAACAAAAGAGTTTGAGTAATTTGTTCATTTGAAAGCATTTATCAGAGCAGAAGAGCTTACGCAATTGTGGCAGAGGGTCATCCAAGGAACATGCCTCAGAAATTATTTCAAAATTCATCCACTGGCTAAAGAAGAGAAATCGTCAAAATATTTTCTAGTTTAGCCCTGGTGGTAAGCACAAAAGCTTTGACCAAAACTGGTAAATGATCACAAAAGGAACATTCCTGCGCAATTATTTCTTAATGCATCCACTTGTTTAAAAGGAGAAATACTGTAGGTCAGAGCTTTTTACTATTTTTAGCATTAGTGGCCATATTGTTCGCCGGAGCTGAACAGTTTGAGCAATGTCGGTAGAGGGTCACGCAAGGAACAGTGTTGTAAAATACTTTCGAATTCCATTCACTGGTTAAGCAGGAGAAGTCATTTAAAGATTTTCCCATTTTTAGCTTTGGTGGCCAGATTGTTTATCCGAGCGGATCGGATTGAGCAATTTCGGTAGAGGGTCATCCAAGGAACATTACTTTGAAATAGTTTTAAAATCCATCCACTTGTTAAGGAGAAGAAGCCATTTAAAGTTGCATTTGTTTTCTATTTTAAGCTCTGGCGGCCATCTTCTTCATCCGAGCAGAACGGTTTGAGCTATTTGGTAGAGGGTCACACAACGAACATTCCTGTGAAATTATTTCGACTGAAACCCATCCATAGGTTAAGGAGGAGAAGTCGTTTAAAGTCACACCCAAGAAACATTCCTGTAAAATTATTTTGAAATCCTTGCATTGGTTGAGATGGAGAAGTTTAAAGTCTTTTTCTAGTTTAAGCTCTGGTGGCCATCTTGTTAATCCAAGCATAATGGTTAGAGAAATTTTGAGAGAGGGCCACGGAAGGGACATCCCTTTGAAATAATTTAAAATAGAAGTGAGGGCACTGATCAGGAATCGATACAATCAACCCACAGCTCCCATCAGAGGCACCAAAGGGAAAGAAGCACAAACATGAAACAACATACATAATGGAATCGTCAATAGTGGAAAGCCAAAAGGACAGTTACTTTCCCACAAAATTGCCAATAGGCTATCCCAAATAAAATAATACTAGCATCACAAACACCCAAAGACAAACCATGACAAAAATAAACCGCGACAGAAGACCCGCCTTGGAACGGTCAGCGGAAACGAATTCCACTGGGGGGCTTAAATCGATTTTACGTGGCCACAATCCTCGCCCTTACTTCCATCGCGATTTAGTTAAATAATTTGTTCAGTCCGCATGAAGGCCTCCAAACTCACCAGTGCAACATCTCCGTGAACACAAATAATTAAACAACCACAGAGATGAACCCCTACACTGGTTAAGGAGGACAAGTCGTTTAAAGGATTTCTATTTTTAGCTTTGGTGGCCATCTTGTTCGTTCTAGCGGAACGGTTTGAGCAATTTTGGTAAAGGGTCACCCAAAGAACCTTCCTGTGAAATTATTTCAAAATCTGTCCAGCAGTTTGGGAGAAGTCGTTTAAAGCTAAAATTGACGACGGACGGACAGACACCGATCACAACAGCACACCTTGAGTGTCTCGTGCTCAGGTGAGCTAAAAATGCCATATCTGCCCCCGTCAGGTTAACCCCTCTTAACCCCACTTTATACAGAGAAATCTGTGGTTTACAGGGGTATACATTATTTCCCATAGTTTTTCTCGAAAACATGGATTGTGGGTACTCGTAAGAACCGCCGGTTCTAACGAGCACCTACAATGTAAGTTTGTACTAGACAAGATAAATATCGAAAAAATCGTCTGAAAAATGCTAGTTCTAGATACAGTAGAACTTTGATGGCTCGAACACCGATGGCTCGTTTACCATGGATGTGTCGAACCCATTCTTGAGCCCCTAGCGAAATCCTCTACATAAGAAATAGTGAGGAATAATTAAGGAGATTTAGTCTTTTATCTTGCAAATGTATGCTGTGTGTACTCATTAGAATCGCCTCGATGAGGCGATTCTAATGAGTACACACAATATACATTTTCATTATAGAACACCGAAAAGGTGTCTAAAAGTATACCGTTATGCCTCCTGGCAGTAGCCCTCAATGGCTCGAACTACCCCTGTCTCGAACAGATTTTCGAGGTCCCAAAGGTGTTCGAGCCATTGAAGTTCTAGATTTATGAAGGGCACATTTAGGACACAAATGTGCTGTAGTAATGTAAGGTTGAACATCACGTGAACAAGTCCGTGAAATGAACACCCGTCTAAACGCCACTTTATATAGTGCAAACTGGGTGTTACAGGGGCATACATTATTTTGCTTATTTCTGTTCCTAGACATAGGTTGTGAGTACTCGTTAGAACCGCCTCAATTGGGCGGTTCTAACGAGCACGCACTACCTATGTATGGAGGGAAAATAACAAAACTATCACAAATTTTCATCGGAAAAGGAGCGATTTTGGAGAAATGAAAGATTGCACTATGTCGCACGAATGTGTCATCGTGATGTGCATGGTTGAAGAAAACAAGTGTTATACAGCAGTGTTAAGCGAAGTATTTCAGGAGCAGTGCTCTTTGTCTTGTAATGAAGCACGTGTGTGTGTATCAGTAGCAGTGATGTGTCTTTGAGTTTTACGTCCAACCAACAACTAAGGTCATGCGGAGACGGACCTTCTTTTTTGTGTTTTGTTTGAATTGCGGTTTTACGTCACCGTCAACACAGTTTAGGTAATTTTGGACGCGTTGCTTCCAAGTTTATGGGAGTTTTATCCGACATTGAGATGAAATGACACCTCAAGCCCTGCCGCCCAATGAAACCAAAAGGATTAAATGCATGGACGGTCCCGGGTCCTCGGTGTAAAAAACTCATCTGAAAGTCTGGAGAAGTCCGGCATATAACTCACGACTTATTGTTAATGAGGCGGGTAGCTTAACCGTTATCTTGCTGTTCACGACAACCCATATCTTTGCAAACAGTGTATGAATTTATAGCATTAAATTACATCAAGTAATTTGATTGATTGATAGACAAAAATGGGTGTGGCTTAAATGAATATTCAGCAAGATAAGGGTTAACAACTAGTACCAGTCATTTAGGAGTGATTCGCGTAGGCACAGCCTCCGTCCAATCATTTGATGCATATGTGTGTACTTTGTATGCGTATACAACATTCTTATATTAAGACCACCTTTGAGACTTTCAAAAGTGGTCTTTAAGACCACTTTTAACAGTCCCAAAGGTGGTATCCAACTAGATCACAATGAATGTAGAAAACACGAAGAAAATTTGACTAGAACCTAAATATGCTTTTAAAAGCATAATTTGTCGTAATTCTATGTGGTCCTAATAGCGAAGTTCCACTGTATGTTGTCAGGAAATCATTAATAAATAACTAAGAAAAGTTTGTATCACAAAGGCAACTAGCAATGACTCAGGCGCAGTCTCGTCAGCGACTTTGCTGCTCGCAGATATGTAGAGAGGACCGTAGATAGATTCATACAATCAAGGCACTGACACCAACGGTTGTCTAATGTAGAGTGTAGGATGGGAA
This sequence comes from Lucinisca nassula, assembly GCA_963580285.1. Taxonomy (NCBI): domain Eukaryota; kingdom Metazoa; phylum Mollusca; class Bivalvia; order Lucinida; family Lucinidae; genus Lucinisca; species Lucinisca nassula. The sequence goes on from OY757027.1 coordinate 47,154,937, forward strand.
AATAGCCAGTTGTTGCAACCATCGTTAGCTTAACGAAATTCGTTTGTGGTCAAGTTGTTGACTCTTTTAGTAAGCACAATATCTAAATACAGTGGTATACGTTTGCTGGAAAAAATGTGAGCAGAAGGTTTGCAAAAAATATCTGCATATTAACCATATTAAATGAATACAGTTTTTTTACGATAGGTTAACCGGGCCCCGTCAAGCGATTTTTGTACTTATCGCCTATGCGAGCTGCAATGGTTCAAAATTTGTCTTGACGGACTGCTCGAAGACACAAATTCGCTTGGCGGGGCTCGACTAACGACGTCGATAGTTTAGAACAACTGGCCCCGGGACAGTCTTTAACTGTTTCGTTTAACCCTTAAAATCCTCTTTTTAAGCAAAATAAAATGTAGACCCTGATCAGACGCCGTTTTCTGATCTGGCTGTACACTGATTGCCGAGCCAAACCCATGATTCCAGTCCTGATTCTATAGATATCCCTCATACGTAACATTGACCTCACAGCCGCTATTTTCTATAAATAAATGTTACCCGGTTACATTACGAAACCACGCCTATACAAATACATTGCAAACTTTAACGGCGAAAAAAGATTTGTTTTGTGTGTTTGATTTGAGGTTTAACGTCCCCGTCAACACTGTAAAGGTCATTTTGGAGACGTTGCTTCCGATTTTGTGGGACTTTTACCTGACATTGAGATGAAATGACATCTCAAGTCCTGCCGCCCAATGAAACCAATAGGATTTATGAGCATGGACGGTCCGACTCCCACCGCTATGCCTAGGCAGGCTTAGACCCTCTAAGTGGTTTACCAGTACTCGTGTGAGGTCGGTTTCAGCTCTGCCTGGAAGTATCATGCTGCCCATATATTTCTTCAAGCCCCGCCGAAAGAAGAAAGTTTTAAGATGAAAATTGTGATAATTTTCTTATTTCTGCTCAAAAATATGGTTCACCCCTGTAAACCCCAATTTTACTATATAAAAGTGGGGTTCAATGGGTCAAAATTATATGGGCGTGTTTTCGTGATGACCGACCAGTGTCCATTTGTTCAAAACTAACGAAGACGTTAGTTAACGTATCGTTAAAACTTTGATCATTTAATTTGGCAAATATGCTAGTATTTTACCTGAATAAAAATGTGATTAGCATTAAAAGCTGCTCACATGTTTCCAGAAAAAAAAACACAATTTTAGATATTGTACTTGCTAGAAGAGTTAAGAGTATGACCACTATTATCGAGCTCGTTCAGCTAACGATGCTTTGAACAACTGTCCTAAGAGCTTTTATGCTTAGGGTCGATTGACAAACACCCGGCATTACACCGGCTGTCATGGATTTTTACACTCGGATCAGATATATTCATTCGCAACTGCATTCATATAGTGTGAAGTGTGCCAGTGTAAAAAGTATAATTAATGATTGGTTTGTTTGTTTGTTTGTTTGTTTGAGAGTTTTACGGCCAAGTCAAAACTATTTAGGTCATTTTTGAGCCGGTCAGTTTACCTATCCACACTATCCTGGGCAGGCTTATACGTAAGCGGTTAACCAGTACAGTGCACATTCCAGCGCCAGAAACTGACAACTGTCCCTCTTGAATCAGCGGAAGGGAGAGATTTCTTGATCAATATCCACGAAATAATGTTGCCGACCCAGGCAGGTATAGAACCCGCGTCCTCCTGATCACCAGTCAGACGCGCATGCGACTTGGCTACCGAGACCGGCAATATATAATATAATTAATCGTAAGTAAACAGAAGGAAATGTGCTTGGTGTAATCTTGTGAACAAAATATCTTGAGAACTGCTTGAGCTAGGCTCATGATATTTGGCATACAGTTTGGACCTAATGTGTAGATGACCTGATTAAGGTTCTGCCCTGTCAGTCCGTGTTACGCTTTAAGTACCTAGGGTAAACTACAGAACGGCTTGAGCTAGGATCTTGAAATTTCATAAATTTCATGAGCATGAAAAATATGCGGACCTGTATTTTATTCTTTTCCGTCGGACTTTTTCTTGCGGAGTTATGCCCTTTTTTGACTTATGCATTGTAGCTATAGGGAAACCTTGTGGACAAAATATCTGGAGAACTGCTTGAGCTTGGCTCATGATATTTGGCATACAGTTTGAGTCTAATGTGCTGGTGATCTGATTAACTTTTGACGAAATTCCGGAAATTATTTAACGGAGTTATGCCCCTATTTCGACTATGGGGAAACCTTATGAACAAAATATCTGGAGAACCACTTGAGCTAGGCTCAAGATATTCGGCATACAGTTTGGGTCTAATGTGTAGATGACCTGAGGTTTGACGCAAGTCCGAAAATATTTAATGGAGTTATGCTCCTTTTTGGACTTATGCATTGTGGCTATAGGGAAGCCTTGTGAACAAAATATCTGGAGAACCGTTTGAGCTAGGCTCATGATATTTGGCATAGAGGTTGGGTCGACTGTGTAGATGACCTGATTAACTTTCGACGAAATTCTGAAATATTTAATGGAGTTATGCCCATTTTTGTATTATACATTTTGGCTATAGGGAAATCTTGTGAACAAAATAACTGGAGAACCACTTGAGCTAGGCTCATGATATTTGGCAGTCTGTTTGCTACTAAGGCATAGATGACCTGAATAACTTTTGTTTAAAATCTGTTAATATTTGACAGGTTTATTTTTAATGCAAATGATCATAAGGTACTATTTACTGTCCCATTTAGGGACAAGCATATGGTTAGGGGCATAGTGTTTCACAAACACAATTTCTAGTTCTTTTTTTTTTCAATTCTAAAATTTAGATTGTGAATACCAACACGAAAACACGCCTATATAGTTTTGACCCCCTGAACCCCACTTTTATATAGAAAAACTGGGGTTTACAAGGGTAAACATTATTTTCTTATTTCTGCTCTGAAATTCGGATTGTGGGTCAATGAGGCGCTTCTAACGAGTACCCACAGTCTATATTTTAGCAGAAATAAGAAATATATCACATTTTTCATCTTAAAATTTTCATTTTTAGGCCCGCCCCCGCTCATCGGTGCTTGAATAAATATATGGGCTGCACGATGCTTCCACGCAGAGCTGAATCCGACCCACACACGTGTACTGGTAAACCGCTTAGAGGATCTAAGCCTGCCCAGGCGAAGCGGTGTGAGTTTCGGACCGTCCATGCTTATAAACCCTATTGGTTTCATTGGGCGACAGGGCTTTAGATGTCATTTCATCTCAATGTCGGGTAAAAGTCCTACAAAATTGGAAGCAACGTCTCCAAAATGACCTTTACGGTGTTGACGGGGACATTAAACCTCAAATCAAACAAACAAACAAACAAATCATTTTAGGCGGTAAAATTTACAAATTGAATGTATTTGTAAAGGCTTGTATTCGTAGTATCTTTAGAATCGCTACGAGGCCCCACAATCTATATTTTGAGCAGGAATAAGAAAACTCAGTATCAGAATTTTTCACCTGAAAGTTTGTTTTTTTCGGCGGTAAAATTAAAGGTATTTGAATAAGTGCGTTTTTGTTTCGCAGTTTTTTGTGCGATTGTCTCACAATCGCACAAGAGGGAACATTTAAGCTGAAATCTGATCGCTAATTCAAATGGCCGAAGAACAACCGAAATTCTCCGTGAGAAAATATTGTTCCCTATTCAAAACAGTTTGAAAAGTTTGGTTTAAACAATATTTATTTCAATAAAGGTGTAACATGTTTAAATGACACAAATACAAATTTCATGACAGGATTTGAAAACAAGCCATAGGCTTATGTGAATCATCTCCAGTAAATGACTATGAGCTAGTGTGAATGACATATCACATGTAAACATGCATAAATGGAAAATAAATGGTTAAACATGGTCGAAGGAAAACCGTTTGAGTGTGAAAACAACTGCAATATAATAATAATAATAATAATAATAATAATAATAATAATAATAATAATAACATCAATCGTTGTAATAATAACAGTAATAAATGAAGAATATGGTTTTAAATGCAATGGTTGTACTTGTAGTAGTAACAATGATAGTCAAAGTAATCATCTACAAAGTGCATGTACCAATAAGATAGTAGTAGTAGTAGTAGTAGTAGTAGTAGTAGTAGTAGAAGTAATAATAGAAGTTAATAAATAGTAACACGAGTAAGTGTAGTAGAGGGAGAGAGAGGAGAGAGAAAGAGAGAGAGAGAGAGAAAGAAGGAGAGAGAGAGAGAGAGAGAAAGAGAGGGAGAGAGAGAGAAGCAAAGTGTTCACGTCACGTCATACCAAGGGGTGCAGCATTAACAGCTCGAGTCAACCAGGTGTCGTGTGATTGAATGATATTTAGAACAGTAAATTGATAATGAACTGAGTGTGATGTTGTTAAAATGCAAATCGTTTAGTTTTTCTAATATATTTGTGCACTTCAGAGAAAATAAAGGAATTGTCATCCGTAGAAAGACGAGCGTCATCGCCACTTAATAGCAGTTGTGTTGTGACTGGAAAGTGAGGTAGCTGACTTTGAATGGCAGTTAACATTTCTTGGCGAATCACATTGTATCTAGAGCAGTGCAAAAGAAAGTGCGTATTGCTTTCTATTTCTCCACAGACACAATTAGGAGAAGGCACCAGACTTCGACTGAACAGATGTTGGTTTAAGGAACTGCATTCAGTTCGAAGGCGAGTGTGAAGAATTTGCGAGAGTCTCTCCCCGCCAAAGAAGTGGTCTGGGATTGTTGGTGTATTCTGTGTTAATAGACGTTTGAAAGAAGCTATCGTAGTAGCTGACTTAGTCGTTGCCGGCAGGTTATTCCATGCATTAATTGTTGAGGGCAGAAAGGAGTTTGCATATGAGGCAGTTTTTGCATTGATTGATACGTAATGGTCTGAGTTACGGAGAGGATAGTTGGACATGTCGCCTACGCGAGGCGGGATCAAATCTGTTAGATAAAGCGGTGCATAGCCATTCACCATCTTGAAGAATAGAAATAGTTTATGTAGGCTTCTTCGTTCGGATAGTTTAAGCCATCCCAATTCGGTATACAATTTGTTGATCTCCACCAGTTTTGTTGTACCAGAAACAATTCTGCCGGCTTCGAGCTGTATTTTCTCAAGAAAATAGCTCTGCTGCTGTGTACAGTTATCCCATACAGTGTCTGCATACTCGAGAATGGGTCTGATGAATGTGAAGTAAATCTTTTGGAGTGATTTTCTGTCTAGTGTAAATTTTAGCTTTCGCAAAAGATTCATACGCGACCAAGCCTTCTGTGCAATATAGTCTATGTGGGCTTGCCAATCCAAACGCTGAGAGAAATATAGACCAAGATGTTTGTGGGTTGCTACTTCTTGTATAGGTTCATCGTTTAAGTAAAGAGTTGGGTGATTAACTCTATTGGTTTTGCGAGTTGCAAGAAAAGCTTCGGTTTTAGTAGCATTGAAATTTACCAACCATGATTCAGCCCATTTGCCGATTCGATTAAGATCCACGTTAAGAATTTGAGCTGCTGAATCAGGAAAATCAACAATTATGTAAAGACTTGTATCATCGGCAAATAATCGGATGTTTGAGTTAATTTCATTTACAATGTCGTTTATATATAAAATGAAAAGCATTGGTCCAAGAATGGACCCTTGAGGGACTCCTGCATTAATTCTGAGCCATTCTGACATCCCCCCTGGCAAGGCAACCCGTTGAGATCTATTGGACAAGTAACTTTCAAACCACGCCAGAAGTTGCCCGGTTATACCATAGTGTTTGAGCTTTGCCAGAAGCCCTTTATGCCAGACCCTGTCGAAGGCTTTACTTATGTCACAGAAAACAACGCGAACTTCTTTACCTTCATCCAGGGCCTGACCAAAGGTGTTGTAGAGGTCAACAAGCTGATTGACAGTTGAGTCGCCAGGGATGAACCCAGACTGAAAAGGTGTAATTACATGGTTTTGAAGTAAAAAATTATGAATATGTTTGTGAACAACTTTTTCGAGAGTCTTGCCAAGGGTACTAAGGAGAGAAATTGGTCGGTAATTTTCAACCAAAGTTTTATCGTCTTTCTTATGAATAGGAGAGAGGTTTGCTCTTTTCCATATATCAGGAACGGAAGAAAGCATGAGAGAAGAATTGAATAAGTCGACCAAGGGTTCAGCAATAGCTTCCGCTACTTCTTTAAGGACTTTGTTGCTAATTTGGTCAGGACCACAGGCTTTCCCGGTAGCAAGTGATTTCAGGATTACACAAACTTCTTCTTTTTGAATAGTTATGGAGGAAAGTAAGTTTTGAGATGGTGCTAAATTGGGGACAGATTTATTTCCGTCGTCGAGTTGTGACTGAAGATGAAAGTATTTGTTGAGTGCATTAGCCTTACCTACTGGGTCATTTATTTGCTTTCCATTGTGATTCAGAGGTGGGATAGGGTCAGATTTGTCATTTCCTATAAAACATTTGAATGTTTTCCACCAATCCTTACTAGAAATGTTATCAGATTTTAATTTATTCGCTAATTTATCTTTCAAGGTTTTTTTGGAAGTTTTTACGGCTTTGGTGACTTCGTTACGGATTTTTCTAAATGTTATCCAGCGTTCAGGTGTACCTAATCGTTTAGCTTTCTTGTGTGCTCGTTTCCTCCTACGTATTAGTTTTCTAATGTGACCATTGATCCAAGGAGGGTCAGATGGCCGGACAGTTATGGTTTTGTTGGGAATTGTCATTTCGCATAAGTCTAGAATTTTATTAGTTACGTTTTCGGCATAGACGTTTATATTGTCATCCTTTAAATTTTGCCAATTAACTTCTTGTATAAGTTGTTTCAGGTGATCATAATCACCATCATCATATTTCCATATTTTCCTTTTATAACACTGGCGTTTGGGTTTATCAAATGTAAATACAGCATATATTGGACAATGGTACCTAAGGTTTTGATCTAAAAAAGCCTCGCCTACCCCACTTATAATTATATTGTCAGCGTTTCTGGTGAAAAAAAGATCGATTAGGGTCGATGATGTTTCTGTGTAGTGTGTTGGCTCATCAATTATTTGTTGGAAGGAATATTGATCAAAGATTGACCTGATTTTGTTCCGGCTAGCACGATCAAGGAAGTTGAGGTTAAAATCTCCAGTAATTATGACGTCATTGACGTCACTGTCTAGTGCTAAGTCAACTGATTCTTCGATCTTGTCAAGTATGTCGCTGCTAGCATTTGGTGGTCTATAAAAGGTTCCAAACAGAACTGCTTTTGATTTCAATTTTAACTCCAGCCAGATACACTCTAGACCTTGAATTTCGAAGTCAGCTCGTTTTTTGCAAGGAATATTGTCACGAACATAAAAAATTATCCCACCGTAGTTGTTGATAAGTCTGTCTTTGCGGAAGGGTGGTTGGTAGTTCAAGAGTTTTAAATCACTATCATCCGTACTGGGGGAAAACCAAGTCTCGCTCAGTGCAATTACGTCAAAGTGGGATAGTTCAGTTTGAATCAAGTCAATTTTATTCAGTAAGCTTTGTACATTGTAGTGGACTAACGAAAAATTGTTTTCAAAGACTGAGACGTCCATATAGCTACAGGAGGAGTTCGATGAGAGAGACTCATCTTGGTTTCGGGGCCCGGGATTCAGTTCGATGTCACCAGCTAAAAGTATCATTAAATATAACCAACTAATATTAATAATAAAGATGCGTAATAATACATAAACATGCTTGCGGTTCTTTGTATAAGAAGAGCTAAGTATGCGGACACTCGGAAATCTTATTAATTTTGCATGTATATTGTGGCATTGGAGCGATATAGAAATGCTTAGCAAATCAACGTTATATATGTAACTATGTTGTGGTGGTAACCAGGGTCCACAAAGCAGGACTGGTATGATTATAATTAAAATTGTTCTGAAATTTACTGTTTTTCGGGATTGGAATTGATTGGTTACAGCTATGTCACAGAAGCCACCCAAACACGGGGATTTGAAGTAGTCACATTTCAGGCTAGTCAGCCTGGGTCGAGAAATCTGTATAGACCCGTGTTTTGGAGGCTCTGTGAGAAAGCTGGTATCCTGGTGACGGTCAAATATCTGGCAGGCGCAGCACGGTACGAGTGACGTGAGAGAGACAGTAAGAGCTTAGAAGAAATAAAAGTACATAATAAAAGTCGATATACAGACATATATGATCTAGACACAAAAACAGAATTAAATGAATAACAATGCAGTATGGCCTTGGGTTTTCTTGTTTTTAGCCATTAGATGTACTAGGAATTCGAATCAGTTATGATAAATCATCAATGTTTTGAACAAACAGGATTTTTACAACTTCTTGTGATTCAGAAAGGGAAAATAATATCATATAAAGTCAATGCATTCAAGACTGCACTAACGCAGGAATTCCCAGTAGGCCAGCAGCTCCACAACAACGTCGAATCAGCGTCAAGTCGAGGTCTGATTACGAAATGGCGTGGATTCGGCGTGGAGCCATCATCACGATAGACACCTGATGTAAAGTTTCACAATAGGCTTTCAGTTAAACTAAATACTATAATTTGTATTTTTCTATCAATCAGCACCATAAAGGCACGTATCCAACTGTTTATTTTTCAATAATTGATTTTTGTTCAAAAGAATTATTATCAATGAAAATCATTGATGACGTATCCGCGGAAGAATACAAGGCACGCCAATGGTAAAACCTGTGACAACCGCGGTAACGAGTCGTTTCGCGACATAGACGTTTCGCCGACAACCGGTCTCAAGACGGAAACGGAAGCTGATTAACCGATCCGGAAAATACCTTCCATCTGGTTTAAGCATATTTTATTTAATAAGAATCCTTCATAGATCAGTACAATTAACCAATTTTATGCTGCCTCAGTAGAATTAACACAATTTGTACCGGAAATTCAAAACTGGTAACTGGCAAACAGTGCTGACCAAGATCAGCAGATACCACAGAACGCAGCGTCTTATCAAGGCCTACACTGATTGTTAAGAAAGGTTCAGCCATTTTTATGCTCCCGGGGGGGGGGGGGGGCATATTGCTTCTGGCTTGTCCGTTCGTTCGTACGTTCGTAAGTTCGTCACACTTTGTTGTGCGTAGCATAACTTTATAACCATGTATGCCAGGGTTTTGAAATTTCATAAATGGATTCCTCATGAAAAAATAAGTGACCCGTATATTTTTCTTATCCGAATTTTCTCCCCTTTTCGAGTAAATCCCTTTTAGTTAAATAACATAGACATTTCGTTAGCAAGATATCTGAAAAAAGTATTAGAGCCAGAACCTTGATATTTAGTACACTGATTAGGACACAGGAGGAGATTACCTGATGAAATTTTCAAGCAATTTGACGGAATTTTGATGGAGTTATGGCCCTCTGAAATTTCTTGCCATTTAATTGTGTTGCTTTCTTGTGCATAGCATAACTTTAGAACCATGTATCCTAGTGTTTTGAAATTTCATATATGGATTCCTCATGAAAAAATAGTTGACCCGTATTTTTTTCTTATCCGAATTATCTCCCCTTTTTCACATTACTTTCCTTTTAATTCAATAACGTAGAAAGCTCGTTAGCAAGCTATCTCAAAAAGTATTCTAGCTCAAGCTTTGATATTTGGTATACTGATTGGGACTGAGTAGGAGATCACCTGATTAAATTTTCAACAAATTTCATGAAAGTTTGTTAGAGTGATGGCCCTTTGCAATTTCTGGCATTTCATTGTGTTGCTTTGGTGCATTGCAAAACTATGCTAGTGTTTTGGAATTTTTGAGTTATTTCCCCTATAATTAAATAGGATAGAAATCTCGTTAGCTAGATATCTCAAAAAGTATTTGAGCTGGAGCCTTGATATTTGGAATACTCATTGGGACCAAGGAGGAGATCGCTTGATTAGCTTTTCAACAAATTTAAAGGACTTTTGTCAGAGTTATGGCCCTTTGCAATTTCCTGCCATTTGTGTCGTTTTCTGGTGCATAGCATGACTTTATAACTATGTTTGCTAGTGTTTTGAAATTATATATAGCGATTTTCTCGTGAAAAAATAGTTGACCCATTTTTTCCGAATTATCTCCCATTTTTGAGTTATTTCCCCTTTAATTAAATACCATAGAAATCTCGTTAGCAAGATATTTCAAAAAGTAGTTGAGCTAGAGCCTTGCTATTTGTTATACTGATTGGAACTAAGGAGGAGATTACTTGATTAAATTTACAACCAATTCAATGAAATTTTGTTAGAGTTATGGCCCTTTACAATTTCTGGACATTAAAGTGTGTTGATTTCCTGTGCATAGTTTTACTTAAGGACTATGTATGCTAGTGTTTTTTTTTAATTTTATATTTGGTTTCCTCATGAAAAAATAATTGACCCGTAATTTGTTCTTGTGTGTCTTATCTCCCCTTTTTGCATTATTTCTTTTTTAATTAATTAACATAGAAATCTCGTTACCAAGATATCTCAAAAAGTATTTGAGCCACAGCCTTGAAATTTGGTATACCGATTTGGGCTGAGACGGAGAGTACCTGATTAAATTTCAGCCAGTTTAATGAAACTCTGTTGGAGTTATTGCCCTTTGCATTTTCAGGTCAATTAATTGTGTTTCTTTCTTGTTGCAAGGTACTTAAAAAACTATTTAAATTGTTGCCTAAAAGCTTGACTGACTAGAACATCACCTAATTAACATTTGAAAAAAAATCTGATTTTCTTTTTCTTTTTTTTTTCCAATAATGGCCTTTTGAAAATTCGGGCATTTATGGACAAGCATATGGTTGGGGGCATAGTGTTTTACAAACACCATTTCGAGTTGAGATAAATTTTGAAGAATCCGCAACCTGAAACCTCTTAGTTTTGGAATCGACTTGTGCTTTACTTATATAACGTTGATGATTCTGTTCAGTATAGAATGGGTTAAAAGTACGCGGTGTAGGTCGATTATGTAATTCTATGCATCATTAACGGAATGTCCAAGCTTATCAGTTTGGGGTAGCCCATGTCCAATTATAGGGAAGTCAGGTTTGTATTGTTAGCAGCAATATGCACTTTCAGCAAACAGTTGAGACGCAGATCAGACGCCGCTCGTTGTGGCGTCTGATCATAGGGGCTTGAATCATGAAAAAAAAAATGAAAAAAAAAAAAAAAAATTTTTTTTTTTTTTTTTTTTTTTTTTTTTTTTGGTACTATAATAGAGACAAGGGGGGAAACTTCGGCTCAATTTTTTGGGGGGTTACCTCATTTTACTCAGTGTATCTTTTTCGCAAATGCAGTTTTTTACCTGCTTATTATGAATAATACAAGTTAAATAAGTCCACTTTGCAAAAATAATCCGCCACTGTCTGCCACTTGCAGGAAACATGCTTTTGTCGCATGGATTAACTCAGCAAAGCAAAATTCGGCATAAACGTGTGACAAAAATTTTCAGGTTTTCATCAATCACAACCGAACTAGTGATACGGGGGGACTTTTTTCACTTTCACCCGTTGTCTTTCATTTAACTTTAGCTCGCTTTGCCAATTTGAAGCCAAAAAGATGTACTCGCAGCTCTAAATATAGATTCTTCCAACTTTTGCTTCGCTTTCGCAGTGTTCTGTCAATGATCGGTGCAGAAACCCGGGCGCTTGCCATACTCGTCGTGTTTAAAAGGCGGGACGTGCAGGACAGATATAATCCGGAACTTCTGAAACTACGTTCCAGCAGTGGAGTTGTTACTGTTAAAATGAGTGTGATAGCCTTGATTTCTCCTTTAATTTATTTTGTCAATGTAACATATTCTGCTAGGACTACGTATACACGTATTACGCAGCTAAGATAACTGGATGGTGTTTCTACGTATAATGGGCTGTGCTCTGGGAATTTTGTATTGCATCGCTTCCAGTCAGCCGCTGTAACTTTTTTGACACATGCGCAGAAAAGGAAATAAAATGTTTACTAAAAAGCAGAAGACGGCCTTTGATCTGATTAAAAAAACAAGGCCCAACTGGGCCCAACTGCCTTGTTTATGTCCAGGCTGGGACGGGCACAACCCACCTTTTCGAGGAGATTGCTAGAGAGCTCCGTATTGAAGGGGAAATGTTTGTCAGTTTCTTGCACAACGGCTATCGTATAAAATCTATGTGTTTTTGGCAGAGTGCTAAAGAACATGTGTACATGACGTTTGTTTGTTTGTTTGATTTGAGGCTTAACGTCCCCGTCAACACTGTAAAGGTCATTTTGGAGACGTTGCTTCCAATTTTTACCCGACATTGAGATGACATGACATCTCAAGCCCTGTCGCCCAATGAAACCAATAGGGTTTATTAGCATGGACGGTCCGCCTCGCACTGCGGTGCTTGGACAGGCTTAGATCCTCTAAGCGGTTTACCAGTACTAGTGGGGGACAAGATTCAGCTCTGCGGTTGAAGCATCATGCAGCCCATATATTTCTTCAAGCCCCTTTGGGCGGGGGCCCGCTATGTACACGACATCGTCACCTTATGTTCAAACGCTCGTTCCCGGTACACGGCGACGGTTAGCTAAGCAAAAAAATAAATAAAAATGCAGCAGTGTTAAGCCAAACGGTTCAGAATTTTAGTTAAAAGAGATACGGCTAGAAATAACTTGAAATTGTTTTACAAATTTGAATTCATAGTGGTCGGAAAGACTGACGACTTTAAGCGTGTGTTCTAATATTATTACCTAAATAACAAAGGCTGTTTTGGTGCCAATAGGCCTGAAGGAATTTTCGTTCTTTTTTTTTTCTTTGTGATAAGTGGAAACCAAGGAAAAAGCGTTTCAACATGTATTTTGTCTAATGTTAGCTGTTCTCTCTCTCTCTCTCTCTCTCTCTCTCTCTCTCTCTCTCTCTCTCTCTCTCTTCTCTCTCTCTCTCTCTCTCTCTCTCTCTCTCTCTCTCAGATATTTGGATTAAATTTGTCGAAGTCTTAAGATTAATTAGAGGGATATGGAATATTGTGTACTGTTCATTCCAGAGGTAGAAAGAACGCTGTACAGACATAAACTGCACCAACCTGCAGCCCAAGGATTATAAAACTTTTTTTAATGCTCAACTGATAGGGTATGGAATTTATCCGGCTCATAAATAAAAAAATATAATGTAAACAAATAGAAAACAGTATGGTTCATACTTCCGTAAACGCATCGAGTCACATGATTTTCAGTGACATCAAGTGACGTCATTCTAAACCATGGTTCTCTACGGGCGTTGGTGAGGTCAACGCTGTTCCTCTCTATGTAGTAAAATGGGTGTAATTGTTTTTTCAGTTTAAAAAGTTTGCCCTATAAGCATTATTTTTCGCCCAGTGATGAGGGGCATAGAATGTTATTATAAAACAATAAACTTAATTTTTCTGCTTTTCATGAAAATATGAACGACAGCGAGTCGCTAACAAAGTTTACATGAACCCCGTGAACCCCGAAGGGGTTCACTTACTTTGCATACAACCCACTGCGTCCGTACTATCATGAACAGCAGAAAAATAATTTTCATTTCTTAAGTCTTTGTTTTCTTTGCCTCATATCGCTGCTCACTCTAGGGTTTATTAGCTATCCCATTATGTCAGTCATTGCAAAACACCCACATTGAGCCCGAGGTAATTTTGTTTTCAAAACCGTCTTCTGTAGCATGTTTTGTTATCCATGCAATTAGGGGAGCAGCTTCTCAGAATGACATGTCCTTATCAACTTTTAATGAAATGGACATTCAATTTGTCATCAAACTGCTGTCAAGTGTCAAAGAAAGCAGGTCATGAAATGTACATGTACTGGTTTTTATTTCATGCGTAGCACTTTACATGTAAACGGATGCTTTAGACACAAACTTTAGCGGCTCACTGGAAAAATGATGACGATATTCTCCAGGAGGTATGAATATTAAAATACTGACATTTTGTTGTGTTACATTGGTGTGAATGTGCTTTATCGCTTATTAATTTCTGTATATTTGTGCAGTTCACAACGCATTCTTTAAAGTTTTCGGACCTGCCCATCGGGGCTTAAAGAAATAGGTGGGCTGCGTGACGCTTCCAAGCAGAGCTGAAACCGACCGCACGCGAGTACTGCTAAACCGCTCAAAGAATCTATGCCTGCCCGGGCAAAGCGGTGCGAGTCAGACCGTTCATGCTTATAAACACTATTGGTTTCATAGGGCGACAGGGCCTGAGATGTCAATTCATCTCAATGTCGAGTAAAAGTCCCACAAAATGGATTCAACGTCTCCAAATGACCTGTTGATGGGCACTTTTAACATCTAATCAAACAAATAAATTCCTTAAAGTGTTTGGGTGAGAAAAATAATTAATATTGCGGTCGTGGCTTCGGGCTCGTTTTCAGTGAATTAAAGTCTCGTGCTCGACAAAATCCTACATGATACTTAACTAAACTGAACACTTGCTTGAAAATTCCTTGTTTCGGCCTCAATCCCATCATACATTCTATTATTCAGTTCTTATCTAAGCAGGAAACGGCCCCGCCCATCGGGGCAAGAAGAAATGATGCTTCCACGAAGAGCTGAAACCGACCCGCACACGAGTACTGGTAATCCACTTAGAGCATCTAAGCCTGCCCAGGCAAAGCGGTGCGAGTCGGCCCATCCATGTTAATTAAACCTATTTGTTCATTGGGCGGCAGGGCTTGAGATGTCATTTCATCTTAAGGTCTGGTAAAAGTCCCACAAAATTGGAAGCAACGTCTATAAAATATCCTTTGCAGTGTTGACGGGGACGTTAAACCTCAAATCAAACAAACAAATCTAAGCAGGAAAATTGATGAACTTTTAGTATTTAAAATTAGCGAGCATTACAAATTTAACGCTCGACTGAATTGAGCATGAATAACGATTTATAACCTTTTAATAGCCTGGTCGAGAAACACTAAGATTGGAATGCCGCTTTACTCAAAAGCACCAAAATTAAATGTCCTATATATTGAAAAAGGCCCCATTTCTCACTTACTTTCCAATACACTCTAGGCTAATACAAGTACTTTTTCAACAGATCTAAGCACTTCACAATCAAACCTTTCATAAAAGGCATCTATTTTAAGGCATTCAAGAGTTCTGCAACGGAAGGCCTGATGTTTTGTTTTTTTTTGTTTTTTTTTTTACCGGATACTACGGTCTTCGACCACATGTGATTAACAATCGGCTCGATATGAGTGAAATAAACTCGAAAGGACCGTAAAATGATCCCCGCTACACCCACCCCCCTCCCTCCCCCTCCCCCCCCTCAAGAACATCAGGTTGATATGCTCTAGCTTATTCTGACCTTCTTTGTTTGCCGTGTTATGGTGAGTTGTGGTGCCTATTCAGATTAATACAAACTTGCTGAGCAGAAGAATTGAGCAGTGTTTTTTCTTACCCAAGTCCCTACATTAATGGATTTGGCCGAATTCATTAATAGAAGCGTCCACTTCAGAAACTCGCGGATGAGAGAACATGTGTGTGCTGCACTGTAGGGGTTCTGTCCCCTTAAATCACCCAATGGGCCCAACCTAAATAGTGCTTATTGTCATTTACTGGCCATTAGCGCGACCCAGGATCAAAATTTCAAAACATAAAAAGGAATATGTTGCAATTATTATTTTATTATTATTATCATTATTATTTATATTATTATTATTATTATTATTATTATTATTATTATTAGGGAACAACTTGTTTCCATGCTGCATCATTTTGAACATTTACGTATTGATGGCATTTTAACAAGCTGGCTGTTTTTTAGCTCACCTGGGCCGAAGGCTCCAGGGGAGCTTATAGTATAGTGGGTCGTACGTCGTCCGTCCGTCCGTCCACACTTTTGAGCAGCTATATCTCTGCAGCCTGCAGGCTGATCTCAATCATTTCTCATCTGTAGCATGCCTCTGGTGGGGCATTGATGACATTAGCGGTTTTTCTTTTCTTTTTTTTTTTTTTTTTTTTTTTTGAAATCGCATGAAAACTTTGGTTGCTATGGCAATCACAAGGTCCCATAGACTTACAATGGGAAAATGTTTGTCATCACCGTAGCCCCTCCAGTTTTGATCGGATGTTTCTGAAACATATATATAGGTGGCTTAGGATAAAACCTCGGATGAGTTCGAAAACCGGCCAAGTCGGCCCATTTATCATAGAGTTACATCCCTTTGATCGCTGAAAATGCCGATTTTTGACCGTGTCATCACCGTAGCCCCTTCAGTTTTGATCGGATCTTTCAGAAACTTTTATGTAATGTGGCTGTGGATCAAATCTCGGATGAGTTCGAATACCGGCCAAGGTAGCCTATTTACTATATAGTTATGTCCCTTTGATGGCTGAAAATGTCGATTTTCGACCTTGTCATCACCGTAGCCCCTTCAGTTTTGATAAGATCTTTCTGAAACTTATATGTAAGGTGACTGTGGATAAAACCTAGGATGAGTTCGAATACCGGCCAAGTTGGCCCATTTATCATAGATTTACGTCCTTGTTATCACCATACCCCTTCAGTTTTGATCGGATTTTTCTGAAACTTATATGTAAGGTGGATGGGGATAAAATCTTGGATGAGTTCGAAAACAGGCCAAGTCAGCCTATTTATCGTAGAGTTATATCCCTTTGATGGCTGAAAATGTTGATTTTTCACCGTAGCCCCTTCAGTTTTGATCGGATCTTTCTGAAACTTACATGTAAGGTGGCTGGGAATACAACCTTGGATGAGTTTGAATACTGGCCAAGTCGGCACATTTATCATAGAGTTACCTGCCTTTGATTGCTTAAAAATGCCTATTTTCGACCTTGTTAGCACTGCTGCCCCTTCAGTTTTGATCGGATCTTTATGAAACTTACAAACAAATAAGTCAGGCAGAAAAGCTTTGAGGAGTTTGAAAACTCGTGAGGTTTGCCTATTTGTCACAGAGTAACATCCCCTTGATTGCAGCAGTTAATTGCTTATTTTTGAACTTGTCATCACCATAGCCCCATCAGTTTATATCGGATCTTCTTAGCAAGTCAGGAATAAAAGCTGGGATGCGTTTGAAAACTGGTGAGGTCAGCCTATTTATCATAGTGTTACATTCTACTTGATTTGCAGAAAATGCTTACCATGTCATCACCATGTCCTTCCATTAATCCTTCAGTAAAGGCTGGCACTTCCTAAAACTTTGAATCTGTTAGCTCAAGCATGAGTGAAACTGTTTTGAAAATAACACAAAACGTCCACGATTTCAACAAAAATACATTTCACATTTTCTGAGTCCGGTAAGGAGATAACTGCGGCTAATCCCTGCCTTCCTAAATTTAGCCACCTAAATTTAGCTGAGTGCCTCAGATGCTAAAGGTCCCAGGTTTGATCCCCAGCAGCGGTGCCAAAATTTCGGCGTCAGAACACGTTCCATTTGTATAATAAATTTTGCAGGTATGAATATCATAACGGTGCATCGTCCTTCGAATCTGAACGTTAACTGGAGACCTCTGTGCAGGGAGAACCATCCCCTGTGCAGGTTAAAGAACCCTACCGTAATTACATGGTGACTGTACTCTTTCAGCTCTCAAAACTGGAGTATATGCAGTATACAACGTCTGTGTCCCCTCTTGGGGTTTAGTTGAAAATGGAAGAAAAATAGCGATAATGCTCATTTGTCACTACTGCGAACGGTATAAAAATTAAACAGCACCGGTCGTACCGGTCGTTAGTTCATCGATAGAGCAGCCCGGAATCAGCAGAAAAACCAAGCTTCGCGACGACTGTTTTCTTGATCTTTTACATAAAGTGATGTAAAAGTAATAAAATCTAAATTTAGAGCTGCAAATACATCATTTTGGATTCAAATTGGTCAAGAGAGGTTCATTTGAATGAAAGACATCAGTTGAAAGCGAAAAAAGTTTCCTCCGTAACACTAGTTCGCTTGTGACTGATGAAAACCTGAAAATTTTTGTCACACGTTTATGCCGAATTTTGCTTTGCTGAGTTAATCCATGCGAGAAAAACATGTTTCCTGCAAGTGACAGACAGAGGCGGATTATTGTTGCAAAGTGGACATATTTAACTTGTATAATTCGTAATAAGCAGGTGAAAAACTTCATTTGCGAAAAAGATACACTGGGTAAAATGAGGTAACCCCCCCAAAAATGGTGCCGAAGTTTCCCCCCTTGTCTCTTATATAGTACCAAAAAAAAAAAAAAAAAAAAAAAAAATTTTTTTTTTTTTTTTTTTTTTTTTTTTTTTCATTTTTTTTTTTCATGATTCAAGCCCCTATGGTCTGATCTGGATCTGCAATGTTTGCAACATGTCCCAAAAAGGCGTTAGGTCTGTATGAGTTAATGGGGGTGTTTATATCAATAACAAGGAATAATGTTATTTTTTTCAGAGACCCACCACGACAACACACCTCTATCATTTTGACTTCCTTAATCCTCACTTTTATATAGGAAAACTGGGGTTTACAATGTTTAAATTATTTTCATTTTGCTCAAAAACATAGATTGTGTGTGTGTTCGTTTGAACCTCTTCGTCGGGGCGGTTCTTACGTGTACCCACAATCTATATTTTGAGCAGAAATAAGGAAAATATTAGAATTTTCCATCAGAAATTTTTCCGTTTTGGTGGTAAAATTTTCAATGTAATGAGATAGGGATGTTTTCGTAATGTAATGTTAAAGAGTCTGCGCCCTACACTAGGCCACGGAGGCTTTGTGAACATAAATATATCATAACCATACAGCCGGCCTCGGTAGATGAGTCGGATGCGCGTCTGACTGATGATCGGTAGGACGCGGGTTCGATCCTGCCCGGTTAGGCAAAATTCTTTCGTGGGGACTGATCATGAAATATTTCTACAGTAATTCTCTCCCTTCCGCTGATTCAAGAAGGGCAGTCGTAAGTTTCTGGCAGAAGAATGTGCACTGTACTGATTAACCGCTTACGTACATGTATAAGCCTGTCCAGGAAAAAGTGTGGACAGGTAAACGGATGAGCTCAAAACATGACCTAAATAGTGTTGACTGGGCCATTAAACCCCAATTGAAATTTATTCAGCTGGAATACTTCAAAGTAACAGAAAAGAAATATACTTTTTTTCGAAAGTCTTTCATAATAAAAAGGAACAAGAATACCAATGAAAACCATTTCGAGTGACAAAACAGTCCCTTACATCACGTGAACAAGTCCGTGAAATAAAGACCCCTCTAAACCCCACTTTATATAGAGAAAACTGGGGTTTACGGGGGTAAACATTATTTTGCTTATTTCTGCTCCAAGACATAGGTTGTGGGTACTTGTTAGAACCGCCTCAATGAAGCGGTTCTAACGAGCACCCAAAACCTATGTTTGGAGCAGAAATAAGGAAAATATCACACATTTTCATCAGAAAAAATACATTTTTTTTTTAGGTTTTAAATATGCACTATATCACACGGATGTGTTATCGTAATGATATCAGGTGTAGTAAATGCCTTCTGTGAAGGTTTATGCTCTGGAAAACAACAACAACAACAACAACAACAACTGAAATTTACCGGAGGAATAAAACAAAATCGAGTGTACAACTTTTCGAGACCAGGTTAGCTAGTTTCGACAGATTAGCCCCCATTAAAGACCTTCCAATAGAGAGCAAATACAGAGATCATCCATAGTTTTTCATAATCTTTCATTACGCAAACACGCCTATACAAATACATTGCCGCTTTTATCGCCGAAAAAAATGAAAATTTTATGATGAAAAATAGTAATATTTTTCTTATTTCTGCTCAAAATATAAATTGTGGGCACTCGTTAGAACCGCCTCATCGAGGCGGTTCTAACGAGTACCCACAATCTATATTTTAGAGCAGAAATAAGAAAAATCAGGTATACCCCGGAAACCCCAGCTTTACTATATAAAAGTGGGGTTCAAGGGGGTCAAAATTATATAGGCGTGTTTTCGTGATGTGCAGAATCCCCAAGGGAGCTCTCTGAAATCTTCCGAGGGACCAGGCATATGTTATTGAAATGAAATAAACATGAATGATCGTCATTATTGCATTTCTTGAGACAAATTTTGACGGAAACGCCCCACAACTCCATAGCCATGTATCAATTCTCCAGATGCGACCGTAAAACTAACATGGTATGGTGGCTACTTCAAGACGTTAAAACGATAGCGTCTGTTCCGCAATGACGTCAACATATAACATAATAATGCTACGTTCATGGCTCTAACATTAAGTAAACAAAGCAAAGTCCATTTTTTGGAATCCAACTGTCAAAACGCATATTCAAGCAGCACGTTAATTTTATATTTTCAGTAGGAAAACGTGCAAAAATATATTCTTTACAAAACAAAATATAGAAGTGGAGGCAACGATCAGGAATAGATACAATTAACACATAGCTCCCATCAGAGACACCAAAGGGAAAGAAACACAAACATGAAACAACAGACCCCAATGGAAACAGAGATAGCGGAAAGCCAAAAGGACAGTTACTTTCCCGTAAAATGGCCAATAGGCTATCCAAAATAAAATAATATAAGCGACACAAACACCCAAACACAAACCATAACAAAAATAAAGTCTGATTTAAACTATGGACCAGACGCAAAATCCAAAGATCACAGACAATCGCCCTATCAGCACTCTCAGTGCTTGATTTATTGACTATGTTGAATTTGTTTTATGTTTAAAAGACTGATATCAGTCATTTCCCATACTTTTAAAGCAATCGCTCTGGGTATTCACTGTTTTCAAATGTCTCATTTTATGGGTTCAACTTGATAAATAATGAAACGCAAGTACAGAAAATCGATCCACAAGTTCGATATTTTCATCGAAATTATACACACGCTGTTTTACACATTACATCATTAATATCTTTAGTTACGCAGATCATTACACATACATTGAATTCTTGAGAAGAAAATATGAAGGCAGCCGCAGTTTCAATCTTCGGCCCAGTCTTTCTTTCTTGGACAATCTTACATAACTTTCAGACAGGTATGTTATTTGTGTTTGAGTTTAAAGTAGTTGCATGCGGAGCTATTAGACTATATCATTTGTACATGTACCTACTTTTGGAAGTCACCCGATTGTAATACAAAAAAAAGCTGTAGGGTATTTGGCCATTTGGAGCGAATTTGACGTATAATAGCTCCGCTTAGTCAATCTAATCTGCGACTACCATAGACACATCCAAAGGTAAAAGGACAATTAGCCTTGTTTTATCTGGTGGGCAAAACACTTCCTGTTCCATACTCTACCGTTGATATAGCACGGCAATGTACTGGTTAACCGGTACCGGACCCGATAGTTCAGTTGGTAGAGTGTCCGCTCCGGGGAACGGGAGGTCACGGGAGGTCACGGGTTCGATCCCGGGCCGCGGCATACCAAAGTCGTTAAAATGGTACTAGCTGCTCCTCACTTGGCACTCAGATTTACGGGGTAGAGCTAGGACCGGTCGACCCAGTGTCAGACAATGTGACTTTGTGTGGTATTATGTAATGTGTCTGGGGCATGATACTTCAGTGAGGCAGCACTATAAAAGTGAGCATTGAGCTCCCTGTCGCAACCAGACACCGTCGTGATATGACTGAAAAATTGTTGAAAGCGACGTTAAACCCGAATTCACACACACACTGGTTAACCGCTGCCCAGGAAAAGTGTGGATAAGTAAACTGACCGGCTCAAAAATGACCTAAAATAGTATTGACTCGGCCGTAAAACCCCAGATACAAACAAACAAATGATAAAGCATGAATTGTTTTCTGGAACACCTATTATTGAATCGTCGTTCTATTCAAACTATTTGCCACAAACCATTTTGGACATTACATTGCTTCTTTTTCTTATTTTGGATGGAAAATGTATAGGTCCATTCGTTAACTAAAGCACATCGACTTCATGTTGGTATGATGGTGGGTAGTTTTATAACGCTTTTTAGGCAACAAAATGTGGGATAAAATGCCAGAAGAGACTGGTTCAATATCAGTTAATACTTCAAAAACACAAACTGACAAGGATTAGTTAATGTTGTGGCAAGAAAGGAGTTTAACCTGATAAATTTTCGAATTCTCATTGACACTATACGGCAACAGTCATGTTTTGCCGAGATAAAAGAGGTACTCTACACAAGAGGTCACATGTCTTGTTTGTTTGATTTGAGGTTTAACGTCCCCGTCAACACTGTAAAGGTCATTTTGGAGACGTTGCTTCCAATTTTGTGGGACTTTTACCCGACATTGAGATGAAATGACATCTCAATCCCTGTCAACCAATGAAAACAATAGGGTTTATAAGCATGGACGGTCCTTCTGGCACCGCTTTGCCTGGGCAGGCTTAGATCCTCTAAGCGGTTTACCAGTACTCGTGTGCGGGTCGGTTTCAGCTCTGCGTGGAAGCATCATGCATCTATTTCTTCAAGCCCGATGGGCGGGGGCTGCAAAGTCACATGTCAAAAGATTGGAACCGTCTATAACAGCTGAGGTCAACAACGGAGACAAGACCTCGGCTTAAGGACTCATGTGAAGTCCGGTGAAAACCGGGATCGAACCCACGACCGGCGAGCAGAACAACCACTACACCACGGAGGCTTCTGAGAAAGGGGCAGTTATTTCATTGTCGCAAGGGAAGATGAGGTGGTTATGTAGAAACGTGTGTGCAACGACGTATCAACGTCGAAACAACGTGATGACTTTACAATGACGTCCCTTGCATCGACGTTGGTACGACGTTTTAGAAACGTCATTTGCCCGGCGGGTTAAGTCATTTGGCATCGGGATGCCAAGGCGGTCTTCAAAACAGTTGGAAAATGCCTGCTGCAAAGGTATAACCCAGCAGGCACTCAACGTTGAACTAACGTTGAATCAACGTTGAAAACGTTGTTTCAACGTTAGATCAACGTTGAGTCAACGTTTTGTGCCTGCAGGGATGGGAATATTTTATTCTGTCTCTTTCTCCATTTTCGGCCCCCGTCCAAAAAGACATAGATGGGCTGCATGAAGACATAGATGGGCTGCATGATGCTTCCACGCCGAGCTGAAGCCGCCCCGCACACGAGTACTGGTATACCGCTTAGAGGATCTAAGCCTGTCCAGGCAAAGCGGTGCAAGTCGGATCGTCCATGATTATAAACCCTATTGGTTTCATTGGGCGGCAGGGTTTCTTATTTCTTCTCTAAAATATAGATTGTGGGTACTCGTTAGAACCGCCCCTCACCGAGGCGGTTGGCACGAGTACCAACAATCTATTTTTAGCAGAAATAAGAAAATATTTCAAATTTTTCATCTTAAAATTTTCGTTTTTTCGGCGATAAAGATTACAAGGTATTTG
Organism: Lucinisca nassula; assembly: GCA_963580285.1. Lineage (NCBI taxonomy): Eukaryota > Metazoa > Mollusca > Bivalvia > Lucinida > Lucinidae > Lucinisca > Lucinisca nassula. The sequence continues at coordinate 47,178,144 of OY757027.1, forward strand.
CATAGGCGTGTTTCCGTAATAGGGAATTATGGGCTGGCCTTGGCAAAAAGTGTAGATCTAGATCAGACGCCGCAGTCAGGATCTACACTGTTTATTTATAGTACAGGAATTTCAGGATCAGATGAGAAAGAAATCAGCGTCTGATCATGATTTACACGTTTTTCCTGAAAAGCAAAAAACTGGAAATTAAGGGGAATGGGAACACCTTCAGGGGAGACAACTCCTGCAAAAGTATTTTTGTTTCCCATGTCAATAGGAGTCAACTCTTAAAGAAAAGAATTTGCTCCCGAGGAGCAAATTCTTTCCTTTAAGAGTAGACCCCTTTTTACGTGGGACAGGGCTTATAGAAGAGCGAACATGAAGTCCCTTTGAAAAATGGCGGAAAAAATTAGCCAGGTGTTCCCATTCCCCTTACAGTTTAAGCCTCAGCCAAGCCTTCGCTCTAAACCCCCGCCCATATGGACTTGAAGAAATATATGGGCTGCATGATGCTTCCACGCAGAGCTGAATCCGGCCCGCACACTAGTACTGGTAAATCGCATAGCGGATCTAAGCCTGTCCACGAACCGCGGTGCGAGGCAGACCGTCCATGCTTATAAACCCTATTGGTTTCATTGGGCGACAGGGCTTGAGATGTCATTTCATTTCAATATAGGGTCAAAGTCCCACAAAATTGGAAGCAACGTCTCCAAAATGAACTTTACAGTGTTGACGGGGACGTTAAACCTCAAATCAAACAAATTAATAGAAAAAAAATGAAATTGTGGGGAATGGGAACACCTTCAGGGGAGGCAACTCCTACATAAGTATTTTTGTCTCCCATGTCAATAGGAGTCAACTCTTAAAGAAAAGAATTTGCTCCCGAGGAGCAAACTCTTTCCTTTAAAAGTAGACCCCTTTTTATGTGGGAAAGGGCTTATAGAAGAGCGAACATGAAGTCCCTTTGAAAAATGGCGGACAAAATTGGCCAGGTGTTCTCATTCCCTTTACAGTTTAAGCCTCAGTCAAGCCTTTGCTCTAGCCCCCGCCCATAGGGGTTTGAAGAAATATATGGGCTGCATGATGCTTCCACGCAGAGCTGAATCCGGCCCGCACACTAGTTCTGGTAAACAGCTTGGAGAATCCAAGCCTGCCCAGGAACCGCAGTGCGAGGCGGACCGTCCATGCTTATAAACCCTATTGGTTTCATTGGGCGACGGAGCTTGAGATGTCATTTCATCTCAATGTCGGGTAAAAGTCCCACAAAATTGGAAGCGACGTCTCCAAAATGAACTTTACAGTGTTGACGGGGACGTTAAACCTCAAATCAAACAAATTAAAAGAAAAAAAATGGAAATTATGGGGAATATGAACACCTTCAGGGGAGGCAACTCCTGCAAGAGTACTTTTGTCTCCCATGTCAAAAGGAGTCAACTCTTACAGGAAAGAATTTGCTCCCTTTGAAAAATGGCGGAAAAATTAGCCAGGTGTTCCTATTCCCCTTATACGGGCCACCGTGGCCTAGAGGTTAAGAGCGCTGACTCTTGATCATTAGGTCTCTCACCGCTGTGGTTCGAGCCTCGCTCGGGTTACATGTGAGACGCCAAGTTCTACAACGGAAGGTCAGGTGGTTTTCCTCCGGGTACTCCGGTTTTCGCCCACCTCTGATTAACAATCGGCTCGATATGAGTGAAATAATCTTGAAAGGGCCGCCCCCCCCCCCCCCCCTCCCGCAGTCAAGCCATCGCTCAGAGCCAATCGACCCATTCTAAATACTCCATGTCGCATTATCTGTGTTGTAACGCTCTTGTGTTGAAAACGACTTTCGTGTGACCTTGTTCATTTTATACACCCGCACACACACACTCGTTTAAAGGTGTTTGAAAAATTGCTGTATATTTTGATAAGAAAATAACTATGAAGGTGATGACAGTTTCTATCGTCCTTATTTGGACCATTTTTATTAGCTTACAGAAAGGTAAGGACATTTAAAATTTCATCTTTATTAGCTTACAGAAAGGTAAGGACGTTTAACATTTCATAACAATTTTATTTAATTTCATTGTGTTGGTAACATTCGTGCAAGGTAGCGATTGGGAATATTTTTATTCCTTCTCTATTCTCATTTTTCCTTATTCTCATCTGTTCTTTTTAATCTCACCCAGCAGGCCCATGTCGTAACTATGACATCACGTCAACATCGGTGCAACGTCATGACGCTTATGCAATGTCACATCTACGTCGGTGCAACGTTGCACCGACGTTGATTTGATGTTGCCCTAGCGACGTATGAACTATACCTTCCCCTTTTTCACCGGTAGACGCAAAATAACACTCGTAACACTTCAGGGCTTACCAAAACAGATATAAATCGTGTAGACATCGATGAAACAACGCCGATACAAGTGTCAACGTCATGCTAACAACATTGTGAAATTTTTGATGTCTTAACGATCAATTATTGGATACAATCGGCGTCTGATCAGGGCCTCCACTGTTTGCTGAAAGTTCAGTCATTGTCCTAATCAATTTTGAAGAAAACACAACCTGACACCGCTAAATTTTGAAATGGACTCGTGCTATATATAAGGTGGAAATAAGGTGATATGATTGTTACTTAATCCAAAAAATAGGTTGTAGTTGGTACCCATGTGTTGGGAATTACTGTATACCCCTGTACACCCCAGTTTTCTCCATATAAAGTGGGGATATTACATGTATGTTGTTATGTGAAGACAGGTGCTGTTTAACTGTCGAATCGATAACGCGTTTAAGGGAATGGACACACATTCAGTGGCGGCAGCAAAAAGTATTTTTTTGTCTCCCATGTCGATAGGGGTCAACTCTAAAGGGGAAAAATCCTGAGCTTAGGAGCAAATGCTTTCCTTTAACCCATTTAGTACCATAAAACCCCAGAACGGGTACCCTGGCAAACAGTGCAGACCCAGATCAGACGCCCTCCGCTGTTTGCTAAAAGTCTAGGCATTTGAGCAAAACATTATCTGATACCCCTTAATTTTGAAATGGACTCATGCTATATATAAGGAGGAAGATTCCATTGGTCACAAAAAGGTTAAGTATCCGCGGGACAAAGGATTCGTTTTGTTTGGTTTGAGGTTTAACGTCCCCGTCAACACTGTAAAGGTCATTTTGGAGACGTTGTTTCCAATTTTGTGGAACTTTTACCCGACATTGTCTCAAATCCTGACGCCCAATGAAACCAATATGATTTATAAGCATGGACGGTCCGACTCGCACCGCTTTGCCTGGGCAGGCTTAGAACCTCTAAGCGGTCTACCAGTACTCGTGCGCGGTCGGTTTCAGCTATGCGTGGAAAACCATGCAGCTTAATCTATTCTCCACGGATTAAGATGTCATTTCATCTCAAGGTCGGGTACAAGTCCCGCGAAATTGGAAGCAACGTCGTGTAGACGGGGACGTTAACTCATTTTGTACCGGAAACCCCAAAACGGGCCATGGCAAACAGTACAGGCCAAGATCAGTCGCTGCAGAACGCGGTGTCTGATCAGGGCCTACACTGTTTGCAAAAAGTTCAGCCATTTTCCAAATCAGTTGTCAAGAAAACACAACTTGACACCCTTAACTTTTGAAGTGGACTCCGGCTATATATATTAAAGGAGAAAGATTCCATTTGGTACAAAAAGGGTTACCAGAAGGCTTGTATTCAACGATGTACTAATATCAAGAATCAATGTTGGTGCAACGTTGTCCAGACGCCTTTTCTTCGCTGGGAAGACACACACACGCACGCACGCATGCTCGAAATCAAACTGAGGCTCGTACGTCCTTGCACCCGCACCATTCAATATAATGCATACATTCAAATTCGCAAGCTGAATGACATGGTCAGATGGCTATCTGATTAAGACTAAGATCTTTACTGTTTCAAAGGTGGAGCATTGGTGGATCAACAGGGCAAAGTGTTAACATACGTGAAACTGAAACAGGTCAACATCATTATGTGAACACATACATGCGAAGAAGGGCATTCTTCCATTTCTTCATAATGCCTACTTTATGATATTTTTCTTATTTTTACTAGGAACATAGGTTGTAGGTGCTCGTTAGAACCGCCTCATTGAGGCGGTTCTAACAAGTACCCACAACCTATGTCTTGGAGTAGAAATAAGAAAAATAATATACACTCCGTATACCCAAGGTTTCTCTATAAAGTTGGGTTTAGGGTGTGTTCATTTCACGGACTTGTTCACGTGATGATGGTACTACGAGGGCTGATTGATACATGTATGTTGTGAGCCTGGAATTGAAGGAGGTACACAGGGATGTTCTTTTTAAGTCCTACTGTTCTCTGACTATATATGGCCGTGTACCCAAGGTCTGGTCTCATTTGGTCAGTTTATATTGACGAGGTAGCACTCTAAAGTAAACACGACCAGCAGCTTTTGCAAAATGGACACAATCGGAGAAAGGGCATTGATTCAATATTTGCATAAAAAAGGTTTAACACCTAAGATTATCCATAATGATATGGTAGCAACGCTAGGGAAGATGTCCCTTCAAATGCAACAGTACAAAGGTGGGTGGCGGAATTTAAGCACGGTAGACAGATCCTTGAGGATGACCCCGTCCTGGAAGGCTTGTCAATGTTGCAATCCCAGAAATGGTCAATAAAGTCTATGATATTGTTATGACTGACAGACGAGTCACAGAAAGATATATAGCCAGTAGAATTGGCATTTCACAGGAAAGAGTACATTCCAGTCTGACAGAGGATCTTGCAATGAGAAAGACGTCGGCCCGATGGGTACCAAGACTTCTAACAGTTGATCAGAAGCACACCAGGCACATAGAGGATATTTGATTTTTTCAGTGTAAGATCGAATTTTATTTCATCGAATGAACACCAAAACTGTTATTTTCACGAGTGGCGTAGCCACGAGTGAAAATAGCAGTTTTGGTGTTCATGAGTGAAATAAAATTTGATCTTGCACTGAAAAAATCAAATTTTCTGTTTCTTACATGCTTCAAAAGGCAATAGTTAGCGTCTTTAATGGTGTCGCTCACATTCGGAGAAAATTATCTTTGTTCCTGCTCGTTTCGCGTCAATTTAGTGGTGTCCATCGTGTTTAGTGGGTATACTATTGGGTGTAAACTGAAAGTTTGCACCTGAGAAATGGCCTGGGATGGTATTATTATGAATGATTAATGAAATAATTGAGAGAGTAGTTTTCCAAAGAAGTTGCTGACAAGTCTAACGTCGCGCGACAAAAGACGTGACGTCAGCGTTATAAATGACGTCAATAACGTCCCCGTCACACATGAACGGGATATGCGTCAATTAGAACACATTTCAGTATTGTTCAGTTATCTGACAAAGATAAAATTGAAATTAGAGTTAGATTTGAAGAAAAAAGTAGTCCCAAACAGTGAAAAATAAAAAATCGTATTTTCACTGTTTGAAACAGTGAAAATATCGATTTATATTTCACTGATAAATCTCTATCATTCATTGAAAAGCATGTAAGAAACTATCGTGTGCACCTTTTTGAAGAAGATCCCGCCAATTTTCTTCAGAGATTTGTCACTATGGATGAAACATGGGTTCATCATTATACCCCAGAGGCCCAACAACAATCGAAACAATGGAAGCACCCGGGCTCACCCCCGCCAAAGAAAGCAACGACAGTTCCATCAGCTGGGAAGGTTATGGCCTCGGTTTTCTGGGATGCAGATTGTTTGCTGCTAAAAGGGACAAACAATCAATGGCACATTCTGTGCTTCACTTCAGCACGTACATATGGGAAAACATTAAACTTAAGCGTCGAGGAAAGCTCACTAAAGGTGTATTGTTCCATTAGGACAATGTTCCTGTTCAGAAATCTGTCATTGCTATATGGCTGCCATTCACGATTGTGGCTTCAAATTGATTGAGCATCCGCCTTATTCACCTGATCTCGCCCCATCAGACTTTTATCTATTTCCAAAAACGACTATTTAAGGTACCCACTTTCAGCCCGATGATGACGTCATGCAGAGGATGACTTTCTGGGAGTTATGAGGTCCTTAAACACCGCTGGCAAAAGTGTATATACTGAATGGGATTATGTTGAAAAATAATACAATATGACCGGCAAAATTCAAATCCATCAATTGATTGATTTGAGGTTTAACGTCCCTGTCAACACTGTAAAGGTCATTTTGGAGACGTTGCTTCCAATTTTGTGGGACTTCTACCCGACATTGAAATGAGATGACATCTCAAGCCCTGTCGCCCATTGAAACCAATAGGGTTTATTAGCATGGAATCCATCAATATGAGGCTCACAACATACAGTGTATCAAAACTGATCCCTAAATTTCAACGCGGATTCATGCATGATCATGCATAACACGAAACTCGATCGTCATAATTTAACATTGCATCTGCAAAGTCATAAATATTATCATACATTTGATATTCGGTTCAGTGAAGTGAATTAAGAATTATTTTAAAGTAACTTTAACATGTGAGTCGAATTGAATTGGACAATGTATACAAAACATTCGGATTTTGACACAGCCTCACAAAACACGCATATGTAATTTTGACCCCCTTAAACACAACACCTGGTGTGTGGGAATGTGTGGCGGCGGTAAAACGTCTCCCTGCCCTACATCATAGTTTAGATTATATTTTCTTGTCCTTTGGGATCATTGATTCCATTGTGGAATTTTGAAAATATCTGAGGGTCACTGATGAGGCCTAATTGGCCGAAACTAGCTAGTCTGGCCCAGAAAACATATACACTCCATATGTATCACTTCTGTGGTGTATTCCTTGCTTCCAAAGGATAACCCTTTTATAGAACATATTTACATACAGTAAGACTGGGGTTTACATGGGTAAACCGTTTTTTTTATTTCTGCCGTAAAATATAGATTGTGGGTACTCGTTAGAACCGCCTCAATGAGGCGGTTCTAACGTGTACCCACAATCTATATTAAGAGCAGAAATAAGAAAGATATCACTAATTTTCATCTTAACATTTTCATTTCTTCGGCGGTAAAATTTACAATGTATTTGTATAGGCGCATTTTCGTAATGTAAAGTTGGAGTCGGCCCCAGAAGCTCAGTCGGATGCGCATCTGACTAGTGATGAGGAGGTTGCGGGCTGGGCAACATTCTGTCTTATAGACTGATCTTTTCTGTGGTCAGTTTTTCTTTCTTCCCTGATTCGAGAAAGACAGATATCGGTTTCTGGCGAAAAAACGTGTTTCGTACTGGTTAACCGGTGTTACAACGCATAATGTAGTAATGTAGTAATTTCTTCATTTTGAAATTTTTACTACATTATGCGTTGGCATAGTCGACGCGAAATGAAATAAAATGTCGTTTTTACTTCATTATGCGTCGATACTAAGAGGTTTGAGCAAAATGAAAGAACTATTTCATTTTGCGGCGATGGGTGGCATACTTAATTTTACTTCATTATGCGTCAACAGTTTGTTTGTTTGATTTGAGGTTTAACGTTCCCGTCAAGACTATTTAGGTCATTTTGGAGACATTGCTTCAAATTTGATGGGACTTTTACCCGATATTGAGATGAAATGACATCTCAATCGCTGCCGTCCAGTTAAAAGCAATAGGGTTTATATGCATGGATGGGCCGACTCGCAGCAGTTTTCCTGGACAGGCTTAGACCTTCTAAGCAGATTACGAGGACTCATGTACGGGCGGTATCAGCTCTGCGTGGAAGCATCGTGCAGCCCATCTAGTTATACCCCCGGCATACGAAGTATGCAAGGGGGTATATAGTTTTTGTCCATTCTGTCTGTCTGTCTGTCTGTCTGTCTGTCTGTCTGTCTGTCTGCCTGTCTGTCTTTTGTTTGATTTGTTTGATTTGAGGTTTAACGTCCCCGTCAACACTATTTAGGTCATTTTGGAGACGTTGCTTCCAATTTCATGGGACTTTTACCCGACATTGAGATTTAATTCTACTGGCTTAATCAAATACAATGAAATTCCACTATTAAGACCACCTAAAATTAATACAAATTTTGTTTTTAAAGCATATTTGGAAGGTTAAAGCTACATTTTCTTTGTGATTTTGACCTTCAGTGTGCTTTTGTGGAAGACCGTCTTTTGGACTGTTCAACTGTGGTCTTAAAGACCACTTTTGAACCGTCTCAAATGTGGTCTAAATTGTAGGAATTTAACTGTATTGCTTCCTAAGTCTTTTCGAAGACAGCTATGTTCTACCATCATTACTTCATTATGCGTCGATATGGTGCATATCAACGCGAAATGAAATAATTTTTTTACTTCATTTCGCGTCGACTATGCCAACGCATAATGTAGTAAAAAAAATCAAAATGAAGAAATTACTACATTACTACATTATGCGTTGTAACAACCGGTCTTGTAAAAACATACCCTGAAAAAAGTTAGGTTTTGTTTGTTTGATTGAGTTGAGGTTTAACGTCCCTGTTAACACTGTATACGTCATTTTGGAGACGTTGCTTCCAATTTCGTGGGACTTTTACCCGACATTGAGATGAAATGATATCTCAAGCCCTGTCGCCCAATGACACCAATAGGGTTTATAAGCATGGACGGACCGACTCGCACCGCTTTGCCTGGGTAGGCTTAGATCCTCTTAAGCGGTTTACCAGTCCTCGTGTGCGGTCGGAAGCACCATGCAGCCCAGTCTCTGTCTTCAAGTCCGCTTGGGTTTTTCCACCATCAAATACAGTAAAATTCCTACTTTCGTATATAAAGACCACATTTGGGACTGTTCAAAAGCGGTCTATAAGACCACTTTTGAACAACAGTCCCAAAGTTGGTCTCTGACCACAGGACATTGGTATGCAGAAAACACACAAAAGGATTATCTGAAAACTACTAAATAAGCTTTCTTAAAAAGAATTTAGTCTTAATTTTAGGTGGTCTTGAGGGGAATGGGTACACCTTCAGGGGAGGCAATTGATTCAAAAGTATTTGTCTCCCATGTCAATAGGGGTCAACTCTGAAAGGAAAGAATTTGCTCCTAAGGAGCAAATTCTTTCCTTTAAGAGTAGATCCCCTTTTCTGCAAGACTGAGCCTATAGAAAAGCGAACAGGAAGTCCCAAAAGTTGTCAGCCTTTGAAAAATGGCAGAAAAATGTGCCAGATGTTCCCATTCCCCTTAATAGCGGAATTTTACTGTATTTAGTTTTATTCGTGTCCTCATTTCGCAGCCTGTGGGCGTTCCTGTAAACAACGCAAATCTGTCAACAAATCACGCTAAGAATGCGTGTCAACGTCAATATGCAAAAGTGCACTTGTGCGCGCTTGTGAATTCGCGCGCTAATGCGAAAGTGTGGGAGCGCTAATGCGTGCAGTTAGTTAACCCCAACCATCTGGGCTTGGAGAAATAGATTGGGCTGCATGCAGAGCTGAATCTGACCATGGCACACACGAGTAATGTTAAAACCGCCTAGGACGGCAAAGCGGAGTGAGTCAGACTGTCAAATGCATATAAGCCTTCAGGTTACATTGCGCGGCAGGGCTTGAAATGTCATTCTATCTCAATGTCGGGTAAAAGTCCCAGAAAATTGGAAGCAACGTCTCCAAAATGACCTAAATAGTGTTGACGGGGACGTTAAGCCCTAATTCAAACAAAAACAAACAAATATGTGCAGTTAAGCATGTCTGTGCGCGCACATGCACGCGCGCATTCAGTGCGTGGGTTTAGTGTATCATCCGCAGGTCGAGTTTGTCCTAATATCAAATGCTGCAGTAACAAATGCCCGTAACGATCTAGTCAAAACTATCGCGGTCATGTTGAAATGATCCTTACTAAGGTTAGCAGATTTTTTGTGTGAAGCTGTTGCGGGCTGCCGCAGAAAATACTTCTCGATAACATTTAAACCACCATGTACTGGGCTTGGAAACTCGTGATCCCTAGGTCAGTAGTCAGGAGCGTAGGCAAAAGCTTTTATAGGGATATTACCAAACCTATTAGCTTCTGCAATGTACAGTAGTACTTCGATGGCTCGAACACCGATGGCTCGTTTACAATGGCTCTTTCGAACCAGTTCTTGAGTCCCTTGGGTATTTTCTCTATATAAGAAATAGTAAGGGAAAGCTTAGGATATTTTCGTCTTGTATCTTGCAAATGTATGCTGTGTGTACTCAATAGAATCGCCTCAAGGAGGCGATTCTAATGAGTACACACAGCATACTTGTATGCTACAGAACACCGAAAAGAAGTCCAAAAATATCTCCGTTACCTTCTGGCAGTAACCCTCAGTGGCTCGAACTGCCCCTGTCTCGAACAGATTTTCGTGGTCCCAAAGGGGTTCGAGCCATTTAAGTTGGACTGTTATATGTAATGGATAAAAGAACGAAAGAAAGATACGTTATCAAAGGTTTTATTTACTGTTTAAGCCTTAATTTGCCATCGGGCCCGATGTACCACTTTTGAGTGCCAACGGGCCCATTTTAGGCCCACTTTGAAGGGGAAATTTCTAGTATATTTCAGGGAGAGAGATGTCTATATTTGGTAGATTTATGAAGAATAAATGTTCTAATATAAGGTTCTCGTGGTAGTTTTATGTCAAAAACATAGAGGGGAGTACTATTTCCGCAGAATGTCACATACTCTATGCTATATTTTCTGTTGTTTTCCCGCGTGTTGTCAAGTCAGCGCTTGACGTTTGGCGGCAAATTGAACGCTTACGTTGCGTCAGTTAGCGGTTGGTTGTTTCAAAAGTGCTCATGGTGAAATATTGTGAGCCATCAATGTCCAGTCTGTATCGTCCGTCGTGCTGTGTACGTCGTGCATCGTCAACAATTTGCTTTAAATGCGAACTCCTCCTAAACCCTTGGGCCAATTTGATTCAAATTTCACAGGAATGTTGCCTGGGTTGCTCCCTACCAAAATGGCTACATGTAAAATCGTTCTGCTCTGATAAACAAAACGGCAGCCCGAACTAAAAATAGAAAAAATCTTTAAATGACAAGTCCTATACCCTTTTGTCAATTTCATTCAAACTTCATGAGCAAGTGGCCACCTGAGCTAAAATTAGAAAAAAAAAAAAAAAAAAAAAAAACATCGCAAATTTGCTTCAAACACGAACTTCTCCCTAACCCTTGGGTCAGTTTGATTTAAACTTTACATGAATGTTGCCTAGGTGACTCCCTACCAAAATAAATAAAATCATTCCACTCCCAATGAACAAGGTGGCCGCCAGAGCTAAATATAGAAAAATCTTTAAATGACAATACCCCCCGTACCCTTAGGCCGATTTCATTCATACTGCACAGGAATGTTTCTTAGGTGACACTCAACCAAAATAGCTAACATTGTCAGTTCAAATGAGTAAGATGGGTGCCAGAGCTAAAAATACAAAGCATCATAATTTTGCTTCAAACGAAAACTCCTCCTAAACCGTTGGACCAATTTGATGCAAACTTCACATGAATGTTGCCCAGGTGACTCCCTATCAAAATAGCTAAACTCGTTCTGCTCTGATGAGCAAGATGGCCGCCAGAACATAAAATAAAAAAAAATCTTTAAACTACAACTCCTCCTGTACCCTTGGGCCAATTCGGCCCCCGCCCATCGGGGCTCGAAGAAATACATGGGCTGCATGGTGCTTCCACGCATAGCTGAAACCGACCCGCATACGAGTACTGGTAAACCGCTTAGAGGCAAAGCGATGCGAGTCGGCCCGCCCAAGCTTATAAACCCTATTGGTTTCATTGGGTGGCAGTGCTTGAGATGTCATTTCAGCTCAATGTCGGGTAAAAGTCCCACAAAGTTGGAAGCAACGTCTCCAAAATGACCTTTACAGTGTTGACGGTGACGTTAAACCTCAAATCAAACAAACAAAAACCCTTTGGCCAATGTCATTAAAACTTCTTAGGAATGTAATTTAGGTGACCCTCCACCAAAATGGCTGAAACGCCAGAGCAAAAAAAAAACAAAAAAAAACAACAAACAAACAAAAAAAAAAGCAACAACAACAACAACAACAACAACAACAAAACGTTAATTTGCTTCAAATGTGAACTCATCCTTAACTCTTTGAACAGTTTGATTCAATCTTCACAGGAATGTTACCTTGGTGGCTCCCTACAAATATAGCTAAAATGGTTCTGCTCTGATAAACAAGTTGGCTGCTAAAAATACACACACACACAAAAAAAAAAAAAACGTAAATTTGCTTCAAACGTAAATTCCTCCTAAAGCCTAGGGCCAATTTGATTCAAACTTCACAAGAATTTAACCTGGGTGACTCCATACCAAAATAGCTAAAATCGTTTCACTTTGTTATTTGTAAATCATGCATATCTGGGGCCAATTTCACGCCATCAGTCGGGACTTGGAGAAATAGATTCTGCCATGCAGAGCTGAAACCGAACACACATGAGTGCTGGTAACTGCTTAGAAGGTCCCAGACTGCCCAGGCAAATTGGTACGAGTCGGACCGTCCCTGCGTATTAAACCTTTTGGAGTCATTGAACAGCAGGGTTTGGGATTTCATTTCGTCTCAATATGGGGTAAAAGTCCGACAAAGTTGGAATAAACGTCTTCAAAATGACCTAAATTGTGTTGACGGGGTCGTTAAACCTCAAATCGAACAAAACAAATGCATGCAATCTATACCCTGGTAAGATCCACTGTATACAGGGAAAGTGGAGTTGACAAGGGGTTACATTACTTTTCTCATTTCTGCTCGCAGTCACAGGTAGTGAGTACTCGATCGAGCCCCCTCAAATTTGATAAGTCAGTTAATACTGAATCTCTGAGGCAGTTCGAACGAGCACCAATAATCCATGCACTCCTTGGTATCACATCATTGAGGCACTTTGAAGGAGCACTAAAACTCTACAACTCGATAATAGAGCATAAATGAGGCAGGTCGAAAGAGCACCAACAGTTTTTGCACTCGTTAGTACCGCATCAGTTTCTGGCGAAAGAATGTGCACTGTACTGGTTAACGCTTACATAAAAGCCTGCCCAGGAAAAGTGTGATAGGTGAACTGACCGGCTCAAAATGACCTAAAATAGTGTAGACTGCGCCGTTAAACTTCAATACAAACAAACAAACAATAGTACCGCACCAATAAGCCTGTTCGAAAGAGCACCCAGAATTTATATACCACTTGGTGCCGCATTTTATACCGCAATCAGGCATTCTAGTAACCTAATAAGGGGGGTCGAATAACTGCACGCTATTATCGGTAGTGACCTATGATACCTTCTACTGACCTATAATACGTCTAGGGACCGTTTATAGACCGGACCTACTTTTCAGGTCCCTATTGTAGTGAAATCTCCCCGGTACCGTACATCGAGAAGTACCAGGACCGGCAGTTACCGGGAATTAGTGTTAGAAGGAAGGGAGACAATCAAGTGAGAACTTCCGCCCGGGATTTTCTTGAGTTTATTTAGATTGGTTCCTTGTCGTAAATGTCTCCGCTAGGTGGCTACAACATATGTGCGTACCGAAGGGGAGGTAATAACGAAGGGGAACCAATCTAGAGTTTATTGTGTTGCGTACATTCCGCCTGAAGGTAGCATCTATGGTGGCATTGACATTTTTGACTCCTTAGAGTCGGACTTGTTGGAACTTAATCCAGGTAGAAGGTTTGAAATCTGCCTGCTAGGTGATTTTAACTTTCATACAAACAAAGACAATGACTACATTGAATTAGATATTAACATTGACCAATCATTACACGTGGGTAATACAGATAAGGGGGAGGAACTCTTTGGAAGAATTGGGCTATCCTACTGATAGGTATAATTCTGATACTACCCATACCAATAACTATGGTAAGCGACTTTTAGAAATTTGTAAAACACACAATTTGAATATCGTGAATGGCAGATTAGGTAATGATAGATACTTGGGTCACGCAACTTGTGGGGTTCACTCTGTTGTTGATTATGTTATCATGTCACCTTTGCTATTTACACTGGTGAAGGAATTCGAGATTTTGTCATTTGACCCTATGTTAAGTGACTTGCATTGTGGCATTCAGATATCTCTGTTATGCTCAAATAATGACGAAGAATCTCTGTCTGATACTGCTGATACAGTTTGTGACTCTGATGTTGTACATAGAGCAGTTTGGCTTCCTAATGCTAGTGAAACCTTTCTACAAAATTTGAATGCAGATAATATAAGCCAGTTCATACAAAGTATTGATGCAATCGGCAATCATGAGATCTCTAAAGAGAAAATTGAGGTTTTGACTTCCCAATGCTCATCTCTGTTATTTACAGCTGCAGACAAAGCTGGAATGATTAAGCAGAGTATTATTAAAGACCCAGTTGAGCCGAATTTGCGAAAGCACAAAAAAGTTAAGAGACCATGGTTTAATGTAGACTGTCGTAATGCCCAAATGCAATTTAGGAGGTTTAAATGCCAGAACAGGCGTATTAGATCTGCTGAAAATTTGCAGGCTTGTAAGATAGCTGGAAAGTCGTACAAGAAATGTTTAAATAAGCATTTTTCAGATTACAAGAAGGAGTTTATCAAAAAGATACGAGGTCTTAAGAATTCTGATCCAAAGTCCTACTGGAAATTGTTGAATAAGAGTGATAGCTGTAGGCCTGTTGTTCAAAAAATTTCTATTGATGTTTTTACAGAGCATTTTAAAAATTAAATCAAGGAAATAACACAACTGATGACCTCGAAATCGACCCTAATTTAATATCTGAGAATAATTTCGAGTTAAACTCTGAAATAACTGAACCGGAAGTCCTTAAATGTTTGAATTCTCTCAAACTTAACAAAGCTTGTGCTTCTGACTTGATATTGAATGAATTCTTAAAGTACTCACGAAGTAATATGCTGACTGCTTTTACAAAGCTGTTTAACGTAATTTTTAACACGGGTTTTATCCCAGAAGCATGGTCTCAAGGAATTATCTCCCCTATTTACAAAAATAAGGGTGACAGATCAAGTCCTGATAATTATCGCGGCATCACTATTTTAAGTTGCTTTGGCAAGCTGTTTACAGCTGTGTTAAATAACAGACTCAATAAATATTTAGAAAATATGAATATTCTATGTGAAGAACAAGCCGGTTTTCGTAAAGATTACAGCACAATAGACCATATCTTTAACCTGAAATGCCTGATTGATCTTTATTTGTTTAGAGGCAGAAAATTATACTGCGCTTTCATAGATTATAAGAAAGCATTTGACTCTGTTAATAGAGCTTATTTATGGCAGAAACTTTTAAGCAATAATATTGATGGAAAAATGTTTAAAATCATCCACGGTCTTTATGCGAATGCCAAGTCATGTGTTAAGATAAACCATATGAAATCAACACCATTTTTAAGCAATGTCGGGGTTAGGCAAGGTGAAAATTTATCCCCTGTCCTTTTCTCATTATTTTTGAATGATTTATCTGATTTTATATCACATGCTTATAATGGTTTAAATGATATAACTGCACAGGCCCGTGAGCTATTGAGTGATGATGATATTGAGATCTATCTTAAACTGTACATTTTGCTCTACGCAGACGATACAGTCATTTTTGCTGAAGATGAGTATGAACTTCAAGCTGCTTTGAACGCTATGTTTCTATATTGTAAGTCATGGCACTTAGAAGTCAATCCTTCCAAGACTAAAATCACTGTTTTTTCTAATAGAAAAGTGAAAGATTTACCTGTTTTCACTTACAATGGTCAAGTTTTGGAGGTAGACGATAGTTTTGTATACTTGGGCACTATGTTCACTTACAATGGTCGTTTTCATAAAAATCAGTTGCGGTTAGTTGATCAAGCTCGTAAATCCATGTTCGCAGTACTAAGGAAAGCCAGACGATTACACCTCCCAGTTGATATCCAGTTGCAATTGTTTGACAGTATGGTAGCCCCAGTTCTTCTGTATGGTGCAGAGGTAACCGGTTATGAACATTATGATGCAGTAGAAAGATTATGCCTACAGTTTTATAAGATAGTATTGAAAGCCAAAAATCTACTCCTAATTTAATGTTATATGGGGAACTTGGGAGATATCCAATACATATACTTGCTAAGAGCAGAATGATTGGGTTTTGGCAACGCTTAATTAATGGAAAACGTGATAAAATATCTTATAAACTATATCAGATACTATTTGCTATGCATCAGAGAGATCTCTTTCACTCTAAATGGTTACTAGCAATCAAAAATACGCTAGTGGAAACTGATAATGATTACTTTTGGCTCTTTCAAAACGATGTACAGGTACCTGGAGGCATCTCAAAAGTTGTTAAGACCAAGCTAATCGGAAATTATAAAACTCAATGGAAGGACTTCGTGTATGTATCTCCCAAGTGCCTGAATTATAGAATTTATAAGCTAGATTTGAAATTTGAAAACTACTTTAGCTTTTTACCGGAAGATTTAGCTATTGCCTTCTGTCATTTTAGGACTCTGAATCACAAAATGCCTATTGAATGGGGTAGATTTGTTGGTACTGAAAGAGATGATAGGATTTGTGAGTTATGCTTCCTTAATCAACTTGGTGATGAATATCATTATTTGTTGGAATGCAGTTATTTTTCGGACTTACGAAAGCTATATATACCAAAGGATCTTTTTACTAGACCAAACACAACTCTTTTTGAAGAATTAATGAGTATAAATGATACACAGCTCCTTTTTAAACTGGCTAAATACTGTAAGATTGTTCTTAAAACTTTTAAAGAAATATTTAGTAACATATAGCTATTATCATTAAGTTTCTAGGAGTTAGGAAGATGCGATAGTTTAGTAAATTCGTGATACTTTTGTGTTCATGGGCTCCTAATTTGAGCAGAGAGAAACCTATATTAATGGAATCGAGTGAATTCAGATTTATGGCTTATTACTGACATTAATATTACCTTTTCCAGGTACCGTGTTCGGCCTAGGCATTCGGACGCGTGATCGCCCGAGTCCATAAGCCTGAGCAAACTGTGTAGACCCGGTTCAGACTGTTCCTGAAGGAATAGGCTTACGGGGGTCTGCATTGTTTGCCATTTATTGGAAGATTTTGACATAGAGGTACCTGATTGACAAGTTATGAGGACATGATACACATGGGAAAGTGTCGGGTGTCCGAGTGCTTGGGGCGAATACTGTAAAATGAGTGATGATAAAACGTAGGTTTGAACATCAAATTAACCCTTGTCCTGCTGAATATTCATTTTGGCCACGCCCATTCCTGATTTTAAGCCAGTCAGATACATTGATGCCAATTATTTCTACAGATTCATGGACTGAATGTCAAACAGTGTAGATCCTGATTGGATGGCTTCTTCAGAAGCCATCTGATCTTGGTCTACACTGTTTGCAAAGATAGGGCTTGTCGGCTACAGCAGGGTAGGGGTTGAGCTACATGAACTCTAAAACACATTCAGTTGTGTTTATTATGCATAGAAAGACTTTATAATCAGTGCTATTATTACAGTGACATTTAGTACACAATTATGAAAGACTATAAAATGAGTGTTGATAAAACGTAGGTTTGAACGTCAAATTGACCCTTGTCCTGCTGAATATTCATTTTGGCCATGCCCATTCCTGATTTTGAGCCAGTCAGATACATTGATGCCATTTATTTCTACAGATTCATGGACTGAATGTCAAACAGTGTAGATCCTGATCGGATGGCTTATTCAGAAGCCATCTGATCTGGGTCTACACTGTTTGCAAAGATAGGGCTTGTCGTCTACAGCAGGGTAGGGGTTGAGCTACATGAACCCTAAAACACATTTAGTTGTGTTTATTATGCATAGAAAGACTTTATAATCAGTGCTATTATTACAGTGACATTTAGTACACAATTATGAAAGACTATAAAATGAGTGTTGATAAAACATAGGTTTGAACGTCAAATTAACCCTTGTCCTGCTGAATATTCATTTTGGCCACGCCCATTCCTGATTTTGAGCCAGGCGGATACAATGATGACATTTATTTCTAAGGGTTTGTAAACTGAATGTCAAACAGTGTAGATCATGATCGGATGGCTTCTTCAGAAGCCATCTGATCTGGGTCTACACTGTTTGCAAAGATAGGGCTTGTCGTCTACAGCAGGGTAGGGGTTGAGCAACATGAACTCTAAAACACATTTAGTTGTGTTTATTAGGCATAGAAAGACTTTATAATCAGTGTTATTATTACAGTGACATTTAGTACACAATTATGAAAGACTCTAGTCATTGCTACTATTATAGATCGTGACTTTCAATATTCTAGTCTCCAGATCTAGTTAGGTTGCTTAGTTTGTAACTTTCCTCAAAATGTTATGTTGTTATATTTGTTGTACTTTTGACTTGTACCCCAGTTAGGGGTGATATCGATAATAAAACTTCAAACTTCAATGACAGTGCCTGGCTGAAAGAGCAGTGGTATTTGTAAGTCCCTGTCCCTCCAACCTTCCTCCTAATACAAGGGCATCTTTATATTTTATGCGGGCTTTTTATAAAACACTTTAATGGCGACGAGATAAACACCCTTACTTGTAGTTCAGTAAACAATTATTTTCCGTCTTTTCCCTGTTGACTTCTTGTCCGTGTCTAGCAAACACAAAGAGGGGAAAGGATGCCAGTTCTTCAAATAATTGTTTAAATATAAGTCAAGTGATTTTCACTAACTGCAAAAAAGTGCTAAAGTGCTCTTGAGATTTCTGACCCATAAATTATAAATTTATTCAGTTTTTGGTCAGCCAGTAAATTACTTAGGTGGAATTGTTTATGCTTACGTAAACGGAGGCCAGTTTTACAGGGCAATTTTCAATAAACATTCTAGCGTCTTGTAGACCTAAATGAATCTTACAGTAACTGCTCAAAATACCTTACCCACCCCCTTAGATCAGACCTGTCGCGTCTTGTAGACTTTCAGGTGCATCGTGCAGGGAGAAAGCGGGTTGACAAGTGATTACAGGCCAGCAAAAGAAAAGGCTAGTTGCTTTGTAAGTAGCTTACCTTCTTACAGTTACAATTAACTATTAAAGTATCACTTGTACATCATGAGTATCAATGTAAATACAGCATCTGTGGAGGAACTGAAGAGGATTCCAGGAGTTGGTGACAAATTAGCCAAACTGATCATACAGTTCAGAAAGGCCTACAAAGTGGTCAAAAAGGAGGCACTCAACCTAGCACTCCGAGGAAGCCTATCAGCTGAAGGCCTTAGTATTATAGACTTCTCAGAGCCACAGACATCAGATGCATTTGATACAGATGACCTTGGTCTACCATCTGTTCCAAAAACAGACATATGGGAGCCACTGAGAACCTTTGCCAGTGCACAGGCTGCAGTGGAACTACCAAGTTTGCCATCACCAATGAGTGCAGACAGATGGGAGCCCTTGACAACCGCCATTGATGCAACATCATCGGGTGAGCCAGATAGCTTAGCTATGTTAGCCAAGCCAAGGTTACAGCCAACTGAGCCAGAGACTACTGCTACGTTAGCAACAGGAAGTCATACAGGGTTCTCAGAGGCAGAGATTTGCGCTCTGCTAGCCGAATCTCAAGTTCCTAGCTCAAGGTTCAGTCACCCGGAAGCATTCGCCATGTTAGCGATAGGTGAAAGGGCTATATCAGACAATTTAAATATAGCTGCTTCAGAGGGAATGCTACTTAAAGCTTCAAGTAAAGATCAATCTTCCAAGACACAGAGGGAGAAGTCAGCTGGAGAGGCATTGTTGACAGCAACAATAAAATCTTCTAGATCTGAATTACAGACACAGATGTCAACAGAGGAGACTTCAGGGTCTTGTAGATCCAGGTCTCCAAGTCCAGCAGCTAGCAGACCAGAAAGTCCCAGATCAAGGTCAAGGTCAGAAAGCTCAAAGCAGCTGACAGACAATGAAGAAGTTAATGGGTCTTGTAGATCCAAACACCAGTCTCCTGGACCTTCAAGGTCAAGAGAATCAGAACAAGTTTCTGGGTCTTCTAGAGCCAAACACAGGCCCCACAGATCATCAAGGTCATCTTCAAGGTCATTATCAAGGTCAAATTCTAGACCTTCTTATAAAAGACATAAGAAAGAATTAAGATCTTTGAAAAAGAATAGCTCAAAATCAAAAGTGCATAAATCTAGACATTCATCAAATTCAAGGTCACCATCCATGTCTCCTATAAGGTCAAAGTCTCACAAATCCAAAAGGAGGCTAAAATCACAGATAAAAAGGTCATCAAGGTCAAGAACACCTTCCAGAACACATGAAAGTTCAAGGTCACATGTGAGACATGAAAAGTTAGTCAAAATCAAGGAGGCATAAGAAGTCAAGGTCAAGTTCTGAAGAAAGTGATAGGTCAAGGTCAGACTCCAGATCTCCTTCAAGATCAAAGTCACATAGATCTAAGAGAAAGTCAAGGTCAAATAAGTATAAGACAAGATCAAGAAGGCATTATATATCATCTTCAGACTCTGACACTGATACCTCATTACATCGACATTCGAAGAGGCATGGAGATCCACGTAAACATCCAAAAACTTTGCGCTTTGATGGAAAAACAAACTGGCTGTCTTTCAAAAAGAAATTTGACAGTTACCGTAGAGTTATGAAATGGTCAGAAACTGAAAGTAAAGACTATTTGATGTGGAGTCTTGATGATAAAGCGCTAGATTTCTTCACAATAGCGGTTTCTGATTTTGAGAAATATTCTTATCGTAGGATGATGAAAAAACTAGAAACCAGATTTGGTGTCAAAGAGTTGACCGAAACATCTAAAGCTAAATTTCATCAAGCCTACCAGCGACCAGATGAAAGTTTAGAGGATTGGGCAGACCGTGTGACGACATTGGCAACAGCAGCTTTTATAAATATGCCAGAAGATCACATGAAACAGGAGGCAATTGCCAGATTTTGCCAAGGTTGCAGTGACAAGGATGCAGCTAAACATGCTTGTTTCAAAAACCCACGCAGCATAGAAGAGGCATTAGATTTGATCAAGTATCAACAATATATTTCCCAGGCTGTTGATGGTAAGAAGCCAAAAAGAGGAAATGATGCTTCAATAAATGCTGTAGAAGCTCTGTCTGGAAGTAGAATAGAACGGCTATTAGAGGCAGTGCTGGACAACCTTTCAAGCAAGCTGAAAGTTAGTTCGCAGTCTTCATCAGATGACGAAAAACATGGGTCAAGTGTAGAAAGAAAGAAGAGTTCAATCAAGTGCTTCTTCTGCAGACAGTATGGCCACAGGAAGAAAGACTGCAAGATTTATCAGGCATGGCTCTGCAAACAGAAGACAAAATCTGGCAGTGGTTCAAGTAGCTAGTACAACTGAAGACAGCTGAAGATCCGGATGTTCATCAAGAAGTAAATACTTGGACTTGTAGTTCAAGACAGCTGGACAAATCCATTAATCTTCAAGATGAAAGCTTGGACTGGTAGTTCAAGATAGTCGGATGACTCCATAGATCCATGAGATTACTTGGACTTGAAGTTCAAGACAGCTGGACAAATCCATTAATCTTCAAGATTAAAGCTTGGACTTGTAGTTCAAGACAGCGGGATGACTCCATAGATCCATGAGATTACTTGGACTTGTAGTTCAAGACAGTCGGATGAATCCATTATTCTTCAAGATGAAAGCTTGGACTGGTAGTTCAAGACAGCCGGATGACTCCATAGATCCATGAGATTACTTGGACTTGTAGTTCAAGACAGCTGGACAAATCCATTAATCTTCAAGATTAAAGCTTGGACTTGTAGTTCAAGACAGCCGGATGACTCCATAGATACATGAGATTACTTGGACTTGTAGTTCAAGACAGCCGGACGAATCCATTATTCTTCAATATGAAAGCTTGGACTTGTAGTTCAAGACAGCCGGATGACTCCATAGATCCATGGGATTACATGGACTTGTAGTTCAAGACAGCCGGACGAATCCATTATTCTTCAAGATGAAAGCTTGGACTTGTAGTTCAAGACAGCCGGATGACTCCATAGATCCATGGGATTACTTGGACTTGTAGTTCAAGACAGCCGGACGAATCCATTATTCTTCAAGATGAAAGCTTGGACTTGTAGTTCAAGACAGCCGGATGACTCCATAGATCCATGAGATTACTTGGACTTGTAGTTCAAGACAGCCGGACGAATCCATTATTCTTCAAGATGAAAGCTTGGACTTGTAGTTCAGGACAGTCTTCAAGAAGAAATCACTCGGGCTTGTAGTCTGAGAAAGTCGTCGTTCTTCAAGAAATCACCTGGGCTTGTAGTTCAGGACAGTTTTCAAGAAGAAATCACTTGGGCTTGTAGCCTGAGACAGTCGTCGTTCTTCAAGAAATCACCTGGGCTTGTAGTTCAGGACAGTCTTCAAGAAGAAATCACTCTGGCTTGTAGTCTGAGAAAGTCGTCGTTCTTCATGAAATCACCTGGGCTTGTAGTTCAGGACCGTCTTCCCGAAGAAATCACTCGGGCTTGTAGTCTGAGAAAGTCGTCGTTCTTCAAGAAATCACCTGGGCTTGTAGTTCAGGACAGTCTTCAAGAAGAAATCACTCGGGCTTGTAGTCTGAGAAAGTCGTCGTTCTTCAAGAAATCACCTGGGCTTGTAGTTCAGGACAGTCTTCAAGAAGAAATCACTCGGGCTTGTAGTCTGAGAAAGTCGTCGTTCTTCAAGAAATCACCTGGGCTTGTAGTTCAGGACAGTCCTCAAGAAGAAATCACTCGGGCTTGTAGTCTGAGAAAGTCGTCGTTCGTCAAGAAATCACCTGGGCTTGTAGTTCAGGACAGTCAACAAGAAGAAATCACTTGGGCTTGTAGTCTGAGACAGTCGACATTCTTCAAGAAATCACCTGGGCTTGTAGTTCAGGACAGTCTAGAAATCACCTGGGCTTGTAGTTCAGGACAGTCAACAAGAAGAAATCACCTGGGCTTGTAGTTCAGGATAGTCAACAAGAAGAAATCACTTGGGCTTGTAGTCTGAGACAGTCGACATTCTTCAAGAAATCACCTGGGCTTGTAGTTCAGGACAGTCTAGAAATCACCTGGGCTTGTAGTTCAGGACAGTCAAGAAATCACCTGGGCTTGTAGTTCAGGACAGTCAACAAGAAGAAATCACTTGGGCTTGTAGTCTGAGACAGTCGACATTCTTCAAGAAATCACCTGGGCTTGTAGTTCAGGCTAGTCTTCATCTTCAAGAAATCACCTGGGCTTGTAGTCCAGTCGTCAAGAAGATGTAACCATTCTCCTGGGGTGATACGTCTTGTAGTCTATCACCTAGGGACCTGGGCTTGTAGTTCAGGACAGTCTTCAAGAAGAAATCACCTGGGCTTGTAGTTCAGGACAGTCTTCAAGGAGAAGTCACTTGGGCTTGTAGCTCAAGACAGTCATCACTCACCAAGAAGTCACTTGGGCTTGAAACTCAAATAGTCATCACTCGCCAAGAAGTCACTTGGGCTTGTAGCTCAAGACAGTCATCACTCACCAAGAAGTCCCTTGGGCTTGTAGCTCAAGACAGTCAGTCACTTGGGCTTGTAGCTCAAGACAGTCAACACACACAAAGAAGTCACATGGGCTTGTAGCTCAAGACAGTCATCACTCACCAAGAAGTCACTTGGGCTTAATTGTAGCTCAAGACAATTATCACTCATCAAGAAGTTACTTGGGCTTGTAGCTCAAGACAGTCAACAAGATGGAATCACTTGGGCTTGTAGCTCAAGACAGTGTCCATCAACAACATACCACTTGGACTTGTAGTTCAAGACAGTTTCCTGGTAAGATGTGCTACACCAAAGAGGTAAGGTTTTTGTGGCGGCCTGTGGCTGTCATATCTCTTTTCAGATATCCCCACCTTGGATGAAGGCTTTCATCATAAAGTTGGGGGGAGTGTAGTGAAATCTCCCCGGTACCGTACATCGAGAAGTACCAGGACCGGTAGTTACCGGGAATTAGTGTTAGAAGGAAGGGAGACAATCAAGTGAGAACTCCCGCCCGGGATTTTCATGAGTTTATGACAGTGCCTGTCTGAAAGAGCAGTGGTATTTGTAAGTCCCTGTCCCTCCAACCTTCCTCCTAATACAAGGGCATCTTTATATTTTATGCGGGCATTTTATAAAACACTTTACTATTTTACAAGTGTAATCAATAATACGCAACCTTTAATACACGAGAAAACAACGAAACTGCTAGTTAAAATCTTTGCAATTTTTATTTAAACAGATTTTCAGAAATTTCAGCTAAATTCTTACCTTCTCCGCCTTTCCTCGTTTGAATGGCCCGTTGTAATAACTGCGCACTGAAACTGCAGTTGCGTCTCAACCTCGAAAATATTTTTTAAAGCTTAAATAAACTTTTTTTTTGCAGATTTTCATACAGAAAGTGAAGCACTGGAGCGTCCGTGTTGTTTACTACGTCTTTGTGGCGCGGTGACGTCAGAAACTTTGCACTCGTTGACGTCACGTTATATACTACGTGTGCGCGCCACGGCACTGCATGTTGTTTAACATGCCACACAGACTGCTGTCTTTTTCGCTTAAATTTGCTAAACTATTGCAAAATCCATTGATTGTTTTGAATTGCGGTATAAACTAAATACATGGATAGACACTAAAGCTAAAGCTCGCCCCTATAAAATTTTCTAAGGCTCACCGATTATATTTCATTATTAAAGACACTAACCATGTATTTACTATATTGAAGCAGTCCAAAAGAGCACCCGGAATCTATATATGTACCCCATTGGTGCCGCATTATTAAGACAGTTTGAAAGAGCACCCAGAATCTGTATACCCCTTGGTGCCGCATTATTAAGGCAGTTCGAATGAGAACCCAGAATCTATGCACCCGTTAGTGCAGCATTAATGAGGCACTTGAATGAGAACCAAGAGTCTATACACTCGTTAGTTCCGCATCAACGAGATAGTTTGAACGGGCACCCAGAATCTATGTACCCCTCGGTGCCGCATCATTGTGGCAGTTCGACCGAGCACCTAGAGTATGTTGTGTTTGTTTGTTTGATTTGAAGTCAACACTGTAAAGGTCAATTTGGAGACGTTGCTCCCAATTTTGTGGGACTTTTACCAAGTCTATGGTCGATAAAAATAAAGACAGTCTTTAAATTTATGGACTCACGTCTTAAATCTGCAATGCAAATCTTAAGAAATTTAAAAATAAAACGAAAATCGCAGAAAATGTATTAACCCGGTTTCTTCGTTACATGATGAACTGCATACAGAGAAAGTGTTTTCTCGAATCTGTTGTCTAATTTTATTTGTATTTATACAAAACGGCTATTCTTGTTTAGGCTTTCTCTCTTCATGTACTTCGCATCAGGTGACATGTTTCTTTGTTTATAGTGTAAGGGAGACGGAATCAATTATTTAAGCTGATCCTTCTCAGTTTTCAGCTACACGCATATTATCATGTAATTAAGAAGGTTGCATAACACATGTACTGCGATTTTCGATACTTTGAAAATTCTTATGATTTGCATTGCTCCCCATGGACATGTGGGTCCATAAATTCAAAGACTGTCTTTATTATCCCCCGACCGAATAAGTTTGGGGGATATAGCGATCAGCCTGGCGTCCGTCCGTCTGTCTGTCCGTCAGTCTGTCCGTCCGTCTGTCCGTCAGTCCGTAGACGCAACTACTCCTATACCCTTTGAGATTCATTGATGGTTCTTGGCACAATTGTTCACAAGGCTGAGACGGCGTGTCATGCACAAGAACCAGAACTCTGGATGGCATACTTCTTGAGTTATCCCCCCATTTCAATGAAATAGAATGACTACTTTGTGATGGCCATATCTCCAATATCTTTTGAAATATAATGATGGTACCTGGCACAGTTGTTCACAAGGCTTAGACGGCGTGTCATGCACAAGAACCACAACTCTGGTTGCCATGGTTTTTGAGTTATCTCCCCTTCCAATAAAATTGAGTGACTACCTTGTGATGGCCATAACTCCAAAACCCTTTAAGATATATTGATGGTACCTGGCACAGTTGTTCACAAGGCCGAGACGGTGTGTCATGCACAAGAACCACAACTCTGGGTGCCATGATTTTTGAGTTATCTCCCCTTCCAATAAAATAGAATCACTACCTTGTGATGGCCACATCTCCAATACTCTTTGAGATATATTGATGGTACTTGGTACTGTTGTACATGAGGTTAAGCAGGAGTGTCACGTGCAAGAACAGCGACACTTGGTGCCCTGGTTTTTTAATTATCTACCCTCAAAATACAACCTTGTGATGGCCATGACTCCTACACCTTTTGAGTTATATTGATGGTACTTGGCACAATTATATACAAGGCAGAGGCGGCACTTCATGCCTGAGAAACACAACTCTGGGTGCTATGGTATTTGAGTTATCTCCCCTTCCAATATAACAGTATGACCACCTTGTGATCACCGTATCTCCAATACCCTTTGAGACATATTGGTGGTACACTGGTACTTGATGCAGATGTACATGAGGTTAAGCAGGTGCGTCATGCTCAAGATTTACAAATGGGTGCTCTGGGCTTTTTTTTAGTTTTCTCCCCTGACAATATAACCTTGTGATGACCATAACTACAACACCCTTTGAGATATATTGAAGGAACTTGTCCCAATTGTATACAAGGTACAGAAGGGGTGTCATGTGCAAGACGCACAACTGTTGATGCTGTGGTATTTGAGTTATCTATCTCAATATAACAGTATGACCAGCTTGTGATCACCATATCTCCAATACCCTTTGAGACATATTGATGGAATTTCGTACAGTCATGCGCAAGAACCACAATTCTGAGTGCTCTGGTTTTTTGGAGCGTAGCTGTTGCAGCGTAGCTCCAGAGAAATGAGAAGTGATTTCGGCACTACTTTCGGTGATACTGCATATGACCCAATCACCAGTGAGAACATAGTACCCCGTGTTAACATAGTAGATTATTACGCCATGCGGTATCTTCTTATAGACTGCTTCACATACCACCCATTTCAAACGGAATAGATGAATATATTTAATAGATGAACTGTGTAGCAGTCTAATCTTTTTATTGTTCAGTTAATATAACCCAGTTTATAGCCCATTTGTAACATAAAATCCCAAACTTGCAAACAGGACAAACCCAGATCAGATACCACATAACGCGGAGTCTCATTATGACCTTCACTGCATACTTACAAAAAGGTTCAGTCATTTTTGCCAAATATTTCGTGGAAGCCACAACCTGACATCCCTGATTTTAAAATGAACTCATTCTATACTGATATAAGGTGTTGAGGGTTCCATTCGTTTAAAATGGGTTAAATGTACGCAGTGTTGGTCGATAATGTATTACCAAAATAAGACGGTTGGAATGAGTTTGGACAGGTGCACGTCAAGGCTTATTATACCCCCAGCATACGAAGTATGCTATGGGGGTATATAGTTTTCGTCCTGTCGTTCGTCCGTCCGTCCTTCCATGTGTCCGTCTTTCCGTCATTCTGCCCATCCGTCCGTCCGTTAACATTTTGGTTAAAGTTTTGCGTCAAAGTTTCTAGGAGATTGTATCTTCTGAACCGTTTAATAGATTAAGTTGATACTTACACTGAAGTTACATACTGGTCTAAAGATTTAATTGATGCTTGTCCCACCCCACAGTGACCTTGATGTAGAAACTTTACATTTGGTTAAAGTTTTGCGTCAAAGTTTCTGAGAGATTTGATCTTCTGAACCCTTTGATAGATTTAGTTGATACTTACACTGAAGTTACATACTGGTCTTAAGATTTCATTGATGCATGTCCTACCTCCCCCAGTGACCTTGTGGTCAAGGACACATACTTCGAAATTTTACATTTGGTTAAAGTTTTATGGCAAAGTTTAAAGATGCCCGTATGTTCTAAACTCTAAGACAAATTCAGTTGATACTTGCATCAATGTATCAGTTCCAACATTTCGTGATGTAAGTCCCTTCCCCCACCCAGGGTGACCTTGACCTTAAGGTCACGGACTTAGAAATTTTACATTTGGTTAAAGTTTTATGAAAAAGTTTATAAATGCCTGTATGTTCTAAACTCTAAGACAAATTCAATTGATACTTGCATCGAGTTGCATACCAGTCCAAAGATTTCATTGATGCATAACCAACGCTGCTGCTTCGGTAACATTGGCACCCCCACTCCTTCAGTAACTTTGATGCCCGTACTCCCTTGGTCCATTTAGAAATTTTATGTTTAGTTTAGCTTTTACAAGCACCTTTATAGATTCTTACAGCTTCTTGACATCTTCATTCATATTACCTACAAGCTATACAAGAGTATAGCCCTGGCCGGGGGTGTAAAATGAATACGGAGTATAACACCTAAACCCGGCTATGATCATTTTCGGCATACAGGTTGATATTGACAATACATAACCCGAAAAATTGCCTTATGCCAAATTACTTTACAAACGGCCTCGCCTAGGCAAACTGACGATTATTTCGAAGAGTAACTTCTAATCTACATGGAATATTTTTGACAACTGTTAGCATACAGATAGATAATGTACAGATCTAACCAACGAGATTCCTGAATGCCCAATTTCTTTATTTTATCCTCGGCAAGGTAAAACATTCACCCACTGACACGGTCGTGTAACTTTCAAACCGACGGGTATATTTTTATAATGTTTTGTATGCAGATATAAATTGACAAGATCAAGCTAATAATATTGTCTAATGCCAGATAGCTTAATAAACAGCCTCACTGAGGCAATTTTAAAGACTGATTACGGATGTATAACTTATAAACTGCTGGGAAAATTATGATAATTTCTCACATGAAGATAAACATCATCAAGACGTAACCAAGGAGAATGTCTAATGCAAGATAAATAACCTCCCCAAGGTAATTTTTCAAAAACAGATTACATAAAATAACTTTAAAGTCGCCAAACAATTGCGCAAGCCGCAGTTATTGCACGAACTGTAGCTCAGCAGAAATCTTCAAGTAAACGGTAGAACTGCATGGTTACTGTATTGCTCAAAAACATTGATTGTGGGTACTTGATAAAACTGCCTCGTCAAGGCGGTTCAATCAAGTCCCCGCAATCAATGTTTTGAGCAGAGATAAGAAAATATCACAATTTTGTATCTTAAAAATTCCATTTTTTGACCGAAAAATTGACAATGTATTTGTACAGGCGTGTTTTCGTGATGGTTGTTGCGGGGTCTACACCTTAGCGTGAGTTAAGTTTAATATAGGTCTTGTTGCTTTAACACGATTTCTGGCACAGAATAGCTTCAAACATCTATGTTCATTGGATCAATATGAGCCTGAATAAAAATACCAATCAGAAGCTAAATCAAATTATCAAAGCTACGCTCCATCAGCATTCTCAGTGCTTTGATTAGTTATCTCCCTGACAGTATAATCTTGTGATGGCCATAACTCGAATATTTTTGTGATATATTGTTGGTTTAATTCTGGTGCACTTTCTATTGGTGAACAATCTTCTGAAGGCCATATTGGCTTTTGGTCGGGGGATTTGCTATTTCTTCCGATGGCTATTTTTTATGGATAGTCTTTAGAATTAGCTAAACTCTCAGACCTGTTTACCCGACATTGAGATGAAACGGGCCTCCGTTGCCTAGTGGTTAAGAGCGCTGACGCTTGATCATTAGGTCTCTCACCGCTGTGGTTCGAGCCACGCTCGGGTCACATGTGAGACGCCAAGTTCTGCAACGGAAGGTTAGGTGGTTTTTCTCCGGGTACTTCGGTTTTCGCCTACATCTGATTAACGATCGGCTCGACATGAGTGAAATAATCTTGACAGGGCCGTAAAAAACAAAAAAAAAAAAAAAAAAAAAAGAGATGAAATGACCCTGCCGCCCAATGGAACCAATAGGGTTTATAAGCATGGACGGACCGACTTGCACTGGGCAGGCTTAGATCCTCTAAGCGGTCGGTTTCAGCTCTGCTTGGAAGCATCATGCAGCCCATCAATTTCTTCAAGCTCTGATGGGCGGGGGCCGTGTGTCTGTTGTGTGAGAACTGTTGCTCAATAATTTACATGTGCACAACTTTATGCCAGAAATAAATTAATCATATTTATGCGCTTCGCGTGCAGTGAAAAACAAATTGAAACATATAATAGTATTTCTCCGTGTGAAATGCGCTTCCTTGCGGCCTTTTTTCTTTGCTTTTTTATATGCCATCGCATCTATTTACGACAACCCCTGCTTACATTTTATAGAGATCTTGGCGAATCCTAATTTCACTCAATATTTTTTAAACGGAGAAATTCATTTTCTTGTAATCTGCAGGTTTCAATTTAAATCGATATAAATAAATAAAATATTAAGATTGCAGGGTCACTTTACCCGTAACATTTTTTTCTTTTTCACCTTCAAATTGTGGAACGGAAAGAAGAAGCGTGCTTCGTTTCTACATTACCATTTGAGCCAATGCACGAAAAATGGCAATTTTCTATTTTTTTTTTCTTTCTTTCTTTCTTTCTTTCTTTCTTTTTCTTTCTTTCATTCTAGTGTGTGCGAATTCGGGTTTGACGTCGCTTTCAACAATTTTTCAGTCATATCATGACGGTATCTGGTTGCGACAGGGAGCTCAATGCTCACTTTTATAGTGCTGCCTCACTGAAGTATCATGTCCCAGACACATTACATGATACCACACCCAGTCACATTATCCTGACACTGGGTCGACCAGTCCTAGCTCTACCCCGTAAATCTGAGTGCCAAGCGAGGAGCAGCTTGTACCATTTTTAACGACTTTGGTATGTCGCGGCCCGGGATCGAACTCGTGTCCTCTTGTTCCCCGGAGCGAACACTCTACCAACTGAACTATCGGGGCCGGTCTTTCTTTCTAGTGAATTCTCTGTTTTCTTATGTACCAGTTTTCACAATTACAAACATTGTTCTCAGTGCCATATACAATTCCTAAATAAAAGCCAACGATGCATTTCTGCGTCTTCGATAACTGCATTTGCACTCAGTGAAGTCGGCCCCCGCCCTTTGGGGCTTGAAGTAATAAATGAGCTGCATGATGCTTCCACGCAGAGCTGAATCCGACCGCACACGAGTACTGGTAAACCACTTAGAGGATCTAAGTTTGCAAAGGCAAGGCGGTGCGAGTCGGACAGTCCATGCTTAGAAACCCTGGTTTCATTGGGCGACAGGGCTTGAGATGTCATTCCATCTCAATGTCGGGTAAAAGTCTCCAAAATTACCTATATAGTGTTGACGGGGACGTTAAACATCAAATCAAACAAAAATCAAACAAAAATAGACACTCAGTGAAGTAAGTTGGGTTGCAACTCCCAAACATGTGTAACAAAAAAAAAAACAAAAAAAAAAAAAAAAAAAAACACTGCTATATATATTCGTTACAAGATAATGTGAAAAGATTTGTTTCATCACGAAAACACACCTATATAATTTTGACCCCCTTGAACCCCACTTTTATATAGAAAACTGGGGTTTACAGGGGTAAACCTTATTTTTCTTATTTGTGCTATAAAATATAGGTTGTAGGTACTCGTTAGAACCGCCTCGATGAGGCGGTTCTAACGAGTACCCTCAATCTGTATTTTGAGCAGAAATATATAAAAAAAAACATAATTTTTATCAGAAATTTTTCATTTTCTGGCGGTTAAATTTACAATGTATTTGAACAGGCGTGTTTTCATAAAGTGTATAATCCATATAAGATATCTTTGCAAAACGCCGGATACTTTTTGAAAGACCCGAGTTGAAAACAATGATCGTCATCTGGATAACGTCTCGTTCAATTTGGTTCCACTGACGTCGCCAAGACTGATATACAAGACGCAGTGTAACGTTGTACATTTCGCCAGAAAAAAATACACGGGCTGCATGATGCTTCCACGCAGAGCTGAAACCGACCTGCACACAAGGATTTTTTTTTTTTTTTTTTTTGGTTTTACGGCCCTTTCAAGATTATTTCACTCATATCGAGCCGATCGTTAATCAGAGGTGGGCGAAAACCGGAGTACCCGCGGAGAAAAACCACCTGACCTTCCGTTGCAGAACTTGGCGTGCACACAAGTACTGATAAACTGCTTACAGGATCTAAGCCTGTCCAGGCAATACGGTGCGAATCGGCCCGTCCATGCTTATAAACCCTATTGGTTTCATTTGGCGACAAGGCTTGAGAAGTCATTTCATCTCACTGACGGGTAAAAGTCCCATAAAATTGGAAGCAACGTCTCCAAAATGAGTCGGACAGTCCCATAAAATTGGAAGCAACGTCTCCAAAATTGCGTCGGACAGTCCATAATTAGAAACCCTGGTTTCATTGGGCGACAGGGCTTGAAATGTAATTCCATCTCAATGTCGGGTAAAAGTCTCCAAAATGACCTATATAGTGTTGACGGGGACGTTAAATATCAAATGAAACAAAAATTAAACAAAAATAAACACTCAGTGAACTAAGTGATGTTTCAACTCGCAAAACATGTGTAAAAAAAAACATAACAAAAAAAAAAAAAAAAAAAAAAACAACACTGCTCTACATATTTGTTACAAGAAAATGTGAAAAGATTTGTTTCATCACGAAACCACACCTATATAATTTTGACCCCCTTGAACCCCACTTTTATAAAGTAAAACTGGGGTTTACAGGGGTAAACCTTATTTTTCTTATTTCTGTTATAAAATATAGATTGTAGGTACTCGTTAGAACCGCCTCGATGAAGCGGTTCTAACGAGTACCCTAAATCTGTATTTTGAGCAGAAATATGAAAAATATTATAATTTTTATCGGAAATTTTTCATTTTTCCGGCGGTAAAATTTACAATGTATTTGAATAGGCGTGTTTTCATATTGTGTGTAATCCATATGCAAGACATCTTTGCAAAACGCCGGATACTTTTTGATAGACCCGAGGGAAAACAATGATCGTCATCTGTTTAACGTCTTGTTCAATTTGGTTCCATTGACGTCACTAATACTGATATACAAGACGCTGTGTAACGTTATACGTTTGGCCCCCGCCCATCGAGGCTTGAAGATATATATGGGTTGCATGATGCGTCCACGCAGAGCTGAAACCGACCCGCACACAAGTACTGGTAAACTGCTTAGAGGATCTAAGCCTGCCCTGGCAATGCGGTGCGAGTCGGCCCGCCCATGCTTATAAACCCTATTGATTTCATTGGGCGGCAGGGCTTGAGATGTCATTTCATCTCATTGTCGAGTAGAAGTCCCACAAAATTGGAAGCAACGTCTCCAAAATGACCTTTACAGTGACGTTAAACCTCAAATCAAACAATCAAACAAAACAAAATTGTACATTTGGCACTTTCTAGTAAATGAAGCTGGCACTCAAAAGGATCATACCGTCGCAGCGATTTGTTGAGTTAGGCCTAATAAGTCAAGGTTTGGAGGTCAGTTGTAAAGTAGACCATATCATGAGCACGTAGCGCAAGTGATTTGTCGACTCAAAACTGACCGACAAACTATGATTTATCACTCAACAAATCCCACAAAAGTGCGGATCTTTTTCGATTCTAACACAATAAAATTTACAATAATTTTGTTGTTTCCTTTCGCCATTGTTAGAAGAAATCTCCCAAAATTATTGACTATATGACATACATTTATGCCCATGTGTAATGCTTTTGATGCGACACAGTAACGTTTTACCTTCTCACGTCAAGAAATCTTCGAGTTACGTCATGGAATGACGGCCTTTCATGACGTCACTCGTCACGCTCTTTTGACTTGGAATTATTGCATAATAATCAACATATCCTTTTCATTGCCTAAATAGGCTTGCCGTGTTAGGGTGACCAATAAATCTCCCACCAAATCCAGTTACAATGTCATTACGGAAACACGCCTATGTAAATTTTACCGCCGAAAAAAAACAAAAAACAAAAAAAAAAACACGAAAATTTTAAGATGACAAATTGTGATATTTTTCTTTGTTCTGCTCAAAATATAGATTGTGGGTACATGTACTCGTAAGACGGTTTTAACGTATACCCACAATCTAAATTTTGAGCAGACATAAGAAAAATAAGGTTTACCCCTGTAAACTACAGTTTTACTATATTAATGCGTGGTTAAAGGGGGTGAAAATTCTATAGGTGTGTTTTCCTGATGTAGGATTTCCAGGCTTGTTTCCGTTCATTGTGATTCCCAATTAACCCTATACCGCTGAATAATTAATTTAGCCACACCCATTTCTTACTTTGAACCAATCAGATTACTTGATGTAATTTATTCCTATATATTCACAAATTGAATGTCAAACAGTGTAGGTCCTGATCAGATATGTCCAGAAGCGATCTGATCTTGATCTACACTGTTTGTAAAAGTAAAGGATATATGTAAGGGTTAACATTGTTTCAGCAAGAGTCGAGATCAGATGCCGTGTTCTGCAGCGTTTTATCATGGTATCCAAGGTTTGACAATGCATAGGCTGTTTCCTTCAAAATCTCACAACCTTTCGCCATTGTTAGAAGAAATTCCGCTAAAATTATCGACTGAAACACATGCATTCATATACTTTTCTAAAGTTTTCGATGCGAGAAAATTACGTTATACCGTCTAACGTCAAGGAAATCGACTAGTGACGTCATGAATTAGCAGTTTTAATGACGTCATACAAGAGTTAGAAGATGAAAGAGAGGGACAGGGGAGAAAGAGGAAAAGTAACGCAAGATACACGTTACCTTTGCCTTACCCAACCACCCCCGTTTACAAGTTCGTATCTAACCCTGGTCGGCCCCCGCCCATCGGGGCTTGAAGAAATAGATGGGCTGCATGATGTTTCAACGCAGAGCTGAAACCGACCACACAGAGTACTGGTAAACCGCTTAGAGGATCTAAGCCTGCCCAGGCAAAGCGGCGGGAGTCGGACCGTCCATGTTTATTAACCCTATTGGTTTCATTGAGCGACAGGGCTTGAGATGTCATATCATCTCAATATCGGGTTAAAGTCCCACAAAATTGGAAGCAACGTCTCCAAAATGACCTATACAGAGTTGACGGGGACGTTAAACCTCAAATCAAACAAACAAACAAATCTTACCCTGAAAAAAAAAAATACCCTATATGCAAGATTCACGAGAATATAAATTATTTTCCATATAAAATGTATTGTGTGTATTCGTCAGAACCGCCTCATTGCGGTTCTAACGAGCACCCACAATCTATTTTTAGATTAGAAATATGAAAAAATCGCAGAATATGTATCAGAAGAAAAATGTAACTAAGCTTAAAATTAACAATTCTTCAGTGCTAAAGCCCGAATTCCGAAAACCAGGTCATTACGATAACTCACCCGTGCGACATAGTGCATTTTTTCACATCTCCCAAATGGCTACATTTCTGATGAAAATCAGTGATATTTTTCTTATAAATGCTCAAAACATAGGTTGAGGGTGCTCGTTAGAACCGCCTCAGTGAGGCGGTTCTAACGAGTACCCACAACCTATGTCTTGCAGCAGAAATAAGAAAAATAATGTATACCCCCGTAAACCCCAGTTTACTCTATATAAGGTGGGGTTTAGGGGGTCTTCATTTCACGGACTTGTTCACGTGATGGATGGTAATTTATAGAAATGGCCGCTGTGAAACCTCTGAAAGCTGAACTTGAATCATTGGCTGTGCTAGACAATGTAGACTCAGATCAGACGCCACAGAACGCGGCGTCTGCTCAGGGTATACGCTGTTTGCTGAGAAAAAAATGGAATTTAATGGTTAAACGAAAGATTTTAAATCTCAGTCCTGGCCCCGAGGTTATAAAACTTTTTTCATGCTCAACTCATTTGAGCATGAAATTTGTCCTGCTCACAAATTTTAAAATGCCAACAACTGTTGGCATTTTAAAATTTGTGAGCAGGACAAATAACATTATCTGCTATCTGAGAAAGAAAAATCGCTTAACTTCTTAGTATTTTAATTTTTATGCGCATCACAAGTTTCATGCTCAGCTGAGTTGAGCATGAAAAAAGTTTTATAACCTTGGGGCCAGGTCTACATTCCGAGCCTGCACTCAAGAGAACTCCAGTACCCTCAGTACTTTGATTTTCTTTTTTCAGTTGATGCCTTGCAGTGCTATGTTTGTGCAGATTGCAATGATAAATTCAACCCAGATGCTAAAGGAGTCCTAAAGATTCCATGTACAGGTTCCTGCATGAAGCTTAAGAAAGATGACAGTAGGTATTATACATGGTAGAGCTTACACAAGAGTTCATTTCACATGCAGTTTAGGAAACGAGCCCGTCGCGAGTTGCATCAATTTTATATTCCATAGTTCTGTACAAAACAGACTGTGGTTCTAACGAGAACCCACAATCTGTTTTTGAGCAGAAGTAAGAAAAAATTTGTGTACCCCCGTTAACCCCATTTTATACCCCCAACTTCGAAGAAGTTGGTGGGGCATATTGGTTCTGTCTTGTCCGTCTGTCTGTCTGTCTGTCTGTCTGTCTGTCTGTCTGTCTGTCTGTCTGTCTGTCCGTTACGCTTTCACCCTGTAGGAAACTCAAGAATGGTTTGAGCTAGGATCTCGAAATTTTATATATGGAATGTGCCTGAAAAATAAGCGGACACGTATTGTATTATTTTTTTCGCCGGACTTGTCTTTGCAGAGTTACGCCCCTTTTCGGACTTATGCATTGTGGCTATGGGGAAACCTTGTGAGCGAGATATCTGGAGAACCACATGAGCTAGGCTCATGATATTTAGTATACTGTTTGGGTCTAAGGTGTAGATGACCTCATTCAGTTTTGACGAAATTCCGAAAATATTTAACGGAGTAACGCCCCTTTTCGGACTTATGCATTGTGGCCATGGGGAAACCTTGTGAACAAAATATCTGGAGAACCGCTTGAGCTAGGCTCATGATATTTAGTGTACAGATTGGGTCTAAAGTGTCGATGACCTGATTAACTTTTGACGAAATTCCGAAAATATTTAACAAAGTTTTGCCCCTTTTTGGACTTATGCATTGTGGCTATGGGGAAACCTTGTGAACAAATTATCTGGAGAACTGCTTGAGCTATATGGGATGAGCATGAAAATTAAGCGAACCGGTTTTTTTTTCTTTCTTTTCCGTCGGACTTGTCTTTGCAGAGTTATGCCCCTTTTCGGACTTATGCATTGTGGCTATAGGGAAACCTGGTGAACAAAATATCTGGAGAACCGCTTGAGCTAGGCTCATGATATTTAGTATACAGTTTGGGTCTAAGGTGTAGATGACCTGATTAACTTTTGATGAAATTCCGAAAGTATTTAACGGAGTTACGCCCCTTTTCGGACTTACGCATTGTGGCTATGGGGAAACCTTGTGAACAAAATATCTGGAGAATCGCTTGAGCTAGGCTTATGATATTTAGTATACAGTTAAGGCCCTATTTGGACTTATGCATTGTGACTATGGGGAAACCTTGTGAACAAAATATCTGGAGAACTGCTTGAGCTAGGTTCATGATATTTGGTATGCATTTTTTTAGTCTAAGGTGTAGATGACCTGATTAACTTCTGACGAAATTCCGAAAATATATAATAGAGTTACGCCCCTTTTCGGACTTATGAATTGGCTATAGGGAAACCACAGGAGAACTGCTTGAGCTAGGCTCATGAAATTTGGTATATAGTTTGGATCTAAGCTGTGGATGACTTGATTAACTTTTGACGAAATTCCGAAAATATATAACATAATTATGCCCCTTTTCAGGCTTGTGCATTGTGGCTATAGGGCAAATTTGCTGGAGAACCGCTTGAGCAAGGCTCATGATATTTCGTATACAGTCTGGGTACTCTACATAAATTGTGAGCACATTTTATCAATATTGTACCAACCGACAGTTCTTTCACAACAGAGCCATGTTTTTAATTATGTTTTTAATTATGTGTCTATTAGTGGCAAGCATATGGTTGGGGGCATAGTGTTTCACAAATACATTTTCTAGTTTTCTATTAAAAGTGGGGTTTAGGGGGATCAAAATTATATATATGTGTTTTTTCATGACGAGCCCCAGATAAGAAGGTGTGAGGAATAATTCAGATGGAATACGCGTGTGTTGTGTTTGTTGTAGTTGTTGGATTAAACGAAAAGGAATTAATGAAGAACTTTTTTAATCTCCCGCCGCGAAGCCGTCTATCCGTCCGTCCGTTTCTTTTCCGCTCCGTATCTCCTGAACCCTTTGATAGATTTTCGTTAAACTTTGGGCAAATATTCTTTTGAGTGAGCTGGTATGCAAAGCGCATAGATAAACCGACTCAAGATCAAAGTCACATTTGACTTTGAGAGTCAAGAGTTTGAACTTTGAATTTTGTATCTGTTCCATATCTCCTTTACCGCTGCAGGGATTCTCATTAAACTTTGGTCAATTATCCCCCTCGGTGAGCTGATGTGCACATCCCATGAATAAAACATGCCGACTCAAGGTCACGGTCACAGGTGAAAGTCACCAGTTTGAAACTTTGAATTTTGTGTCCATGCCATATCTCCTTTACCTCTGGATTGATTTTCATTAAACTTAGGTGAAATATCTCCTCAGTGAGCTGATGTTCAGAACCCATAGATAAGACATGCCAACTCAAGGTCAAGGTCACAGGCGAAGGTCACAAGGTTGTGCCTTGATATTAAAGTGCGGCGGGGGATTTGGCCGCGCCTGAGACTGAGTGAAATAATGATAGCTGTCTTCGAAAGTAAACCAGAAGCTTTGGAAGCTACATTGGGTGAGTGAGTTTTAGTTTTACGTCTCACCAACAGCTAAGGTCATGCGGAGACGGGACCTCGGTTTAAAGACTCATCCGAAAGTCTGGAGAAGCCCGGGGTCGATCCTGCGATCCCTGGTTTACAAGGCGAGTAGCGTAACCACTGCACCACGGAGGCTTCTGAAGCTACATTGGATAATGTCTGTAGGATTTAAACATGTTCAAGGTTATGGTCGTCTATTTTCATTTGCATAAGCTTACTTGTTAATATTTGACCCTGTACCTATCAATCTGCATTTCAAATTGATTTCCTTACCCACTAAACATGGTCCTACAAAATTATCGAAAAACAACAACAAACAAACAAACCAACAAACAAACAAAAAACCAAGGGTGTAATGTGGCAATTTCAAGCATTCTAACAGTCAAAGGGAGGTAAGCCTCCCTCAAAGTGAAATATCAGTCTTCCGAATTCAGCGATACCACATGTATAATTATTAACACAGCAGAAAATTCAGGAGACAGATCACTTTATTTCCTATATGTGTTTACTGCATACATAATACAGTACCTGCAAGAAAAAAAATAACAGCCAATTGTTATTCATCAATTCCATAATTACATGTATAACCATCGAATGTGACTATTGTCATATACATTGTCCACAACCTCCTTTTCCAGGATCATAACCTTAAGGTAAAATTCCAGTAAAATTCCGCTATTAAGACCACCTAAAATTACGACTAATTCTGCTATAAAAAGCTTATTATGTAGGTTGTAGTTATTCTTTGTTTGTGGTTTCTGCATACAGTATCCTCTGGTCAGAGACCACCTTTGGGACTGTTCAAAAGTGGTCTTAAAGACCTCTTTTGAACAGTCTCAAAGCTAGACCACCTTTGGGACTGTTCAAAAGTGGTCTTAAAGACCACTTTTGAACAGTCTCAAAGCTGGTCTTATAACAGGAAATTTTCTGTATTTTTGACTCATGCCTGGTGTTTGTGCCTCATCGGTATATTAAAGCTCATTACATGATCGTGTAGTGCAGACAGAAGTTGGAGCGGTTCATCATATTGGCTTGGACCTGTTCGTGGCCCGGTGTTTTGTGGACCATCTATGCGTATATAACATCACGCAAACACGCCAATATAATTTTGACCCCCCTTGAACCCTACTTATAAAACTGGGGTTTACAGGAGTATACCTTATTTTTCTTATGTCTGCTCTAACATACAGATTGTGGGTACTCGTTAGAACCGTCACAATCTATATTTTGAGCAAAAATAAGAAAAATATCACAATTTTTCATCTTAAAATTTTCATTTTTTCGAACATGCGAAGATAAAAGTTAAAATTTATTTGTTTAGGCGTATTCTCGTAATAAGGAGTGTGAGATCAGTGTGTTTCAGCTTTACGTCCTGCCAACAGCTAAGGCCATACGGAGACGAGATCTCGGTTTAAAGACATTGCTTCCACGCAGAGATGGAATTGACCACGAATGAGTACTGGTAAACCGCTTAGAAGGACTAAGCCTGCCGAGGCAAAGTGGTGTGAGTCAGACCATTCAATAAGCCTTTTGTTGTATTGGACGGCAGGGCTTGAGATGTCATTTCATCTCAATGTAGGGTAAAAGTAGCACAAAACCGAGACCTAAATAGTGTTGGCGGGGACTTTAAAGCTCAGTTAAAGGAAACAAAAATACTTCCGCCACCACTTAGACGTTCAGTGGTCCTACGTGATAACGACTGACTACTTGAACTACATACAGTAAAATTACTGTATTAAGACAACCTTTGGGACTGTTCAAAAGTGGTCTTTAAGATCACTTTTGAACAGTCCCAAAGGTTGTCCCTGAGCAGAGGACATTGTGTGCAGGAAATTCGAAGAAAAATAAATGCACACTTCTGAATAAGCTTTTTAAGACAGAATTAGTCTTAATTTAAGGTGGTCTTAATAATAATGATAATAATAATAATCGACCTTATTTATAGAGGGTAACACATTCAGTACTAGTACTAATCGTCCATGTGGCCCTCTTTTCCTGGGTAGGAACCAGTACTAAGCAATGTGGATAAAGTTTCTTGCTCAAGGAAACAACACTTGGCGCCTGCGGGGATCGAACCTGCTACCTCTCGATCTCAAATCCGATGCTTTACCACTGCACCACAGCGCTGATTGAAAAGATGTGCCATCTTTCAAAGCAAAGTGCAAGTGGAATTGTTGAATTAAAACAGACCTTACACCGTCGACGCTAAATGAAATAAAATTAAGTATGTCACATCACGAATACATGCCTATATAATTCTTACCCCCTTGAATCCCACTTTTATACAGTAAAACTGGGGTTTCCGGGGGTATACCTTATTTTTCTTATTTCTGCTCTAAATTTTGAGCAAAAATAAGAAAAATATCACAATTTTTCATCTTAAAATTTTCATTATTTCGTCAATGAAGGTTACAATGTATTTGTATAAGCATGTTTTCGTAATGTCTATCATCGCGAAATGATTTTTTTTTTCATTTTGATCAAATCTCTTAGTGGCAACACACAATGAAGAGAAAACTGCATTTTATTGCATTGCGCATCGACTAAGCCATCGCAAAATAAAAAAAGTTTAAAATGAAAAAAAAAAAAAAATACTTCATTACTTCATTTTGCGTTGTATCAGTTGAGGGTTAATATTGCCGTCAACATTATTCGGGTCATTTTGGAGAAGCTGCTTCCAACTTAGTGGGCCTTTTTACCCGACATTGATATTAAATGACATCTCGAGCCCTACCACACGAAGAAACCGCCAGGGTTCATATGCAGGGACGGTCCGACTGTCACAACTTTACCTGGGCTGACTTAGACGGCCTTCTTTGCGATCAACCAGTACATGTAGTCCTGTTCCGTTGTTTCAGGTCTACGTGGAAGCGTTTATTTCTCCAAGCGCCGGTGGGCGGGGATACACTCGTACGAGGAGGCCTACTGGTGTGTGCACATTAGAATCGCTTTGATTCCCTTCACGACCATTTTTCCACCCTACACTCAGAGCGAATCGGCCATGCTCTGCTTCACATTACGAAAACACGCCTATACAA
Source organism: Lucinisca nassula (assembly GCA_963580285.1). Taxonomy (NCBI): domain Eukaryota; kingdom Metazoa; phylum Mollusca; class Bivalvia; order Lucinida; family Lucinidae; genus Lucinisca; species Lucinisca nassula. Next base: position 47,219,778 of record OY757027.1, read on the forward strand.
ATACATTGCCACCTTAATCGCCGAAAAAATGAAAATTTTATGATGGAAAAATTGTGATATTTTTCTTATTTGTCAAAATAAAGTTTGTGGGCACTCGTTAGAACCGCCTCATCGACGCGGTTCTGACGAGTACCCACAATCTATATTTTCGAGCAGAAATAAGAAAAGTAAGGTTTATCCCCGGAACTCCAAGTTTTACTATATAAAAGTGGGGTTCAAGGGGGTCAAAAATATATAGGCGTGTTTTCGTGATTAATTCCGTGAAATCATCATGAAAACACGCCTGTATAATTTTGACCCCCTTGAACCCCACTTTATATTGTAAAACTGGGGTTTACAGGTGTATACCTTATTTTTAGCTCACCTGATGCCAATGATCCGGCGTCCGTCGTCCGTCGTCCGTTCACATTTTCAACTAAGTAGATCTTTAAAGCCAGTTGGTCAATCATGATTAAATTTCATGAGAAGCATTATCAGGTTGGGGGAAAAGATGCATTATGTTTTGGGGCAGATCAGATGGAAACTCTTGTTGCCATGGCAACATATAGCTCCCATAGACTTACAATGGGAAAATCTTAAAAAATCTTCTTCTCTGAAACCAATAGGCCCAGAGCTTACATATGAAGCATGTAGCAATGTCAAGTGGTCCCCTACATAAATTGTGCCAATCATGCCCCTGGGGTCTAAACTGGCAACGCCCCGGGGTCCCTTAACCCCCCATAGAAATAAAAGCTTAAAAAATCTTCTTCTCTGAAACCGCTAGGCACAGAGCTTACATATTAAGCATGTAACAATGTCAAGTGGTCCTCTACATAAATTGTGTAAATCATGCCCCTGGGGTCTAAACTGGCCACACCCCGGGGCCCCTTATCCCCTATAGACTTATAATGGAAAAAAGCTAAAAAAAAATCTTCTTCTCTGAAACCACTTGGCCGTGAGCTTACATATGAAGCATATAGCAATGTCAAGTGGTCCCCTACATAAATTGTGCCAATCATGCCCCTGGGGTCTAAACTGGCCACGCCCCGGGGTCCCTTAACCCCCATAGACTTATAATGGAAATAAAAGCTTAAAAAAATCTTCTTCTTTGAAACCGATAGGCACAGAGCTTACATATTAAGCTTGTAGCAATGTCAAGTGGTCCTCTACATAAATTTTGCCAATTATGCCCCTGGGGTCTAAACTGGCCACGCCCCGGGGCCCCTTAGCTCCCATAGACTTATAATTGAAAAAAAGCTTAAAAAATCTTCCTTTTACTGAAACCACTAGGCCCAGAGCTTACATATTAAGCATGTAGCAATGTCAAGTGGTCCCCTACATAAATTGTGCCAATCATGCCCCTGGGATCTGAACTGGCCACACCCTGGGGCCCCTTAGCCCCCATAGACTTATAATGAAAAACAAAAGCTTAAAAAATCTTCTTCTCTGAAACCGCTAGGCACAGAGCTTACATTTAAGCATGTAGCAATTTTAAGTGGTCCTCTACATAAATTGTGCCAATTATGCCCCTGGGGTCTAAACTGGCCACGCCCCGGGGCCCATTAGCCCCCATAGACTTATATTGGAAAAAAGCTAAAACAATCTTCTTCTCTGAAACCAGTAGGCCGTGAGCTTACATATGAAGCATGTAGGAATGTCAAGTGGTCCCCTGCATAAATTGTGCCAATCATGCCCCTGGGGTCTAAACTGGCCACGCCCCGGGGTCCCTTAACCCCTATAGGCTTATAATGGAAATAAAAAGCTTAAAAAATCTTCTTTCCTGAAACCGCTAGGCGCAGAGCTTACATATTGAGCATGTAGCAATGGCAAGTGGTCCTCTACATAAATTGTGCCAATCATGCCCCTGGGATCTAAACTGGCCACGCCCCAGGGCCCCTTAGCTCCCATAGACTTATAATGGAAAAAAAGCTTTAAAAATCTTCTTCTCTGAAACCACTAGGCCCAGAGCTTACATATTAAGCATGTAGCATTGTCAAGTGGTCCTCTACATAAATTGGGTCAATCATGCCCCTGGGGTCTAAAATGACCATGCCCCGGGGCCCCTTACCCCCCCCCCCCCCCCCCCCATAGACTTATAATGGAAAAAAGCTAAAACATCTTCTCTGAAACCAATAGGCCGTGAGCTTACATAGGAAGCATGTAGCAATGTCAAGTGGTCCCCTACATAAATTGTGCCAATCATGCTCCTGGGGTCTAAACTGCCCACGCCCTTTGGCCCATTAGCCCCCATAGACTTATAAATGAAAAAAAAAAGCTTAAACAATATTCTTCTCTGACACCGCTTGTATTATTAACTCACTTGAGCCGAAGGCTCATGTGAGATATTGGTATGCCAATGGTCCGTCGTCCGTTCACATTTTCAAATAAGTATATTTTAAAAGCCACTTGGCCAATCATGATTGAATTTCATGAGAAGCATTATCCAGTTGGGGGAAAAGATGCAGTATGTTTTGGCGTAATTCAGATTGAAACTTGTGTTGCCATGGCAACATAAAGCTCCCATAGACTTACAATGGGACAAACCTAAAAAAATTCTTCTCTGAAACCACTGGGCCCAGAGCTTACATAATAAGCATGTAGCAATGTCAAGTGATCCCATACATAAATTGTGCCAATCATGCCCCTGGGATCTAAACTGGCCATTCTCTGGGGCCCCTTAGCCCCCATAGACTTATAATGGAATAAAACAAACTTCAAAAATCTTCTTCTCCGAAACCACTAGGCCCAGAGCTTACATATTAAGCATGTAGCAATGTCAAGTGGTCCCCTACATTAATCCTACCAAACCTGCCCCTAGGGTCCAAATTGACAATGCCGTGTTCCATTAGGAAGAACTTCAAAAAAAGATTATGCTCAAAGACCATGAGTCAAACAGCTAACTAAAATGTTCCTCAGGTGAGCGGTTAGGCTCATTGAGCCGCTTGTTCTTATTTCTGCTCTAAAATATAGATGGTGGGTACTCGTTAGAACCGCCTCGATGAGGCTGTTCTAACGAGTTCCGACAATCTATATTTTTAGCAGCCTTGAAATAAGAAAAAATATCACAATTGTTCACCTTAAAATTTTCGTTTTTTCGGCGGTAAATTTTACAATGTAATTGTATAGGCGTAATTTTGTGAAGATCCCCTAAACCCCTCTTCATATAGCGAGAAGAAAGTTGTGAAACATTGTGAAACATGAAAAATTCTCCGGACCAATATACTTTTGTTCTTTATATTGTAGTTCACAGGTCAAGGTCACGTGAAAATGTTTTCTACGAGTGGGAAGCACTTGCCACAAGCACCCTACATCCCAAATATTAACCCTTATCTTGCTATTCACGACAACCCCTCTCTTTGCAAAACAGTATAGATCCAGATCTGAAGAAGCCATCTGATCAGGATCCACACTGTTTGGCATTCAGTTTATGAATTTGGAGCAATAAATTACATCAAGTAATATGATTTGTTGATAGACAGAAATGGGCGTGGCTTAAATGAATATTCAGCAAGCATTACGATAACACACCCGTGCGGCATAGTGCATTTTTTCACATCTCCAAAATGGCAATTTTTCTGATGAAAATCCCTGATATTTTGCTAATAAATACTGCAAACATAGGTTATGGGTGCTCGTTAGAACCGCCTCATTGAGGCGGGTTCTAACGAGTACCCACAACCTATGTCTTGGAGCAAAAATAAGAAAAATAATGTACACCCATGTAAACCCCAGTTTTCTCTATATAAATTGGGGTATAGGGGGTCTTCATTTCACGGACTTTTTCACGTGATGATAAGGGTTAAAGCTCACTCTAAAACGCTTCAAAAGTTATGACCAATGTTGAAGTTGATCAACCAACAAACAGCAAACAAACCAACAAGCAGACAGGACAAAAACAATATGTCCCTGCTATCGAGGACATAAATATTGGATTATAAGGGGACATTATTTATTTTTATGCCCCACCCCCGAAAATCTTTGATTGGGGGGGGGGGGGGGCATATAGTATTTGCCCTGTCTGTCTGTTTGTCTGTCTGTCTGTCACAAAAACTTTAACCTTGATCATAACTTCAAAAGTATTTGACCTAGCCCCATGCAACTCCACACACTTATTCACCATCACAAGGGCTACATTCTGACCAAGGGCCATAACTCTGATATCATGTTTGGCTGAATTATCTCCCCTTGAAATTTTGCAAAAACTCAGAAATTGGCTCCCACGGGGGGTCATTGGTCACCTAAAGTGACAGCTCTTGTTTTTTTTTTTTTTCTTATTTTATCTCCGAACTGTACATTGTGGGTACTCGTAAGAACTGTCTGATGAGGCGGTTCTAGCGAGCATTGGCGAGCATTGGCAATATTTGGGTCAGAAATAAGAAAATTACCAAACATTTTCATCCGAAAAATGTTAGTTGTAGAGATAAGATAGACTCCATTTTATCGCACGGACATGTTATCGTAAAGTGTATGTTTATTTGTTTATCATTACAGCTGTTGGAAGATCATGCAATCCTGTCCATATGGAGGACAAATGTGATGAGGAAACTGCGGGCGGTCACTCTGGAGCGCTTTGTCACTGCAATGAGGATCTGTGTAATGGAAGTACAAGTGTGAGAGTTACCCTGGCAACAACATGGATCACCCTGGCTGCATTTTTCACGAAATTTCTTTAATTCATATCACGTTAACAAGTCCGTGTGTATGTACCGAACACCCCTATAAACCCCCACTTCATTTTGATAAAACTGGGGTTTTACAGATTTAATCTATTTTTGGTCATCTCGAAAACACGCGAATATAATTTTGACCCCTTGATCCTCACTTTTTAGCTCACCTGAGCCGAAGGCTCCGGGGGAGCTATTGTGATCACTCATCGTCCGTCGTCGTCGTCGTCGTCCACAATTTCTTCAAACGACATCTCCCCCTAAACCACTGAAAAGATTCTAACCAAACTTGGCAGCAAAGATCCTTAGGTGGTCCTCTCTCAAAGTTGTTCAAAGAATTCAATTTCATGCAGAACTCTGGTTGCCATGAAACGAAAAGGAAAAAATAAGAAAAAACCTTTAAAAATCTTCTTCTCTGAAACCAGATAGCCATTGTCTTTGATATTAGGTATGAAGCTTCATCAAGTGGACCTCTACCAAGATTGTTCAAATTATAGCCCTGGGGCCAAAAATGGCCCCGCCCCGGGGCCCACTGGTTTTATATAGGCTTATATAGGTAAAACCTTTAAAAATCTTCTTGTCTGAAACCAGAGGGCCTAGGTCTTTGATATTTGGTATGAAGCTTCATCTAGTGGACCTCTACTTAGATTGTTCAACTTATAGCCCTGGGGCCAAAAATGGCCCCGTCCTGGTGCCCACTTGTTTTATATAGGCTTATATAGGGAAAACCTTTAAAAGTCTTCTTGTCTGAAAACAGAAAGCCCAGGTCTTTGATATTTGGAATGAAGCTTCATCTAGTGGACCTCTACCAAGATTGTTCAAATTATAGCCCTGGGGCCAAAAATGTCCCCGCCGCGGGGCCCACTGGTTTTATATAGGCTTATATGGGGAAAACATATAAAAATCCTCTTGTCTGAAACGAGAAGGCCCCAGGTCTTTGATATTTGGTATTTGATTCTTTGGCACAGCGGTTAGAGCTACCAAGATTGTTCAAATTACCGCCCTTGGGCCAAAAAAGAACGCCCCCGCGCCGGGGCCCAGTGGTTTTACATAGGCTTATATGCGGAAAACATATAAAAATCTTCTTGTCTGAAACCAGAAGGCCCTCGTCTTTGATATTTGATATTTGATTATTTGGCTCAGCGGTTGGAGCACTGGACTATCACCCGAGCGGCCCGGGTTCGAATCCCACCATAGGCGGGGATTTTTATCAGGCTGTGCATCTTTCCTTTGTTACGGCTTTCATGCCATAAGATGGGGGCTCGTCGTCCGGGATTGGACTTTACATGCCAGAATTGGCTTGTGCCGAAGTTGGCATCCTTCACGTCATCATAAATGATGACTTCCTGAAGAGGGGGTGTGTTACCTCCCTTCCATTATCTACCTTGGCAGATCATATGCATAGCTTCTAGGTTTATAACTTCTCTCTGACAACTGCCTCAGAGAGTCGACTCTTTGACTCAGCGGTTAGAGCACTGGACCCGAGCGGCCCGGGTTCGAATCCCACCATAGGCGGGGATTTTTTCAGGCTATGCATTTTTCCTTTGTTACGGCTTTCATGTCGTAAGAATTTGGTATGGAGTTTCATCTAGTGGACCTCTACCAAGATTGTTCAAATTATAACCCTTGGGCGTAAAACGACCCCGCCCTGGGGCCAACTGGTTTTACATAGGCTTATATATGGAAAACCTTTTAAATAATCTTCTTCTCTGAAACCAGAAGGCCCAGGTCTTTGATATTTGGTATGAAGCTTCATCTAGGGGACCTCTACAAAGATTGGTCAAATTATAGCCCTGGGGCCAAAAATGGCCCCGCCCATGGGCCCACTGGTTTATATAGGCTTATATTGGGAAAACATATAAAAATCTTCTTGTCTGAAACAAGAAGGCCCAGGTCTTTGATATTTGGTATGAAGTTTCATCTAGTAGACCTCTACCAAGATTGTTCAAATTATAGCCCTGGGGTCAAAAACGCCCCGGCGCCGGGGCCCACTGGTTTTACATAGGCTTATATAGGGAAAACCTTTTAAAATCTTCATCTCTGAAACCAGAAGGCCCAGGTCTTTGATATTTGGCATGAAGGCTCATCTGGTGGACCTCTACCTAGATTGTTCAAATTATAGCCCTAGGGCCGAAATCGATCCCGCCCCGCGGCCAACTTGTTTTACATAGGCGTTTATATGGGAAACCTTTAAACAATCTTCTTGTCTTAAATCAGAAGGCCCAGGTCTTTGATATTTGGTATGAAGCTTCATCTAGTGGACCTCTACCAAGATTGTTCAAATTATAACCCTGGGGCCAAAAACGCCCCCGCGCCAGGGCCCACTGGTTTTACATAGGCTTATATAGGGAAAACCTTTATAAATCTTCTTCTCTGAAACCAGAAGGTCCAGGTCTTTGATATTTGGTATGAAGCTTCATCTAGTGAACCTCTACAAAGAATGTTCAAATTATAACCCAGGGGCCAAAAATTCTCCTATGCCGGGGCAAACTGGTTTTACATAGGCTTATATTTGGAAAACCTTTAAAAGTCTTCTTGTCTGAAACCAGAAGGCCCAGGTCTTTGATATTTGGTTTGAAGCTTCATCTAGTGGACCTCTACCATGGTGGTTCAAATTATAGCCCTGGGACCAAAAACGGTTTTATATAGGCTTATATAGGGAAAACATATAAAAATCTTCTTGTCTGAAACCAGAAGGCCCCGGTCTTTGATTTTTGGTATGAAGCTTAATCAAATGGACCTCTACCATGATCTTTCAAATCATAGCATGGGGACCAAAAATGGCCCCGCCCTTGGGCCCACTGGTTTTACATAGACTTATATAGAGAAAACTTTGATATTCAATGTTAAGCTTCATTCAGTGGACCTCTGCTTAGATTGTTCAAATTATAGACCTGGGTCCAAAAATTGCACCGCTCTGGGACCCACATGTTAATCTCTTAGCTCAGGTGAGCGATATAGATCCTTCATGGTCCTCTTGTATATAGGAAAACTGGGGTTAACCATAGTTTTCTTATTTCAGCTCTCAACAATAGACTGTGGGTACCCGTTAGAAGCGCCTCGATGAGGCGGTTCTAACGAGAACCCACAATCTATGTTTGCATTATGAATAAGACAACTATCACGGATTTTCATAAGAAGTAGCCCTTTTTGAGATGTGAAAAAAATGCACAAAGTCGCATAGGTGTGTTATCGTTATGTTATCGTTATGACTTAGTTCTGCTCCAAGACAGAAGTTGTGGCTACTCGTTTGAACCGCCTCAATGAGCTGGTTATAACGAGCACACACAACCTGTGTCTTGAATATTAATAAGAACAATATGGCCTTTTAATCAGAAGAAATGACTATAGAAATGGATGCATTACATGCATCGTATCTGTTTGTTTTGTTTGAATCTAGGTTTAACGTCCCCGTCAAAACTATATAGGTCATTTTGGGGACGTTGCTTCCTGTTTTATGGGAGTTTTACCCGACATTGCGATGAAATGACATCTCAAGCCCTGATGCCCAATGAATCCAATAGGTTTGAAAAGCATGGACGGTTCGACTCGCACCGCTTTTCCTTGGCAAGCTTAGATCCTCTAAGCGGTTTACCAGTACTCGTGTTCGGTCGGTTTAGCTCTGCGTGGAGGCATCTTGCAGCCCATCTATTTCTTCAAACCACGATGGGCGGCGGCGGATTAAACTCTAATACAAACAAACAAACAAAAACCCCTCCTTTAAAAGGAAAAACTGGGGTTTACAGGAATAAATCTTATTTTTCTTATTTCTGCTCTCAGAAATAACGATTAGGCGGTTCTAACGAGTATGCTAATTCTATATTTTAGAGCAGATATAAGACAAATATCACAATTTTTCATCTTAAAATTTCTTTTTTTCGGCGGTAAGATTAACAATGTATTGGTAATGAGGTAGCGTTCTGTGTTGTTCTGGTTTTTCCTGCGAAAAAAAAACAAACTAAGACAAAAGCCGCTCGAGGCAGCTGCGCAGACGAGCAAGAGTCTTAACATCACGCGAACTAGTCCGTGAAATGAAGACCCCCTATACCCCAATTTATATAGAGAAAACAGGGGTTTATGGGGGTATACATTATTTTTCTCATTTTTACTCCAAGAAATAGGTTGTGGGTAATCGTTAGAACCGCCTCAATGAGGCACCCACGACCTATGTTTGCGGTATTTATAAGAAAAATATCAGGAGTTTTCATCAGAAAAGTAGCCATTTTGGAGATTAGAAAATGCGCTTTGTCGCACGGGTGTTTTAATGTAATGAAGAAACTAAAGATATTTTGCTGTTATTACAGCAAACCGGCCTCCGCCCATCGGGGCTTAAAGAAATACATGGGCTGCATGATGCTTCCATGCAGAGCTGAATCCGGCCGCACACAAGAACTGGTAAACCGCTCAGAGGATCTAAGCCTGAACAGGCAAAGCGGTGCGAGTCGGACCATCCATGCTTATAAACCTTATTGGTTCCATTTGGCGGCAGGGCTTGAGGTGTCATTTCATCTCAATGTCGGGTAAAAGTCCCACAAAATTGGAAGCAACGTCTCCAAAATGACCTATATAGTGTTGACGGGGACGTTAAACATCAAATCAATCAATCAATATTACAGCAAACACTCAGATATGGATCAGATTGCTTGCACATGCGCAGGCTGAGCTGAACCTTGGTTGTTCGCAAATGCACCATGAAAACACGCCTACATGTATATAATTTTGACCCCCTTAAACCTCACTTTTATACAGTAAAACTGGGGTTTATTTGGATATATATTATTTTTTCTTATTTTTGCTCAATGCATAGATTGTGAGTACTCGTTAGAACCGCGTTAGAACTTCTTTTTCCAGTTAGAGACAGACACTGCATGGTCTTTCAGCTGTTTCAAACACTGATGAGACTCAATTGGCCAAAACTAGCTAGTCTGGCCCAGAAAACATGTACACTCCATATTTTCCAGTTCTGTGGTGTATTCCTTGCTTTCAAAGGATAACCCTTTCTAGAACATATTGAATCTTCACTTTAAACTTTTAAGCAATTAGCAGTTTTCATATTTAACATTGTAATATGTGATGTATTTGCTTAAACTTGTGTGATTTGAATATTTTATCCGTAACCGCTTTTCTAACCTATTTGCCAATTGTTTTATTCTGCTTGTACATATCTTTTGTTTGTTTGATTGATTTTAGGTTTAACGGCCCCGTCAACATTGTAAGGGTCATTTTGGAGACGTTGCTTCCAATTTTGTGGGACTTTTATAGTAGTCGCAGATAAGATCTATCGTTTGAATCTGCCTTAGGAATATTCCATTAACAAAAAGGTAAACCAAGTCACCCGATTGTGTGAATTCAACTGTAACACAAGCATAGCTGTGGCGTATATGACCATTTCGTCCGCTTGTAGAAAGCGTGCGAAAGGCACTCTACCGAATCTTCTGGTGGACTCAGCGAATTTGACACATATTGACAACACCTGAATAGCTCCGCCAAGTCAATCTTATCTGCGACTTCTATACCCGACATTGAGATGAAATGATACAGTGTATCTCAACCCCTGCCGCCCAATGAAACCTTAGGGTTTATAAGCATGGACGTGCCGACGCGCACCGCTTTGCCTCGGCAGGCTTAGATCCTAAAGGCGGATTACCAGTACTCGTGTGAGGGTCGGTTTCAGCTCTGCGTGGAAGCATCATGCAGCCCATATATTTCTTAATACCCCGATGGGCGGGGGCCGTGTACATATCTTTTACAGTTTTTATCATATGATGTCGCGTCTAAGAACGTATTGACGTCATTTATCATATGACGTCGCGTCTGAGAGTGTAATTACGACATGTAATATTTTCGATAATCCACTAGTGGATTAAATATGCAAAATAGCTATATACGTCCCTTAACGTTACATATACGGCGTCCTTAACGCGTTTACTAATGGCGGAATATTTATATTTTTGTAAACAATCCCGTGAATAAAATGCGTTTTAAATGTCATATGATAAATTGAATCTTGCACTCGTGTTCATGTATTATTGAATTTATTAAACTCGTTGAGGAAAAGGGTTAAAATGCTCGGCAAAGCCTCGCATTTTATCCCTTTTCCTCATCGAGTTAAATAAATTCAATAATACATGAACACTCATGTAAGATTCTCTATATATTTAAAAATTCCATAATCCACTAGTTGGATAAAATAATCTTAACGATGTCGGGTGTACAAATGGTGGAATATTGCCCTGTTTTGTAAACAAATCGTGAACATATTTAAATTTATTTAACTCGTCGAGGATGAGACATAAAATGCTCGGCGAAGCCTGGCATTTTATCCCTTTTCCTCGACTCGTTTAATAATTTCAATTATACATGAAAACTCATATAAGTCGAGGCCTATGTTTAAAATGTTCATAATTTCATATACGGAGGCGTAACAACGATACATGAAATTGAATGGGACATTTTTTTCTTATTTCTACATAAAAATACATGTTGTGGGTACTTGCTAGAATCGCTTCGACGAAGCGATTCTAGCAAGTACCCATAACATGTACTTCTGACAATAGATAAAGAAAGTTATTCTCTGACTATCTTTGCTACATTTCAGATGCTATGTTTTTTTGTTTTTTTTTCTTGTTTATGTATATATAATTTTTGTCACCAGTTGGTCTAGTGGTCCAGATGTAAACCGTATTGAGTTTAGCGTTTATTGCTTCATCTTCGGTGGGATCGTGAATTTTCCCATTTAAATGTTTTTGCATACCACTCGCAGGGTTGGGTGGGGTGTCTTGTTACTTGGATATTGGTTTCCGTCATCATCAATTCCGCTTTCTAGCTTTTATTTGAGTTAGTGCGCTCTGTCATTTGGTACTATCTGACACAGCGCACGAAATGACACTGGTACCCTGTGTAAGTCCTGTTGTAGATTATGCCATATTACGAAGTCAAGCGATTTAGATTTTAGCATGTTTGTTTGAATTTGTATACTTAAACTGTTGTTTGAATTTGTGTACTTAAAACCAAAAGTAACTTTACACTATATTTCAGAACTTGAATTAAATAGACATAAACCAATACCATTCTTCGAAACATGGACTTGTTTCTCAAAACAATGAATTTACCATCACGAAAACACGCCTACATAATTTTGACCCCCTTGAACCCCACTTTTATATAGTAAAACTGGGGTTTACAGGGGTAGACCTTATTTTTCTTATTTCTGCTCTAAAATATTTGAGCAGAAATAAGCAAAATGTCGCAATTTTTCATCATAAAATTTTCTTTTTTTTTCGGCGATAAAGGTGGCCATGTATTTGTATAGGCGTGTTTGCGTAATGATTAACTGTCGAACATATAGATGAAGTATTAAATACACACTGCATTTCTTCATTACGCTTTCATTCACACTTTTTATGCCCCCGCCATCACTATGGTATAGTTTTCGATGTTCCGTACGTACGTACGTACGAGCGTACGTATATACGTCCTTCCGTATATGTGCATGCATGTGCATGATCCTGTACCCTCAGGTTAAGGCTTTTGTAACAGATAGAACCTGAACATTTATGAGCTCATTTATTCCAAACCATATGATGGATTGTGTTCATATTTGGTACGGTGATAGACATAAGTCCAAACTTTTATCATGCAATAATAGAAGCCTCCGTGGTCGAGTGGTTACGCTACTCGCCTTGTAAACCAGGGGTCGCAGGTTCGATCCCGGGCTTCTCCAGACTTTCGGATGAGTCTTTAAACCGAGGTCCCGTCTCCGTATGACCTTAGCTTTTGGTGGGACGTAAAACTGAAACACTCACTCACTCACTTATCATGCAATACCCACGCCTATGCTTCTTAACTTAAGGTCAATGTAGACAATTTTGACGTAGACATTTTTAAATTTAAGAGCTCATATTTTCCTAACCATACGATGGGTTTAGATCATGTTTGGTATGGTGATAGATAGATGTCTAAAGTTTTTTTTTTTCAACGATTTTCTCGTCAAGGTCACAGTCTATAAATTTAGTTGTTTACCATAACTCTTTCCCAACCAGACAATGAATTTGGTTCATATTTGGAATGAAGATGGATACAGGCCAAATGTTTTTTTCAGCAATACTCCCACCTTTAGCCATGACCTCAAGGTCAAGGTCAGACTCAGAAATTTCTAATGTTATTTTTTTGTAAGATTCCACACTTTTTGTACTTGAATGCTTTGATGCATAAATTTAAAGGCAGTCTTTAAATAATTTTAGCCTAAAGATAATACAACGGTGATGTCTTGGTGAAAATTTCGGATTTGTACACATTACGACAACTTACCCGTGTATCATAGTGCATTCTTTCATATCTCCTAGAAGCCTCCGTGGTGCAGTGGTTACGCTACTCGCCTTGTAAACCAGGGATCGCAGGATCGATCCCGGGCTTCTCCAGACTTTCGGAGGAGTCTTTAAACCGAGGTCCCGTCTCCGTATGACCTTAGCTGTTGGTGGGACGTAAAACTAAAACTCACTCACTCTTTCATATCTCCAAAATGGCTTTTTAATATTTTTTTATTTATACTCTGAACATAGGTTGTTGGTACCCGTTAGAACCGACTCGTTGAGGCGGTTCTAACGAGTACCCATTACCTATGTCTTGGAGCAGAAATAAGAAAAATAATGTATACCCCTGTAAACCATAGTTTTCTCTATATAAAGTGGGGTTTAGGGGGTGTTCATTTCACGGACTTGTCCACGTGATGAACCAGCATATTTGAAATAATAATTAAAAACTGAAAGGTTACTGTTGGTTTTAAGATTATTTATACATGTTACTTATAAATATTGCTTTGTATTGTTTATATGCTATGCAGGCCTATAATATAGGCCCCTGAAATACGCTGTCGTATTTAGTAAACTTTTTACACAATACAGTCTTGTTCCCTGTATGACCATATTGGACTCTCGATGCCTCCAAGGCCATTACCAAAACACCCCCGTGCGAGATTTTTTTTCATTTTTTCACATCTCCCAAAATGGCCACTTTTCTGATGAAAATCTGCGATATTTTTCTTACTTATACCTCAAACATAGGTTGGGGGTGCTCGTTAGAACCGCCTCATTGAGGCGGTTCCAACGAGTACCCACAACCAATGTATTGGAGCAGAAATAAGAAAACTAATGTTACCCCCCAACACACACACACACACACACACACACACACACACACACACACACACACACACACACACACACACACTCACCAAGTTACATGAAGATGCAAAAAAAGGTCAGCCGAGAGTCTGAGTTGAACCAGATGTTCCCACCCTTCTTGACAATGTTGTAGAAGAAGCTTGCTTTACGTGGGAATCGTAGCATTTATTATGTCAAAATCGTCCCTGTTCAAAATATCTGACATATTAGGTTTCCACCACGAAATCACGCCTATATAGTTTTGACCCCCTTGAACCCCACTTTTATACAGTAAAACTGGGGTTTACAGGGGTAAACCTTTTTTCTTATTTCTGCTCTAAAATATAGATTGTGGATACTCATTAGAACCGTCTCATCCTAACGAGTACCCACAATCTATATTTTGAGCAGAAATAAGAAAAATATCACAATAGTTCATCTTAAAATGCACAGTTTTTTCGGCGATAAAGGTTACAATGTATATTTATAGGCGTGTTTTCGTAATGAACCTCAAATAAATTAACCCACCCGCCTAGTTCCTTTCATATGTTCGTACGCATTTCCGCCAGAACGCCAGATGGTAGGTGCCTGATGCCCTGTCTCTGGTAGGGCTAACCGGAGCCTAACTGTTGGGGTTTCTTTGCTGCAGCATTCTAGCTATTTCATGCTGTCGAGTCCTCGTCGTTGTTTTGTCTCCTTATTCGTTTGATTTTTTATGTTCTCGGAGATGTTGCACTGATAAGATAGAAATCCACCATGCATACTGAACAAATTGTCGGTTTTAACAAAGACAACCAAGGGCGACGATTGCGGCCACCTAAAATCAGTCAAAGTATCCACCCCCACCCCCGTAAAACTTCTTAGTGTTCCCGTTCCAAGGCGGTCCTTCTGTTGTGATTTATTATTTTAATAGTTAGTCTTTAAGATGTATGTATTGCTAATGCCTTTTTTATTTTGGATAGCCGTTTGGTCATGTGGGGAGATAACTGTCCTTCTGGCTTTCCATTCGTGTCGTTTTCACTCTGGTGTTTTGAATGGAATGTGCCAGATATTATGTATAGTTTCCTGATCATTGCCTACACTCTTTTTTTTTTCAAATCATGATTACTCCTAATGGCTTGACATGGAAAGCCTGTTGGCCATCTGTATGATACAATTGGGGTGGTTGGGTGAGGCAAATGTGACGTGTACCTTGCGACTCTAGGGTTTCCAACTGATATGGCTTGCAGCTGGGCAATGCCTGCTGTTCTTGCAGCAGGTAAGGGTAGATGGGGGATACTGTTATTTCTTCTCTTTTTAGCTCACCTGTCACATAGTGACAATGTGAGCTTTTGTGATCACTTTTTGTCCGTCGTCTGTCGTGCATGCGTGCGTGTGTGCGTCCGTGCGTGCGTGCGTGCGTCCGTGCGTCCGTAAACAATTTCAAATACATATATCTCTAATACCCCATGGTCAATCTTGATCATATTTCATGAGAAGCATCATCAGGTCGGGGGAAAGGCTGCATAAGGTTTTTGGGCTGATCAGATTGGAATTCTGGTTGCTATGGCAACATATAGCTCCAATAGACATACAATGGGAAAACATTAAAATATCTTCTTCTCTGAAACCACAGGGCCCAGAGCTTTGATATTGAGCATATAGCAACGGCCAGTGGTCACCTACATAATTCCTGCCAATCATGACCCGGGGTCCAAATTGGCCACGCCCCAATGCCCCTTCGCTCCCATAGACTCATAATGGAACAACAAGCTTCAAAAATCTTCTTCTCGGAAACCACAGGGCCCAGAGCTTGGATATTTAGCATGTAGCAACGGCAAGTGGTCAGCTGCATAATTCCTGCCAATCATGCCCCTGGGGTCCAAACGGGCCACGCCCAAGGGCCCTTTAGCTCCTATAGACTCATAATGGAAAAAAGCTTCAAAAATCTTCTTCTCTGAAACCACAGGGCCACGAGCTGAGATATTTGGCATGTAGCAACGGCAAGTGTTCACCTACATAATTCCTGCCAATCATGCCCCTGGGGTCCAAATTGGCCACGCCCCGGGGCCCCTTTGCTCCCATAAGACTCATAATCGAACAAAAAGCTTCAAAAATCTTCTTCTCGGACACCACAGGGCCCAGAGCTTAGATATTTAGCATGTAGCAATGGCAAGTGGTCACCTACATAATTCCTGCCAATCATGCCCCTGGGGTCCAAATTGGCCACGCCCCAAGGCCCCTTCGCTCCCATAGACTCATAATGGAACAAAAAGCTTCAAAAATCTTCTTCTCGGAAACCACAGGGCCCAGAGCTTAGATATTTAGCATGTAGCAACGGCAAGTGGTCAGCTGCATAATTCCTGCCAATCATGCCCCTGGGGTCCAAACGGGCCACGCCCCAGGGCCCTTTAGCTCCTATAGACTCATAATGGACAAAAAGCTTCAAAAATCTTCTTCTCTGAAACCACAGGGTCCAGAGCTGAGATATTTGGCATGTAGCAACGGCAAGTGGTCACCTACATAATTCCTGCCAATCATGCCCCTGGGGTCCAAATTGGCCACGCCCCGGGGCCCCTTTGCTCCCATAAGACTCATAATCGAACAAAAAGCTTCAAAAATCTTCTTATTGGAAACCACAGGGCCCAGAGCTTAGATATTTAGCATGTAGCAATGGCAAGTGGAAACCTACATAATTCCTGCCAATCATGCCCCTGGGGTTCAAACGGGCCACACCCCGGGGCCCTTTAGCTCCTATAGTCTCATAATGGAAAAAAACTTCAAAAATCTTCTTCTCTGAAACCACAGGGCCCAGAGCTGAGATATTTGGCATGTATCAACGGCAAGTGGTCATCTACATAATTCCTGCCAATCATGCCCCTGGGATCCAAATTGGCCACATCCCGAGGCCCCTTAGCTACCATAGCCTCATAATGGAAAAAAAAACTTCAAAAATCTTCTTCTCTGAAACCACAGGGCCCAGAGCTTAGATATTTAGCATGTAGCAACTGCCAGTGGTCACCTACATAATTCCTGCCAATCATGCCCCTGGGGTCCAAATTGGCCACGCACCGGGGCCCCTTCGCTCCCATAGATTCATAATGGAACAAAAAGCTTCAAAAATCTTCTTCTCGGAAACCACAGGGCCCAGAGCTTAGATATTTAGCATGTAGCAATGGCAAGTGGTCACCTACATAAGTCCTGCCAATCATGCCCCTGGGGTCCAAACGGGCCACGCCCCGGGGCCCTTTAACTCCTATAGAGACTCATACTGGAAAAAAGCTTCAAAAATCTTCTTCACTGAAACCACAGGGCCCAGAGCTGAGATATTTGGCATGTAGATAGGCAAATGGTCGTCTACATCAGTCCTGCCAATCATGCCCCTAGGGTCCAAATGGACCACGCCCCGGGGCCCCTTAGCTCCCTTAGACTCATAATGGAAAAAAAAGGTTCAAAAATCTTCTTCTCTGAAACAACAGGGCCCAGAGGTTAGATATTTAGCATGTAGCAATGACAATTGGTCAACTACATAATTCCTGCCTATCATGCCCCTGGGTTCCAAATGGGCCACGCCCCGGGGCCCCTTCGCTCCCATAAGACTCATAATGGAACAAAAATCTTCAAAAATCTTCTTCTTGGAAACCACAGGGCCCAGAGCTTAGATATTTAGCATGTAGCAATGGCAAGTGGTCACCTACATAATTCCTGCCAATCATGCCCCTTTGGTCCAAATGCCACGCCGCTGGGCCCTTTAGCTCCTATAGACTCATAATGGAAAAAAGCTTCAAAAATCTTCTTCTCTGGAACCACAGGGCCCAGAGCTGAGATATTTAGCATGTAGCAACGGCAAGTGGTCACCTACATAATTCCTGCCAATCATGCCCCTGGGGTCCAAACGGGCCACGCCCCAGGGCCCTTTAGCTCCTATAGACTCATAATGGAAAAAAGCTTTAAAAATCTTCTTCTCTGAAACCACAGGGTCCAGAGCTGAGATATTTGGCATGTAGCAACGGCAATTGGTCACCTACATAATTCCTGCCAATCATGCCCCTGGGGTCCAAATTGGCCACGCCCCGGGGCCCCTTTGCTCCCATAAGACTCATAATCGAAAAAAAAGCTTCAAAAATCTTCTTCTCGGAAACCACAGGGCCCAGAGCTTAGATATTTAGCATGTAGCAATGGCAAGTGGTCACCTACATAATTCCTGCCAATCATGCCCCTGGGGTCCAAATTGGCCACGCCCCAAGGCCCCTTCGCTCCCATAGACTCATAATGGAACAAAAAGCTTCAAAAATCTTCTTCTCGGAAACCACAGGGCCCAGAGCTTAGATATTTAGCATGTAGCAATGGCAAGTGGTCACCTACATAATTCCTGCCAATCATGCCCCTGGGGTCCAAACGGGCCACGTCCCAGGGCCCTTTAGCTCCTATAGACTCATAATGGAAAAAAGCTTCAAAAATCTTCTTCTCTGAAACCACAGGGCTAAGAGCTGAGATATTTGGCATGTTGCAACGGCAAGTGGTCACCTACATAATTCCTGCCAATCATGCCCCTGGGGTCCAAATTGGCCACGCCCCGGGGCCCCTTTGCTCCCATAAGACTCATAATCGAACAAAAAGCTTCAAAAATCTTCTTCTTGGAAACCACAGGGCCCAGAGCTTAGATATTTAGCATGTAGCAATGGCAAGTGGAAACCTACATAATTCCTGCCAATCATGCCCCTGGGGTTCAAACGGGCCACACCCGGGGCCCTTTAGCTCCTATAGTCTCATAATGGTAAAAAGCTTCAAAAATCTTCTTCTCCGAAACCACAGGGCCCAGAGCTGAGATATTTGGCATGTATCAACGGCATGTGGTCACCTACATGATTCCTGCCAATCATGCCCCTGGGGTCCAAATTGGCCACATCCCGAGGCCCCTTACCTCCCATAGCCTCATAATGAAAAAAAAAGCTTCAAAAATCTTCTTCTCTGAAACCACAGGGCCCGGAGCTTAGATATTTAGCATGTAGCAACTGCCAGTGGTCACCTGCCAATCATGCCCCTGGGGTCCAAATTGGCCACGCCCCGGGGCCCATTCGCTCCCATAGATTCATAATGGAACAAAAAGCTTCAAAAATCTTCTCCTCGGAAACCACAGGGCCCAGAGCTTAGATATTTAGCATGTAGCAATGGCAAGTGGTCACCTACATAATTCCTGCCAATCATGCCCCTGGGGTCCAAACGGGCCACGCCCCGGGGCCCTTTAGCTCCTGTAGAGACTCATGATGGAAAAAAGCTTCAAAAATTTTCTTCTCTGAAACCACAGGGCCCAGAGCTGAGATATTTGGCATGAAGCAAAGGCAAGTGGTCGTCTACATCAATCCTGCCAATCATGCCCCTAGGGTCCAAATGGACCACGCCCCGGGGCCCCTTAGCTCCCATAGACTCATAATGGAAAAAAAAGCTTCAAAAATCTTCTTCTCTGAAACCACAGGGCCCAGAGCTTAGATATTTAGCATGTAGCAATGGCAATTGGTCAACTACATAATTCCTGCCAATCATGCCTCTGGGTTCCAAATGGGCCACGCCCCGGGGCCCCTTCGCTCCCATAGACTCATAATGGAACAAAAATCTTCAAAAATCTTCTTCTTGGAAACCACAGGGCCCAGAGCTTAGATATTTAGCATGTAGCAATGGCAAGTAGTCACCTACATAATTCCTGCCAATCATGCCCCTTGGGTCCAAATGGGCCACGCCGCTGGGCCCTTTAGCTCCTATAGACTCATAACGGAAAAAAGCTTCAAAAATCTTCTTCTCTGAAACCACAGGGCCCAGAGCTTAGATATTTAGCATGTAGCAACGGCAAGTGGTCACCTACATAATTCCTGCCAATCATACCCCAGGGGTCCAAATTGGCCACGCCCCGGGGCCCCTTCGCTCCCATGGACTCATAATGGAACAAAAAGCTTCAAAAATCTTCTTTTCGGAAACCACAGGGCCCAGAGCTTAGATATTTAGCATGTAGCAACGGCAAGTGGTTACCTACATAATTCCTGCCAATCATGCCCCTGGAGTCCAAACGGGACACGCCCCGGGGCCCTTTAGCTCCTATAGTCTCATAATGGAAAAAGCTTCAAAAATCTTCTTCTCTGAAACCACTTGGCCCAGAGCCGAGATATTTGGCATGTGGCAACGGCAAGTGGTCACCTACATAATTCATACCAATCATGTCCCTGGGGTCCAAATTGGCCACACCCCGGGGCCCCTTAGCTCCCATAGACTCAAAATGGATAAAAAGCTTCAAAACATCTTCTTCTCTGAAACCACAGGGCCCAGAGCTTAGATATTTAGCATGCAGCAACGACCAGTAGTCACCTACATAATTCCTGCCAATCATGCCCCTGGGTCCAAAAGGGCGACGCCCCGGGGCCCCTTCGCTCACATAGACTCATAATGGAACAAAAAGCTTAAAAAATCTTCTTCTCGGAAACCACAGGGCCCAGAGCTTTGATATTTAGCTTGTGGCAACGGCAAGTGGTCACCTACATTATTTCTGCCAATCATGCCCCTGGGGTCCGAACGGGCAACGCCCCGGGGCCCTTTAGCTCCTATAGACTTATAATGGAAAAAAGCTTCAAAAATCTTCTTCTCTGAAACCACAGGGCCCAGAGCTGAGATATTTGGCATGTAGCAACGGCAAGTGGTCACTTACATAAATGCTGCAAATCATGCCTCTAGGGACAAAATTGGCCACGCCCCGGGGCCCCTTAGCTCCCATAGACTCATAATGGAAAAAAAGCTTAAAAAATCTCCTTCTTTGAAACCACAGGGCTCAGAGTTGAGATATTAAGCATGTAGCAACGGCAAGTGGTCACCTACATAATTCCTGCCAATCATGCCCCTGGGTTCCAAATGGGCCACACGCCGGGGCCCCTTTGCTCCCATAGCCTCATAATGGAAAAAAAAACTTAAAAAAATCTTCTCCTCTGAAACCACAGCGCGCAGAGCTTAGATATTTAGCGCATAGCAACGGCAAGTGGTCACCTACATAATTATTGCCAATCATGCCCCTGGGGTCCAAAAGGGCCACGCCCCGGGGCCCCTTAGCTCCTATAGACTCATAATGGAAAAAAAAGCTTCAGAAATCTTCGTCTCTGAAACCACAGGGCCCAGAGCTTAGATATTTAGCATGTAGCAATGGCAAGTGGTCACCTACATAAATCCTGCCAATCATGCCCGTGGGGTCCAAATGGGCCACGCCTCAGGGCCCCTTAGCTCCCATAGACACATAATGGAAAAAAAAGCTTCAAAAATCTTCTTCTCTGAAACCACAGGGCCCAGAGCTTAGATATTTAGCATGTAGCAATGACAAGTGGTCACCTGCATAATTCCTGCCAATCATGCCCCTGGGGTCCAAATGGGCCACACCCTGGGACCCCCTTAGCTCCTATAGACTTATAATGGAAAAAAAAACTTCAAACATCTTCTTCTCTGAAACCACAGGGCCCAGAGCTTAGATATTTAGCATGTAGCAACGGCATGTGGTCACCTACATAGTTCCTGCTAATCATGCCCCTGGGGTCCAAATGGGCCATGCCCAAGGGCCCCTTAGCTCTTATAGACTCATAATGGAAAAACCTTCAAAAATCTTCTTGTCAGAAACTGTGAAGCACAGAACTTAGATATTTAGTGTCTAGCAACATAAAATAGCCAGCTACATAAATCCTGCTAACCCTTCCCCTAGGGTAAAAATTGGCCACGCCAGAGCTCATCACCTCCAATACACTTATAATGGAAAAAAACTTAAAAAATCTTCTTCTATGAAACCATAATCCAGAGCTTAGATTTTTAGTATGTAGAAACGTCACGTGGCCACCTACATAAACCCTGCCAGTTATGCCCCTGGGATCCAAATTGGCAACACCCCAGGGCTCTTTAGCTTCCATAGACTTACAATTGGAGAAACTTAAAAAATCTTCTTCTCTGAAACCACAGGGCCCTTATAATGAAAAAAAAAAACAAAAAAAAAAAACAACTTAAAATGAGGAAAAAAATCTTCAAAAATCTTCTTCTCTGAAACCATAAGCCCCAGAGCTTAGGTATTTAGCATGTAGCAATGTTGAGTGGTCGCCTACATGAATCCTGCCAATCATGCCCCTGGGGTCCAAATCCTGTGGCCCCTTAACTCCAACAAACTTATAATGGAAAAAAGCTTAAATCATCTTCTTTGAAAGCACAGATTTTGTTTGATTTGAGGTTTTACATCCCCGTCAACACTGTATAGGTCATTTTGCAGATGTCTCTTCCAATTTTGTGGGACTTTTACCCGACATTGAGATGAAATTACATCTCAAGCCCTGTCGCCCAATGAAACCAGTAGGGTTTATAAGCATGGACACTGCTTTTCCTGAGCTTAGATATTTAGTATGTAGCAATGTCAAGTGGTCTCCTACACTACTGATTTTC
The DNA here is from genome assembly GCA_963580285.1 of Lucinisca nassula. NCBI lineage: Eukaryota > Metazoa > Mollusca > Bivalvia > Lucinida > Lucinidae > Lucinisca > Lucinisca nassula. The sequence continues at coordinate 47,242,009 of OY757027.1, forward strand.
TTGTATACAGGTGAGCGATATAGGGCCATTGGGCCCTCTTGTTTGCAGTTCAATTTATTTTCCTCTGTCCCTCACTTTCATCTGCTCTACTGTCTCCTCTGTCGCTTTTCTCCCTTTCTCTGGGAGAGGACACAAAATGACCAACAAGGGTTGACGTGCCTTTAAACACAAAACAATCAATATATGGGACAAATATAGTAAAAATAAAGGAGATGAAGAACAGATTAATCAGTGTGTGACAGGAGACACAGGATAATTAAGACTAATGGTGAATAGAGGGACAGGGTTATCAAAGGCAGGTTGCCTAACGAAAGTAAGTGCAGGTGACATCTTAAGATGCACGTTTACAGGTTATACCACTACTCTAGGAAGAATGTTTAAGAGGTGGCTTGACATTACATTAAAGCTCGGGTACTATTTATTTTTAGTCGTGCGACTTACCACTAATAAGATTTCAATAGAGACTTTGCAGTGGCCAGTGACATTTACGTGTTTAAAATAAAATATAATGTGGATGTTAGTTGGGGAGCCCTCAGCACAAACCGGAAACGTTGGATAATGAATCTTGAAATATACAATGTATTTTTTAAATGTTGTTTGATTCAAGTCACCAGTTTAGAGAATCACTTGACAGTTCACCAGCTGACAAATATGCTTGGTGATATTGGCCTATAATAAAATCCGGAAGGAAATTTTCAAAAATGTATCTGTTGATCCATGTGATGATATATCTATGTTTTAATATGGATTTTTATCACGATTTGTGACACAACAGGAAAAAGCGGCAAAAGGGTCCATAGGTATCTGAGTCCCTTGTTCATGCCTAGATTGAAACCGAGTCATCAAGTTTCACATGTATGTGCAAAAATAACCGTCCTACATTCTGACGAAAAAGAAATTGTAAAAAAAAAAAAAAATACTAAACATTATTTAGCGCGAAAATAGTGTAAAATTTACCAAATTTTTGGGGGTTAAAATTTCAAAGGTCAAAATTTATGGTAGCACCGGATGTAGTTCCGTCATATCGTGAATTTGGGTGACTTCGAGTGTTGACCAATATTTTGGTTGATGCAATAAATCAACATTCTGTTGTAAGCGCAAAACATAATCCAACTATACCATTCGCATGGGGGTGGGTGTAAACTCATAGAATTTTCAACCTCTTTGCCCCACAAGATTTGCTAAATAATCACATGTCATATAAGTTAGGCTTCTATCTCAATGAAACAGTACGATCAAAGCTCGAGAATTTTGGGTGTATCAAATTTTTCGAAATCTGGTCTCAAATCCTGGACTATAGGACCGGCTAAAGTAAATCTTTCTAGGCCAGAGGTGATTGTCATTTTAACTTATTAAAGAAACAGATCAGCTCTAACTGTGATTTGTTGAGTAATAAATCACAATTTGGAGGTTAGTTGTTAAGTAGACAAATCACGAGCGCTATACATGTAAAACTGACCGACAAACTGTGATTTATTACTCAACAGATCACAAACTAGAGCTGATCTATTTCGATTCTAACAGACTGAAAATCGGGATTAATGCTGTTGTTTCCTTCAAAATCTCACAACTTTTGGCCATTGTTAGAAGAAATCCCGCTAAAATTATTGACTGGAACACATGCATTTCTATCCTACTCTAACGTTTTCGATGCGAGACGTTTCACCGTCTAACGTCAAAGAAATCGACTAGTGACGTCATAAATTTGCAGTTTTAATGACGTCACTCTTCACATTCTTCCTTGTCGTGATTTATTATAGAAAAAAAAACACATTTATTTTCCAATGCCTAGATTGGCGCGCTGTGTTAGAATGAGAAACAGTGGTATTTCTTCGTTATGCGGGTTTGTTTGTTTGTTTGATTTGAGGTTTAACGTCCCCATCAACACTGTAAAAGTCATTTTGGAGACGTTGCTTCCAATTTTGTGGGACTTTTACCCGACATTGAGATGAAATGACATCTCAAGCCCTGTTGCCCAATGGAACCAATAGGGTTTATAAGCATGGACGGTCCGCCTCGCACCGCGGTTCCTGGACAGGCTTAGATGTCTATTGAGTTAATGAGAGTCGATTTGATATGAATCGTTTCACAGAAAAAGAAAGTTATCTCAAAGCGAACATTCAATCCGTCAGAAAAAAACTTGTAATCCACAATCTTAGCTCGTCTGGACGAAGTCCAGGAAGTGCCATTGCACTAACCCTGGCGTCGGCGATGGCGTTTGCGTTGGAGTCGTCGTCGGCGTCCACATTTACGTTAACGTTTTATAAGAGCTCATAATATTCCATACGATACGATGGATTTGGTTCATATTTTTGGTATGGTGATAGATATAGATATGTCCACAGTTTATTCAGCAATGCCCTCGTCCACGACCGTGACCTCAAGGTCAAGGTCATGTACTTTTTATGTTTTTATGAAATGTGTATGTAAAAGTGTTTTTTAAAAGGTCATATTTTCTAAACCACATAATGGATTTTGGTTCATTGGTACGATGATAGATATTGGTCAGGGGCCAGTTGGTCAAAGCATCGTTAGTTTAACAAGCTCCTTAGAGGTCATATTGTTAACTGTTCTAGCGAGTTTAATATTTTTTTTTTGTATTTTTGCTGAAAAAATTTGAGCAGCTTTTGCATTTGCAAAAGCTGCTCACATTTTTTGAGCAAAAATGTTAGCATATTTGCCATAACAAATGATCAAAGTTTTATCGATACGTTAACTAACGACGTCGTTAATTTTGAACAACTGGCTCCAGAAGTGTTATTCAGCGATTCCCCAGCCCATGCTCCGGGCCTAAAGAAGATGTTATGTTAAGGTTTTTTAACAGCTCATATTCCCAAACCATACGATGGATTTTGTTCATATTTGGGCTGATAGATATAGTTTATTCAGCAATACCCTCGCCGTGAATGTTGAATTTTTAAAAGCTCACATTTTCCAAACGACATGATATATTTGGTTCATATTTGGTATAATGGGTCAAATGTTTTATAAATTCAGAAATACCGTTGCTCATGCCAATGACGCTGTGCCAATGACATCATGGTCAATGACTTACACTTTTTGTATATTCCATCACGTGAACAAGTCCATGAATAAAGACCCCCCTCCCCTAAACCTCACTTTATATGGAGAAAACTGGGATTTACAGGGGTAAACTTTATTTTCCTTATTTCTGCTCCAAGACATAGGTTGTGAGTACTCGTTAGAACCGCCTCATTCGTTAGAACCGCCTCAATGAGGCGGTTCGTTACTCAATGAGGCGGTTCTAACGAGCACCCATAACCTATGTTTGCAGTATAAATAAGAAAAAATATTACAAATTTTCATCAGAAAATACCTTATTTGAGGTTTGAAAAATGCACTATGTCACACGGATGTGTTATCATAATCCGAGGTTTTTAACAGTTCATATTTTCCAAACATGATGGATTTGGTTCATATTTGGTATAGTGATACATGTAGACAAATGTGCAAAGGTTTACTCAGCAATGCCCTCTCACATGCCCATGAGCTCGGGGTCAAGGCCGCAGACTCAGTAATTTTTAATGTTAATGTCATTTAGAGCTCACAATTTCCAAACCACTGATATGATCGATTTGGTTCATTTTTGGTATGATGATAGATATAGGTCACAAGTTGTATTCAGCAATTCCCCGTCAGGGACTTAGAATTGTTATGTTAATGTAATATTAGAGCTGAGATTTTCCAAACTCTGCGATGGATTTATTTCATATTGGGTGTGACGGTAGATATAGGTCCCACGGAGTATCAGGCAATAACCCCACCTACGCCAATAACACTTTTTCAGACGAAATATGATGTCTGATGACAGCTCTTGATACTTCTGTGGTGATTTTATTTCTTCCAAAGGACAGCCCTCTGATGTATTCAAATTCTAGGAGATCAACTTCCCGTCTGCAAATATAATCTCCCATGTCATATTGGAAAACCGGGGTTTACAAAAGTGTGCATTTTTCTCATATTTGCCTCAAGATTGTGGCACACAGCTCCCATCAGAGACACCAAAGGGAAAGAAACACAAACATGAAGCAACAGACCCCAACGGAAACACCAACAGCGGAAAGCCAAAAGGACAGTTGCTTTCCCACAAATGGCCAATAGGCTATCCAAGTTTGGATTTGTATAGGCATGTTTTCATAATGTCATATGAAATGGTGACACCTGCGAGATTAATTATTTTGAAAACACGCATTCGCGCAGTCGGCCGGGGTAGCTTTGTCGGATTCACTTCTGACTGGTGATCAGGAGGACGAGGGTTCGATATCTATCGGGTTCTGCAATCTTTGAATCTTTGAAATCGTAAAATCTTTTCTACGGTCATTCTCTACCTTCCGCTGATTTAAGAAGGGTAGTTGTCAGTTTCTGGCGAAAGAATGTGCACTGTACTGGTTAACCGCTTACGTATAAGCCTGCCCAGAAACGTGTGGATGGGTAAAATGACGGACTCGGTATGACCTAATTAGCAGAAGCTCCCGTGATGTAGTGGTTTTACTACTCGCCTCATAAACCAGGGGTCGTGGATTCGATTACAGGCTTCTCCAAACATTCGGATAAGTCTTTAAACCGAGGTCCTGTCTCCAATTGGTCTAGCTTTTGGTGGGACGTAAAACGCAAACATACATGACCTAAATAGTGGCCGATAAACTCCAAAACAAACATATATATGCGCGCGCAAAAACGATGAATAAATACATACTGCAGATGCATGTACCATGCATGTAGAGTGAGTGAGTGTTTGAGTTTCACGTCCCACCAACAGCTAAGGTCATACGGAAGCGGAACCTCGGGTTAAAGACTCATCCGAAAGTCTGGGGAGCCCGGGATCGATCCTGCGACCCCTGGTTTACAAGGCGAGTAGCGTAACCACTACATCCCATGTATCTACAATATGCTGCGTAAAAATCAATTTACATTACGAAAACAGGCCTATATGATTTTGACCCCCTTGAAACCCACATTTATATAGTAAAACTGGGATTTACATGGGTAAACCTTATTTTTCTTAAATATAGATTGTGGTACTCGTTAGAACCGCCTCATTGAGGCGGTTCTAACGATTGCCCACAATCTATATTTTGAGCAGCAATAAGAAAAATATCACAGTATTTCATCTGAAAATTTTCTTTTTTTCGACGGTGAAATTTACAGTGTGTTAGTATAGGCGTGTTTTCATAATTATCACGGCCCCCGCCCATTGGGACTTGAAGAAATATATGGGCTGCATGATGATTCCACGCAGAGCTGAAACCGACCCGTACACGAGCACTGGTAAACCGCTTAGAGTATCTAAGCCTGCTCAGGCAAAGCGGTGCGAGTCGGCCCGTCCATGCTTATAAACCCTGTTGGTTTCATTGGGCGGCAGGGCTTGAAATGTCATTTCATCTCAATGTCGGGTAAAAGTCCCACAAAATTGGAAGCAACGTCGCCAAAATGACCTTTACAGTGTTGACGGGAACGTTAAACCTCAAATCAAACAAAAAAAAATCATAATTATCAACTCTTCATGTTAGAGATTTGAGAATACAATGATTATAAAAGCAGCTGAACCAGAACCAACCCTGCAGGCACAAAACGTTGTCTCAACGTTGAACTAACGTTGAAACAACCACATTGTTTCAACGTTGGTTCAACGTCGAGTGCCTGTTGGGAACCTCGGAAAGAATGTGATCGTATTCTATGCTTTTTTTTTATCAGCAATAGATAATAAGGTAAACTATTAGGACAAATAATCGATCGCCAGTTTCGTGGAAAAAGAACAAATCCGGAAGCAAATTATGTACCCAGCGAAGTTTGAAAATGGGTACCTGTATAAATGACTGTTTTCCTTCGTCGGATGACGTTAAGCCTCATTTTCCTGGTGAGTGTGCTTTGATATGTTTCATTTTTATGCCCCGCCATTTTTTATCATTCAAAAAATGGCGAGGTGTTAGGTTTTACCCTCCGAAGATTTGAGCGTCCGTCCGTTCGTCCGTCCGTCAGCGCCTCATAGTTTCGTGTTTGCTCCATAACTCTGATACCCTTTGAGATATTTTCACGAAACTTCACAGATATGTAGAGCACTGTCAGACGACTCGCAAAACATATGAACCGTAACTCCGATTTTTCTACTTTTGGAGTTGTTGCCCTTTGAACCATAGGGAACAATCCTCGTAGTTTCACAAAAAATCCGATATCGATTTGCGACAGTCGCCGCAGACTTACCTGTAAACATCACCACCAAAATTATATAGAAATTAATAGGAAAGCCGTATTAAATTGATCAAATTACAATTTTAGAAGAATGCGACAAAAAATTATAAGTTATTTTCAAAAAGTTCTGTTATTAATGAGGAATTAGATATAAAATTTGTAAAAATTAATTAACGACTTAGTTTTTCCATTTTACTTTGAAGAGTTGAAGTCGTATTCCAATTCATCTTATATATATTTTGGCAAAATGCTCCGGAACCTACATTCCAATGCTAATTTAAAACTTATTACTTTCTCATTGATTTTTTATAAGTCATGACTAGGAAGAAAATTTCTCACAGTTTTCAATGATATATACAATTTTATACTCAATTAAAAAAATTGTTCTTCCATTTAGATTTGAAAATAAGAAAGTCAGCTTTTCGGCACCTGCATTTTCTCTCGTGAAAATGGCTAAGTCCATGAGCGTCAGCAGGACAAGATAGTCATGGGTAGAAATTTACTTTAGCACAGTCTCATAATGTTTATTTATTTATTAATTAATTATTTTTTCCATCTGTAGAAAGAACTCGGGATCTGCATGATAATATGTGACGAAAAGCTGTAAAACTTAGGAAAGAAAGAAATGAATGAATGAATGAATGAATGAATGAATGAATGAATGAATGAATGAATGAATGAATGAATGAATGAATGAATGAATGAATGCGTGATTTTCCTTAATTCTTGGCAATGCATGGTATCATGTCTTAAATATAAAATAAGATCGAATGACTGACTGTGAGACAGACAGGCGTACAGACGAATGGAAAAAAGAAAGGACGGATGAAAGAAGACTCCTAAGTTATTTATTTATAAAGGCTGAATATAATACGTAGAAAAAACTACAATTGGCTACCATTATGTAGAATTTAAATTAAAAGGCATTGAGAAAAAATCATAATTAGATGTTTGGCGTGATAATTAGGAGCGTGATAGCTTAGTGGTTAGTGCTCTTGCCTCTGATGCTAGAGGCCCCGGGTTCGATCCCCGGAAGTGTGGGTTATTACGGTGTCCGAACACGCTCCATTGGCATCATTTGCAGGGATGAATGCCAAAAAGTGCGCCTCCTTCGGATCAGGACGTTAACTGGAGGCCCCCTGTGCCATCTCTTGTGCAGGTTAATCCATTCAGTACCAGAAACCCCTAAAGGGGTACCTTGGCAAACAGTGCAGGCCCATATCAGACGCCACAGAATGCGGCGTCTGATCAGAGCCTACACTGTTTGCAAAAAGTTAAGCCATTTCCAGAATCAATTTTGAAGAAAACACAACCTGACACCCCTAAATTTCGAAATGGACTCCTGCCATATATAAGGTGGAAGATTCCATTTGGTACAAAAGGGGTTAACGACCCCTACCATAATTACGTGATTTCTGTGTAGGCTTTCAATCCTGCAAACCTGGTGTGTATGTAATGTTCACCTGCGTATGATGGTCAAATGACCGATCGCAGTTTTGGTAGAAAGAAAGAAAAAGAAAGAAAGACAGTTTTATTGCAATCATTTTTAGTAGGCCTTCGCAGAGCCGAACTTTGTTTGCCGCTTTGCCCGGCGGGCGGACTTATCACATGAAGAACTTCATTAATTGACATATTGGCTCATTAACAATTTGTTGACCCAAAGTTGTAAACATTAATTCAAAAACTTTAACATAATGAAAACACACCTATACAAATACATTGTAAATTTTACCGCCGAAAAAAGGAAAAAAATTAAGATGAAAAATTGTGATATTTTTCTAATTTTCAGAATATAAATTGTACTTACATGAGTACCCACAATCTATATTTTAGAGCAGAATTAAGCAAAATAAGGTAACCCCTATAAACCCCAGTTTTACTATAAAAAGTGGGTTTAAAAAGGGGTAAAACTTATTTTTTCTCATTTCTTCTCTAAACTAGAACAGATCGTGGGTACTCGTTACAACCAGTTCAAACAAGTACACACAGTTTATATTTTGAGCAGAAATAAGAAAATAACCAAATTTATCATTCTAAACTTTGCGTGTTTTTTTTTTTTTTTTTTTTTTTTGCGGTGTAATCTGCAGAAGAAATTTCAGACTTTTGGGAGAAAGAAAAGGCTGAAAATCAAAACTGAAAAAAAAGAAAGAAAAGGCTGAAAATCAAAACTGAAAAAAGCAGCAAATATCAGCAATTACTAAAAGAAAATGAGAAATCTAAGGATATGACAATTTCAGAATTGAAAGAAAAAATAAGACTCTTGGGATTGTAACAAAATTAAGAAAACGCGAAAAATTTATTTCAATGATTAAGTACACCTTGAAAGAGAACCATTAATTCGGGTATATAACAGTAGCAATAAACACAGTTATGGTCAGGCGACCGAATATCTTAACCCATCAATGGCAAAGGAATCCATCCAGGTATAAAGTTTATAGTGGTCCATTTCCAATGTTTGGAGTGTTAAAAGGATTTCTTTTCTTTGTCAAAAGTTTCACAAAAATATGTAGAATAAGCAGCCAGTGTAGACCTTGATCAGACACAAATTTCTGTGGTACATTATATGGTTTACACTGCTTGCGAATGCCTCGCAAAAGGGACGCTTGGCATATATGGGTCAAAACTTTTTAGTTAAATAGGAGGTTTTTTTTGTGACGTACTTCCGGTTCTAAAAATAGAACGGGAAAAGCCCTGGCCGTCATCTGTCGTATTGCTTCAAAGGCAGTGGTACAGATGAAGTGTTAATTACAGCGTAAAACACAGTGGAATTTTACAGCAAATAAGACAGTAGAAGACTCAGTCATAAAATATCACTAATAGGGATAACATACCTATGTTAGATTATAGACCATTTTTCAGGATTTGCCTGATGGTAATTTGGGACGTTTTCGTTATTCTTTTCAAAAAGTATATTGTGGTCACTCGTAATCCACCAAAAAGGATTTTTTTCTGAAAAAAAATCGTGATATTTTTCATATTTGTGATCAAAATATACATTGTGGGTAAGCGTTAGTACTGCCTCGGCAAGGAAGTTCTAACGAGTACCCACAATCTGTTTTGAAGCAGAAATAAAAAAAAAAATAATTTATACCCTGTAAACCCCAGTTTTACTATATAAAATTGGGGTTTATTGGGGTCAAAATTATATAGGCATGATTGCGTGATGTGTGCCCATTTTAACCCTGATCTTGCAGAACACCACAGCTCCAACATTTACAAACAGTGTATGTCCCGATTAATCTGATCAGGATCTACACTGTTTACTAGTACACATATTCGATCGGTTTTAGCTCTGCAAGCACGCTCTGTCTGGACAGGCTTAGTCCCTCTAAGCGGTTTACCGGTACTCGTGTGCGGTTGGTTTCAGCTCTGCATGGAAGACTCATGCAGCCCATCTATTTCGTCAAGTCCTGATGGGCGGGGCACAATTGTGCTGTGATTCTTTTCTAAAATGATAAATGAATATGTGCAGACACAGACTAGACAATATAGTAGTCCGATCAAAGTCTACACGAATGATGAAAATACTAGGTGGTTGAATCGGCCGCCGATGATTGTTTGAATAGTGAGATAATAATAATTATCATATAATAATCAATAATTGCTCTTCTTAACTTCTGACCTGAGCTTATGACACTTTTTTATGTTCGACTCATCTGAGCATGAAATTAATAGTGTTTATAAATGCTAAAAGTTTTGAATGGGCTAAAGTTGTCTCCTCCCATTACGAAAACATCCCTATTCATATATTATTGATATTTTTCAACTTTTCTGATAAAGGATTCTGATATTTTTCACACATCTACTTAAAACATAGATTGTGGGAACTCGTTAGAACTTCTTCATTGAGGCAGTTCCAATGAGTACTATACCCGTTATCTTTTTGTTTGTATGTGTGGCGGGGGGGGGGGGGGGGTGCGCAGAATAAGAAAAATAATGTTTACCACTGTAAACCCAAGTTTTACTATCTAAAAGTGGGGTTTAATGGGGTCAAAATTACAAAGGAGTGTTTTCGTAATGCTTAGTAATGTTGAAATGTTGAAATTGTTGGTATCTTAACATTTAGTAGCGGGATAAATTACATGCCAAGTTGAATAATGCAAAATTATGTTTCAATATCACGACCCTGGAATTGAGTAAATGCATGTATTTTGCGCCCTGATATGAATTTTGTCACTAAATTAAACCGGTTTAAGGCAAGACACCCCTGAACATTAACGAACAAATAATCAGTTGGTGATTATAGGATTATATCCTACGCTGGACAGGTAGGAGATAGAGAGAATCAGATAACTGCGAAAGTGACTCTAAGGGAAATAACTTCATTTTTTCGCCAGCGGTTCTTTGCGGCTTAATGCAAAATTGTCTCCCATACTTATCTGACGAAGTTTGTTCCAGATGCATTGAACATAGCCATTTCTGTCATAGTTTCTTGTCCGCTCAGTTTAAGCTATTCCCATGAAACTTTACAGATATGTAGAACACCATAAGAAGACGTGCAGAACATACTTACTGTAACTCTGGTTTTCCTACTTTTGGAGTTATTGCCCTTTGAACTTTAGATATAGTTGCTGCTATCTGTTTCGTGTCCGCTCGATAACTCTGATACCATTTGAGATATTTTCATGAACTTTCACAGACATGTAAAGCATCTTGCGACGACGCGCAGAACATATTAACCACAACTCTGATTTTCCTACTTTTGGACTTATTGCCTTTGGACATTGGACATAGCCATTTCGGTCATAGTATCGTGTCCGCTCCATAACTTCGATACCATTTGAGATATTTCCATTAGTAGAGCACCATGTGAGACGACGTGCAGAACATATGAACCGTAACTCTGATTTTCCTACTAATGGAGTTATTGCCCTTTGAACTTTGAATATAGCTGCTGCTATCAGTTTTGTGTCCGCACCATAAGTCTAATACCTTTTGAGGTATTTTCACTAAACTTCACAAGTATGTAGAACACTATGTGATGACGTGCAGAACGTATGAACCGTAACTCTGATTTTTTTACTTTTGGAGTTGTTGTTCTTTGAACATTGAACATAGCCATTTCTGTCATAGTTTCGTGTCCGCTCCATAACTTCTATCCCATTTGCGATATTTTCATCAAACCTCGCAGATATGTAGAGCAGAATGAATCAACATGCTGAACATATGAACCATAACTCTGATATTCCTTCTTTTTGAGTTATCGCCCCTTGAACATTGAATATAGTCATTTATACCATGTAGTTTGTTTGCTAATGTTGGCACGGTGGGGGACGCCTATAAGTTCCCTGTTAGGCGTCTCTTGCCTGATGTCTCCGGTTGACCTGTCTCATAAGCTACGTCGGTCGGTGTGTGCTCGGAGGGGGATGTGCTGTGTTTGCCGGGTCTTGTCCAACATGCGTTTCGGTTTCAAAACTTTGGGGTTTAGACACACTGATGAAGATTAAATATCAGAAAAGCCTCTGTGTCACTAAATTTGGTATAGTTACACTTTAATTGCAACCACTGGGTCGGTATCTCTGCTGGTGGATGATTCGTTCGTCCCCGAGGGTATCATCAGCTCAGTATCAGTTCCTGAGTGCTGAGGTTGATCTTTCGGACGGTGTTGACGTCAGTACTCGGGTACTGATTTAAATGACTATATTATATCTTTAATTTTTGCAGTATAAATTTTTAATTTTTCTAAAACTAAGACTGAATTGTCAGGTGGGACATGTATCTTAGCGGATTTGGTTGCCACTTTTTGTAATATTATAAATTTTGCAAGCCTCGCTACTTTGGGCATCTCCTTCCTGATGCCCGGGACTTCCGTGGAGTGTGGAACATGTTTGCTAAGTTGGCTCGGTGGGGGACGCCTATAAGATCCCTGGTAGGCGTCTCTTGCCTGATGCCTCCGGTTGACCTGTCTCATGAGCTACGTCGGTCGGTGTGTGCTCGGAGGGGGTGTGCTGTGTTTGCCGGGTCTTGTCCAACATCCGTTTCGGTTTCAAACCTTTGGGGTTTAGACTCACTGATGAAGATTAAATATCAGAACGGCCTCTGTGTCACTAAATTTGGTATAGTTACACTTTAATTTGAAGCACTATATCTCCTGAACCTAACTATTGATTCTGACCAAACTTGCATGGTTACATCACTAGGATAAGGGAAAACAGCATTTAGGTTTGGTGACCTTGACTTTACTTTAAAGGGCACAGACCCCAAAACCCACAACTTTGGGCCAAAGAATACATCAATGAAATGTGTACTAACTTGGTACAAAATATCATTGCAATTGACAAAAGATTTGACTTCAAGCCAATGCTTTTTACAGATAGCACCGACTGGTGCTGCGACATGGTATAGAATTATGGTCCTAACACAGAATCAGGTTCTGACAATTTTCAATCTTTTGTGACAGTTTGATAGCAACCACTAAGATATGCTCACATCCACTCCAGTGGTTTTCCTGCTATTCCGAACATATGCTCAGTGCAATGTAACAAGGTCGTATGATCAATAGTGTCAAATGCTGCAGAGAGATCCACCATCACCAGTACAGTGACGTTGGTTTGGTGTAGAGATTGGAGAATGTCATTCGGAACCTTAAACAGTGCCGTTTCGGTAGAATGTAAGTTACTGTACGCCGACTGATGTTGCTCGTATAAGTTATTTGATATCAAATGTTTTTTTTTACACGAGTCCTGACCACCTTTTCAAGTACCTTTGATACAAAGGGCAGATTTGATACAGGTCTGAAATTTTCAAAATATTTTGATCCATGCCTGGCTTTCTTTTAACAAAGGTCTTATAAGCGAACTTTTGTGTGATGGTGGTACGTATCGAGTTTCCAAAGAAATGTTAATGGTATTTGTCACCAATGGAAGAAGCTCCTGTAAACAGGGTTGGAATGAGGTCTAGTTCACAAGGTTTATTTATCAGGGGAACTTTAAATTACTTTCTATATCTGTTCCTCTGAAACTGGAATAAATTCCACAAGACATTCGTCCATAGATAAATTATCTGTATCGAAATTGAATGCGTCCAGAACAGATCCCACTTGTGAAGTTATATCTCCTCTTATACCCTGTATCTATAAAGAAGTCACTGAAACCTTGAGTCAGTGCATTTGATGCTTTTCCAGAAGGTAGAATAGTTTCACTAGAACCTCGTAACAGATGCTTAGTTATTTTTAGCAAGCTTTTCTGATTTCTTCAAGACAGTTTCGAAAGCCCCACAAAACTGCCGATGAAACAGAATATTATACTGACTTGTATTTTCTGTCAATTATCTCTTAAACGCACATGTCTTTCTGGTTACTTTAAGATCGTACACTGACACTCTCCCTTAACAGAATAAATGAATGACGCTGCGGATGAATATATCTACCGGTGACTGCCACTCATTGTCAAGACGGTTCAATGACATGCTTTTAAGAGACAGTTCACCGACACATTACGGTTCACCAACAAACTTTTAGTACATTTCATTTATGATAAAAATGCTTTATATATAGATGATATATACATGTCTAGTCGAAAATTGTTACCTTAGATTTAAATCACTATTTTGATAGTTATAAGACCATTGGTGTCCAACAATGCATTTTCCATTAAAGGTGTATCCTTAAGAGACAATAAATGAACCAAACAACTGAAATCTGTTATAATACAAAAATGTAAGTGAAGGCAATGATCGATACTATTAACTCACATCTCCCATCAGAGACACCAAAGGGAAAGAAACACAATGCGAATACTGCATGCTTTTATTATGGAAGCTTCCGTGTTGTAGTGATTCAGCTACTTGCCTCAAAAACCAGATGTCAAGGGATCGATACAGGACTTCTACAGACTTTCGAAAAGTCTTAAAACCGAGGCCCCGTCTTCTTTTGGCCTTAGTTGCTGGTATGACTTGTTTCATGACATTGTGTCCAATAAAGATGATCTTACACGAGTGGTTATTTCAACCAAACTAGGTAAATTTCATAAAATTGACCACGTTTTTTTAAACGGGCAAATTTCATATGACATGACCACGTTCATAAAATGGAGCCTCCGGATCGTTTAATAAATTTCAAATGACTTGTCCACGTTCATTAAACGGGCCAAAAATATTTCATATGACATGATAACGTTCATTAATAAATTTCAAATGACGTGACAACCTTCATTATACGAGTCTCCGGCTCGCTTAATAAATTTCATACGACATGACCACGTCCATAAAACAAGACCCCGATTCTCGATAAATAAATTTTATATAACGTGGTCATGTTTTTATACCGAACCTCTGGCTCGTTTAATAAATTCCATATGGCGTGACCACGTTCATTAAACGAGTTTAGATAATTTTCATATGGCGTGACCACGTTCATTAAACGAGCCGGAAATAAATTTTATATGACATAACCACGTTCATTAAACGAGCCTCTGACACGTTTAATAAATTTCATATGACTTGACCACGTTCATTACCTTAGCCTCCGACTCGTTTAATGAATTCCATATGACGTGACCGCGTTCATTAGACGAACCTCCGATTCATTTAAAAAAAAGTGCATATGACGTGCCCTCGCTCATTAAACGAATAAATTTAACATGACATAACCACTTTCATTAAACGAGCCTCCGAATCATTTAATAAATTTCATATGGCATTATCACGATCAGTAAACGAGCCTGCTCGTTTACTAGATTTAAAATTACATAACCGCGTTCATTAAACGAGCCTCCGACCCGTTTTATAAATTTCATAAGGCAGGCCCACGTTCATTCAACGAGCCTCCGACTCGTTTAATAAAATCCATATGACGTGACCACATTCATTAAATGAGCCGCCTACACACTTAATATATTTCATATAACATGACGACGTTCACTAAACGGGACTCCGGCTCGTTTAATACATTCTATATGACAGGCTTGTTTCTTATATTTCATATGATATGACCACGTTCATTAAAAGAGCCTCTTGCTCGTTAATAAATATCATATAACATGACCACGTTCAATAAACGAGCCGGAGCCTCGGCTCGTTTAATACATTTCATATGACATATCCACGTTCTTTAAATGATCGATACTATTAATCCACAATTCCCATCAGAGACACCAAAGGGAAAGAAACACAATGCGAATACTGCATGCTTTTATTTTGGAAGCTTCCGTGTTGTAGTGATTCAGCTTCTAACCTAAAAAAACCAGATGTCAAGGCATCGATACAGGGCTTCTACGGACTTTCGGAAAAGTCTTAATATCGAAGCCCAGTCTTCGTTTGGCCTTAGTTGCTGGTATGACATGTTTCATGAAATTGTGTCCAATAAAGATGATCTTACACGAGCGGTCATTTCAACCAAACTTAGTAAATTTGAATTCATAAAATTGACCACGTTTTTTTAAACGGGTAAATTTCATATGACATGACCACGTTCATTAAACGGAGCCTCCGGCTCGTTTAATAAATTTCAAATGACGTGACCACGTTCATAAAACGAACCCAATAGATTTCAAATGAAGTGGCCACGTTCATTAAACGAGCCCAAAAGATTTCAAATGGCATGACCACGTTCATTAATAAATTTCAAATGGTGTGACAACTTTCATTAAACGAGCCTCCGGCTCGCTTAATAAATTTCATATGACATGACCACGTCCATTAAACGAGACGCCGACTCTTGATAAATAAATGTCATATGAAGGACCACATTCATTAAACGAGACGCCGACTCTCGTAAATAAATTTCATATAACATGGCCATGTTCTTTAACCGAACCTCTGACTGTTTAATAAATTCCATATGACGTGTCCACGTTCATTAAACATGCTTCCGGCTCGTTCAATAAATTACATATATGGTGACCACGTTCATTAAACGAGCCTCCGAATCGTTTAGATAAATTTCATATTACGCGACCATGTTCATTAAACGAGCCGGAAATAAATTTTATATGACACAACCACGTTCGGTAAACGAGCCTTCGACACGTTTAATACATTTCATATGACTTGACCACGTTCATTAACTGAGCCTCCGACTCGTTTAATGAATTCCATTTGACGTGACCGCGTTCATTAAACGTGCCTCCGACTTATTTAAATAAATTGCATATGACGTGCCCTCGTTCATTAATCGAATAAATTTAACATGACATTACCACGTTCAAAAAACGAGTCTCCGAATCATTTAATAAATTTTATATGACATTATCAGTTTCAGTAAACGAGCATCCGGCTCGTTAAATAAATTTAATATGACATAACCGTGTTCATTAAAGGAACCTCCGACTCGTTTAATAAATTTCATAGGACATGCCCACGTACATTAAATGAACCTCCGACTCGTTCAGTAAATTCCATATTACGTGACCACGTTCATTAAACGAGCCACCAACTCAATAAATATATTTCATATCGCTTAACGGGACCCCGGCTCGTTTAATAAATTTCATAGGACATGCCCATGAACATTAAATGAGCCTCCGACTCGATTAATAAATCCCATATGACGTGACCACGTTCATTAAACGAGCCACCCACTCAATTAATATATTTCATATCGCTAACCGGGACTCCGGCTCGTTTATTAAACTCCATTTGACAGGCTTGTTTCATAAATTTCATATGATATGACCACGTTCATTAAATGAGCCTCTGGCTCGTTAATAAATTTCATATGACATTACCACGTTCAATAAACGAGCCGTAGCCTCTTGCTCGTTTAATAAATTTCATATGACATATCCACGTTCTTTAAAGGCTCCGACTCGTTTAATAAATTTCATATGTCATGACCACATTCATTAAACGGGACTCCGGCTCATTTAAAAATTTCATATGACAGGCCCGTTTCATAAATTTTATATGACATAACCACGTTCATTTAACGAGCTTCCTGCTCGTTTAATAAATTTCATATGGCATGACCACGTTCATTAAACGAGCCTCAACGAGCCTCCGACTCGTTTCATTAATTTCATAGTATATGACCACGTTCATTAAACGAGCCAGAGCCTCTGGCTCGTTAATAAATTTCATATGACATGACCACGTTCAATAAACGAGCTTCTGGCTCGTTTAATCAATTTCATATGATATGACCACGTTCATTAAACGAGCCGTAATAAATTTCATATGACATATCCACGTTCTTTAAACGAGGCTCCGACTCGTTTAATAAATTTCATATGTCATGACCACACTCATTAAACGGGACTCCGGCTCATTTAATAATTTCATATGACAGGCCCGTTTCATAAATTTTGATATAATAACGTTCATTAAACGAGCTTCCGGCTCATTTAATAAATTTCATATGGCATGACCACGTTCATTAAATGAGCCTCAACGAGACTACGATTCGTTTCATAAATTTCATATGATATGACCACGTGCATTAAACGAGCCTTTGGCTCGTTAATAAATTACATATGACATGGCCACGTTCAATAAACGAGCTCCCAGCTCGTTTAATCAATTTCATATAACATGACCACTTTCAATAAACGAGATTCCGGCTCGTTTAATAAATTTCATATCACATGTCCACTTTCATAAAACGAGCCGCAACGAGCCCCCGACTCGTTTAATAAAGGGCATCTTTCGTCTGTGCCCTCACATGTTTATTTATTGAAACTTAGTATATTATATATGCAACCTATGAAAATGTATTTATTGAATTATATAAATAAAAATAGGTCTCCGGAGGCAACCTTGTACGACTCCCTCCTTGAGCTGATGTCCGTCTCTAAATAAGTATGTCTTAAAACTGAAGTTTTATTTAGTTTTAAGATTTGTGAACTGGATTAAATACAGAACCCCATGGACATTCTTTTGATACCACAAAACATTTTGAATTAATTAATGTGTTCGTATTCTGATAAAATATTTATCAGAAATGGCATCTTTCAGTAAAAAAATTCAAACAATTATCCAAATTTAAATCCTAAGATAATTATGTTATAGTCTTTGTCAAGATATCATATTACCAGGAAAACTTGCCATATGCATCCACTGTAGCTATGCCAGATTTCATGAAAATTCAAAACCGGTAACACTGTTATTTTTCACCTTTAATTGATGCTGGTCATTTTTGCAAAACTAACTATTTTGTTTAAATCAACCAAGAACCATACAGAAAGGCATGGCTTTCAAAATTCCTAAAACCTATCTAATACAAATGAGTTTATACAAATTAAAATGAAAATATATTGAGCTGACCTGGCCTAGAAACCATTAAAATATCATGAATTTCAAGTATTTGCCTTCCATTTATGTACTGTGGTCCATATAAATAGGAGATATCAGAACACACTAAATCAAAAGATATTCTTATCAACAAATTAGGCTTAACAACATAATTGCTTTTATTCTTTGCAAGAAATTATTATGAACATGTGCAACTTTGTTTAATTACTTCACAGAAGGCATGGTACTAAAATAGGTGTAAGGCAAGGAGATCTATTATTGCCATTGCCATACTGAGATGATGAGCAAAGATGCAATGGTCAGTGGTTTGTTGTTACTTGTACACATAGTCATATAGGTCTATAGGCGGTACTGTTCGTATATGCATGGTCAGATTTAGCCTTGAATATACTCTGTCTTAATGTACACTGGATTTCTTATCCTTACAAAAATAAACATACAGTAATTATTGGTCAGTATTTCCCAAGATTGAAACTGCCACTGATATTGAGTTTTTGTTCTCTATTGCAAGAGTGCGGTTGATGAATGTGGCATAGAATATTGTATCTGCTCATAGGGGCTTGAATCATGAAAAAAATGCAAAAAAAAAAAAAAAAAAAAAAAAAAATTTTTTTTTTTTTGGTACTATATTAGAGACAAGGGGGGAAACTTCGGCTCCATTTTTGTTGGGGTTACCTCAGTTTACCCAGTGTATCTTTTTCGCAAATGCAGTTGTTCACCTGCTTATTATGAATTATACAAGTTAAATATGTCCACTTTGCAACAATAACCCGCCTCTGTCTGTCACTTGCAGGAAACATGTTTTTCTCGCATGGATTAACTCAAAAAAGCGAAATTCGGCATAAACGTGTGACAAAAATTTTCAGGTTTTCATCAATCACAAGCGAACTAGTGTTACGGAGTAAACCTTTTTCGCTTTCAACTGATGTCTTTCATTAAAATGAACCTCTCTTGACCAATTTGAATCCAAAATGATGTATTTGCAGCTCTAAATTTAGGTTTTGCTACATTTACATCACTTTCTGTAACAGATCAAGAAAACAATCGTCGCGAAGCTTTGTTTTCTGCTGATTCCGGGCTACTCTATCGATGAACTAACGACCGGAACGACCGGTGCTGTTTACTTTTAAACCGTTCGAAGTAGTGACAAATGAGCATTATCGCTATTTTTCTTCCATTTTCAACTAAACCCCAAGAGGGGACACAGACGTTGTATACTGCATATACTCCAGTTTTGAAGGATGAAAGATTATTACGGTAGGGTTCTTAAACCTGCACAGGAGATGGTTCTCCCTGCACAGGGGGGCGGGGGGTGGGGGGGGGGGGGGCTCCAGTTTACGTCCAGATTCGAAGGGCGATGCACTTTTTGACATTCATACCTGCAAATGATGCCAATGGAACGTGTTCTGACGCCGAAATTTTGTCACCGCTGCTGGGGATCGAACCTGGGACCTTTAACATCTGAGGCAAAGGGACTAACCACTGAGCTAGGTGGGTTGCTAAATTTAGGAAGGCAGGGATTAGCCGTAGTTATCTCCTTACAGAAAAAGTGAGATGTATTTTTTGTTGAAATCGTGGACGTTTTGTGTTATTTTCAAAGCAGTTTCACTCATGCTTGTGTAGACAGAAATGAAAAAAAAAAAAAAAAAAAAAAAAAAAAAAAAACAGCCAGCTTGTTAAAAATGCCACCAATACGTAAATGTTCAAAATGATGCAGCATGAAAACAATTTGTTCCCTATTGCAACATATTCCTTTCTATGTTTTGAAATTTTGATCCTGGGTCGCTAATGGTCAGTAAATGACAATAAGCACTATTTAGGTTGGGCCCATTGGGTGATTTAAGGGGACAGAACCCCTACAGTGCAGCACACACATGCTCTCTCATCCACGAGTTTCTGAAGCGGACCCTTCTATTTATGAATTCGGCCAAATCAATTGATGTATATAGTACGAAAGAGCATTAGGGCCAGGTATACTTTTTTTTCTTTTGATAGGTATCTCGAAATTTCGACTTAGTATCTCGAAATTTCGACTTAGTAACTCGAAATTTCGACTTACTAACTCGAAATTTCGACTTAGTATCTCGAAATTTCGACATAATAACTCGAAATTTCGACTTAGTATCTCGAAATTTCGACATAATAACTCGAAATTTCGACTTATTAACTCGAAATTTCGAATTAGTATCTCGAAATTTCGACTTAGTATCTCGAAATTTCGACTTAATAACTCGAAATTTCGACTTAGTAACTCGAAATTTCAACTAAGTATCTCGAAATTTCGACTTAGTAACTCGAAATTTCGACTTAGTATCTCGAAATTTCGACTTATTAACTCGAAATTTCGACTTAGTAACTCGAAATTTCGACTTAATAACTCGAAATTTCGACTTACGAGATATTAAGTCCTATACACACAGTTAATGATAAACACCCCGTACCATTATACCCCAGCTTTGAAAACAAGTTTACATCAAGCAGATTATGCAAATTATGTTATAACATTGTGAGACTATGGTCATTATCAGCTTACTTGTATCGTGTAAACGCCAATGACCTTTCTCGGTGTATTTTGTCACATGTTCTTTCATTCTTCTTTCTCTCTATATTGGCCAATGTTAATTTTATCAAATATTTCTCAAGAACCATAAACTAGAGGCCCAAAACATATGTATCATGTAAGAGTCAGAGGGTTTTCTGTCTTATCAGGACGTCGCGCATTCAATCCCGTTTCACGGCCCCCGCCCATCGGGGCTTGAATAAATGGATAGGCTGAATAGTGCTTCAACGCAGAGCTGAAATACCGTCCGCACACGAGTACTGGTAAATCGCTTAGAGGAGGTAAAGCGGTGCGAGTCGGACCGTCCATGCTTATAAACCCTATTGGTTTCATATTGGTTTCATAAGGCGACAGGGCGGCCCCGCCGATCGGGGCTTGAAGAAATTTAGGGGCTGCATGATGCTTCCACGCAGAGCTGAATCCGACCCGCACACGAGTACTGGTAAACCGATTAGAGGATCTAAGCCTGCCCAGGCAAAGCGGTGCGCAAGAGTCGGACCGTCCATGCTTATAAACCCTATTGGTTTCATTGGACAACAGGGCTTGAGATGTCATTTCATCTCAATGCCGGGTAAAAGTCCCACAAAATTGGAAGCAACGTCTCCAAAATGACCTTTACTGTGTTGACGGGTGTTGCATCCCTAAACGTCCGACATCCCTAAGTGTCCGACAAAATTTTAATTTCTCGCAAAATTGTTGGAAACGGTGGGGAATGTTCAATTATGACATTTTAAGTGAAAGTTTCGAAAAAAATTTTTTTGGAAATATTCGAAATTTAACTTCAAATTTTTCTTGTCGGACATTTCGGGGTGCCTCATGCATCCCTAAGTGTCCGCCATCCCTAAATGTCCGACAACATGAAAATTGACTAAGAAAGCATTTTTATTGTTAATAATCAATCAATGATAAATAAAAAGACAAATTTAACGTTAAACCTATGTTAAAAATGTTCACCTTGCAATATATGGATCCGAATATACCGTCATCCTTAGATGTCCGCCAGCATGACAAAATCTTAGTTTCTCGGGAAGATGTCCGAAACGGTGGGGAATGATCAATTGTGACATTTTAAGTGAAAACTTCGCTTTTTTTCTCGAAAATATTCGAAATTTAACTTCATTTTTTTTTTCTTGTCAGACACTTAGGGATGACCCATGCATCCCTAAGTGTCCGCCATCCCTAAATGTCCGACAACATGAAAATTGACTAAGAAAGCATTTTTATTGTTAATAATCAATCAATGATAAATAAAAAGACAAATTCAACGTTAAACCTATGTTAAAAATGTTCACCTTTGGAAATAAGCATTGCAATATATGGATCCGAATATGTCCGCAATCTCTAGATGTCCACCAGCATGACAAGTAACTTGGAAAATAGTTCTTACCGCTAATAATGAATAATGATTTATAAAAAAAAGTGAAGTAATTAAACCTATGCTAAAAAAGAATACCTTCGGAAATAAGCATCTTGATAAGGGATCCCAATATGGTCATCCCTAAGTGTCCGCCATCCCTAAATGTCCAACAACGTAAAAATTGGACGAGAACGCATGTTTTTTTGTTTATTAATTTTCAAATAATATCAAATAAAAAGACGTTAAATCCATGTTAAAAATTTTCACCTTCCGAAATAAGCATTAGAATATATGGATTCGAGTATGTCCGCAATTTTTAGAAGTCCGCCAGCATGACAAGTAACTAAGATCTTTTTTTTTTTTTTTCTTCTTTTTTTTTTTCGCTAATTATCAATTATGATTATAAAAAAATAGACATCAGAGTGGTTGGCAAATCCCCCGACCAAAAGGCAATATTGCCTTCAGAAAATTTTTTCACAAATAGAAAGCGCATTACACACATTCTCAACCATGTGAACAATTATGCCAAGTATTGTCAATACATCTTGAAGGGTTTTGGAGTTATGGTGATCACGAGATAGTCATAGTATTTTATTGGAAGGGGATATAACTCTAAAACCATGGTACCAAGAGTTGTGGTTCTTGCGCATGACACGCCATCTCAACCTTGTCTACAATTATGCCAACTATCATAAATATACCTTGCAGGGTATAGGAGTTATGGCGATCACAAGATAGTCATTCTATTTTATTGAAAGGGAAGATAACTCAAAAACCATTCTTACGCATGACACGCCGTCTCAACCTTGTGTACAAGTATGCCAAGTATCACCACTATATCTCAAAGGGTATTTAAGTTATGGCCATCACAAGATTGCGTATACATACGGACGGACGCCAGGCTGATCGCTTTATCCCCCGAACCTTTTCGGTCGAGGGATAAAGACAAAAATATGTTATACCTGTGCTCAAAACTTTACCTTAAATTACACAAACGCCTACTTAAACATATTAAAACATTTACCTGAAACAACAAAAAAAAAAAAAAAAAAATGAAAAATTTCTGTTCAAAAATAAAAAAAGGATTTGTTTTTATTTCTGCTCTAAACAGATGTCGCGGGCACTTGTTCGAAACGCCTCGCCGAGACTTACTAACTAGTACCAACGATCTATGTCGTAGAGCAGGAGTTAAGAAAATAATGTATAACCCAGCGAACCCCACTTTTACTTTTTTAAATGTGGGGTTTAAGGGTAAAAATTTTAGGCGTGTTTTATGTGATGGAAAATAAGCATCTTAATAGCGGGTCCCAATTAATATGGTCACCCAAAATGTCTGCCAACCCAAAATGTCTGACAACATTAAAAAAAAAATGAGAAACATTTGTGAGATGCCAAGTTCTGCAACCATGTGGTTTTTCTCCAGGTACTCCGGTTTTCACCAATCTCTGATTAACGATCGGCTCGATATGAGTGAAATAATCTTGAATGGGCCGAAAAACCCAAAACCAAAGAAAAAAAATCTTTTTATCGTTAACAATCATAACACATACGATATAAGAGCCGGCGCATGACAAACTCTACAATTAGACCGGTGCGACCAAATCAACCTGTGCAATCATCCTCTATTACAATAGGGGGTGACAATGGGATGCGCATGCTGATCTGAATCTTCGCTGGTCGTTTAAGATTTCCTATTAGGTTTCGTCATGCGCTGGCTCATATGTAATAGACGAAATAACGTTACCATTTTATTATATGAGCCCGCGCATGAAAAAGTCGACAAGAAGGTTTGAGCGACCAGCGAAGACTCAGAACAGACCCTTTTTAGCTCACCTGTCACGTAGTGACGAGGTGAGCTTTTGGGATCACTTTTTGTCCGTCGTCCGTCGTGCGTGCGTGCGTCCGTCCGTCCGTGCGTCCGTGCGTCCGTAAACAATTTCAAATAAGTATATCTCCAATACCCCATGACCAATCTTGATCAAATTTCATGTGAATCATCATCAGGTAGGGGGAAAGGCTGCATAAGGTTTTTGGGCTGATCAGATTGGAATTCTGGTTGCCATGGCAACATATAGCTCCCATAGACTTATAATGGGAAAACATTTTAAAATCTTCTTCTCTGAAACCACAGGGCCAAGAGCTTAGATATTAAGCATGTAGCAAGGGCAAGTGGTCAACTACATAATTCCTGCCAATCATGCCCCTCGGTGCCAAATGGGCCACACCCTAGGGCCCCTTCGCTCCCATAGACTAATAATGGAAAAAAAGCTTCAAAAATCTTCTTCTCTGAAACCACAGGGCCCAGAGCTTAGATATTTAGCATGTAGCAATGGCAAGTGGTCACCTACATAATTCCTGCCAATCATGCCCCTGGGTTCAAAAAGGGCCACGCCCCGGGGCCCCTTCGCTCCCATAGACTCATAATGGAAAAAAAGCTTCAAAAATCTTCTTCTCTGAAACCACAGGGCCCAGAGCTTATATATTTAGCATGTAGCAATGGCAGTTGGTCACCTACATAATTCCTGCCAATCATGCCCCTTGGTTCCAAATGGGCCACGCCCCGGGGCCCCTTCGCTCCCATAGACTCATAATGGAAAAAAAGCTTCAAAAATCTTCTTCTCTGAAACCACAGGGCCCAGAGCTTATAGATTTAGCATGTAGCAATGGCAGGTGGTCACCTACATAATTCCTGCCAATCATCCCCCTGGGTTCCAAATGGGCCACGCCCCTGGGGCCCCTTCGCTCCCATAGACTCATAATGGAAAAAAGCTTCAAAAATCTTCTTCTCTGAAACCACAGGGCCCATAGCTTATATATTTAGCATGTAGTAACAGCAAGTGGTCACCTACATAATTCCTGCCAATCATGCCCCTGGTGTCCAAACGGACCACGCCCTGGGGCCCATTAGCTCCTATAGACTCATATTGGAAAAAAGCTTCAAAAATCTTATCTCTGAAACCATAGGGCCCAGAGCTTAGGTAATTAGCATGTAGGAAGGGCAAGTGGTCACCTACATAATTCCTGCCAATCATGCCCCTGGGTTCCAAATGGTCCACGCCCCGGGGCCCCTTCGCTCCCAAGACTCATAATAGAAAAAAGCTTCAAAAATCTTCTTCTCTGAAACCACAGGACCCAGAGCTTAGATATTTAGCATGTAGCAATGGCAAGTGGTAACCTATATAATTCCTGCCAATCATGCTCCTGGGGTCCAAATTGGCCACACCCCGGGGCCCCTTAGCTCCTATATACTCATAATGGAAAAAAAAAGGTTCAAAAATCTTCTTCTCTGAAACCACAGGGCCCAGAGCTGAGATATTTAGCATGTAGCAACAGCAAGTGGTCACCAACATAATTCCTGCCAATCATGCCCCTGGGTTCCAAATGGGCCACGCCCCGGGGCCCCTTAGCTTCCATAGACTCATAATGAAAAAAAAAAGCTTCAAAAATCTTCTTCTCTGAAACCACAGAGCCCAGAGCTTAGAAATTTAGCATGTAGCAACGGCAAGTGATCACCTACATAATTCCTGCCAATCATGCTCCTGGGGTCCAAACAGGCCACGCCCTGGGGCCCCTTAGCTCCTATAGACTCATAATGGAAAAAAAGCTTCAAAAATCTTCTTCTCTGAAACCACAGAGCCCAGAGCTTAGAAATTTAGCATGTAGCAACGGCAAGTGGTCACCTACATAATTCCTGCCAATCATGCTCCTGGGGTCCAAACAGGCCACGCCCTGGGGCCCCTTAGCTCCTATAGACTCAAAATGGAAAAAAGCTTCAAAAATCTTCTCCTCTGAAACCGCAGGGCCCAGAGCTTAGGTAATTAGCATGTAGCAACGGCAAGTGGTCACCTACATAATTCCTGCCAATCATGCTCCTGGGGTCCAAATTGGCCACGCCTGCGGGCCCCTTAGCTCCCATTGACTCAAAATAGAAAAAAGCTTCAAAAATCTTCTTCTCTGAAACCACAGGGCCCAGAGCTTAGATATTTAGCATGTAGCAACAGCAAGTGGTACCTACATAATTCCTGCCAATCATGCCCCTGTGGTCAAAACGAGCCATGCCCCGGGGCCCCTAAGCTCCTATAGACTCATAATGGAAAAAATGCTTCAAAAATCTTTTTCTCTGAAACCACAGGGCCCAGAGCTTAGATAATTAGCATGTGGCAATGGCAAGTGGTCAACTACATAAATCCTGCCAATCATGCCCCTGGGGTCCAAATGGGCCACGCCCCGGGGCCCCTTAGCTCCCCTAGACTCATAATGGAAAAAAGCTTCAAAAATCTTCTTCTCTGAAACCACAGGGCCCAGAGCTTAGATATTTAGCATGTGGCAATGACAAGTGGTCACCTGCATAAATCCTGCCAATCATGCCCCTCTGGTCCAAATGGGCCACAGCCTGGGACCCCCTTAGCTCCCATAGACTCAAAATGGAGAAAAGCTTCAAAAATCTTCTTCTCTGAAACCACAGGGCCCAGAGCTTAGATATTTAGCATGTAGCAACGGCAAGTGATCACCTACATATTTCCTGCTAATCATGCCCCTGGGGTCCAAATGGGCCACGCCCCGGTGCCCCTTAGCTCCCATAGACTCTAAATGGAAGAAAGCTTAAAAAATCTTCTTCTCAGAAACTGTGAAGCACAGAACTTAGATATTTAGTCCAAATTGGCCAAATCCTGTGGCCCCTTAACTCCAACAAACTTATAATGGAAAAAAGCTTCAAACATCTTCTTTGAAACCATGAAATACAGACCTTAGATATTTAGTATATAGCAACACAAAATGGTCACCTACATAAATCCATGCCCTTTGGGTCAAAATTGGCCAAGCCCCAGGGCTCATTAGCTTCTATAGACTTATACTGGAAAAAAACTTAAAAAAAAAATCTTCTTTTCCAAAACCATAAGGCACAGATTTTGTTTGATTTGAGGTTTTACATCCCTGTCAACACTGTATAGGTCATTTTGGAGATGTCTCTTCCAATTTTGTGGGACTTTTTACCCGACATTGAGATGAAATTACATCTCAAGCCCTGTCGCCCAATGAAACCAATAGGGTTTATACGCATGGACACCGCTTTGCCTGAGCTTAGATATTTAGTATGTAGCAATGTCTCGGCCCCCGCCCATAGGGGCTTGAAGAAATATATGGGCTGCATGATGCTTCCACGCAGAGCTGAATCCAGCCAGCACACTGGTACTGGTAAACCGCTTAGAGGATCTAAGCCTGTCTAGGAACCGCGGTGCGAGGTGGACCGTCCATGCTAATTAACCCTATTGGTTTCATTGGGCGACAGGGCTTGAGATGTCATTTCATCTCAATGTCGGGTAAAAGTCCCTCAAAATTGGAAGCAACGTCGCCAAAATGACCTTTACAGTGTTGACGGGGACGTTAAACCTCAAATCAAACAAATGTAGCAATGTCAAGTGGTCTCCTACACTAATGATTTTCTGGTACACAGGTGAGCGATATAGGGCCATTGGGCCCTCTTGTTTAGGGTTTACTGCATCTTCCACGTTCAAGAGACACAACTGACAAAGTTTAAATTATACGTTGTCATGGATGAGAGACATCTCGCAATTCCTATGTAAGATCCTCGTATTGGTTTGTTGTGTGTAATATCAGTAGCTTATTTGCTAATAGACATCATCTTACCCCCCATCGACTGAATGATATACCTTAATATACATGAAATTCAGACTGAAATGTGTCACCTGGACCCGAATAAACAGCAAAAAAAATTCTCGCAGATGGCGTCAATGCGCTTTACCGTTTGTCAGGTCTGGTGTAACTATAACATTTCTGTTTCAAACAAATAGTGTATATCTTGATAAGACGCCACGTTCAGCATCGTCTGATCTGGGTCTACACTGTTTGCTCATCCTGTCATTCCATGATAACCCTTTTAAGTCTTACGAAACACTCTGACATCACCGGCTATTTTCTATAAAAAGAGTTACTCTGTGATATTCACGTTGACTTTTAAAAGCAATAACGCTTTTCGTACTAATGGACAATCGACCCAAACAGAGCCATGTTATTGTCACTACCCTGATGTCCGAAGAGAGTCATATGGGCTTGGCAGACAGTGTAGACCCAGATCAGACACCGAAGTACGCGTAGTCTTATCAGGGTGTATACTGTTTGCATAAGATGGAAGATTTTAATGATTATATAAAATAGCCCGACCCATTTCCCATCCTGCACTCAAAGACAATCGGACAAACACTCTTGTTTTGCAGACACCAACTTTTGCAGTGTTATATCAACGTTGGAGTAAAGTTAACATTTTACAACCAAACTGGTCTGTGATCCTACATGTAGATCGCACAAAACTAAGGGTGTATGTTATTTGTAGGTAGCATGAAAACTTGTATTGTGAAAGACAATGTTCACTTGCATGCTATTCTTCACCTATTTGTATGCACGCTGAACTGTATATGCCTTTCATGCTGTTCTTCATCTATTTGTATGCACGCTGAACTGTATATGCCTTTCATGCTGAAACTGACCGCGCACTAGTACCGGTAAACCTGATGAGTTTGTGTTTAACGACGCGGCAACCCTATATGTGGGTCATAAGCGTCAAACTAAACCGCTTGGAGGGTTTCCGCCTGCAAAGGCAAAGCGGCTCGAGTCGTACCGTCTATGCTGGTTTACCCTATTGGTATAATTGGACTAAAGGGCTTGAGAAGTCATTTCATTTCATCTTCGGTGGGAAGCCCTACAAAATCGCAAGTAACGTTTCCAAAAATGACCAATACCGTGTTGACGAGGACGTTAACCTTTAACCTGCTGAATATTCAATTAAGCCACACCCATTTCTGACTTTGAACCAATCAGATTACTTAATGCAATTTATTTCTACATATTCATAAACTGAATGTCAAACAGTGTAGACCCTGATCAGATGGCTTCTTCAGAAGTTAGTAGTTATTCTGAATCTGAACTACCGCTGTATTTGACCCATAAACTGATAGCGGACTCATGCTAGCGGATTCATTTTTTGGGCGTTTTATGATCTCACTAATTTGGTATCAACCTTTTTTGTCGTTCAAATAGTTTACGCGACTATATAAAATATATGTATATCATAATTTTAATGCTGATGAATACGGGCATACGACTTTAAACCAATTTTGGTCCAACCAAGGTACTGAGTCAAGTTTGACATCACGCCTATTCAATCATATGCGTAAGATCCCCCACCCCTAAAAATCGAAAAAAAAAAAAAAAAAAAAAAGATTACAACCCAAAGCATGGATTGTGGGTATCCGTTAGAACCCGCGTCAGGGGTACGGCTATAACGGATATCCACGAGCTTCTTTTTTGTGAAGAGGTAAGAAAACTAATTTATCATATGGCGTCGCGTCTGAGAGTGTAATAACGTCAAGCAATAAATTCCGTAATCCACTGATGGATTAAATATGCAAATTAGTTAGATACGCCCATAACGATACAAGTACAACGTCCTTAACGACGTCGCGTTTACTTACTGCGGAAATATTGACATTTTTGCATACAGATTTTGAATAAAGTACGTTTTATAAGTCATATGATATATAGACTCTTGAGACGGGCCTCCGTGGCCGAGTGGATAAGAGAGCTGACTCTTAGTCATTAGGTCTCTCACCGCCCTAGGTTCGAGCCTCGTTCGGGTCACGAGTGACGGAAGGTCAGGTGGTGTTTCCCGGGTACTCCGGTTTTTCGCCCACCTCTGATTAACGATCGGCTCGATATGAGTGAAATAATCTTGAAAGGGCCGTAAAATCCAAAACCGAAAATAAATTTAATCTTGCATTCGTGATCGTGTATTGTTGAATTTATTAGGCTCGTTGCGGGGAAAGGCATAAAATGCTCGGCAAAGCCTCGCATGTATTACTTGTTCCTAAACTCGTTTGATAAATTCAGTAATACATGAGCACTCGTTAGATTCTCTATGTATGCCACATGGAACTCCAGTTATAAATTATAGGTTTCACGTTTTAATTTGACTTTTCAAATTAATAATATTTGATTATTAATGATAAAATTACTTTATCAGCCGTTTTTCATGTTAACGGCCACTTAGGTGTATATCAATCAAGATGCATATGTCCGAAGGTATTCTTTTTTAGCATAGGTTTAATTACTTCACCTTTTTCTTTATAAATCATTATTCATTATTAGCGGTAAGAACTATTTTCCAAGTTACTTGTCATGCTGGTGGACATCTAGAGATTGCGGACATATTCGGATCCATATATTGCAATGCTTATTTCCAAAGGTGAACATTTTTAACATAGGTTTAACGTTGAATTTGTACTTTTATTTATCATTGATTGATTATTAACAATAAAAATGCTTTCTTAGTCAATTTTCATGTTGTCGGACATTTAGGGATGGCGGACACTTAGGGATGCATGGGTCATCCATAAGTGTCCGACAAGAAAAAAAATGAAGTTAAATTTCGAATATTTTCGAGAAAAAAAAAAGCGAAGTTTTCACTTAAAATGTCACAATTGATCATTCTCCACCGTTTCGGACATTTTCCCGAGAAACTAAGATTGTGTCATGCTGGCGGACATCTAAGGATGCCGGTATATTCGGATCCATATATTGCAATGCTTATTTCCAAAGGTGAACATTTTTAACATAGGTTTAACGTTGAATTGGTCTTTTTATTTATCATTGATTGATTATTAACAATAAAAACGCTTTCTTAGTCAATTTTCATGTTGTCGGACATTTAGGGATGGCGGACACTTAGGGATGCATGGGTCATCCCTAAGTGTCCGACAAGAAAAAAAAATGAGTTAAATTTCGAATATTTTCGAGAAAAAAGCGAAGTTTTCACTTAAAATGTCACAATTGATCATTCTCCACCGTTTCGGACATCTTCCCGAGAAAATAAGATCTTGTCATGCTGGCGGACATCTAAGGATGACGGTATATTCGGATCCATATATTGCAATGCTTATTTCCAAAGGTGAACATTTTTAACATAGGTTTAACGTTAAATTTGTCTTTTTATTTATCATTGATTGATTATTAACAATAAAAATGCTTTCTTAGTCAATTTTCATGTTGTCGGACATTTAGGGATGGCGGACACTTAGGGATGCATGGGGCACCCCGAAATGTCCGACAAGAAAAAAATTGAAGTTAAATTTCGAATATTTCCAAAAAAATTTTTTTCGAAATTTTCCCTTAAAATGTCATAATTGAACATTCCCCACCGTTTCCAACAATTTTGCGAGAAATTAAAATTTTGTCGGACACTTAGGGATGTCGGACGTTTAGGGATGCAACAGACGGGGACGTTAAACCTCAAATCAAACAAACAGTGCGACAGGGCTTGAGAAGTCATTTCATCACAACGTTGGGTAAAAGTCCCACAAAAGTGGAAGCAACGTCTTCAAAATGACCTATACAGTGTTGACGGGGACGTTAAACCTCAAATCAAACATACAAATTCAACCTCGTTTCAGTAAAATAAAAGCGGGCTAAAAGTCATATTTGACAGCTTTTTTCGGTATCAAACTTTCTCATCGTGTGCTGTAAAAATCATGTATAGAACAAAGCAATGACAGCACTGTTGGGTCGATTGTCTTCGAGTGTGGATTTGAACATGTTTCGTTTATCCTTTAAATTCCTATACTATAAGCAAAATGTGTAGATTCTGATCAGACGCCGCACTTGTGTCGATTAATTATCAATTGACTAAAAGTTACTAACTACTGAAGCTTCCCGCCTTCTATTGACCTCGTAGCTATCACTGACCATGTTCAAAATCAAGGTCGAGCTATTTATACCAGCGCTATAGTCTTTCCTTGTGACGTCAGTGCCCCATGTAGACTGGGGAACATGGACATTGCAAACAGTGTAGGCCCTGATCAGACGCCGCAGAAGAGAGCTTCATTAAATAACCGGTACGTTCATGGTGTAGATGGTCAGCGATAGTCACGTGGACAATAGCTGTAGGTTGTTACTTTAGGTCGAATGAAAAAAAAATCGACCCAAAAGATGGTAAACTATGCAACACAAACACCATGACTAACTTAACAAAGCAACAACCGGACAGAAAATGCGGTATCAGAATACGCTGCGTGTTCAAGATGTATCATTTTGACAGAGCAGCAGATTCCTAGACCCTTCGTTTCATCCCATCGGTCAGACGACGAAATTTATGGCTGGTCAGCTCTAGCCACACGTGTGTGTGGTGGTGGGGGAGTGGGGGGGGGGGTGTGTGTGTTCAATGCTCTGTATTCGACGCCCAAGAATCTCCCAAATATGTTCCAGGGGATTCAAATTCGGGCTTCTAGCTAGCCAAGCCAATGTCTCAATTCCATAACGGCGGGGTCTAGCACACAGGTCCAGTGGCAAATGATTCGTTCTCAAAATGAGGCATGACTTCTTAACATGCAAAAATATCCAAACTCCATATTTAAACCGTGATAATGAAGTTGTGGAAAGTTGGTTATGACATCTGAGGTCTACTTTCAACTCTGAGTTGACCATAACAAGATTCCTGTTATGGCTAATCCCTATTCAGAGTTGAATGCACAGCGCAGATCACAGAGTCATTTGCGAGCTAGTATGTAGACATTATAGTAAGTCGAAATTTCGAGTTAGTATGTCGAAATTTCGAGTTATTAAGTCGAAATTTCGAGATAATAAGTCGAAAATTCGAGATATTAAGTCGAAATTTCGAGTTACTAAGTCGAAATTTCGAGATTTTAAGTCGAAATATCGAGTTATTAAGTCGAAATTTCGAGATAATAAGTCGAAATTTCGAGATACTTAGTCGAAATTTCGAGATATTAAGTCGAAATTTCGAGATACTAAGTCGAAATTTCGAGATATTAAGTCGAAATTTCGAGTTATTAAGTCGAAATTTCGAGATAATAAGTCGAAAATTCGAGATATTAAGTCGAAATTTCGAGCTATTTAGTCGAAATTTCGAGATACTAAGTCGAAATTTCGAGTTAATAAGTCGAAATTTCGAGATACTAAGTCGAAATTTCGAGATACTAAGTCGAAATTTCGAGTTACTAAGTCGAAATTTCGAGATAGTAAGTCGAAATTTCGAGATAATAAGTCGAAAATTCGAGATACTAAGTCGAAATTTCGAGATACGAGTCAAAAAAATAAAAGTTAAAGTGGCCCTAATGCTCTTTCGTAATATAGGGACTTTGGTAAAAAAAATGTTGCTCAATTTTTCTGCTCAGCAAGTTTGTATTAATCTGAATAGGCACAACAACTCACCACAAAACAGCAAACCAAAAAGGTCAGAATAAGCTAGAGCATATCAACCTTGATTTTTTTTTTTTTTTTTTTTGGGGGGGGGGGGGGGGGGGGAAGGGGTGAGGGGGTGCAGAGCGGGGATCATTTTACGGTCCTTTCGAGTTTATTACACTCATATCGAGCCGATCGTTAAGCACATGTGGTCGAATACCGTAGTATCCGGTAAAAAAAAAAAACACCTGGCCTTCCGTTGCAGAACTCTTGAATGCCTTGAAATAGATGACTTATGAAAGGTTTGATTGTGAAGTGCTTTAATGGATCTGTTGAAAATGTACTTGTATTAGCCTAGAGTAAGTGAGAAACGGGGCCTTGTCAATATATAGGCCATTTAAAAATTTTGGTGCTGTTGAGTAAAGCGGCAATCCAATCTTAGTGTTTCTCGACCAGGCTATTTAAAGGTTATAAAACGTTTTTCATGCCCAATTCAGCCCAGCGTTAAATTTGTAATGCTCGCTATTTTTAAATAATAACAGTTCAGGCAATTTTCCTGCTTAGATTTGTTTGTTTGATTTGGGGTTTAACGTCCCCGTCAACACTGCAAAGGTCATTTTGGAGACGTAGCTTCCAATTTTGTGGGACTTTTACCCGACCTTAAGATGAAATGACATCTCAAGCCCTGCCGCCCAATGAACCAATAGGGTTAATTAACATGGACGGGCCGACTCGCACCGCTTTGCCTGGGCATGCAGGCTTAGATCCTCTTAACGGATTAACAGTACTCGTGTGCGGGTCGGTTTCACCTCTGCGTGGAAGCATCATTTCTTCATGCCCCGATGGGCGTGGGGGGGGGGGGGGGTCGTTTCCTGCTTAGATAAGAACTGAATAATAGAATGTATGATGGGATTGAGGCCGAAACAAGGAATTTTCAAGCAAGTTTTCAGTTTAGTTAAGTATCATGTGGGGTTTTGTCGAGCATGAAACTTTAATTCACTGAAAACGAGCCCGAGGCCAAGACCGCAATATTAATTATTTTCCTCACCCAAACACTTTATGGAATTTATTTGTTTGATTAGATGTTTAAAGTGCCCATCAACAGGTCATTTTGGAGACGTTGAATCCATTTTGTGGGACTTTTACTCGACATTGAGATGAATTGACTTCTCAAGCCCTGTCGCCCAATGAAACCAAAAGGGTTTATAAGCATGAACGGTCTGACTCGCACCGCTTTGCCTGGGCAGGCATAGATTATCTGACCGGTTTAGTAGTTCTCGCGTGCGGTCGTTTTCAGCTCTGCTTGGAAGCGTCACGCAGCCCATCTATTTCTTTAAGCCCCGATGGGCGGGTCCGAAAACTTTAAAGAATGCGTTGTGGATGCAAAGACTGCACAAATATACAGAAATTAATAAGCGATAAAGCACATTCACACAAATGTATCACAACAAAATGTTAGTATTTTAATATTCATACCTCCTGAAGAAAATCGTCATCATTTTTCCAGTGAGCCGCTAAAGTTTGTGTCTGAAGCATCCGTTTACATGTAAAGTGCTACCAGTGCATGTACATTTCATTACCTGCTTTCTTTGGCACTTGACAGCAGTTTGATGACAAATTGAATGTCCATTTCATTAAAAGTTGAAAAAGACATGTCATTCTGACTGTTACAAATGTACATTTAGGGAGAAACTGAGAAGCTGCTCCCCTAATCGCACGGATAACAAAATATGCTACAGAAGACGGTTTTGAAAACAAAATTACCCCCGGCTCAATGTGGGTGTTTTGCAATGATTGACATGATGAGATAGCTAATAAACCCTAGAGTGAGCAGCGATATGAGGCAAAGAAAACAAACACTTAAGAAATGAAATTTATTTTTCTGCTGTTCATGATAGCACGAACGCAGTGGGTTGTGTGCAAAGTAAGTGAACCCCGAAGGGGTTCATGTGAACTTTGTTAGCGAGTCGCTGTCGTTCATATTTTCATGAAAAGCAGAAAAATTAAGTTTATTGATTTATAATTACATTCTTTGCCCCTCATCACTGGGCGAAAAATAATGCTTACAGGGCAAACTTTTTTAACTGAAAAACATTTACACGCCATTTTACTACAAAAAGAGGAGCACCGTTGACCTCACCGACGCCCGTAGAGAGCCATGGTTTAGAATGACGTCACTTGACGTCACTGAAAATCATGTGACTCGATGCGTTCACGGAAGTATGAACTACACTGTTTTCTACGTGTTTACATTATATTGTTTTAACTATGAGCCGGATAAATATCATGCACTATCAGTTAAGCATGAAAAAAAAAGTTTTATAATCCTTGGGCCAGGTTGGTGCAGTTTAGGTCTGTACACTGTTCTTTTTACCTCTGGAATGGACAGTACACAACATTTCCATACCCCTCTACTTAATCTTAAGACCTCTACAAATTTCTTACAAATAACTGAGAGAGAGAGAGAGAGAGAGAGAGAGAGAGAGAGAGAGAGAGAGAGAGAGAGAGAGAGAGAGAGAGAGAGAGAGAGATAGAACAGCAAACATTAGACAAAATACATATTGAAACGCTTTTTCCTTGGTTTCAACTTATCACAAAGAAAAGAAAAGAAGGAAAAGTCCTACAGGCCTATTGGCACCAAAACAGCCATTGCTATTTAGGTAGCACTATTAGAACACACGCTTAAAGTCGTCAGTCATTCCGACCACTATGAATCCAACTTTGTAAAATAATTTCAAGTTATTTCTAGGCGTATCTCTTTTAACTTATATTCTGAATCGTTTGGCTTAACACTGCTACATTTGTTGTTTTTTTGCTTAGCTAACCGTCGCCGTGTACCGGGAACGAGCGTTTAAACACAAGGTGACGACGTCATGTACACACGTTCTTTAGGACTCTGCCAAAAAACACATAGATTTTATACGATACCCGTTGTGCAAGAAACTGACAAACATTTCCCTTCAATACGGAGCATTCTAGCAATCTCCTCGATAACGTGGGTTATGCCCGTCCCAGCCTGGATATAAACAAGGCAGTTGTGTCTTTTTTTTTTTTTTTTTATCAGATCTAAGGCCGTCTTCTGCTTTTCAGTAAACATTTTATGTCCTTTTCTGCGCATGTGTCAAAAAGTTACAGCGGCTAATTGGAAGTTGACCGCAAAGCGATACAATACAAAATTACCAGAGCACAGCCCATTATACGTAGAAACACCATCCAGTTATCTTATCTGCGTAATACGTGTATACGTAGTCCTAGCAGAATATGTTACATTGAAAAAATAAATCAAAGGCGAAATCAAGGCTATTACACACATTTTAACAGTAACAACAGCTACTCCACTGCCGGACGTAGTTTCCAAAGTTCCGGATTATATCTGTCCTGCACGTCCCGTTTTTTAAACACGACGATTATGGCAAGCGCCCGGGTTTCTATACCGATCATTGACAGAACACTGCGGAATGCGAAGAAAAAGAAGCAAAATCACAATTTAGAGCAGCGAGTACATCTTTTTTTATTCAAATTGGCAAAGAGAGCTAAAGTTAAATGAAAGACAACGGGTGAAAGCGAAAAAAGTTCCCCCCGTATCACAAGTTCGGTTATGATTGATGAAAACCTGAAAATTTTTGTCACACGTTTATGCCGAATTTTGCTTTACTGAGTTAATCCATGCGAGAAAAACATGTTTCCTGCAAGTGACAGACAGAGGCGGATTATTTTTTCAAAGTTGACTTATTTAACTTGTATAATTCATAATAAGCAGGTGAAAAACTTCATTTGCGAAAAAGAAACACTGAGTAAAATGAGGTAACCCCCAAAAAATTGAGCTGAAGTTTCCCCCCTTGTCTCTAATATAGTACCAAAAAAAAAAAAAAAAAAATTTTTTTTTTTTTTTTTTTTGCATTTTTTTCATGATTCAAGCCCCTATGATCTGCTAATCTAAAGCTGCTCCATAATCTAGACTATGTTTTCTATCACACAGGGAGAGCAACAGTTTCCATCCTTACAGCATGCAAACTTGAAAATGGTTCTTTTCTGTGTAAAATTTTCACTCACTTGTTGCAAATTTCTTCGGAATGCCAGTTCAGTTTCTTTATAAGCGCTGTTCTAGATTACTTTGTTGTTCATTAATAATTACATTTCTGTGCAATTTATCGTTCATCTTAGGAAGATTATTGGAGAGTTTGGACAAAAAGTGCATCGCAGTGAATTTACTGAACATAATTTAGTAGGCTTACTGGCCGTTCAATCTTCAGATTGAATAATTATTATCATCAGTATAAAAGCTTCTTGATACCTTACATATCTGCTTTGTAATCACTCCAATAACTGCCCAGACAGGTTAATGAAGTGCAAAACTTGACAAAGATATAGACAAAATAATCAAATCACACACAATTTTGGAACACAGACAGAAGTACGATCATCAGATTTCTAAAAGCAAAATTATTTAATAAGCCTTGGGAAATAACTTTAGAAAGCTGTTAGTCTCGTCCATAGGGGCAATACAAAAGTATAGGCAGATACAAATACTGAAAACAGTTCAGGTGGACTAAATATGTCTATTAAAATATCCTCAAGTGTTATTGACTGCCCCTCGAGAAAAACCCTTGCAGTTTAAATGGACAGTCAGGGATAAACGAGGAAACAGCAATTAGACTTGAGAATCATTTATCTCAAGTCGGACAACAGATCTCACAAAATCTGAAGCAACGTCTAAAATAACTGGTATGCTGTTGATTTGGGTGTTTATCGCAACACAACCTCAGCACAAATACAAAATTAGACAAGACAGGCAGAAAGAAAGCTATGCACAGGATTCCATTGATACATTTGATGAGGTTCGTCATCAAGGCGTTTGCTGTGTACTTCTGTAAACCAAAAAAGTTTTTTTCGGCCATGGCGTACAACAATGGGCAATTTAGTGAACTGGATGTTTTCAAAATGTACATATCATTATGCTATGAACCACTTACACAACTCATACTATACCACAGTCAGCCAGGTTGAAAGCAGTAGTAAAGTATTATTTCAGAGTAACATAATTATCGTAAAGTTTCCCATTTTGCTGAATCAGGACCATCAGTATTCAATCTGTTTAAACAACATGTTACCGGTCCGCAATTTTCATGAAATTTTATCTACAGATTCCTAAGATATGTGGATGTATTTTATGCTGAAATGGTGTCTTGACAAAGATTGGAACATGGTAAAATTACATATAAAACATGAATGAAGATAAAACTTGAAGCTGTAATATGGAGATACCATTAAAGAAAACTGAACGCCTAGCCACTATTACAAGACACAAAAAGCCATTCCTAGAATCAACTAACTCACCAATGATTGCTTTACTTCATAAAACATTTCAGCATTAGATATATGGAATTCTTATTACTGAAGAAAGGTTTATATCAGAGTACCCTCTGTCTTGGAAGTGACTTCGTACAAAACGTAAAAAATTAAATTGAATTACATTTAAAAGCGAATACATCCTAATTACAAAGTTTATACCCAATGCAATTAATGTGCATAATTTCATCAAATTCCTAGCGTGGGCTGAAACCAATGTAAATTTCGTATACCCTGAAAGACCCCCTTTCATATGACATGACCAAGTTAATTAAACGGGACTCCAGCTAGTTTAATTAATTTCATATGACATGTCGTCGTTCAAATAAAACGAGCCTCCGACTCGTTTAATAAATTTCCTATGACGTGACTGCGTTCATTAAACGAGCCTGCAGCTCTTTTAATATATTTCAAAATACGTCACCTCGTTCATTAAATGGGATTCCGGCTCGTTTAAAAAATTTCATATGACGTGACCACGTTCATTAAACGAGTCTCCAGCCCTTTTGTTAAATTTCATATGACATGACCACGTCCTTAAACGAGCCTCCGACTCGTTTAATAAATTTCAAATGACGTGACCACGTTCCTTATACGAGCCTCGGACTCGTTTAATTAATTTCATATGACGTGACCACGTTCCTTAAACGAGCCTCCGGTTCTCGTTAAATAAATTTCATACTACGTGTCCACGTTCAATAAGCGCGCCTCCGACTCTCGTTTCATAAATTTCATATGACATGACCACGTTTATAAAACGAGCCAGGGTTCATTAAACGAGTTCCGTCTCGTTTCATCTATTTCATATGACATGACCACGTTAATTAAACGAGCCGTACTTCATGTAACGAGCTCCGTCTCGTTTCATAAATTTCATATGACATGACCACGTTCATTAAACGAGCCTAAGGATCTAGTTGAGTAAATTTTATAATACATGACCATGTTCATCCGGCTCATTTAATACATTTGAAATGACACGACCACTTTCATTAAACAAGCTTCCGGCTATCGTTAAAGAAATTACACATGACAGGACCACGTTCATTAAACGAGCCTCGTTTAATAAATTTCATATGACATGACCATATTCATTTACTAAATTGCCTGATTACACTCTTATGGAGTTCATGTCTGTTGGTCTGAACATTGATATTTGTCATTTGTCTATGGATTAATGATTTTGGATTAACGCGGTCGAGTCCTAACCCTTGTTTCACATCAGTAGTTGTTTAATTATTTGTGTTCACGGAGATGTTGCACTGACGGGTTAGGAGGCGTTCATGCGGACTGAACAAATTATGTGTCTATATCGTGATCGAAATAAGGGCGATGATTGTGGCCTAGTAAAATCGATTTAACCCCCCCCCCACTCCCCCAGAGGAATTTGTTTCCGCTGACCGTTCCAAGGCGGCTCTTTTGTCTCGATTTATGTTTGTTATGGTTTGTCTTTAGATTTTTGTGTCGCTTGTGTTATTTTATTTTGAATAGCCTTTTGGCCATTTTGTGGGAAAGTAACTGTCCTTTTGGCTTTACGCTGTTGGTGTTTCAATTAGGTCTGTTGTTGCATGTTTGTGTTTCTTTCCCTTTGGTGTCTCTGATGGGAGATATGGGTTGATTGAATCGATTCCTGATCATTGTGTCTACTTCTATTTGGCACTACGACCTAAACTACTTTCATATGGCATGACCACGTTCATTAAACGTCCCTCTGGTCTTGTTATTTTTTTATATCATAATCACGAGTGCAAGGTTCTGCTTTTCATATAATGATTTGTAATTCGGAGGTCAAAAGAATTTCAATAGAAAATAATTCTTTAGTTGTCATGGACACCGTACCTTACCCATGTATTATTACACGTGCGGTCATATACATTTAATGGTCTGAGATTTTCGACTTTATAACAGCAACGACACATGTATATGATAAAGTATTTTGTCACAATAAATGCATTTAAGTTTTGTGCAGTTACCATTATTTCTCACTGGTGAATCTAAATGAGTGGGTAGGCAGTAGAAATGATAATGTGGCTCTGTACTTTGTGAATGTTTTTCTCTTGACTTTGAAAAATAAGTGCAGAAAAATGAAACAGAAAAGGCAGACAAATTGCACAAATACGTGACATGTTTGCAGAAACGTGTGTCCAATTAAACGACTTTTACAATTGGAAATAATTATGAGTGGTGCAGTGGTAACGTATCGGCCTCGGGATCGAGAGGTACCGGGTTCGAACCCCACGAGCGGCAAGTGTTGTTTCCTTGAGCAAGAGACTTTATCCACATTGCTTAATACTGGTTCTACCCAGGAAAAGAGGGCCACATGGAAGATTAGTACTAGTTTACTAAATGTGTTACCCTCTATAAATAAGGTCGATTATTATTATTATTATTATTATTATTATATAACGTCACTGTGATGTAGTGCATAACATCATGTCCTAAAAATAATAAGTAAAGTAGAAGTAAAACAAAGATCAGGAATCGATACAATTAACTTACTCCACCCATCAAAGACACCAAAGGGAAAGAAATACAAACATTAAGCGACCAGACCATAATGGAAACATAAACAAAGGAAGGCCATAAGGACAGTTACTTTCCCACAAAACGGCCATATGGCCATCCAAAATTAAAAGACACAAGTGATACACACAGTAAGTAACAAACAACAACATAAATACATCGCCACAGAAGCCTAAAAATAATAAGACCTACGCTCACAACTCGGGGCTTTTTGATAAGGTAACTCGAATAGACAATACGGAACCATTTGCTATTCACGAGCATTTCTGCGTACAGTAAACTTAGATTCTAAACGCCTACCATTGAATTATTACGCAAGGTATTTGTCTTGAAGTTGTCAGATATTCTCGACAATTTTTGTCATATTTTTATTTCCTATCTTTTATAATGCAAACAATGTGTTCAAGTGTTTTGCATTGGAATGAATTTCAGCTTTTATTTAATAAGTTTGCCTTTACCAATGACATTTTCATTCCTAGATGTCGCTGTCAGATGGACTGGTCCGTGTGACGTAATGTTCAGTAAACATTAATCGACTATGTTTTGCTAAACAAAGAGAGCGTATATTTTAGACGACTTCTGTACGGAACCCGGTAAGGGACATTTCTGTTCCAGTATCTAGCAGAACAGAATTTAAAACAATAAAATTAGCGTAGAGTGGAAAACAAAAAATATGTCCTTTAAACGATATAATATGTCGTTTAAACGACATATTTCTTGTTTTCTTTTCCACTCTGAAAAAGTAGGGTGGAATTTAAAACAATAAAATTGGAATGGAGCAGAAAACGAAAATATGTCGTTTAAACGACATATTTCTTGTTTTCTGTTCCACGCTGAAAA
Organism: Lucinisca nassula; assembly: GCA_963580285.1. Taxonomy (NCBI): domain Eukaryota; kingdom Metazoa; phylum Mollusca; class Bivalvia; order Lucinida; family Lucinidae; genus Lucinisca; species Lucinisca nassula. Next base: position 47,284,245 of record OY757027.1, read on the forward strand.
AGCAGCGTGGAATTTAAAACAATAAAATTAGAATGGAACAACAAAAAATAAATATGTCGTTTAAACGACATATTTATTGTTTTCTGTTCCACTCTGAAAAAGTAGCGTGGAATTTAAAACAATAAAATTAGAATGGAATAGAAAACGAAAATATGTCGTTTTCCATTCCACTCTGAGAAAAAGTAGCGTGGAATTTAAAACAATAAAGATGTCGTTTTTTCAACATAATATGTCGTTAAAACGATATAATCCTAGCCTTTCATTTGCGTGTGTGTCGCGCCTGGAAATATTCGCCATGATTACCGTGTGATATGACCAACCAATGAAAGACTAGGATTATATCGTTTTAACGACATATTATGTTGATAAAATGACATCTTTAACCAATGAAAAGGCCAAGATTATGTCGTTAAAACGACATCTTTATTGTTTTAAATTCCACGCTACTTTTTCAGAGGGGAATGGAAAACAAGAAATATGTCGTTTAAACGACATATTTTTGTTTTCTGTTCCATTCTAATTTTATTGTTTTAAATTCCACCCTACTTTTTCAGAGTGGAAAGGAAAACAAGAAATATGTCGTTTGAACGACATATTTTCGTTTTCTGTTCCATTCTAATTTATTGTTTTAAGTTCCACGCTACTTTTTCAGAGTGGAACAGAAAACAAGAAAAATGTCTTTTAAACAACATATTATATCGTTAAAACGACATATTTTTAATTTCCACTCCACGCTAATTTTATTGTTTTAAATTCTGTTCTGCTATATACTGGAACAGAAATGTCCCTTCCCGGGTTCTGTAGTTCTGCGATTTTAGGGCTATCAAAATGGTATGGGAGTAAGGGCATGCTGTTTGGACAGTAGTTTCCTCCTCGCGCTCCTCGTGCCAGCCTTGATAGTCAAGTATTATTTTTCTTACTCTGCTTCAAGACATAGGTTGTTGGTCCTCGTAAGAACAGCCGCATGTGGCGAAATGAGGCGGTTCTAACGAGCACCAACTTGGAAGTACTCAGTTCCTTGGAGAAGCTGTTTTGAGGTTTTTACCATATCCGGGCATGGTGGACATTTGCCCGTGTGACATTGAACAATCGAACAAACTTTCATTCCCCCATGTCAGAAGGTTGCATTTGAAATTAAATTGACATTGTACAAGTTGTTCTGGAGAAAAATCTCTTTTGAAATGTCAATGGACCTGCAATCCAAGTGACCATGGATCAAGGTCGCCAAATGACATCGCCCTTTAGCATTCAGGTCGCAAAATATCCTTGTCCTTTAGTATTCATACACATTCATTTGTGCCTAACTTACGTTCTAGCATACCTGACCACAATATATTTCGAACAGTGCATCGTCATTCAAAAGCCTTAGATACCAAATTTGATCTTACAGTAAAATAGGTCAAGGTCAACCTAAGATCGTTTCAAGTTTATACTAATTTATTATATTTGCATTGAAAGCCTCAAGCTTATTTAAATCCCATTCTAACACTTAGTCCGGATGTTATTACGCGCATGAGATAGAGGTGGTGACTTTTACACAACTGCTTATCATTTTCACCTGGATGGACCTGGGCAGTGAATTACATGTCTTGTTCAAGTACACGACTCGCCTGACCGGATTCCAACCCACAACCTCTCGATCATAAGTCGGCCGCGCTAATCACTCACCTATCGAGACTGCCAATTGTTTTAGGATCGTTTTTAACAAGCTTGGTATGACTCAGTCAGCTGATGCTACATACCAGGGTCCTGTTGTTCAAAGCATCGTTAGCTTAACGAGCTCGTTTGTGGCCAATCTGTTAACTGTTCTACCATGTGCAGTATAGAAAATTCTGGTATATATTCGCTGAAAAATGTGATTAGCTTTTTCATATGCAAAAGCTACTCACATTTTTTAAGCCAAAATATTAGTAAATTTGCCATATTAAATGATCAAAGTTTTAACGATTTGTTAACTTACAATGTCGTTAGTTTTGAACAACGGGCCCCAGGCGTCTTAAATCTCTTCTGCAACAAGGTCTATCGGAACCCGAAATTTATGGTGATTTAGTATATAAATTTATAAACATATATAACCGCAATGACTTCAACACCCATTTTCGTAAAAATCATTCTTCGATATAAAAAGATCGGGTACAACATAAATGTTATGCGACAGACTGCATGCGTGGTAGTTAACCTAATCATGGTGGACAACTTTGCTTCCCTCTATAATTGCACGCCGGTGGGTCAGGCCTCAGATTCCATGACGGCTCCAGCGTAAAGGCTTACTGAGAATTAGAATCTAATTCTATGAAATGTTGGTTGGTGCCTGATGCTCTGTCTCTGGTCGGGCCCATCGAAGTATAACAGTTGGTTTTCTTTTGCTCCAGCAAATCAGTGGTTTCTTGCTGTCGTTTCATCTCTGTGGTTGTTTTATTTTTTTGTGTGTTCACGGAGATGTTGCACTGATGAGTTAGGGGGCTTCATGCGGACTGAACAAATTATGTGTCTAAATCGAGATGATTTAAGGGCGAGGATTGTGGCCACATTTAATAGATTTAAGCCCCCAGTGGAATTCGTTTCCAATGCAGTTCTTCTGTCGGGGTTTATTTTGGTTATGACTTGTCTTTGAGTGTTTGTATAGAATATAATATTTAGTTTTGGAAACCTAATTGGCCATTTTGTGGAAAAGTAGCTGTCCTTTTTGCTCACCGCTATTGATGTTTACATTAGGGTTTGTTGTTTCATGTTTGTTTCTTTCCCTTTGGTGTCTCTGATCGGTGCTGTGGGTTAATTGTATCAATATCTGATCATTTCCTTCACTTCTATTTTTCAAGACAATCGGGCCAGTGGTTCTAGAGAAGTATTTTTTTTTACCGTATTTAGGCCTGGCGGCCATCGTGGTCATGCAACCTGTACCATTCGAGCAAGAGGACAATTTGGTCAATATTTCATTCTCCAATTATCCGGAAATTGCATAGGCAAAATGTTCTTTGAAATGTCAATGAACGTGTAATCGAAATGACCTTGGACCACAGTAGCCAAATGACATTATAGACATTCATTTTGTACCATTCATGCCATTGACCACAGATTTTCGAAAAATGCATTCTCCAACCACCTGCCCGATCAGAAAGCCTAAGGAACCAAATTTGACCTTGTCGTAAAGTGCGAAGTCAGACTTGTCTCACAAAGGACCTCATATTTGAGCCAGCGCACGACACAACCTACAATAAGACGTGCGCCCAGCGAAGACTCAGATCAGCCTGCGTATCCATATGGTCTAACCAGAGACTTTTCTTGCTGCATGAAGTAGCATTGGGCCCTTAGCTATCCTTAGAGTGCACAACGAATACTCTGATTAGACTGCGCGGATGCGCAGGCTGATCTGAATCTTGGTGGGCGCACACGTCTTATTGTAGGTTTTGTCATGCACTGGCTCATTTGATTTAATCCTTATGAATGATGAACGTTTTTGTGCTTTTATATACAGACGCCTGTTCTTCAACCGACTGCTACGATGCAGCAAAGAACACTGGGAAATCGTCGCTTGGGTGGCTTTGGTGTTCCTCCGTAAGTCTGTGTTTAATGGTGAACCATACTGTAGCTTGTGCTTGGTGGTGCCTTCATCTATTGACCAAAGACAAAGATGTGGAAGAAGATCCCGAATATGATCCTTGCGTTGATGATTGTGATGAAGATTGTTTTCCGGAACCTTTCGAAAAGGCCCATGTTTGCGGAATAGTCGTGTATGCCTTGGTTTTTACCATTGCTCTTCCTCTTTTGATAATCTATGCCGTGATAGCTCTTCTTTACCTGCTCTTTGGATGTTGTTTTAGCTGCTGTGAAAATTGCGAGACTGGTCAGGTGGATCCAGAGAGGCACTCTGTTGAGATTGAAGTTGGGGCAACAACGGTAATATCAGTATTTACTGTGACGACAGCTCACGTTGAATCCACCGACACCGCGGGCAGACCGTCTGTGTATTAAGTACTTTTGTTTAGATTGATTAATTTATTTCGGTATAACAGATCCGCCAATATATATGATTAAACAATGTGTTGTTTTCCTGAAACAAATGATGGCTTTACAGAGCCATTCAACTACGTCTTCATTTTTTAAATTATTTTTACGGAAAATGCATAGAATGTTACAAGGGCGTGGAGGGTTAATATAAAAACCCGTCCCTCGGGATCATAGTCCGGCATAACAAGGCTTACTTCATGATATCGTACTGAGACACGGGACAGAATTTAGTATCGACCCCGCTCATTCATATAAGTTGCACTATGTCGCATTTGTGTGTTATAATAATGGCACCACAAAGTAGTATAGGGTGTGAATAATTTGATCGCATTTCGAAGTTATTTATTAACGACGTTTCTGAAGTCTACCGTCAACGTAAAGTAGTAGCCTAATAAATGTATACACATCGACCAGAACGCGAAAGATCGTGCAGTGGCAGAGCAGGCATTATCAAAAATATGAAAGTAATTTTCAGATGCTAATATGATCAGAGTCTTCGTTGTGCGCTCTAAGGATAACTAAGGGCCCAATGCTCCTTCATGCAGCAGGAGAAGTCTCCGGATAGATTATATGTATACGCAGGCTGATCTGAGTCTTCGATGGGCGACATGTCTAATTGTAGGTTTTGTCATGCGCTGGCTCGTTAAGTGCACATAGTGTCAGCCCAGAGACTAGGGAAGTCTAGGCTTAGATCGGATTCTGTGGATATCCAGTCTGATCTGAGCCTTCGCTGAATGCACAGGCCATCCTTTCGATTTGTTTTCCTTTAGGTCATTTAAAGACCGTTTTAATCAGCGTTGAGTGAGACGCCAGAAACAGAAATTCTGTAATTGCACAAAGTGGCAGCCTAGAGAGTGTAAAAGGTTCGGCTGAGATCAGGTCGCATGGATATACGAGAGTCCTAAGTCTACGCTGGTCGAAAAGTCCTCCTTAAAAGTTTACACCCCTTTGGATTAAAGAAGTCATCACGAAAACACACCTGTATAATTTTGACCCCCTTGAACCCCACTTTTATATAGAAAAACGGGTTAACAGGGGTAAACCTTATTTTTCTTATTTCTATTTTGGCTGTTCTAACGTGTACCCACAATCTATATTTTGAGCAGAAATAAGAAAACTATCACACTTTTTCGACTTTAAATTTGCATTTTTTTCGGCGGTAAAATTGACATTGTATTTGTATAGGCGTGTTTTCGTAATGTACGTAAGTTCACATAGTGTCAGGCTTGACAATATAGAAGGCTCGACACAGATCCGATTGTGTGGATATACTTTCTGATCTGTGTCTTCCCTGGTCACATAGACCTCCCTCTTTGGATTATTTAAACACCCATTTAACCCGTTTTGTCTCAAATGGAAACTTCCTCCTTATATATACCAGGAGTCAATTTAAAAAATTAGGTTCTCAGGTTGTGTTTTCTTCAAAATATATTTGGATACTGGCTGAACGTTTTGCAAACAGTGTAGACCCTGCGGCGTCTAATCTGGGCCTGCACTGTTTGCCAAGTACCCCTTTAGGGGTTTCCTCTTTGAGTAAGATACTAGAAAAAGAAATGCTTTTATTAGTTACTATAGACGGCTCGACTCAGGTCAGATTCTGTAGATATGCACAGACCGCGTAGAGCTGAAATCGACCGAACTTGTGTACTGGCAAACCAATTAGGTCTAAGCCTGCCCAGTAAAAGGGTGCGAGTCGGACCTAGTGGTTTCTTTGGGCCATAGGGATTGAGATGTCATTTCATCTCAATTGCGGGTTAAAGTCCCACACATCTCCGAAATGACCTAAGCAATGTTGACTAGGACATAAAACTTCAACTCAAACAAACAAATGACTTTCATAATGCTAGTTACACAAATACAATGAAAACTTATTTAATTCGAATGCTGATGGTTCGTATACCTTGGCTAATTCGATCTCACCCTTGACTCACTAGAGAATTCCGATATCTGTCGGCCCCCGCCCATCAGGGCTTGAAGAAATAGATGGGCCGCATGATGCTTCCACGCAGATCTGAAACCGACCCGCACACGAGTACTGGTAAACCGCTTAGAGGATCTAAGCCTGCCCAGGCAAAGCGGTGCGAATGTCGGACCGTCCATGCATATAAACCCTATTGGTTTCATTGGGCGACAGGGCTTGAGATGTCATTTCATCTCAGTATTGGGTAAAAGTCCCACAAAATTGGAAACAACGTCTCCAAAATGACCTGTACAGTGTTGATGGGGACGTTAAACCACAAATCAAACATACAAACAGATATCTGTATTTCAAGCAATCATTTTGAGAGCGATTCATAGAGGATATTTACTTTTTTGAGGTGGATACCAAAAATATTTCATCGTGTGTGTTGGAAACATCCAAATTTTCACGAGTGCGAAGCACGAGTGAAAATGTTGATGTTTCAAAAAACGAGTGCGAAGCACGAGTGAAAATTTGGATGTTTTCAACACACGAGATGAACTATTTTTGGTATCCGCCGAAAAAAGTAAATTTTCTTTTTTTCATATATAATTTCATACGGTTATGTACGGTGATTGATCTAGAAGCCTCCGTGGTGTAGTGGTTACGCTACTCGCCTTGTAAACCAGGGGTAGCAGGATCGATCTCGGGCTGCCCAATCTTTCGGATGAGCCTTTAAACCGAGGTCCCGTCTCCGTAAGACCTTAGCTGTTGGTGGGACGTAAAACTCAAACACTACCTCACGGTAATTGATCAATCGAATCTTACGCCACAATTTTGACCTTGCTATGACGTCACAGCTGTCAGTTTCAAAACACACAGATCGTCCTTTTGAATACAGCAATTTTACAGTTCAAAGAGTGCTTTTTAAGGTATTTTACAGAATTATTTTGTCGATTGGAATGAAAAAGTAGTGCTGCTACTGTAAAAATAACAAATTTATTTTTCACAGTGTGAATGTGAAAATATCTTTTATTTGTTTCATATATGCATTGATTTTACTGCAGAGTATACAATAAATGATTTTATTTTGAAACTGTATGTTACGTGTACACATTAAAATCGCCTCAATGAGTCCCTAAAGAATTCTTCCCACAACTCCAGATACTCGTACCCATAAATGACAATGGAATATTCCATCTAATGGGTTTGGAGGGGTCCATTTCAAATAACGGTGGTGTCAGGTTAGTTTCTTAGTGGTAAGTTTTTCCAAAAAATGTAAGAACTTTAAGCAAATATTGTAGACTCAGATCAGACGCCGCGTTCTGCGGCGTCTGATCTGTGTCAACACTTCTAATGTCCCCAAAAATGGGTCGCTAGGCATATGTGGGTTACGATCATTTTGGGAGACGTCCCTGGTTTTATCTTGAAAAGCAATGTTGCGTGTACACATTAGAATCGCCTCAATGAGGCGATTCTAATGCGTACACACACCATTCATTTATTGCATACAGTATCACTAAATATATGTGTCATTTTACACCTCTTGAACTAACAATATGATTATCCCCCCAGTAATTCGAACTACCACTATCTCCAACAAATTTCATGATCCCAAATGAACCAGGGCACAGCATTTCCTACAATTTACATGTGCGCCCAGCGAAGACTCAGATCGGCCTGCGCATCCGCGCAGTCTAAACAGAGTCTTCGTTGTGCGCTCTAAGGATAGCTAAGCACCCAATACTCCATCATGCAGCAAGAGAAGTCACTGGTCAGACTATATGGATGCGCAGGCTGATCTGATTCTTTGCTTGGCGCACATGTAAATTGTAAGAAATGCTGTGACCCGGCTCAACTGTATTCCAGCTATTGAGGTTCGACTATACAGGTGTGCATTCAATTTTTCATGTCGCTCAAATGTATTAAAGCTATAGAGGTTCGACTATACAAGTATGCATTCAATTCTTCATGTCTTCATCTAGTCAGCTTTTAGTAGGAAACCAGAAAAAGAAGTAAGAGCATACATGGTGTTGGCACTAGAACAACTGCCAAGATCTACTATATCTCCTTGTTTGAGGTGGAGTACACCACTGTTGGAACTGCTATAATAACCTCTGTCACTAGTATTACTTGGGTTGGAATAAGCTTGCAAAATATCATTGCCATTTTTCCTTATATCACACACGGCATAATCGTTATAAAGGCCTTTATAAATATGTAGAGAGAAGACGTAAATGCCCGGATACTGACACACATATTGTCCCGTGGTTTCATTGTAATGCCCTCCAATATTGGTTATAATTTCCGTAAATCTTGTTGTATTAGATGCTGTGCCATTTAGTGGAAAGGTGACTGTAAACGCTGACTTTTTATCTGCAAAGTACATGTCATACATTTAGGCGTAAAATCAAAAGCTGTGTTTCTACTAACATGCTGACAAATAATTTGGTCGGTAAGTAGGAGAAACATTTTTTATTATTTTATTCCCCCCCCCCCCAAAAAAAAAACAAACTTGTGTTGTTTATGTGTCTTTGTTTCTGTACATGTTTTTGTCATGTTGAGACTTGTCCTGTATTTCATAATTAATTTTAGATGCCCAAAAACGTCAGCTCTGTATTTTAGAAGGAATGCCTAAAACTACAGTATAAATGCACTTTAAACGCGAAATTACTATGGGAAAATGCAAAAACAACACTGGGTAGGGTCGGAAATTGAAAATGGTAGGGTCGGTGTTTTAGTTTTTATTTTGGTATTTTATTGATAAAAATACTAGAGTCGGGGTGTCTGAAGCAGGGTCTGTCGGGTTAGCGGAAACACGGCTATTTTTAGGCCTTATATGAAAATAGGTATGTTATAGGTATTTACATGTATGATTAATGTCTCATTCTGAAGGCATAATTATGCAAACTCTGTAAGGCCGGACCTTGATCAGACGCCGTAATAAGTCTCGTTGTTCTAAAGACAAACGCAAACCTTGTAGTCCCTGATCAAATACATGAGACTCAGAATCCGGCTGAGCAGAAACGCAGCAAAACGCAGATATTGGCATGGTATTGTACATTAGTAAAATTAGACAAAATTCCGCTATTAAGACCACATACAATCAAGACTAATTCTGGTTTAAGGGAAATAGGTACACCCTCATGGGAGTCAAACCTGCAAAAGTATTTTTGTCTCCCTTGTCAATAGGGGTCAACTCTTAAAGGAAAAAATTTTGCTCCTGAGGAGCAATTCTTTCCTTTAAGAGTAGATCCCCTTTTCTAAGGGACAGGGCTTACAGAAAAGCGTACAGGAAGTCCCAAAAGTTGCCTCCCTTTGAAAAATGGCGGAAAAATCTACCAGGTGTTCCCATTCTCCTTAAAAAGCTTATTTAGAAGGGTGCAGTTATTCTTTCTTTGTATATTCTGAGAACAGTGTCTTATGACCAGCGACCATATTTGGGACTGTTAAAAAGTGGTCTCAAAGACCACTTTTGAACAGTCTCAAAGGTGGTCTTAATATAGGAATTTTACTGTATTGCATTCTTTCGTCCCTCCAAAACCGTCATTTTTCTGATGAAAATTTGTAATATATATATTTATACTCTAAACATAGGTTGTGCGTGCTCGTCAGAACCGCTTTAACCTACGTCTTGGAACAGAAATAAGCAAAATAATGTATGCCCCCGTACACCCCGGTTTTCTCACTATAAAGCTGCGTTTAGGAAGAAGCGGGGGCTCATTTCACGGACTTGCTCACGTATGAAAGATTTAGTAAATGAATGTTTCAGGATCCATAGCTGACTCATGCGGCTTTCGAAGACTGTGAGCATATAAGAATCTTATATGGGTATGAGGGTGGATGGAAAAAATTCGTCCAAGGGCACTGTTCGGCATCACAAGGCTTGCCGAGAGTTGCCGGACAGTGATCCCGAGGTACGGATTTTCCTATCCACCCCTCACAACCATATATGATTCTTTTTCTTGCATTTATTCCATTTCTTAGCGCGGATTTTTAATACTGCACGGCGCCCGCCATATTGTGATGGCACTAAAGGAATGTTTAGTGACCTAACGTAACGTGATGTGACGTCAACCTTAACGACGGCGCATACGAGGCCGTATTCAACCAGAGCATTTATCAAACTCGCGGGGATATTCGATTTTGGGTAAGAACACCAGGGTTAGAACAGAATTTCTATCACAAGCTGAAACCACGGATTTCCTTATCTGGTGTGCAAGAATAGACAATCTGGCCCCGAGGTTATAAAACGTTTTTCATGCTCAACTCAGCTGGGCATGAAATTTATAATACGTATAAATATTAAAATGCAAATAGAAGAGGCACTTTACCTGCTCAGTTTAGCACAGAATGTTATTTATCCTGCTCAAAATTTTAAAATACCATCAATTGTTTATAAACATGACAAATTTCATGCTCAAGTGATATGAGCATGAAAAATGATTTATAATCTCGGGGCATGATCACTGTCTTCGCTGCTCTCACATGCCTGCAAATGAAGCTTCGAAGCTGCACATGCTTATCTTTGTTACCACCGGTCGCATATGCCTGTTTATACAGCCTGATATTGTACCACTGACAGAATAATTGAGTAGGTCAAGCAAAAAAGCCTTAGCACCCACACAGTGCTGCACGCCATATGGATGGCCGCTGAACAAAACTGTTTTCATGGAGACAGACGCGGAAAAGTGTCTACTCTTAAAAGAAAGAATTCGCTCCTCGGGAGCAAATTCTTACCTTTAAGAGTTGACCGCTCCTCAGGAGCAAATTCTTACCTTTAAGAGTTGATCCCTATTGACAAGGGAGACAAAAATACTTTTGTAGGAGTTGCCTCCCATGAAGGTGTACCCATTCCCCATAAACCAGAATAAGTCTTGATTTATGTGGTCTTAGTGGCCTAATAGGAAAGCACGTACATGCTCTAAAGTTAAAATTTCTCTTCGTTATTTTCGTTTACATAAGCGCTGTACGACTATGATGATGTATTTTTTCAAAGAACACTGGCGCAGCCAAATCTTAATGCAAACAAGTATAGCTTTTACAAAAAGCTAGGTCTACGCTTAGCGCATATTAAATATGTTTGATCCAATTAACTGTCTTTGGCAACATTCTAATTGCCAGTCTGCACCCAGGATCTTGCTGACTGAAGTATAATGTCTGAAATGTCAAAGTTGCAAATGATGCAATTGTGTAAATAAGTACTTTTTTCTTTAAAGGCACCTTCAATATGCTTGTGACATATTATCAAATGGAATGCTTAATAACTGTTTAAGAAGTTGACAATATAGAAGAGTGATTGAAGATTAACCCAAAGATTTTGCCAACGACTCCTGGTGAGCTTATATGATAGGCGGTGGTCCGTGGTGGTAGAAAGTTGTACATGTATAGTTTGTATTAGCCTGTACCAATATGACAGCAAATATGGGCTTGTACAAATGAGATAGCTATTCGGTGCCAGAGCTCTGATTGTGGCCCCCTTTTTGTGTGAAAGCTTATTCTTGTTATGGGCCGCTTTTTTCTTCTTAGGAAAGCTTATACTTGTTGATGTTGCATTAAATATAAAGGTCAACATGCATTGTGGATAACTAATGGCTGTTCTTCCGTGTTAAACCCAATGTATATAATGTCTATGCCCATGGACGTAGACAATAAAAGACCTACGGGAAATTATTTTTTGTTCCGTATATACACATCAATACAGAGGCAATTATCTTTTAAGTCATTCGTAAATACAGGATCTTACACGAGTGGTCATTTCATATGAAATTAATAAAACGAGCTCGTTACATAAATTTCGCATGAAATGGCCACGGGTGTAAGTTTCTGTCTTTCATATTCCGATTTAAAAGCCGATTGCATTACAGAATAATTTAAATTCAATTCATAGGTTGTAACGGACGGCGGCATGACGGTACGTGCCAGTATCCATGTTATTACAGGGCCCGTCGTGTGGTTATTTGATTTTTATTATATCATTACTTTATCCACTTAATAACAGTGACGTAGCACGTATATAGCGGATCTTACACGCGAGGTCATTTTATATGAAATTTATGAAACGAGTCTTCGGCGAGTTTCATAAATTTCATATGAAATGACCACGAGTGTAAGATTTAAATCAGATTTTATCGCCGAAGAAGTTCAAAAGAAAACGCAGGGTAAATTGGGGTTGTCACGGACGGCGGTAATTATGCGCCAGTAACCATGTGTTATTACACGTGTGGTCATGTGATTTTTATAACTTGATGTGGATATTAGAGTGATGTAACACGTATATGATACATGTTTGTTGGTTAAGTTTGACCAACAAGCCATATTTGTGCCCCAAAGACAGGACTAGAAAATGCATTTGGTTATAAATAGTATTTATGGTTATCCTTTGATTTGGTTTATATATTCATTACGAAAACACGCCTACATGTACATAAATACATTGTAAACTTTAACGCCCCAAAATAATTAAGATGACAATTTATGATATTTTTCTTATTTCTGCTCAAAATATAGATTATAGGTACTCGTTAGAACCGCCTCATTGAGGCGGTTCCAACGAATACCCACAATCTATAATTTAGAGCAAAAATAAGAAAAATAACATTTACCCTTGTAAACCTCAGTTTTACTATATAAAAGAGGGGTTCAAGGGGGTCAAAATTATATAGGCGTGTTTTCGTGATGTGGAGCTCATTTAGAAAATTTGGTTGAAAGTGGGAATACTTGAAGAAACAAAATCAATTAAAGTGCCTCCAAAATGTTCCAAAGACACCGAATCTGGACGCACAACAGACCATTTACAATGACGCCAAATTTGGACGCACAACGGACCATTACGAGCATCATGGGCGCTTAATGTAAATTTTTGTTAACTAACAAGGTTGTAGACTATCTTAAGGATAACGTTTGCTACGGAAGCATTTAAACAAAGATTATGACTGGTTTTCTATCGACTTGTTTCACTTTCCTTAGACAGGACTATTTTCCATCTGATTACCCCAGGACACCCCAACTCCAACACACCTTGCACATTAAAACCCGGAATTACCGAAACGCTGCTTTAAGTTTATCACATGTACATGCATGAGTGCGCTCACGCTTGCACAACAAACGTATATTAGTGGTTTACATGATGTTGACTTCGCCCTCATAGTACAGCACATCTAGTTCTTTCTGTTTTCATTTTTAGATGGCAAGCTAGGAAGAATTTTTTTCATAAGCTTAAACTACATGTAGAATGTGAAATGAAAAGGTTAACATAAAATGCAAAATGAATGAAACCGTAAATGTAGGTATGTTGTACAAGTAGTTGTAACTGATAGTGAAAGTTCGGTAATTTTTATGTCACGCTGCAGAGAACATTTGCAAATCCTTATTTGTAATCTGTGACTGTTGTACAATTACATATTAATTGACACATTATTATAACATACGAATAACAAGTTTTGTCTTTTTAGTACTGCATAAAATCAATGTTTGCTTTTGGTAAAAGCTAATACGTGTAAAAGTTGAGAGTTTACCTTCGCAAGCCACTGTTTGGCAAGTCGTTTGTTCAGAATTGTCTTCTAAGCAGGCATGCCCTCCATTTGCTGGTGGTGGGTTTGCGCAGAATCGGTGCCTTATCGTCAGCCCAGGTCCACAAGAAGCGCTACAGGTTGACCAAGCAGACCAATCCGTCCACTGGCCGTCCACTGAAAAATAATGTGTATACTCCATTAAGAAAAGGTTACTTACTGTGTGTATCACTTGTGTCTTTTTATTTTTTATTTTGGATGGCCATATGGCCATTTTGTGGGAAAGTAACTGTCCTTATGGCCTTCCTTTGTTTAGGTTTCCATTATGGTCTGGTCATTAATGTTTGTGTTTCCTTCCCTTTGGTGTCTTTGATGGGTGGAGTAAGTTAATTGTATCGATTCCTGATCTTTGTTTTACTTCTACTTTACCTCTGAAAAAATGAATATTTTAAGATGAAAAATTGAGATATTTAGCAGAAATAAGAAAAATAAGATTTACCCCTGTAAACCCCAGTTTTCTATATAAAAGTGGCGTTCAAGGGGGTCATAATTTTGGCAGCAATATTATATCACAATATCATACTTTCTTGGACAGTAAAAAGTATCAGCCCTGAGGTGCTGTAGACCACCTGATGGACTCTCGCTCTTCGGCCTGACTTTGTCTCCCAGAAAGGTATGGAATATGTGTATTATTAATTAACTCGTATTCTAAAGGAACTGTTGTCTTTTGATCCCTTTGATCAATAAATAATTGTAACTTTTTGATCAAGAACAGTATATACTTTAATTTAAGCTATATTTAAGACAGCTTTCGATAACAAAACTTTTTTAAGTAAAGTTCATGTTTCTTACATGCTATTTAATAAAATATGCTCAGTGAAATCGAAACCGATGTTGTCATTTTTTCAAACAGTGGCAATATGATTTTAGTTTTCACTGTTTGTGAATTCGATACATCATCGAACAATTACATATATTCTCTGTATTTTTTTTTTATTTTATTATCTAAACGTTATTGACGTGGGTCAGATATTGATGACGTCACTTTTGGCACATACGCAACATAAATAATGCCAAAGACACCAGACGACGTTAGCAACAACGGACATTATTTGAATTCGAATATCAAGTGAACCATTTACGTAAGTAAAGAGTGAGTGTTAGTTTTGACGGGACCTCGGTTTAAAGACTCATCCGAAAGTCTGGAGAAGCCCGGATCGATCCTGCGACCCCTGGTTTACAAGGCGAGTAGCATAACCACTACACCACGGAGGCTTCTATTAACGAAAGTAACATTCCAAGCTGTTTTCCAGTTTACACCAAATATTATACGCAGTTAACACACTGAACACCTCTAAATCGACACGAAATAACCACGAAAAAAGAATGTTCCCTGTGGTGACGGCTGATGCTTTAAAATTGCATTAATAATTACAGTTTATAGCATACAAGAAATAGAAAAAAAAAATAGTGTAAGATCGATTGTTATTTCAATTATGAAAACCAAAAGAATTATTTTTACTCGCGGCTTCGCCACTTTTGAAAATATTACGTTTGGTGTTCATTCGGTGAAACAAATCGATCTTACACTGAAAACAAGAGGGCCAACTGGGCCTGTAGCGCTCAACTGTGTACCAGAAAATCATGAGTGATGTTTAGAATACCCATCGGGGCTTGAAGAAATAGATTGAGCCACATGGTGCTTCCACGCAGAGCTGGAACCGAACGCAGATGAGTACTGGTAAACAGCTTAGAGGTTCTAAGCCTGCCCTGGAAAAGTGGTGCCAGTTGAACCAAGCATTTAATATGTTCTATAAAAGGGTTATCCTTTGGAAGCAAGGAATACACCACAGAACTGAAAATTATTGAGTATGCATGTTTTCTGGGTCAGACTAGCAGGTTTCGGCCAATTAGGCCTCATCAGTGGCCCTCAAATAGTTTCAAAATTCCACAATGGAAACAATGATTCCAAAGGACAAGAAAATATAAAATACACTATGATGTAGGGCAGAAAGACGTTTTACGACCGCCATACATTCCCACACATCAGCTGTAGTGACGTCAAATATGTTCTATAAAAGGGTTATCCTTTGGAAGCAAGGAATACCCCACAGAACTGAAAATTTTTGAGTGTGCATGTTTTCTGGGCCAGACTAGCTAGTTTCGGCCAATTAGGCCTCATCAGTGGCCCTCAAATTGTTTCAAAATTCCACAATGGAAACAATGATCCCAAAGGACAAGAAAATATAAACTAAACTATGATGTAGGGCAGGGAGACGTTTTACGACCGCCACACATTCCCACACATCAGCTATAGTGACGTTAAATATGTTCTATGAAAGGGTTATCCTTTGAAGCAAGGAATACATCACAGAACTCAATATTATTGAGTGTGCATGTTTTCTGGGCTAAACTGTATTGGTTTCATAGGGCAGTAGAGCTTAAGATGTCACTTCATCTCAATGCAGGGTGAAAGTCTCACACATCTGGAAGCCAAGTCTCCAAAATGATCTACACAGTGTTGACGGGGATGTTAAACCTCAAATCAATAAAAGATCGGGGCCCTGTGGTTTCAGAAAAGACTTTTGAACTTGATCCATTATACGGTGACCATTTCATGTCACTACATACTAACTAGCTAACATCTGGGACTTATGGTTTCAGAGGAGAAGATTTTTGAAGTTTTGTTGTTGTTTTTTTCAATTATACTAATGGGCCCATGGGCGTGGCCAATTTTGACCCCCAAGCGCATGGTTGGTAGGATTTATGTAGGTGACCACTTGACGTTGCTACATGCTACATATTTAAGCTCTGGGCCCTGTGGCTTCAGAGAAGAAGATTTTTAAGATTTTCTAATTGTAAGTCTATGGGAGCTAAAGAGCCATGGGGTGTGGCCAATTTGAATCCCAGGACATAATTGGCAGGATTTATGTCGGTGACCACTTGACGTTGCTACAAACTAAATATCTAAGCTCTAGGCCTTATGTTTTCACAGAACAAGATTTTTATAAATCTATAGGAGCTGATGAGCACGGGCGTGGCCAATTTTGACCCCAGGGGCAGGGTTAGCAGGATTTATATAGGTGACTATTTTATGTTGCTAGATACTAAATAACTAAGGTCTGTGCTTCACAGTTTAAGAGAAGATTTTTGAAGCTTTTTTTCCATTATGAGTCTATGGGAGCTAAGGGGCCCCGGGGCGTGGCCCATTTGGACCCCAGGGGCATGATTGGCAGGATTTATGTAGGTGACCACTTGCTGTTGCTGCATGCTAAATATCTAAGCTCTGGGCCCTGTGGATTCAGAGAAGATGATTTTTGAAGCTTTTTTGCATTATGAGTCTATGGGAGATAAGGGGCTCTGGGGTGTGGCCCATTTGGACCCCAGGGGTATGATTGCAGGATTTATGTAGGTGGCCATTGCTACATGCAAAATATCTAAGCTCTGGGCCCTGTGGTTTCAGAGGAGAAGATTGTTGAAGCTGTTTCCATTATGAGTCTATGGGAGCTTAGGAGCCCCGGGACGTGACCCATTTGGAACCCAGGGGCATGATTGGCAGGATTTATGTAGGTGACCACTTGCCCTTGCTACATGCTAAATATCTAAGCTCTGGGCCCTATGGTATCAGAGAAGAAGATTTTTGAGTTTTTTTTCCATTATAAGTCTATGGGAGCTAAAGGGCACCGGGTTGTGGCCAATTTGGACCCCAGGGGCATGATTGGCAGGATTTATGTAGTCGACCACTTGACATTTTTACAAGCTATATATCTAAGCTCTGGGCCCTGTGGTTTCAGAGAAGAATAATTTTGAAGCTTTTTTCCATTATAAGTCTATGGGAGCTAAGGGGGTCCCAGGGCGTGGCCCATTTGGACCCCAAGGGGCATGATTGGCAGGATTTATGTATGTGACCACTTGCGATTGCTACATGCTAAATATCTAAGCTCTGGGCCCTGTGGTTTCTGAGAAGAAGGTTTTTTAAGCTTCTTTCCATTATGAGTCTATGGGAGCTCTTGGGCCCCGGGGGAGTGAGGCCCATTTGGACCCCAGGGGCATGATTGGCAGGATTTATGTAGGTGACCACTTGCTGTTGCTACATGCTAAATATCTAAGCTCTGGGCCCTGTGGATTCAGAGAAGATGTTTTTTGAAGCTCTATTCATTTATGAGTATATGGGAGCTAAGGGGCCCGGGGCGTGGCCCATTTGGACCCCAGGGGCATGATTGGCAGGATTTATGTAGGTGACCACTTGCCGTTGCCACATGATAAATATCTAAGCTCTGGGCCCTGTGGTTTCAGAGAAGAAGATTTTTGAAACTTTTTTTCCATTATGAGTCTATAAGAGTTAAGGGGCCCCGGGGCGTGGCCCATTTGGACCCCAGGGACATGATTGGCAGGATTTATGTAGGTGACCACTTGCCGTTGCTACATGGTAAATATCTAAGCTTTCGGCCCTGTGGTTTCAGAGAAGAAGATTTTTGAAGCTTTTTTTCCATTAAGAGTCTATGTGAGCTAAGCGGCCCCGGGTCGTGGCCCGTTCGTACCCAAGGGGCATGATTGCAGGATTTATGTAGGTGACCACTTGCAATTGCAACATGCTAAATATCTAAGCTCTGGGCCCTGTGGTTTCATAGAAGAAGATTTTTGAAGCTTTTTTCCATTATGAGTCTATGGGAGCTCTTGGGCCCCGGGGTGTGGCCAGTTTGAAACCCAGGGGCATGATTAATAGGATTTATGTAGGTGACCACTTGGCATTGTTAAAAGCTAATTATCTAAGCTCTGCGCCCTGTGGTTTCAGAGAAGAAGATTTTTTAAATGTTTCCCAGTGTAAGTCTATGGGAGCTATATGTTGCCATGGCAACCAGAATGCCAATCTGATCAGCCAAAATATCTTATGCTGCCTTTCCCCCTACCTGATGATGCTTCTCATGAACTTTGATCAAGATTGGTTATGGGGTATTAGAGATATACTTATTTGAAATTGGTTACGAACACACGCAGGCACGGACGGACGCACGCACGCACGCACGACGGACGACGGACAAAATGTGATCACAAAAAAAATCAAATAGCATTTATATACAGATGAACCTCTATGTAACATGGCTTAACCCATTTAATACCCCGAACAAACATTTCCAGTACGGACATATATGCAAAATTTGAAAAACATCCGTGAAAATTACTTAGGTATCGATCGGAAACGCCCCCAAAACCACTTATTAGGAACTGAAAAGGGCATATAACCAAAGAGCAAGGAGGGTTAGAGTGGTCACAATATGCTTCAATTGTTTGAAAATTCAGCCATACATTCCATTTAGTAAAGGAATAAGAAGCCAAAAACATTTAATATGGATTGTTAACGGTCATAACTCTGTCAGATGTTAACAGCCCTTAGCCACACTTTCCCAATACCAATGTTTATGCACAATTTGAAGAAAATTCGTAAAAATTACTCGAGTTATCTATCGGAAACGCTCAGAAACCACTTGTTAAGAGCTGACAAGGGCCATAACTCTGTCGAAAAGTGAAAGATTTTGCCCATTAACAATCCCGAATCACATATTCCTGGTATAAATGCGTATCCAAAATTTGAAGAAAACAAATCCGTGAATAAATACCAAGTTGTCGATCGGAAATGGTGTGGATGGACGGACGGACATACCAACGGTCAGACATCGGAAGGTTTATCATAATATCCCACCACTGTCGTGAAGAATAGAAGGGGAGGCAATGATCAGGAATCGATACAATTAACCCACAGCTCCCATCAGAGACACCAAAGGGAAAGAAACACAAACATGAAACAACAGACCCCAATGGAAACATCGACAGCGGAAAGCCAAAAGGACAGTTATTTTCCCACAAAATGGCCAATAGTCTATCCAAAATAAAATAATATAAGTGCCACAAACACCCAAAAACAAGCCATAACAAAAAATTAACAACGACAGAAGAACCGCCTTGGAGCGGTCAGCGGAAACGAGTTCCACTGGGGGGTGGGGGGGGGGGGGCTTAAATCGATTTGAAGTGGTCACAATCCTCTCCCTAACTCTGATCTAACTTCGGTGAAGCTGATGATCTAACTTCGGTGAAGTTGATGTTGCAATTCCCCCCCCCCACACACACACACACACGACCCCCCCCCCCCCCCCCCCCACACACACACCTACCTACATCTGTCCCATCAAAAATAATTTTTATCCAAGAAATAAATATAGCAATTAAATAAAAGTCACATTCATATTCTCATATATTGCATAGAATGACTGCAACAAGAAGTACCCACTGTTTATATATCTAAGGTCCCAAAATGACTAATTTCATTATGTGGCAAAAGTGACAGGAAGTGATCTCACACTTATATCAAAAGTTCATGCACAACCTAATACCATGTAGAAAATACGTGCAAAGTTTGAAAGTGATTGGAATAAAACAGTAAGAGGAATGACACAAGTATCTATACAAGTACAGGTACAATTCTCACCAATATCTATTCTAAAAGTAATTAAATGACAAAAGGATAAGATGAAAAAAGTGAAAAGAAAAAAACAATAGAAAAAGGCGAGGCTAACCCCAAAACCGTATGCACTTCTGCAGCCCATGAGTAAAACACCTGCAAAGTTTCGAAATAGAAATGAACGGTAACAAACTGTAAGATGAGTTGCGCTCACAAGGCATCTATATTCTTATAATATCTGGACCTGGTAAACCCAAGTTGTGAGAGTGAACAAAGTTGATAAAAGATACAGCGAAGATAACCGTGCAGAGTTTCAGAAAGGATCGGTAAGACCTGCTAAAGGAGATGCGCCCACAAGGTATCTATTCTAACAGTAAGTGGACCTAGAAAGAAATTAAGTTTGAAAAGTGAGAAAAATTGATAAGAATAAAAAAAACGAGGATAATCACCAAACTGCATGCACATCTGCAGACCATGTCAGAAATACGTGCAAACTTTCAAAAGGAGTGGTAAAAACGGCATGAGGAGTTTCTCTCACAGGGTATCTATTCTATTAGTCATAGGTCACGTGCATATCTGCAGACTATGAAAAAAGCACCTGCAAAGTTTAAAAAAGATGAGCCACTACGCTCACCAGAGGTCATGTGGCTTATAAAGGCATGGTACCCATCTTGGTCATGTGATTACAATCCTTCATTGCCTCATCCGTTAGAGGCTCTTCATGTAATTTTGTTTCAATCAGTACAGCGTTTTTATTGGAGAAGAAGATAAAATACTGAATATAAGTCATCGGTGACAAAGGTCAGTAAATGTCCTTGACCTTTGGAATCGATAAACTTCCATTCAGTTGATTGCAAATACCAATTCTGATGTCACAGGCTACAATAGAATCAGAAAAATACACTGTTTTGATTTTTTTCCATAAATATGTATAAGTGGTCACGTCTGACCTTTACATAAAACAATTTAAGGGCAACATTTGTACAAACTTGGTAGGACCAAAGTCGCAAACGCTAGATACCAAGTCTGAAGCTTATTGGTCATTGGGTTCCGGAGGAAAATATTTTAATGCTTTTTACCACATATGGGCATGGCGGCTATATTGGTCACGTGACCCAGTCCTTACGAATAAGTTTTCGTTCATTCCCTTCCCATAGAGGCTCGGTATGTAATTTGGCTCCAATCAGCCGAGAAGTTTAATTAGAGAAGAAGATAAAAATACTCAATTTGGAATATCCAAGACAAAGGTAGTAATGGCCCTGTCCTTTGGAATTCATATATTCGGCTGATGGATGATATTTCTGATGCGACAGGCTACCATGCTATCAGTAAAACCCACTATTTTTTTTTAAACAACAATCTAAGTAACCAAATTTGACAAAGGCTAAAACAGGTCAAGGTCAAACAAAGGGCACTATTTGAACATATTTGTTAGAGCCCCAGTCCCCGATGCTACATAACAAAGTTCAAGGTAATCGGCTATTCGGTTCCTGCGAGAGAAAAAAATAAATAGAAGTATGTTTTTGTTCATTTATATGCATGACGGCCATATTGGTCATGTGACCCAGTCCTTTCGAATAAAATTTGATTTCCCACTAGCCATAAAGACTACACATGTAGTTTGTATTCAGTCAATCCACCAGTTTAAGTGGAGAAGAAGACAAGTCATTATTTGAATACACTTGGTAGGACCAGAGTCCCCAACGGTCATTGGCCATTTGGTTCCTGACAAAAGGATTTTTAAAGGTTTTCAACATATATGGGCATTGCGGCCTTATTGGTGATGTGACCCAGCCCTGACGTAGAAACTTTCATTCCCGTTTCCCATAGAGGCTCCACATGTAATTTGGATTTAATTGGCCGAGTAGTTTCAGAGACGATGTCTATTGAAAATGCTAACGCCGACGCGGACGCCGACGACGGACAGCCGGCCACTGCATAGAAAATAAGCTCCCGTGGAACCTTCAGTTCTGGTGAGCTGAAACTGTAAAAGGAGTTGCGCTAAAAGGAGACCCAGGGTAAAATGTTGACGGAAGGACGGACGGAAGAATAGACGGAAACTTGCACGCCGAAGGAGGTGTGACAAAAATGGTACTGCTAAACAGAATATACATTATTTTTTATAAGTTTTATGTTTTAAACATATTTAATATTTAATAGTTTTATGTTTTTAAACACGTTTAGTTCTGCACTCCTTGAAAAGGCGACCTTTACATATTCCCAACACAGTTGGGAGGTAGAGTGATAAACGCATTGGAGAGTGAATGAAATGCAATACCTTAGAACTTGTACGAATCTTTGTGGCTGCTTGATTTTAATAAGATGCTTTGAGTAAAAGTATTGTTTTGGAAAAATGAAAACTGTCCGGCAATTTACGTGTATTTGAAAACACGCAAACTGGCCTCTATGGTCTATTTGATAAGAGCGCTGAGTCTTAATCATTAGGTGTCTCACCGCTGTGGTTCGAGCCTAGCTGTGTTATATATCAATTATTATGCCATTGCAGTACCTTTTTTATTTTACCAAAATTTGTCAAAGTTGTCCTTTGAAAGAAATAAAGTCGGAGTCCAGCAAGCTTTTGCCCCTCACCGTATACTTGCCAGTTTCAATTGATTTTATACTATGTAGAAGAAAACTGAGTATGACATCCTAAACTTTAGGGTTTTATTCAGAGAGAACCGAAGTTATAGACGTTTCAACATCTGAAATTCTGTTTCACCAGCTAACGTCGTTTATCTAGAATGCCGACCTTATCCGATTATTTGGAACCTCATGACGTCAAAAGTCTCGTGTGATCTGTCATGTATTCTTCATTAAAAATTCCTTACCATAATTATTTGTTTTGTTCGGTATCCTTAAACAAATATAACATTCCTGAGAGGATGATAGTCAGTAATGTCACCCTTCGGCATATGAAAATCAACCTCGGCTGCGCCTAGCTTTATAGTCCTATTCCTCAGAGTGACATTTTTTCATTATCACCCTCTCAGGAATGCAAAATGTGTATATTACAATTTGCAAGACAATAAAATAATTTGGAAATTGACAATGCCGTCCACACTTGTTACTGTCCCATTATAACAGGACATCAAAATCAGGAGAAGTTATGACTGACCTGATATGTTTTTATTTTATTTGTTTGTGTTGAGGTTTTCCGTTCCATTCGACACTCTTTGGGTCATTTTGGAGACATTGCCTCCGATTTAGTGGGCTTTTCCGGAATTGAGATGAAATTACATCTCAAGTCCTATAGTCGGATAACCGCTTGGGTTAAAGAGACGATTCGACTGGCACCATGTGTGATTATCTTTTATTGAATGATTCTTTGAAAGATCAACGTTAGTGATACATTAGAAATACCTGGGCAAGGTTTTTTGATGCACATGCTATATTCAACTGGATCGCCGAAGCAGTAGTTTCCAAGTAAAGATGGCCTGGGACTGGTACATGAACGTGACCTGCGAGTTAGCCCCTGCCCACAAGAACTGCTACATGCTGTCCAATAAGCCCAATCGCTCCATCCTCCATGAACTGAAAAATAAGGCACAAGTATCAGTTAATGGCTAAAAATCTTAAACACTGCTCAGGGACAGTAAAGACAGTGGAAAATGAATGGAATTGCAACACTGGAGGAAATAAAACCATTTCCACTATACCGTTACACAAGGATAGCAAGATAAGACCCCTCCATATAGAGGCAACTAGGGTTTACAGGGATGTGTGTGGTCGGGCTCATCGGAGTCTAACTGTTGGTTTTCTTTTGCTCCAGCATTTCAGTGGTTTCTTGCTGTCGAGTTCTCACCGTTGTCTCACCTCTGTGGTTCTTTGATTTCTGTGTTCACGGAGATGTTGCACTGATGAGTTAGGAGGCCTTCATGCGGACTGAACAAATTATTTGTCTAAATCGCGACGGAAGTAAGGGCGAGGATTGTGGCCACGTAAAATCGATTTAAGCCCCCCAGTGGAAATCTTCCACTGACCGTTCCAAGGCGGCTCTTCTGTGGCGATTTATTTATGTTGTTGTTTGTTACTTACTGTCTGTATCACTTGTGTCTTTTAATTTTGGATGGCCATATGGCCATTTTGTGGGAAAGTAACTGTCCGTATGGCCTTCCTTTGTTTAGGTTTCCATTATGGTCTGGTCGCTTAATGTTTGTATTTCTTTCCCTTTGGTGTCTTTTATGGATGGAGTAAGTTAATTGTATCCATTCCTGATCTTTGTTTTACTTCTACTATGTACATGTTTTTATATTTCTATTCCAAGATAAAGGCTGTAGGTACTCTTTAGTACCGTCTTAACGAGGCGGTTCTAACGAGTACCCTGACCCATGTTTGGAGTATAAATAAGGAAAACAAAATAAAAATTTTAATCAGAAAAATAACTGTTTTGGAGATAAAACGGAATGCTCTATGTCACATGTGTTATGGTATTGATGCCCAACTGAATAGGCATCCGATACAAAGACTGATATAAATATAAATGGGGTCCAAATAATTAAAAACCTGACTAGAATATGAGTCTAAACCAATAATTTATTTCTGATTTCTCAGAATATTCACACTGCTCAAAGGACCAAAAGTAAAATATAAACTGCACTATGGTTGATGTACGGGGGGACGTTTTACGGCCGCCACACGGCACAACACCAGCTGCAGTGAAGGCAAATAAAAATAAAAAATGAGTTCCTTTAAGAGCAATGAAAACATTCATAAGAAAGAAGATGGGTCATACTACGTAGTTTCGGCTAATAAAGCCCTGATATGTTTTTATTTTATTTGTTTGTGTTGAGGTTTTCCGTTCCATTCGACACTCTTTGGGTCATTTTGGAGACATTGCCTCCGATTTAGTGGGCTTTTCCGGAATTGAGATGAAATTACATCTCAAGTCCTATAGTCGGATAACCGCTTGGGTTAAAGAGACGATTCGACTGGCACCATGTGTGATTATCTTTTATTGAATGATTCTTTGAAAGATCAACGTTAGTGATACATTAGAAATACCTGGGCAAGGTTTTTTGATGCACATGCTATATTCAACTGGATCGCCGAAGCAGTAGTTTCCAAGTAAAGATGGCCTGGGACTGGTACATGAACGTGACCTGCGAGTTAGCCCCTGCCCACAAGAACTGCTACATGCTGTCCAATAAGCCCAATCGCTCCATCCTCCATGAACTGAAAAATAAGGCACAAGTATCAGTTAATGGCTAAAAATCTTAAACACTGCTCAGGGACAGTAAAGACAGTGGAAAATGAATGGAATTGCAACACTGGAGGAAATAAAACCATTTCCACTATACCGTTACACAAGGATAGCAAGATAAGACCCCTCCATATAGAGGCAACTAGGGTTTACAGGGATGTGTGTGGTCGGGCTCATCGGAGTCTAACTGTTGGTTTTCTTTTGCTCCAGCATTTCAGTGGTTTCTTGCTGTCGAGTTCTCACCGTTGTCTCACCTCTGTGGTTCTTTGATTTCTGTGTTCACGGAGATGTTGCACTGATGAGTTAGGAGGCCTTCATGCGGACTGAACAAATTATTTGTCTAAATCGCGACGGAAGTAAGGGCGAGGATTGTGGCCACGTAAAATCGATTTAAGCCCCCCAGTGGAAATCTTCCACTGACCGTTCCAAGGCGGCTCTTCTGTGGCGATTTATTTATGTTGTTGTTTGTTACTTACTGTCTGTATCACTTGTGTCTTTTAATTTTGGATGGCCATATGGCCATTTTGTGGGAAAGTAACTGTCCGTATGGCCTTCCTTTGTTTAGGTTTCCATTATGGTCTGGTCGCTTAATGTTTGTATTTCTTTCCCTTTGGTGTCTTTTATGGATGGAGTAAGTTAATTGTATCCATTCCTGATCTTTGTTTTACTTCTACTATGTACATGTTTTTATATTTCTATTCCAAGATAAAGGCTGTAGGTACTCTTTAGTACCGTCTTAACGAGGCGGTTCTAACGAGTACCCTGACCCATGTTTGGAGTATAAATAAGGAAAACAAAATAAAAATTTTAATCAGAAAAATAACTGTTTTGGAGATAAAACGGAATGCTCTATGTCACATGTGTTATGGTATTGATGCCCAACTGTAAGCCAGTATCAGTTGATGCCACGCTAACATAACATACACGATTGCTTCGTTTAACCAAACCATATCCGATGCCATTCGTGGAACAATGAAAGAATGCGCTATTGCACATGGATGTGTTATTCAGATGTAGTTGAAGAATACGCATATAAGGCCTAACAACCAGTTATCGTGAAAGTAGAACAAATAAATGACACAAATAAATAATACAGCTCGTAGACATGGTCAGATTAACCAGTTGCCTCCATATTCTTACGCCATAAACTGCGATTCTGGACCGAATCCCAAACAAGTGTCGAACAGAAAACTGTTTGAATAAGAGAAGCTACTGCCTTGTACATCCGAATATCAGTCATTACCTGGACAGGGGCGCAAGCTGCAGTTACCGGTGTCAGTATTGTTTCCTGTGCATGGTTCACCGCCTTTAGCTGGAGCCGGTTCAGTGCATGTACGTGATCTTGTCCAAGTACCTTCGTCACATGACGTGCTACACGAACTCCATGAAGACCAGCTAGACCATTTACCATCCACTGAAAATGATTTAAACTTAACTAACTAGAAGCTAAAAGAAATAAGTATTTGATCGACAAAAGTACATGCGGATGTATTGAACACACCATAATTAGTGCAGAAAGACGTATTTCCGAAATATTAACATCATAGCTCAAATACAATATATCGGTTCAACTAAGTCTCTTAACCTCGCTAGTAATTGGGGCACCGTGATACATAAACTGTTGCTCTCCATTTTGTCCTGTCTTCGACTGCACTTTGAGAGCTGGCGACGCTGAGACGGGTGCAATCCTTTGTTGTCAGTGCTCGTCGCTTTTGTGTACATTACGATAACACGCCCGTGCGACATAGTGCATTTTTCTTATCACTAAAAGGGCTACTTTTCTGGTCAAAATTCGCGATATTTTTCTTATATATACTGCAAACATAGGTTGTGGTGGGGGGAGGGGCTCGTTAGAACCAACTCAATGCGGCGGTTCCAACGAGTACCCACAACATATGTCTTGGAGCAGAAATAAGAAAACTATTTTATACCCCCTGAAACCTCCAGTGTTCTCTATATAAAGTGGGGTTTAAGGGGTGTTCTTTTCACGGATTGGTTTACGTGATTACTTCTTTACTTTTATAGTTTCAAGCCGATTCTTTTTCACTTTAATAACAGTGCCATGCTTCTCTTGGTTGTTCGTATTCAGGTTGTTTGTTTCCTACAAAATTTATAATAAACGTGAGGATTTTGAGTTTGTAAATCTTCCTTTCTTGGGTGTTGCTGTTCCTCGTGTGACATCCTATGGTGTTTATATTCCGCAATTAATACTATTTGACAGAGTGTCTTGTGATATAACTGACTTTAACACTCGTGATAAATTGTTAACTGCTAAACTTCTTAATCAGGATTATTGGTATCATAAACTACGAAAAGTCTTTTCTTGCTTTAATATAAAGGTCATTCTGATTTTATCTCAGATTTCAAAGTTGGACTTCTGATTCCTGATAATTGCCTCCACTTCTATTTTTCAATCTCTGAATTTTATGCTGCCAGTATATACATTTAGACAAAAATATATGCTTGCAATTATTTTAGTACCCAATGTCGTAAAATCATTCTTCGATTTAAAAAGATTTGGAACAACATAAATAGGTGTGATATGTGATATGACAGACTGCATGCAATCAATTAACCCAGTCATGGCTGATAACTTTGCTTCCCTCTATAATTGCAAGCTTCGGAGACAGGCCTCGGATTCAATAACGGCTCAGGCGTAAAGGCTTACATACAAATTGGGTATAGTCGGTGCGTGCTTGATGCTCTGTCTCTTGTCTGGCCCAGCGGAGTCTAACGATTAGTTTTCTTTCCCTTTAGCATTTCAGTTATTTCATGCTGTCGAGTCCTTATCGTTGTTTCATATCTGTAGTCGTTTGATTAGTATGTTCTTGGAGATGGAGCACTGATGAGTTAGAAAAAACCTTAATGCGGACTGTACAAAGTATTTGCCTAAATCCGCGACTGAAATGAGGACGGGTATTGTGGCCACGTTAAACTGATTTAAGACCCCATTGAAATACTTTTTAACTACAGTTCTAGGGCGGTTATTCAGTCGCGGTTTATTTTTCTATAGTTTGTCTTTGCATGTATGTATTGCTTATATTATTTTTATTCTGGGCAGCCATTTGACCATTTTTCAGGAAAGTAACTGTTCTTTTGGCTTTCTGCTTGTGATGTTTTCATTAGGGTTTATTTATTTCATGTTCGTGTTTCTTTCCCTTTGGTGCCTCTGGTGAGAGGTGCTTTTACACAAGGGTTAACGCTAGGAAGAGCGCTTTGGTGATAGCCATTGTTGGCAGCTTGACGAACGGACAAACAGGCAGTAAGTACAAACGGACAAACATACGAACGGACGGGAAGTTCGACTCCTATATTGCGTCGTGCTTAAAGCATGTGCGACAAAAACATACCTATTGAACACAAATTACAGAATTTTGGACATATTTGTTTAGCTTGTTGTTGATCCATACAAATACCAGAAGTCTTGTTGAGGAGATCGCATTGCTTTATAACATCATGGCAATTAACAGAGTGTGAATGGTTTCCTGAAACTGAAAGTATTACAAAAATATAACTGGAAATAACGACTTTTACGTCGAATCGTCGTCATTTAATTGATGAAGGTTCTTCTTTCGTGGTTAATTATTGTATAGTTCGCCTTCGCATGTATGTATTGCTAACATTTTTTTTTTATTTTGGATAGCTATTCGACCATTCTGTTGGAAGGTAACTGTCCTTTTGGCTCTCCGCTTGTGATGTTTCATTACGGTTAAGTTATTTAATATTCCTGTTTGTTTCCCTTCGGTGTCTCTAATGGGAGGCATTACGAAAACACGCCTATACAAATACATTGAACATTTTACCACTGAAAAATGAAAATAAAATTTTTCAGATGAAAAAAATCAATATTTTTCATAGTTCTGCCTAAAACATAGATTGTGGATGCTCGTTAGAACCGCCTCATCGAGGCGGTTCTAACGAGTATCCACAATCTATGTTTTTGAGCAAAAATATGAAAAATAATGTATACCGATGCAAACCCCAGTTTTACTGTATAAACGTGTGGTTTATGAGGGTCAAATTTATATAGGCGTGTTTTCGTGATGGGTGTGTGGGTATTTTTATCGATTCCTGATCATTGTCGCCACTTCTATTTTAAATATTATTTAGCAAACAAACACAAACAAAACAATCTATCTGTATGACGTTTCGATGTATAACTAAATTGAATCCTAAACAAAATACATAAAAACGAAAAACATATGTTTGCTGGTTATTTACTAACGTTACAAAGAAGTGCCTATCTTGTATTTCCATTGTTATTTTTCGTAGGTTTAAGCCCCCAGTGGAATTCGTTTCCACTGACAATTCCAAGGCGGTTCTTCTGTTCTTCTTTTTGTTATGGTTTCATTCTTTTAATTTTGGATGGCCATATGGCCATTTTGTGGGAAAGTAACTGTCCATATGGCCTTCCTTTGTTTAGGTTTCCATTATGGTCTGGTCGCTTAATGTTTGTATTTCTTTCCCTTTGGTGTCTTTTATGGATGGAGTAAGTTAATTGTATCAATTCCTGATCTTTGTTTTACTTCTACTTTGTCTTTGGGTGTTTGTGTCGCTTATATTATTTTGGATGTCCCATTGGCCATTTTGTGGAAAAGTAACTGTCCTTTTGGCTTTCCGATGTTATGTTTAAGGTCTGTTGTTTTGTGTGCGTGTTTCTTACCTTTTGGTGTCTCTGATGGGAGCCGTGGGCTAATTGTATCGATTCCTGATCATTGCCTCCACTGCTATTCTGCTAGAAATACTTAAATTATTTCTCCTACCCCCATATGTGTTGTGTATTATTTATTAATGTGACACTCGTTCCGTAATAGCTTTTATTGTGTTGCATAACAAGGATAATGAAAGGACAGGTTTCCTGATAGAAACATGTTAAGTCGGCAGCAAATTGGCTACTTCATAATGGTAATGCGATTCAAGTGAGTATTCATCTAATCAACATCTAATAATTAAAGTAAGAAAAAGTTTAATAAAAGTCAAACATGAGTTCCTTTAAGAGCAATGAAAACATTCATAAGAAAGAAGATGGGTCATACTACGTAGTTTCGGCTAATAAAGCCTCATCAGTGACCCTGTAATTATCCGGCAAAGAAAGCCAGAGGAAACATACTGCAATTTTGCGAATTTTGAATAGGCAGTCGATACAAAGACTGATATAAATATAAATGGGGTCCAAATAATTAAAAACCTGACTAGAATATGAGTCTAAACCAATAATTTATTTCTGATTTCTCAGAATATTCACGCTGCTCAAAGGACCAAAAATAAAATATAAATTGCACTATGGTTGATGTACGGGGAGACGTTTTACGGCCGCCACACGGCACAACACCAGCTGCAGTGAAGGCAAATAAAAATCAAAAATGAGTTCCTTTAAGAGCAATGAAAACATTCATAAGAAAGAAGATGGGTCATACTACGTAGTTTCGGCTAATAAAGCCTCATCAGTGACCCTGTAATGATCCGGCAAAGAAAGCCAGAGGAAACATACTGCAATTTTGCGAATTTAGAATAGGCAGTCGATACAAAGACTGATATAAATCAAAATGGGGTCCAAATAATTAAAAACCTGTCTAGAATATGAGTCTAAACCAATAATTTATTTCTGACTTCTCAGAATATTCACGCTGCTCAAAGGACCAAAAGTAAAATATAAACTGCACTATGGTTGATGTACGGGGAGACGTTTTACGGCCGCCACACGGCACAACACCAGCTGCAGTGAAGGCAAATAAAAATAAAAAATGAGTTCCTTAAAGATCAATGAAAACATTCATAAGAAAGAAGATGGGTCATACTACGCAGTTTCGGCTAATAAAGCCTCATCAGTGACCCTGTAATGATCCGGCAAAGAAAGTCAGAGGAAAAATACTGCAATTTTGCGAATTTAGAATAGGCAGTCGATACAAAGACTGATATAAATCAAAATAGGGTCCAAATAATTAAAAACCTGACTAGAATATGAGTCTAAACCAATAATTTATTTCTGATTTCTCAGAATATTCACGCTGCTCAAAGGACCAAAAGTAAAATATAAACTGCACTATGGTTGATGTACGGGGAGACGTTTTACGGCCGCCTCACGGCACAACAACAGCTGCAGTGAAGGCAAATAAAAATCAAAAATGAGTTCCTTTAAGAGCAATGAAAACATTCATAAGAAAGAAGATGGGTCATACTACGTAGTTTCGGCTAATAAAGCCTCATCAGTAACCCTGTAATGATCCGGCAAAGAAAGCCAGAGGAAACATACTGCAATTTTGCGAATTTAGAATAGGCAGTCGATACAAAGACTGATATAAATCAAAATGGGGTCCAAATAATTAAAAACCTGTCTAGAATATGAGTCTAAACCAATAATTTATTTCTGACTTCTCAGAATATTCACGCTGCTCAAAGGACCAAAAGTAAAATATAAACTGCACTATGGTTGATGTACGGGGAGACGTTTTACGGCCGCCACACGGCACAACACCAGCTGCAGTGAAGGCAAATAAAAATCAAAAATGAGTTCCTTTAAGACGTATCCTCGTTTTTCTTCTTGTCTGTATATTTGACAATTATACATGCAAAACTCCAGATGAGGCATAGCAAGGTTAATCTGGAGATATCTGGTCGAAAACATCTATTTGTGAATACTCGTTTGAATACACTCGTCTAGGCTGGACCATTTCTTGTTTGAACAACACATTAACATGGACGTTAATTAAAAATCGATACCGGGTGATAATTCGGCCTAATAATTTACTTTTCATATCTGTTTTGTCGTGCTTGTTTTTGTTGAACTGTTAAATAATTCGCATGGAGTTTAATTCTCATTCGTTAAGCATAATCCCGTCTCCGTATGACCTTAGCTGTTGGTGAGACGTAAAACTAAAACTCACTCACTCACTCGTTAAGCATAACTGCTTCAAGACTCTTAATTAACAGCCGTCGAAACGTGCTTCTAGAAAGACAACAACATAAAAGTTTTTTGGTAAATATTAAAAATCGAACAGTTGAGCATTAAATCCTATGGAGCGAACAATTTCCTTTAGGATAAGATTACTTTCAAATGGGACTGTATAGACAACAGAACACAATGTAGAACCTTTACTCGGATAAAGCCACAGTTAAAGAACACAATATCTAAGAAAGACTAAAACTAAACAAATAAAAAATGCTCATGACTATGTGATATATCGGTTTACACAAACAACAAAGCAATACACGCGCCAAACATCAAAACGCTAACTGATGGAAAACTGCAAGGGGACTACCACATTGAGACAATCCGCAGAGAAAACTACTGGAGAGGGATTTCAGGTCAGGAGTAAATGGAATGTCAACCACTACTCCCATAGTTTCAATGCAATTTTATATAATCTAATAGCAATTTTGACCCACATGGAGATATCCGTGTTCAACAGCAAGTCATGTTAACAACATACACAATGATAATAATAATATAAAGTCTTCCATGTGGCCCTCTTTTCCTGGGTAGGAACCAGTACTAAGCAATATGGATAAAGTCTCTAGCCCAAGGAAACAACACTTGGCGCTTGCGGAGATCGAAGCGGCTCCCTCTCGATCTCTAATCAATATTTTACCACTGCACAACAGCGCTCCGTAATAAATTTATACCGCAATCAGCCATTATACTAACCTGTAATAAGGGCTCGAATAATACATGTATAATCGAAGCGACCTATAATACGCTTTATTGATCTACAGTATTTTCGGCATGCCGGATCTACTTTTGCCGCTTTTTAGGTAGCACACCGATCAATCAATTCACACAAATGTGGTCAGTTTTATCGGCTTTATAACAAAATATTTTCTTAAACATCATATAATGACAAAAATATATATATATCTTTGATTATCTTGTGTGTATATTTTTCCTAAAAGCTTCCAAAATATGCGCCGTTGCGGCAAATATAAGGTTCTACGTTTGTCGAAGGGTCGGTGCAAAGCACAACAATATAGTATACCTTTGTGGCAAGCATGAGTAAAACCAGATTTCAGCCTGTGGGAAAGTAAGTGTCCTTTTGGCTTTCCGCTAGTGATGTTCCCATTAGGGTTTAGTTGTTTCATGTTTGTGTTTCTTTCCCTTGGTGTCTCTGATGGGAGCTGTGGGTTAATTGTATCGATTCCTAATCATTGCCATCACTTCTATTTTGCTTCATTAAAATCCTAGATTTGAGCCTAACCTGGCCTGGTCTCGATGAAATTGATGAAGATGGAAACCTATAGAAACAGATGCCCAGGAAAAGCCACCATCCAAGATCACACACTGTCAATGGCACCAAGAGGAAGGGTAACTCACAATGAAGAACACAAAACAAGAAATAAAGGAACCACAAACAGCATAATAACACATTCCCTCTTCCCCGCAAGAGGTGATCACGTTGCAACAGGCACATGTAATAAAATCAAATAAATACTGATAATAACTCACATCCAAAGCTCATAGAACATGAAAGCCCCGCCGGAAATCCGACAAAGCTACATAAGTAATTAACTATGAGAGAACCGCCGCCTTAAAACGGTCGGTAGCGAGAAATACCGGGAGCCTAAATCAATTCTGTAGACCAAATCTTCAATGTAGGTTCTAATGTTATTTACAATGCACAAAATAACTGTCCATCTCAATCAATGAACCATCACAGAATTACATAGAACAAACTGGAATACAAATCAAATTAAAACAAAACTGGGATGAAAAATGATGAAAACTCGTCGCTTGTCCCACGTCTGAATCAACATTTCATTGATGATTTCACATAGAAAACAAAACGAGCTTCTCAAGTACCGCCTGTGAGGGTCATAGCAGTAGAAATAAAATTGAAATGTTAAGCATAAAATCAAAAGTTTACAAATACTGTAATGAAGGAGGCATTGGTATGACACATGAGATGGTCCAACAATTTATTTTTGATCAAAACATACTAACTGTAAAAAATGCTGACCAAAAACTTGAGAAATTTCTCATGTCAAATGGAGAGCTCAGAAATATTTATTCAACACCCCGCGGGAAAATAGAGCCTATCATGTCTGACTTTGTTGTTCGAATTCGAAAGGGACATCGTTGAGAATTTGATCCGAATAATTAGCAGCACTGATTGAAATAAAAAAATAATCGGTTCGCTCGATAATTTTATAGCGGCCCGCTTAAGCTCGCCTAAGGCTCGCCGACTTTATTTTTATTATGGTGTGTATCGCTTTGTTTGTTTTGCATAACCAAGTGGTCATTTGGTGGGAAAGTAACAGTCATTTTGGGTTTCCGCTATTGCTGTTTCCATTAGGGTCTAGTTATTTCATATTTGTGTTTCTTTCCCTTTTAGGAGCTGTTGGTTAATTGTATCGATTCCTGATCATTGCCTTTACTTCTATTCGATTTATTTTATTAAGACAGACACTGACCATGCATTTAATTCATGTATATATTAAGGCAACATGGAGGTACAATCATTGGAAATGATACATCGGGTCACAGAGTCCGAAGTCCGGCACAAAGCTGTGCAACCGTTGTAAAAGGATCGTCATCTAAGCATTCTGTTTGTCGCATATCACTTATGTTTAATTCAATCCTTTTGTACCTGTCAATAACTTTCCTGAACTGACCAGAGAAATTAGTTGGGATAATTGTAATTATTTACTTAATGTCCTCCAAACCAAGGTTTAATATTTGAGGGTCACTGACGGGGCCTAATTGGCCGGAACGTGCTAGTCTGGCCCAGGAAAACATGTAAACTCCATATTTTCCAGTTATGTGGTGTATTCCTTGCTTCCAAAGGATAATCCTTTCTAGAACATATTTAATCCTTTCATAGAGCATATTATTCGACTATTCTTGTTATCGAAGTGTGTTTTTTTTTTTTTTTCGTTTTTTTTTTCAAATTAAAAGTGTATGTTATTTACGCATTTATCCGTAATGGCGATGGTCTTCCTTTGGTAATGTCGTATCAATTAGGAAAACGGTGAAAGACATTTAGTTCGTATTGTATTTGAGTGAGTGTGAGTTTTACGCTCCAACAAAGCTAAGGTCATACGGAGACGGGACTTTGGTTTAAAGATTCATCTGAAAGTCTTCGCATTGTATTTACGGAAGTACATAGTATTTACATGCAATGCAATAGTTTCGAGAACACACTCCCAAAATATTAGTAACAGCCCTTCCTCGATTACCACGCCATTTCATTTATGCACATTGTAATCACATTCAAATAATGTTCAGATTCAGGACCCGCACAAATCTTTCCCATTCACCAATTCTAATCATAGACAAAATATTAGTTTCCTATTTTCAGATTTTGGGAACGGACGAAGCTGTTTTCAAGAATTCTGGCATTTGAAATGATTTGAATGATGTACGGGGAGACGTTTTACGGCCGCCACAAGGCACAACACCAGCTGCAGGGAAGATAAAAAAAAGTTCTGAAGTTAGATCCTGCGGAAGCAAAGTATACACCAAATAAACGAAAATAGCAGACTTGATTTTACTGAGCCTGTTCATGACCAGTACTGAAATGTGCAACACCCGCCACGCCCTCTAGCGCCGGATAAAACAGAACTCTATTTTCAAAATGATTCAAAATAAACTCAATAATCTGCACAATGATGAGTCTGTTTTGTATGTAGAAACTTCACATAGGACGATTCCATTGTTTGGTTGTGTCAGAATTAACAATATTTCCTCTGCTTTAAAAATCACAGCTATTTGGATTAGATTACTATGGATTTTCAGTTATGCCTCGGCGATGCTATTATAAACAAGAGGGCCATGATGGCCCTGGATCGCTCACCTGATCCATATGACAGAGTAACAAGTGGGCCCCGGGGAGGGCCATTATTGACCCCAGAGCTATAATGTGCATAATGTTGAGGGAGGTCTAAAAAGGTGAAGCTTCATACCAAATATCGACAAAGGCTATAATTTGAGCAATCTTGGCAAAGGTTCACTAGATGAAGCTACACACCAAATATCAAAGACCTGGGCCTTGCGGTCTGATTTAATTTCAAAATTCAATATTGGACTTAAATCTCTTCTGCACCAAGGTCTATCGGAACCCGAATTTTATGGTGACTTTGTATACAAATTCAGAAAAATATATAACCGCAATTACTTCACCACCCAATTTCGTAAAATCATTCTTCGATATAAAAAGATTGGGTACAACATGGCTGTTATACGACAGACTACATGCCTCAGATTCTATGACGGTTCCAACGTAAAGGCTTATTGAGAATTAGAGAGATCTAAATCAAGGTAATGTTGGTTGGTGCCTGATGCTCTGTCTCTTGTCGGGCCCATCGGAGTCTAACTGTTGGTTTTCTTTTGCTCCAGCATTTCAGTGGTTTCTTGCTGTCGAGTCCTCACCGTTTTCTCACCTCTGTGGTTCTTTGATTATTTGTGTTCACGGAGATGTTGCACTGATGAGTTAGGAGGCCTTCATGCGGACTGAAAAATTATTTGTCTAAATCGCGACGGAAGTAAGGGCGAGGATTGTGGCCACGTAAAATCGATTTAAGCCCCGCAGTGGAAATCTTTCCACTGACCGTTCCAAGGCGGTTCTTCTGTGGCGGTTTATTTATGGTGTTGTTTGTTACTTACTGTGTGTATCACTTGTGTCTTTTTATTTTGGATGGCCATATGGCCATTTTGTGGGAAAGTAACTGTCCTTATGGCCTTCCTTTGTTTAGGTTTCCATTATGGTCTGGTCGCTTCATGTTGGTGTTTCTTTCCCTAGGTGTCTTTGATGGGTGGAGTAAGTTAATTGTATCGATTCCTGATCTTTGTTTTACTTCTACTTTTCAGAGAAGAAGATTTGTTTAAAGATATTCCCTACATAAGCCTATGTAAAACCAAATGGCCCTGAGGCGGGGCATTTGTGGCCCAAGGGCTGTAATTTGAACAATCTTGGTAGAGGTCCACTGGATAAAGCTCCATACCAAATATCAAAGACATGGGCCTTGTGGTTTTAGAGAAGAAGATTTTTAAAGATTTCCCTATATAAGTCTATGTAAAACCAAAGTGTCTCGGGGCGGGGACATTTTTGGCCCCAGGGATATAACTTGAACAAACTTGATAGAGGTCCACTGGATGAAATTTCAAACCAAACCTAGGAGAATTTTAAAGATTTTCCCTATATAAGTCTATGTAAAACCAAAGGGCCCCGAGGCTGGGGCATTTTTGGTCTCAGGGCTATAATTTGAACAATCTTAGTAGAGGTCCACTTGATGAAGCTTCATATCAAATATCAAAGACCTAGGCCTTGTGGTTTCAGACAAGAAGATTTTCCAAGATTTTCCCTATATTAGTATATGTAAAACCAAAGGGCCCCGGAGCGGGGGCATTTTTGGCCCCAGGGCTATAATTTGAACAATCTTGGTAGAGGTCCACAAGATAAAGCTTCATACCAAATATCAAAGACCTAGGCCTTGTGGTTTCAGAGAAGAAGATTTTTTAAAATTTTCCCTATATAAGTCTATGTAAAACCAAAGGGCCCCGGGACGGGGGGGGGGGGGGGGGGGGGCATTTTTGGCCCCAGCACTATAATTTGAACAATCTTGGTAGGAGCCCACTAGTTGAAGCTTCATACCAAATAGCAAAGACCTGGGCCTTGCGGTTTCAAAGAAGAAGATTTTTAAAGATTTTCCCTATATAAGCCCATGTAAAACCAAAGGATCCCGGAGCGGGGGCATTTTTGGCCCCAGCACTATAATTTGAACAATCTTGGTAGGGGTCCACTAGATGATGCTTCATACCAAATATCAAAGACCTGGGCCTTGCGGTTTCAGAGGAGAAGTTTTTAAAGAGTTTCCCTATATAAGCCCATGTAAAACCAAAGGGCCCCGGGGCGGGGGCATTTTCGGCCCCAGCACTATAATTTGAACAATGTTGGTAGGGGTCCACAAGATGAAGCTTCATACCAAGTATCAAAGACCTGGGCCTTGCGGTTTCAGACAAGAAGATTTTTTAAAAGATTTTCCCTATATTAGCCTATGTAAAACAAAAGGGCTCCGGGATGGGGGGGGGGGGCAATTTTGGCCCCAGGGCTATAATTTGAAAAATCTTGGTAAGGGCCAACTAGATGAAGCTTCATACCAAATAGCAAAGACCTGGGCCTTCCGGTATCAGAGAAGAAGATTTTTAAAGATTTCCCCTGCATAATCCTATGTAAAACCAAAGGGACCCGGGGCGGAGACATTTTTGGCACCAGCACTATAATTTGAACAATCTTGGTAGGGGTCTACTAGATGAAGCTTCATACCAAATATAAAAAACCAGGGACTTGTGGTTTCACATAAGAAGATTTTTAAAGATTTTTACTATATAAGCCCATGTAAAACCAAAGGGCCTCGGTGCGGGGGCATTTTTTTGTCCCAGCACTATAATTTGAACAATCTTGATAGGGGTCCACTAGATGAAGCTTCATACCAAATATCGAAGACCTGGGCCTTACGGTTGAAGAGGAGAAGATTTTTAAAGATTTTCACTATATAAGTCCATGTAAAACCAAAGGGCCCGAAGCGGGGGCATTTTTTGGCCCCAGCACTATAATTTGAACATTGTTGGTAGGGGTCCACTAGATGAAGCTTCATACCAAATATCAAAGACCTCGGCCTTATAGTTTCAGAGAAGAAGATTTTTAAAAATTTTCCTTATATAAGCCCATGAAAAACTAAAGGGCCCCGGAGCGGGGGCATTTTTGGCCCCAGCACTATAATTTGAACAGTCTTGGTGGGAGTCCACTAGATTAAGCTTCATACCAAATATCAAAGGCCTGGGCCTTGTGGTTTCAGAGAAGAAGATTTTTCTACGTTTTTGGTGAAAAAAATCTATTTTTTGGCTCCTTTGACCTAGATGTGCAACGGACCGGAACCA
Source organism: Lucinisca nassula (assembly GCA_963580285.1). Classification (NCBI taxonomy): domain Eukaryota; kingdom Metazoa; phylum Mollusca; class Bivalvia; order Lucinida; family Lucinidae; genus Lucinisca; species Lucinisca nassula. Next base: position 47,323,191 of record OY757027.1, read on the forward strand.
TTTGAACAACTTTGAAAGGGGTCCACCTAAGGAACATTCCTGTGAAATTTGGTCGTAATCCGATCAGTGGTTTAGGAGATGTCGTTTGAAGAAATTGTTTACGGACGCACGGACGCACTGACGCACGACGGACGAAAAGTGATCCCACAAGCTCACCTCGTCACTACGTGACGGTGAGCTAAAAATATATATGTTGACGATTTAGTTTGTTAGGTATCAGCGTGCCAAAAAGTTTTACTTCAAGCGGTTTCAAGGTTATATCCATTTTAACTAATTGGTTGCGGATTCTCACATTTGCCCCGTGAGGCTATTGAAACAGAAATTTCTCATTTGGCCATTTTATTTGTTAGGATTTGTCGACATATATGAACATGCTCAAAAGTATCGAAATAATCTAGGCGATTTAAGGGTCATAGCCCTATTCACTAAATAATTTCGTCGGAAGGGTGGACACTTTGATTATAGGGCACTCCTCCTTTCCACATTTCAGATGGCTAAATTGCGGGTTGTAAAATACACGACAAGACAGAACATTTTGGGAACATAAATAAAAAACAACACTAACAGTCAAGGGGTAATAGCCACTATGCTTACCAGAGGTCAAGTTTGGGTATCTGACTCCTTTCCTTGGGTGCCATGTTTTACAAAAATATGGACAATTCTACGAAGACGTCCATCCAAGGAACACAGGTCCAAATTATTTTGAAATCCAATGCCATAGTCTACAACAGAATCTGAAAAAATCACTATTTTGCCTTTTTCGCATACAGATGCTAAAGTGAATCAACATCAACCAAGGGTTATCATTTGAACAAACTTGGTAGGACCGGAGTTCTTAATGATACAAACCAAGTTTCAAAGTAATGAGCCTAAAATTCTTTGATTCCTAAAATGAAGAATTTGAAGTCATTTTTACTAAATATGTCAGCCAACGAGGTAATGTGACCCATTTCACAACCCGATTCAATTATGAAAAAGTTAAAAATACTGAAACATAGGGATGCAGGACAGCAGTTAGTGGACAGCCTTGGCCATCCAAGGCTTTTCAAAAGATTTTTACCACATATAGGTATGGCGGTCATCCTTGTCAATTGACTCCAATCCAACAAACATACTTCCATTGGACCATATCATAGAGGCTCTACGTGTAATCTGGTTTCAATCAGCACTTAACCTGGGCCATCCGGGACAGAAGTAAGTAAATAACTTTAACCTTTGGAATTGATAAACTGCCATTACATCATTCCAAACAGTGATTCTGACGCGATAGGCTACCACAGAATTGGGACAATCTACTATTTTGTCTTTTTCATAACAAATCCCTAATTGACCTTTGCACAAACCAAGTCAGTGTCAACCAAATGTCACAACAATTTGAACAAAATTAATATAACCTGAGACCCAAAAGCTGCATACCAAGTTTCAAGAACATTGGCCGTTTGATACTTACGAAAAAGGATTTTCAAAGTGTTTTTGCCGTATATGGGCATGGTGGCCATCCTGCTCATGTGACCTCAATTCTACAACAAATTTTCATTGGCCCATCCCAGAGAGGTTTTAACATGTTATTTGGTTTTAATCATCCAAGCAGTTATATTGGAAAGGAAAATAAAAATACTGAATCTGAGGCATCCAAGAAACAGATCTGTAAATAATCTTGATCTACTATAGTTCGAACAAATTGACCTGAGACTTGTGAACTCTATTTACATAATTTCACACCCGGCTGAATGCATATACATATCTTCGTCGTTTTCCGAAGATGGTGATATTGTCATACAATACATAGAGGTCGGTAAATGAGCCGCTATTCACGTAATGCCGAAAATTCACGAGAAGTTTTCGAAGGCCGACGTATTAGGTGATAGCATTGACTAATTTATTCCTTGCATAAAGGTCAGTCTCATGTTTTATTGTTCGCACTATATCATTCAACTGACTGCAAATATCAATTCTGAGGGTACAGGCTACAAAAGAATCAGAAACATCCCCTCTTTGCCTTTTCCACATGCAAATGCCTAAATGACCAAATTTGACGTTGGCATAAAACATTTGAACAAGCTTTGCAGGGCTTGAACCCCGATGCTTCATAGGAAGTTACATGGTCATCAGCCATTCAGATACTGATATGAAGAGTTTCAAAGATTTCATCATATATGGGCAAAGTAGAAGTAAAACAAAGGTCAGGAATCGATACAATTATCTTACTCCACCCATCAAAGACACCAAAGGGAAAGAAACACAAACATGAAGCGACCAGACCATAATGGAAACCGAAACAAAGGAAGGCCATAAGGACAGTTACTTTCCCACAAAATGGCCAAATGACCATCCAAACTAAAAAGACACAAGTGATACACCAAGTAAGTAACAAACAACATAAATAAACCGCCACAGAAGAACCGCCTTGGAACGGTCAGTGGAAAGAATTCCACTGGGGGGCTAAAATCGATTTTACATCGCCATAATCCTCGCCCTTACCTCTGTCACGATATACACTAATTTTGTTTAGTCCGCATGAAGGCTTCCTAACTCAACAGTGTAACATCTCCGAGAACATACAAATCAACAAAACTACAGAGATGAAAAAAGGTTGAGGCTCGACAGCATACAACAACAGAATTGCTGGAGCAAAAGAAAACCAACAGTTAGACTCCGAGGGGCTCGAACAAAGACTGAGCATCAGGCGCCAACCAACATAAAGAATACTAAAATAAAATTCCGTATATCTTTTTACGCTGGAACTGTCATATAATCTTAAGCCCGACCCACCGTGTGCAATCAAAGAGGGAAGCAAAATTGGCAATCGTGATTGGGTTAACCACCATGCATGCAGTCTGTTTTATAACATTTATGTTGTACCCAATCTTTATCTTTCGACGAACGATTTTACGACATTGGGTACTTAAGTCATTACAGGCATGTATTTTTTTAAATTTATACACTGAGTCACCATAGAGTTCAGGTTCCGATAGGCCTTGCTGCAGAAGTGTTTTAAGTCCAACATTGAATTTTGAAACCAAATGAGAATGACGTCTATAAAACCTTGAAAAGGCTTTACGTATTTTTTGATACCGATACCCCTGATTAAGAAGTTTAGCGGTTAATAATTTATTACGAGTGTTGAAGTCGGATACATGACTAGACACTCTAGCGAATCGAATTAACTGCGAAATATAAACCCCGTATGATGTCCCACGAGGAACTTCACCGTCCAAAAAAAGAAAATTTACAATCTCAAAATCAAAATCATCACATTTATCATAAATTTTGCAAGAAACAAATCCATCTACAATAGATAAATGTAAATCCAAAAAGGGGCCTCGGTATCAGAGGAATTTGCCTTGTTTAACTGAAGTTCTAGGGGATAAATCTGACTGATCAAACCATCAGAGTAAGTATTGACAATATTTAATAAATTTCATCTAAATATCTAGAAATAGAGCTAAAAGCTTCAATAAGTTCAGCGTCGTTAAACACGAAATCATCATCATCATTCAATAAGTTCAGATCGGTTATCAATGGAAAGCGACAACATGAAGTCTCTTTCATAACAATACAAGAACAGATCAGCCACAAGATGTGCGCAATTCCTACCCATCGAAATACCCACAATTTGTCTAAATAACTTAGTACCGAATCTAATATAAATATTGTCAAGTAGAAAGGTGTGGGCATCACACAATCTCTGGCATGACCAAAGTGTATAATTCTTAAGTTCTTTAGAAGTGAAAAATGCATTTCTGACATTACATGCAAGATAGAGAGAATCTTCTCTGTCGACCACCCTGGTAGTGTAATCCAGTCCTTAGGAACAAACTCCGCATTGAGGCTCCATGTGCAATTTGGTTACAATAGGTCGAGTAGTTTCAGAGGAGATGCCGTTTGAAAATGGTGACGACGCAGACATGGACGCATAGGACAACGGACCATTGTCTATACTATAATCTCCCCGGAGCCTTCGGCCGGGGTTGGCTAAGAACAAACTTTCATTGAATGAACAAAAGGATGTACTTACTCTGAGTTGTTAAGTTGGCGCATGATTGTTCGTGACATATTGTGTAATCAACCGGGTCACCGATACAATAGTGACCATACAAAGATGGGGCAGGATTGGTACATGTTCTGTGCCTCTTTCTGACACCCTCACCGCATGAAACAGAGCAACCTTCCCATGGTGCCCAACTGCTCCATTTCCCATGAACTGAAATTGAAAAGAAAAAAACCAAATTGTGTGGGTCAGATATGATACACATTTATACATAACAGATATTCCATTTATATACATTTTCATTTCCAATTCAGGCGGGCGTGGATATATGGTGAAGTAGGAATAGGAAATGTAAGAGGGTGAGTCAATAAGAACAAGCCTAACTTATTTCTGGGTGAGGTCGATCTCTTCTTTTTCGATATAATTGCCCTAGAATGATACACTTTGACCAACGCTGTTCCAGTGCCATCACATCAGACCTAAAAAAGCCAGGAGCCTCTCCGATCCACTCATCAACTGCCGCCACGACTTCTTCGTTGGACCGAAATGACGACCTTGGATATCGGAGCAGGAAATAGTCGCAAGGAGCTAAGTCCGGAGAATAGGCGGGGTGCGGTATCATTTGAATCGGAATGACGTCTATTAAGAAAACCATCTACAATAGACACATGCCTCGGTATCAGAAGAATTTGCTTTATTTAACTGAAGTGGTGGGGTGGGGTAAATTTGATCAAGCATTCGAAATATTTATTGTCAATATTTATTAAATCATCAAAATATCTAGAAGTCGAGCTAAAGGCTTCAATGATTTCAGATTGGTTTTCAACGGAAAGGGACATCATAAAGACCCTTTCATGACAAAACAAGAAGAGATCAGCCACAAGGGGTGCGCAATTTGTACCCATCGTAATACCCACAACTTGTCTAAATAACTTAGTACCGAACCTTATGTAAATATTGACAAGTAGAAAGGTGAGTGTTTCACACTCTTTCTGACATGACCATATAGTATAACTTTTATGCTCTTCAGAAGTGAAAAAAAAACATTTCTTACAAAAACGGGGCCTCGGTATCAGAAGAATTTGCTTTATTTATCAGAAGAATTTGCTTTATTTAACTGAAGTTCTGGGGGGTAAATTGGGCTGATCAAATCATCGAAATAGGTATTGTCAATATGTAATAAATCATCCAAATATCTAGAAGTCGAGCTAAAAGATTAAATGATTTCAGATTGGTTTTCAGCAGAAAGGGACATCATGAGGTCTCTCTCTTAACACAAGAGGACCATGATGGCCCTGGATCGCTCACCTGATCCATAGAGTAACAAGTGGGCCCCGGGGAGGGCCATTATTGACCCCAGGGTTATAATGTGCATAATGTTGAGGGAGGTCTAAAAAGGTGAAGCTTCATACCAAATATCAACAAAAGACTCTAATTTGAACAATGTTGGCAAAGGTCCACTAGATGAAGCTACACAACAAATATCAAAGACCTGGGCCTTGTTTTTCAGAGAAGAAGATTTTCAAAGATTATCTCTATTATAAGTCTATGTAAAACCAAAGGGCACTGAGGCAGGGGCATTGTGGGCCCCAGCACTATAATTATAACAATCTTGGTAGGGGTCCACTAGCTGAAGCTTCATACCAAATGTCAAAGACCTAGGCCTTGTGGTTTCAGAGTAGAAGAATTGTCAAGATTTTCCCTATATAAGTCTATGAAAAACCAAAGGGCCCAGGAGCGGGGGCAAATTTGGCCCAGGGCTATAATTTGAACAATCTTGATAGAGGTCCACAAGATGAAACTTCATACCAAATATCAAAGACCTAGGCCTTGCAGTTTCAGAAAAGAAGATTTTTAAAGATTTTCCCTATATAAGCCTATGTTAAACCAAAGGGCCCCGGGGCGGGGGCATTTTTGGCCCCAGCACTATAATTTGAACAGTCTTGGTAGGGGTCCACTAGATGAAGCTTCATACCAAATAGCAAAGACCTGGGCCCTGCAGTTTCAGAGAAGAAGATTTTTAAAGATTTTCCCGATATAAGCCTATGTACAACCAAAGGGCCCTGGGGCGGGGGCATTTTGGGCCCCAGCACTATAATTTGAACAATCTTGGTAGGGGTCCACTAGATGAAGCTTCATACCAAATATCAAAGACCTGGGCCTTGCGGTTTCATAGAAGAAGATTTTTAAAGGTTTTCCCTATATAAGCCTATGTAAAACCAAAGGGCCCCGGGGCGGGGGCATTTTTGGCCCCAGCACTATAATTTGAACAATCTTGGTAGGGGTCCATAAGATGAAGATTCATACCAAATATCAAAGACCTGGGCCTTGCAGTTTCAGAGAAGAAGATTTTTAAAGAGTTTCCCTATATAAGCCCATGTAAAACCAAAGGGACCCGGGGCGGGGGCATTTTTGGCCCCAGCACTATAATTTGAACAATCTTGGTAGGGGTCCACTAAATGAAGCTTCATACCAAATATCAAAGACCTGGGCCTTGCCGTTTCAGAGAAGAAGATTTTTAAAGATTTTCCCTATATAAGCCTATGTAAAACCAAAGGGCCCCGGGGCGGGGGCATCTTTGGCCCCAGCACTATAATTTGAACAATCTTGGTAGGGGTCCACCAGATAAAGATTCATACCAAATATCAAAGACCTGGGCCTTGCAGGTTCAGAGAAGAAGATTTTTAAAGATTTTCCCTATATAAGCCCATGTAAAACCAAAGGGCCCCGGGGCGGGGGCATTTTTGGCCCCAGCACTATAATTTTAACAATCTTGGTAGGGGTCCACTAGATGAAGCTTCATACCAAATATCAAAGACCTGGGCCTTGCGGTTTCAGAGAAGAAGATTTTTTAAGTTTTCAGTGAAAAAAATCTATTTTTGGCTCCTGTGACCCATATGTGCAACGGACCGGAACCATTTGAACAACTTTGAAAGGGGACCACCTAAGGATCATTCCTGTGAAGTTTGGTCAAAATCCGCTCAGTGGTTTAGGAGGAGATGTCGTTTGAAGAAAAAGTTTACGGACGGACGCACGCACGCACGCACGGACGCACGCACGGACGACGGACGACGGACAAAAAGTGATCCCAAAAGCTCACCTCGTCACTACGTGACGGTGAGCTAAAAACAAAACCAGATCAGCCACAAGGGGTGCGCAATTAGTACCCATCGGAATACCCACAACGTGTCTAAATAACTTAGTATCAAATTTTATGTAAATACTGAGCCATCTCATCGGGGTCTGCATGACTTGCTGACGACTATTGTCTATCCATATTATTTACACGCAGCAGAATGGACGAGTCCGAATTCGGTGATGGAAAACTGTACTTCAGAAACTATGGGTGAAAGGATTAAAGATTTACCTGCCTATTTTTACAGTAGCAGATGTCATTTTCTTTTTTTTTTTTTTCTTATACATGCATTTCGTAAGAGGAGTCTAACTGTCGGTTTTCTTTTGCTCCAGCATTTCAGTGGTTTCTTGCTGTCGAGTCCTCACCGTTGTCTCACCTCTGTGGTTCTTTGATTTTTGTGTTCACGGAGATGTTGCACTGATGAGTTAGGAGGCCTTCATGCGGACTGAACAAAATATTTGTCTCAATCGCGACGGAAGTAAGGGCGAGGATTGTGGCCACGTAAAATCGATTTAAGCCCCGCAGTGGAAACCATTCCACTGACCGTTCCAAGGCGGTTCTTCTGTGGCGGTTTATTTATGTTGTTTGTTACTTACTGTGTGTATCACTTGTGTCTTTTTATTTTGGATGGCCATAAGGCCATTTTGTGGGAAAGTAACTGTCCTTATGGCCTTCCTTTGTTTAGGTTTCCATTATGGTCTGGTCGCTTAATGTGTGTGTTTCTTTCCCTTTGGTGTCTTTAATGGGTGGAGTAAGTTAATTTTATCGATTCCCTGATCTTTGTTATACTTCTACTTTTCACATTTCATGCGATTCGTCTGTTTTGTTTGTTTGTTTGATTTGAGGTTTAAAGTCCCCGTCAACACAATATAGGTCAATTTTGAGACGTTGCTTACATTTTTGTGGGACTCTTACCCAACACTGAGATGAAATGACATCTCAAGCCCTGCGTCCCAATGAAAACAAAAGGTTTTATTTGCATGGTCGTCCAACTCGCACCACTTTCCCTGGGCATGCTTAGAACCTCTAAGCGGTTTACCAGTACTAATGTGCGGTTGGTTTCAGATCTGCGTAGAAGCATCATGAAGCCCATTTATTTCTTCATGCCCCAATGGGTGGGGGCGGCGATTCGTCTGCTGGAGCTGATTCATATACAATGCCGAATCTGGTCTTCTCTTAAAAACGAGGAAAAATCTGAAAGTCGTCTGCTTTAAACTTTGTTTGACGCTTTAAGGATAAATAACACGCTTGCTTAGCTGACACTTCGTTGATATCCATTTGTATGTGTCGTTTGATCATTCATAGAATTTTTCAATTTAAACCAATGCATGTATACAAACATGAACGAGAAAATGTGCAAAAGTATAATTTGAGTGAAACTTCCTCTAAAACTGAATATAAGCCGGTCTACATTTTGTGCGGACTCACATGTCCATGGCGGTGAAAGTCAGAGGCATCATGAAAACGCGTATGCTAGCATAGAATGACAGCTTTAGAATCTGTCATTAAAATGCAATCGAGGTCTTTGCATTCTAAAAATCTCTTTTTTAGGATGTTAATACTTCTTTTTTTGACTCACTTTATTCATTTCGAAATGCAACATGTATTTCAAATTATATAAGTATACGAGCATGTTTTCTTTAAAATCTGCATAGCAACTAAACAATTGATTTTAATTCTAAATCTAATTATATCTAAAAGACATACCCGGACAATCTCTAAGGAAACATGAATGTACTTGAGTGTTGTTTCCCGAACAATGATCACCGCCGTGTTGTGGTGCGGGATTTGTACACGTGCGTTGCCTTGAACGTCTGCCTACGCCACACGTCGTTGAACATGACGACCAGGCTGTCCATTTGCTCCAGTCTCCATCCACTGTAATATTTCAGACCCCGTTATTAGGGGATATATATCTTCAAAGTGGTAAAAACTATTAAGAATTTCAATATCTTGTTGAATTTTTAATTTTACAATGGGTAGATCAAATCGACACATCTCAAAACACGCCTATATAATTTTGACCCCTTGGGCGCCACTTTTATTTAGAAAAAAAACTGGGTGCACAGGGGTAAACCTTATTTTTCTTATTTATGCTCTAAAATATGGATTGTGGGTACTATACACAATCTATATTTTGAGCAGAGATAATAAAATATCACTGTTTTTCATCTTAAAATTTTCGATTTGTCGGCAGTAAAATATACAATGTATTTATATAGGCATGATTTCCTAAGAAGAGAACATGAAACCTTCAAAAGAAAAATCCAAGACGAGCCACAATCACAAGACGAAGCCAACCATTGCCATACCGAGTAAGAGAAAAATCTCCCAGGTAACGAGCACCACGACAAACCCTCAACAAGCGGATCTATCAGACTCTATTGTTCTAATACAACAATCAGCAACGAAAGAACAATGTCAGAACCATCGCCATAGAACGGTTGGCAGCATAGCCTAGGGAGAGCTGGTGCTTAAAGACCGCTCGTTGCCCACAGATCCTCGACCTAGGTTCAGGTGTAATTCACAACAATAATCAAAACTATTCATTCGCATAATGGTTTTCTAACTGATCGGGGTGATAAGACTGCTAAAAAAGAATTAATAGCAATTTACCATAAAGTGCAACGCATTGCTTTGCTAAAATACAACAAAACAAACAAAGAAATAACAACACCAATATCGCCTGAGAACGGTTGGCAGCACAAGCCGCCAGCGAGAGACTTAAAGGCAATTACTACCGAAAAATCTTTACTATGGCTTCAGGTGTATTTCCCAACATTAAACACAAAATATTCAGCTTGCATAATGGTCTCCTAACTAAATCAATGCCTCATCACAGACATATATAAACCGCGTTAAATAAATAAGATGAAGCAAATACGACGGCTGCTGGCTGATTTCCCTAACACTGTTAGCCTGAGCTAGGAAAACCACTAATTAAACCATGGCGGCTAAAACGAAAGACAAAGCATCAGGACTCAACCAACGAATGGAACCTTTATGTTGTCCAGATACGTTGAGGTAGACTTGATCCCTTAAAAATGTCAGCTTGATTTTCACGTTAGACAGACATCGTGAAATCTTTCTAAAAGCAAAACAGAAACAAAATAGAAGTGGAGCTAATGATCAGGAATCGATACAATGAACCCACAGCTCCCATCAGAGACACCAAAGGGAAGGAGACACAAACATGAAATAACTACACCCTAATGGAAACATCAATAACGGAAAGCTAAAAAGATATAAGAACCGCCTTGGAACGGTCAGTGAAACGAATTCCACTCGAGGGGGGGGGGTGGGCTTAAATCGATTGTACCTGGCCACAGTCCTCGCCCTTACTTCCGTCGCTATTTTGACAAATATTTGTTCAGTCCGCATAAAGGCCTCCTATCTCATCAGTGCAACATATCCATGAACTAAAAAATCAAACAACCACAGAGATGAAACCAATCAGTAACGAGTGGGAGCACATTTAGTTCCCAGTGGAAAGCCAACAAATTGTTCTGATTAAAAATAACTAAGAGATATTGTACGGTCCTCCGTGGTCTAGTTGGTAAAAGCGATGTTTCTTGATTATTAGGTCCGTTGTCGCTGTAGTTCGGGCCTCGCTCGGGTCACATGTGAGACGCCATGTTCTGCAGCGGAAGGTCAGATGGGTTTTCTTCCTAGTACGCTCCGCTCAAAATAAGTGAAAGAATTTTAAAATGACCATTAACCAAAACAACATCAAAAAAAAGATAATGTCCAATAGATGAAGAGGAGACATATTATAATTTAAAGAAAATTCACAGGTGAAAAAGACTCGATTGTCATGACAGGCCAAAGAAGGTTCTTTCTCGCGTTGAAAACTAGTAACAAATGGTCATTCAGAGAAAGCCACAATCAAAGAACGCAATCACCTCTTTATAATTGGTATCACTAATTAATGCCTTGTGTTTTAGGTATTTCTCCTTAGAGTCCCTGGACTTGTTGGTAATCATAGCCACCCAGGCTTGATGTTTGCAAGACACTAGCCATAGCGTATCAACTGCTGTAGTGAACGGTGTCTAAGAAGACTGTCTAGTTCTCATGGATTCATTGAACTAAATTCCAGTGCATTTAAATGGCGCATTTACATGTGTACGAGCATTGCGGAATGTTTTTGCTGGCATCCAGTCTCTCTGGCACGTTTTGCCTTGTCGACGCTGTGCGGTCTGAATGCGCATGTTAATATTGCTGAAACACAAGCCTGTGCTCTGTGCAAAAAGCAGTGCATTTGCCACATACAGTGTAGGTATGGTCAAAACTAGCTATCCAGCAGAATTATGAGCAAGGAATATTAAAACAGGATTACTGTGTTGTGCATACTTTAAATCATTTACAATTCTTTATCAAATTATCCGAATGATATCAGTGGGTTTGGCATGCATACCACACATAAGATTTCAATGCCGTTTAGAGTTTTTAAGAAACAAATAAAGATTCAACTAATGGTCATGGACATGCATTTGAGGAAATTTACACGTATAAATAAGAAAGAAAATTTCTATCGGAGCATTGTTTCTATCAAAACTGATTGTATATACCTACTACACTCTGGGCATTTATTGTCCTACTTTTTGTACTTTTCATAATTCAACAGAAATTTAAGTGTTGCATGAAGGCAGTACCATTTTATTGAGCAGTGATGGTTTGTTTCTTCTGCAAACAAATTTTTCAAGGATTTTAATAACCGTAAAAGCAAAAATTGTAGTTTTGACGTTTGCCAAAATAACCATTGATAAACATGGAAATGAGCTGTTTCTATTTTTTTTTTTTTTTTTTTTTGGTGTCTGTGAATGTGTGGCGGCCGTAATAAATCTCCCTGCCCTACATCATAGTGTAGTTTATATTTTCTTGTTCTTTGGGATGATTGATTCCATTGTGAAATTTTGAAAATATTTAAGGGTCACTGGTGAGGCCTAAATGGCTGAAACTAGGTAGCCTGGCCCAGAAAACATGTACACTCCATATTTTCCAGTTATGTGGTGTTTTCCTTGCTTTCAAAAGATAACACTTTCTACATTATATTTAACATCACTTCAGCTGGTGTCAGGGAATGTGTGGCGGCCGTAAAATGTCTCCCTGTCCTACATCACAGTCTAGTTTATATTTTACTGTCTAAAACGAATAAATAAGAAAGAAATGACATTATTGAATTTTGAAAATATTTGAGGGTCACTGATCAAGCCTAATTGGCCGCAACTAGCTAGTCTGGCCCAGAAAACATGTGCATTCCATATTTTCCAGTTCTGTGGAGTATTCCTTGCTTTCATAGGATAACCCTTTCCAGAAAATATTTTACATATAAACGTTTAAGACCCGGTGCATTGCATTTGCGTTTGGTTGATAAACATGTTGTCAACAGGCTTAGGTAGGTTTTAATTCTGTTTTCATATTAGATTTGGTCACAAAAATATATAACTATATTAATGAATATGCAAATAAGTTAATTTGCATATTGAGATACCAAAAAGTGTAAATATGCAATCAAACTTATTCGCATACTCATAAAGATAAATTCCGCTGGTTTAAGGCAGAAAGTCACAGTTTCAGTTTATGTTAGAAGAAAGTGCACTGTAATGGTGAACCGCGGCTTATGTTTAAACCTTTACAGGAAAAGTGTGGTTAAGTAGATTCTAGAATGGCCCGCTAGATATAACCTTAAATGTGATTACTAGTCCGTTACATTTCAACTTAGAAATAAACAAATGCTTTAAGCAGGGCAACAGCTAGTTTCTGGCAAAAGCATGCACATTGTACTGGTTAACCACTTATGGATTAGCCTATCTAGAAAAAGTGTGATCAGATAAACTGAATGGCTCGATACGACCTAAATAGTGTTAACTTGACGTTAAATATGTTCTAGAAAGGGTTATCCTTTGGAAGAAAGGAATACACCACAGAACTTGAAAATATGGAGTGTACATGTTTTCTGGGCCAGACTAGCTAGTATCGGCCATTTAGGCCTCATCAATGACCCTCAAATATTTTCAAAATTCAACAATGGAATCAATGATCCCAAGGGACAAGAAAATATAAACTACACTATAATGTAGGGCAGGGAGGCTTTTTACGACCGCCATCCATTCCCAGACACCAGCTGTAGTGACGTTAAATATGTTCTAGAAAGGGTTATCCTTTGGAAGCAAGGAATACACCATAGAACTTGAAAATGTGGAGTGTACATGTTTTCTGGGCCAGACTAGCTAGTTTCGGCAATTTAGGCCTCATCAGTGACCCTCAAATATTTTCAAAATTCCACAATGGAATCAATGATCCCAAAGGACAATAAAATATAAACTATACTGTAATGAAGGGCAGGGAGACTTTTTACGGCCACCACACATTCCCAGACACCAGCTATAGTGACGTTAAATCTGTTCTAGAAAGGGTTATCCTTTGGAAGCAAGAAATACACCACAGAACTTGAAAATGTTAAGTCTGACCAAACGGAAACACAAGATGACAGTACAATGCGGTACCATTTTCATTATAAATTCAATACATATTAAGATATGATCAGTTTACTATGCATACTACCTTTGCTTAAAATGTATTTTCGTATTATGGGTTGCTATGGAAACAGCTGGTAAACCTCCTATGCAAAACTTAAATTGAATGTAATATCAGTTTTCATACTTCTTCGACTATGTACTAAGATATTATAAATGTTATTTTTTTTTATAAATACCGTGTCTGCAAACATTTTTTTTTTTTTTTTGTTTTAAATTTCTACACTGTGAATAGAAGTGGAGGCAATGATCAGGAATCGATACAATTAAAGGCATTTATTCTTGATTATTGAGGACTATCAATTCATTACATAATATTATGTAGCCCTCAGTGCTGGCTATAGAGAAGTCCCCTGTCTGCAACAGGTAAGGGGCCTTCTTGGGGAAAATCAATAATTGACTAACTGTTAACTACAGTGTACCTTATTGATTTTCCCTTTTAGTGCCTCAGTCAGGGGATTCAACAGGAGCTACTTATCACCCTATTAAAGGCTGCCTTTGATCTGCTATAGACAGTATATCACAGGGGGCAATAAAACAATTATGAACACGGTGTGTCCTACAGTCTAAGAATAAATGCCTTTAACCCACAGCTCCCATCAGAGACACAAATGGAAAGGAACACAAACATGGAACAACAGACTCTAATGTAAACATCAATAGCGGAATGCCAAAAGGGCAGTTACTTTCCCACAAGATGGCCCCAATAGGCTAACCAAAATAAAATAATATAAGCGACACAAACATCCAAAGACAAACCATAACAAAAAAAAACCGCGACAGAAGAACCGCCTTGGATAGGTAACGGAAACGAATGGGGGGGGGGGTGGGGCTTAAATCGATTGTACGTGGCCACAATCCCTACTTATGATGGTAATGTATGACATTGCTCTTATTTCTAGAACAAGAGCTAACTGGTTTTAAATTGATGAGATGCCTCTGTCGAGTATCAAACATTTGCGTTTTATGCATAACGTGTTTGTGTGTATTGGAGTTTAACGACCCGGTCAACACTATTTATGTCATACTGAGCCGGTCAATTTACCTATCCACACTTTTCCTTGGTAGGCTTATAGTTAAGCGGTTAACAGGTACAGTGCACAGAAACTGACAACTGCCCTTTTCGAATCAGCGGAAAGGAGAGAATGACTGTAGAAAAGATTTCATGATCAATCTGCACGAAAGAATGTTGCCGACTCCGGCAGGTATCAAACCTGCGCCCTCCTGATCACCAGTCAAACGCGCGTCCGACTGAGCTACCGAGGCTGGCTTTATGCATAGCTAGAACAAAAAATACGGTTTCTCTTATTAACTTCAGTTTTCGCTATAGGGTGGAGTTTTCATGGATATTGATCACACGTTACTCTTGTTGACGTAAAGGTGTGTGTGTGTGTGTGTGTGTGTGTGTGTGTGTGTGTGTGTGTGTGTGTGTGTGTGTGTGTGTGAGCCTTTTTTTAACTTTTGCAGGGGGCTTCGGATGATCTTTTTGTTGTATTTTTTTTGTCTTCTTTTTTGTGAGTGTGTATGTGGGGGGGGGGGGTGTTGTTTTTGCAACATTCTTTTTCCACACTTTCCGTCATTTTTACTCGTCGTAAGGTATTTACAATAGTAGCAATGCTTTGAGACAAACATGCAGCAACTTGGAACATAATTCAGTTTGCATTCATCAGTTAACTAATTCTTGTACATACCTAGTGCACAGAGTCCACAGAATTTCCGACAAACGAGCTTAGCACGATTTACATCAGAACATAAGTTAATCACTTTAGATAGCTGAGAACAGTTAGTGAATGGATCGTCAGTGCAGTTTTCTGGATTATTCATGGCTGAAATACACGACAGAAGAAAACACAACCCTCAGTAGGACATCATGGTGTGAAATGGTGCATTACTTCATGAATACAAAACAGACGTGAAGGCAATGATCAGGATTCGATTCATCTACCCAACACCTCTAATCACAATCGACGAGGGGACATTTTTGCTGATGAAAATATGTGATTTCTTCTTTTATTATTTTAGCTGCAAAAAAAAAAAAGACTTCGAGTTCTCATTCGAACCGCCTCATTAGGGTCGTTCGCACGAGTATCCATACTTTATGTTCTTAAGTCTCACAGTAGTTGTGCTGTTCATATATTTATACAGTTATACATTTAATTGTCACTAGCAAAAAAGTCTCGCCAATGCGTACATGTCTTAAATTTTATACATCCTGCATCTGATTGAGGACAAAAACATGTAGTCATCGCGCGTGCTTCACGCATGGCGCGATATTGGAGTCCGTTGTTCGCTATTGGTTCTTTCGTTCGTCAACAATTTACGTTCACCCTAGCTCTGGGAGACTAACTGTTGGTTTTCTTTCGCTCCAGCATTTCAGTTATTACTTGCTGTCGCGTCCTCACCGTTATTTCATCTCTGTGGTTGTTTGATTTTTGTGTTCTCGGAGTGATGCACTGTGCTGAGTTAGGAAGCCCTCTTACGGACTGAACAAATTAATTGTCTTTATCGCGACGGAAGCAAGGGCGGGGACTGCGGCCGCGTAAAATCGATTTAAGCCCCGCTCCCGTTCCAGGGCGGTTCCTTTGTCGCGGTTCTTTTATAGTGCGTCTTTGAATGTATGTATCGCTTATATCTTTTTTTGTTTTTGGATAACCAATTAGCCATTGTGTGGGAAAGTAAATAGTTCTTTTGGCTTTCCGCTATTAGTGTTACCATCAGGGTCTAGTTATTTCATGTTTGTGTTTCTTGAGAAATGGCCTCTTATTTCTTTTCAAGAAAATAGCAATTCAAAGATTTTTTTTCTACTCTATAAGTAGGCAAGTTAAAATAGCATTGAACCTCAAACAAATTCCTTCAGAAGGGTTTTCACTATTTTCCAAATAAGTGAGGTGTCCTGATTTACAGGAAAAAAATCCCCAAAAATATTCCCTGGCGAAATTGATTTTTTTGTGGGGAATTGTTCGAAATTTAAATAAAAATCGCCAAAAACAGGAATTTAATTATAAAAATTTCATTAAATTATATCAAATTTATTTAAATAGCTAAAAATAAGCTAACTGTTGTCAAGTAGTGATAAAAGAAGTTTCAGCTTTATATGTGTACAGAAAGTTGTCTTTTTTGGGTAAAAACTTGGAAATATTGACAAAAAACGCAGAAAATGGGAATACATTTTTAAAAAGTTACTGGTGTGGATTCTTGAAAATGTTTTGATGTTAAAAGTTATATATGTGTACAAGTTAACTACAGGAAAAAAAAATAAAATTTTTATATGTTTAAAAAGTTCCATTTTTCGGGGTATGAAAATGCACATGTTTACATAAAAAAACACCCAAAATCTAGTATTTTCCGGTCAAGTAGAAATTACATTATAGAAATAAATTGTATGATGTCGAGCTAATTTATATAGCCAGATGTACACTGACTATATCAAGTAGCTCTCAAAAATACTTAAATCCTTCAGCTTCGTGCCTGCACAGCAATTTGACTTTTTAAAGGCAGAAAATGTAAAATTTTGATTAAAAAACATGGAAAATAGGAATATGTTTTTTTTTAAAAGTTAGTTGTGAGGATTCATGAAAATTTTTAATGTAAAAAGTAAGATATCAGTTAACTACAGGAATAAAATAAATTTTTAGATATTTGAAGAGTCAATTTTCCAAGTAGGAAAATACACATTTTTACACAAAACCCTCAAAATCCATTATATGCCAACAGTAACACTATACTACTTAATATAGGGCTCTAACAATATACAAAATAGTACCGTCTTGTGCACTTTAACTTGTCTTTCACTGATCATTATTATATGTCCTGCAGGAAGGCATTCATATATATATAAATGCCAAAAAAAATACATACACGTTCTGTTGGATCATGAACCATCTTATATTGTGCAAAAATGTTGTTTATATCCAACAAAATACTGTTTTAAACCCAGATACCACGGCCCCCGCCCATTGGGGCTTGAACAAATAGATGGGCTACATGATGCTTCCACGCAGAGCTGAAACCGACCGCACACGAGTACTGGTAAACCGCCTAGAGGATCTAAGCCTGCCCAGGCAAAGCGGTGCGAGTCGGACCTTCATGCTTATAAACCCTATTGGTTTCATTAGGCGACAGAGAATGAAATGTCATTTCATCTCAATGTCGGGTAAAAGTCCCACAAAATTGGATGCATCGTCTTCAAAATGACCTATACCGTGTTGACGGGGACGTTAAACCTCGAATCAAACAAAAACCCATATACATTATTTGTTGTGATGATTTATTTGTCAAATCCACTCTTGTCTAATATGTGTAATTTCTTAGCTATATAGCAGTTATGCTTCAAGCCAACATGCCCATTTGGAGACAAAGAAGAAATGCATAAAACTATGCACCAAGACTCAGAAAAATATGTTCACTTTTCTATGATAGAAGCCATCAATTTTTTGACAATCACAAAGACCAATAACAGAACAGAAGAACAGGAATTATAGAAGAACATGCAAAATGTTACCAGATCGGAAGCAACACTGAGTTAACTAAATCCATGTCCAAACTATAGTAGACCTGTGTTTCACCCTGGATTAATTGTTCTTGTATAGTGAAGTCTGGGCAAAACAATAAGGAAATTAAAAAAAAATGGTACGTGGGACAGGGCAACCATCCAGCAGCTGGAAATATGTTTCCTTTCCTTCTTATCCAATAACATTTTATTAATAATGTTTTTAGATAAATATTTTGCATTCAAAATCAAACCACAAACTCTGCAAAACTAAAAGCTTGATTTAACAATATCACTGTGTATCTCGCCATAATCTAACATGAATAAGGACAACAGCAGCAACAAATAGCATTTTCTGATTATTTCTAAAAATATGCAACAAAGTTACTCAGTTAACATACTTATACTTAATACTGGAGGAAGGAACAGTCAAACAGTTTTAAAGCAAGAGAACCATGATGGTCCTGCATGTATATCCCTCATCAAAGCTAACATATTTGCATACTGAATATTGAAATTTCACATGAACTTTTACAGTTTTGTTTAAATTTCATCTCCAAGAGTGGCAATGTGTCCTGTACTCAATACCGTTTTTGACAAGCAGTGCTTAAATTTAGACCATTTAAGGACAACAAGGCACACCAATTAATCTCTACACCACTGATTAATTTGAACAACGTTGGTGGAGGGCCACCCAAGGAACATTTGTGTAAAATTAGGGTAATGCAATTCTATGAAAACTTTTTGAGATCACCCGAGGATTTACACAGTTTAGTTGAAACCCTTGCAGTAAAGAAATTGTGAATAGATGGACGGATGATGGAAATGGTCCCAATTACATGGCATGAGCACCTTGATAAAGGTTAACTTGATGTAGCTACACGTGTTTACCAAATATCAAAGGTCCTGGGCCTTCTAGTTTCAACGTTGTTTTAAAGCTTTTCCCTATATGAGTCTACGCAAAATAAGTGACCCCCCTGGAGTTGGGCCATTTTTATTCCTGGGCTATAATATAAACAATGTTGGTTGAGCAATATTATATAAAGGTATACCAAATATCAAAGGCCTTGGCCCTCTGTTTCATCTGGGCCTTCCAGTTTCACAAGAAGATTTTAAAATGTCTGTGTAAAACAAGTGATTCTGAAGGCGGGGCCCTTGTTGATAACAGTGCTATGATTTGAACAATCTTGGTAAAAGTCAACTAGATGAATATACATACAAATAGCAAGGACATACATTTTTTATATTTTTCCCTATATGAATCAATTTTTAATAATCTAGACAAAATTCACTATCTGAAGCTATATTTACCAAACATAAAAGGCCCGACCCTTCCATTTTCAGGCAAGAAGATTTTTAAAGTTTTCCAATATGGTTCAATGTAAAACAAGTGTCTTGGAAAAAGCTACATACGAAATCTCTAAGACCTTACAGCTTTATACACGATGATTTTAAAGATTTTACTTATTCTCCTTTTTTCTGCCATGGCAACAAAAGCTGCATGGGATGGAATTCTTCGAACAGCAGACCCCAGTGTGGGCCAATTGGTACCTCGCAGCTATACTCTGGGCAATCTTAATTGGCAGAGATCCACTAGCAGAGGATACCTATTAAATATCAAATGCCAAGATCGTCTAGTTTCAGAATGTGGGTTCATGTAAAACATTTGTATCACCAGGGATGGGTACACTTTTGACCCCAAGGCTATGATTTAAACAATGTTGATAAAAGCTGCTTGCCAAACCTAATAAAATAACTTCTTGTTCTGGTTTCGGATAAGTAATCTTGCTATTTTCCCCGTTTTTGTTGCCATGACAATCAGAGTTGCATGGAATGGATTTTTGAATAACTCTGAACAAGATTTAGTGACTTAAGAAATGTCATTTAAGAAAATTGAGAACAGAAGGGCAGACGGATGACAGTGACGACCATGGACAGTGACCAGTTACAATAGATTCCCAGAAGCCTTAAGCTTATGAAAGCTAAAATATATAATACATGTTCATTTTTATGTTTTTTTTTCTGTAAAAGAATTATCTTTTTACCCTGAAAAGCTAAAAAAGCTATGTTTTCAAAAGCCTTTACCAGATGCATGTATTAAAAATGTTCGTTTTCTATGTTTTTATTTCCAACAACCTTAGAAAACTTAACATATCTGTGAAGGTATGAAGTTGAAGCATTTAATAGCTGCTTCGAAGTAGTTTGCGCATATCTGGTTATACAAACCAACTCCACGTCAGACATGTATATACTATGAAATTTTGTTAAGTAATTCCTACATGTGAAAAAAATATGGTAGTTTTCGGTAAAATTCAACATTTTCATCGCCTGAAAAATGACACTTTATAAACATTTCAAAATCTTTCTTTGTTTCTGTAGTTAACGGTTATCCATATGTAACATTTTTGCATCAAAACATTTTCAAGAATCCTCACCACTAACTTTTTACAAAAACATTCCCGTTTCCCTAGCTTTTTTTGTCAAAATTTTGATTTTCTACCTTAAAAGGCAAACTTCTGCGCAGGCACAAAACTGAATGTTTTTATAGCTACTTGAGAGCAGTTAGTGCACATCTGGCTATATAAATTGGTTAGACATCATACAACACATTTTTATACTGTTGTTGCTACTTGCCCAAAAACTAATGGATTGTGAGTGTTTTATATAAAAATGTGCATTTTACTACCCCACAAAAATGATTTTTTTTTAACATATAAAATTGTATTTTTTTTTGTCTGTAGTTAACTTATACACATATATAACTTTTTACACCAAAACATTTTCAAGAATCCAATCTTGTCACTTTTTAAAAATTTATTCCCATTTTTTGCTTTTTTTGTCAATATTTCCAAGTTTTTACCCCAAAAAAGACAGCTTTCTGCACACATATCAAGCTGAAACTTCTTTTATCGCTACTTGACAACAGTTAGCTTATTTTTGGCTATTTAAATTAATTTGATATAATTTAATGAAATTTTTATAATTAAATTCCTGTTTTTGGTCATTTTTATTCAAATTTCGAACATTTTCCCCAAAAAAATCAATTTCGCCTGGGAATATTTTTGGGGATTTTTTTCCTGTAAGTCAGGACACCTCACTTATTTGGAAAATAGTGAAAACCCTTCTGAAGGAATTTGTTTGAGGTTGAGGGTCTTTTTGGGCTAAAATGACTGGCCTAAGTGTATGTTTTTAAGAACATGTAAGTTCTAATCCTCTCTTTGCTCCAAATATGTTTTCGTTTTAAGGGTATGTACTTTCTAATCATTACTTTGTTCCAAGCATGTTTTCAAATTAATAAATGTAAGGTCTTTTCGTTTCTCTGTTAAAACATATGCTTTTATTTCAAGACTATCTAAGGTTTGATGATTTCTTTGCTCCAAACATATGTTTTCTTTTCAAGAACATGCACATTATTATCATTCTCCTTCCAAATATAGGTTATCCTTTCAAGAACCTGTAAGCTCCTATTATTTATTTGCTAAAAACATAGGTTTATTTTTAAGAGCCTGTAAATTCTAATTACGCCTTCGCTCACGAATTCAATGAACCATAAAATGTAGGTCAGGGTCAAATATGGACACTTGTATTGATGTTGTCATCCGTAGATGAAAGTTTGTACAAAGTATCATTAACGAAGCGCTATAATTCCTTAGGAATGGACTTTTTCGTTAGGGTGACATAGAAGTGAAGGCAATGATCTGGAATCGATACAATTAACCCACACCTGCCATCAGAGACACCAAAGGGGAAGAAACACAAACATGAAATAACTTGACCCCAATAGAATCATCAACAGCGAAAAGCCAAAAGGACAGGTATTTTCCCACAAAATTGTCGATTTGTTATCCAAAACAAAAATATATAAGTGATAAATGCATTCAAAGACAAACCGTACTTATTCAATGAAAACGCACCACTTTAAGAATTTTGATTTCTTTAGTTTAAGGTAAAAAGGATTGACTTTTTCAACTGATAAATACGGTATTGTAAATTGTCACTGAAGCATGAGTTTTTTTTTTGACACGAATACTGTGTGATTTTCATGATGTGCATGTGCACGTGCAAAAATGAAAAAATTGCATAATTTTCATAATCAAGATATTTTTGGCACTTTCTTTACTGTCATTTTAGGTCCGGATTCTTTACGTTAAAAAGCCAGCAAAACATTTCATGACCACAAGCCAATTGGACGTCTAAGTAACGTCGATCGTCATCGCGCCCTCGGTATGGTTGAAGGTGGGCTTTTGGCTTTCGGCTATTGATGTTTCCATTAGGATCTGTTGTTTCATGTTTGTGTTTCTTTCCCTTTGGTTCTCTGATGGGAGCTGTGGGTTAATTGTATCGATTCCTGATCATTGCCTCCACTTCTATTTTTCATACTGCCTAGTTGCACAGCGCATGGGGTTTTCGCACACTACTATTGCTTGATTGGTCGAAAGGCACAACGCTACGGGGTCTGTGGACGATAGACAATGCCCTGGATTTGAACGTTTTACTACACGTCAGCAGGATCGGTACACTGTTTTGAGTCATTTGCACGATCGATTCAGGAAGTCTGTGGAAACTGCCCAAGAGACAGTGGGAACCCATAACCTACGCGTAAGTGCCTTAATTGTACGGCGGCGTCTCCAGGAACGCCGTATTTCTAGTCATAATCCGTATAGGGGGAACGTTTTGACGGCGGAACGTCGAATATGTTACCTTAATTGTTGTCAACAGCGTATTCGATGGACACAACAGCGTTGGCGTGGTGTACTGTTCACGGACGAGTCTCGATTTGTGTTGAAATATTTGATAGGCGGCGTAAAGTATGGTGTCGACGTGGTGAGAGATTTCAAATCTTTTGTGTTAAACAGATGTCTCGTTCGGTTGGTAGTAGCATAATGTTTTTTGTTTTTTTTTTGTTTTTTTTTTGGGGGGGGGGGGGTCTCATGGCGCCACAAAACTCAACTCATCGTTGCTGATGCCAATTTGACGCCGGTACATCATGAAATCTTAGAGCCTGAGGTGGTACCGTTTGTACGCAATAATGGTGACGTTACGCTTTTCGAACAGGACAATGCATGTGCTCATTCTGTGAGGCTAACCATGGACTTTTTCAATCAAAATGGTGTGCATGTTCTTCCTTGGCCTGCGTTTTCGCCAAATTTAAACCCTATTGAGAACCTTTGGGACTAGCTCTGAAAACGTGTGTACAGCCGACGTCATCCGCCAATCAACCGTCAGCAGCTTGCCATGGCGCTACAGAAAGAATGGGACACTATCACACAAAACCAGATACAGCGTTTAATTCGAAACATGAGGCGTCGATGCCAAGCAACACTTGATGCTAATGATTGACAAACCCGGTATTAGGATATGTGATTTTGACTGTTCGGGTGTGTGGACTTATTTGAGTCTCCGTATCTCTGCATCCAATGAAATGCTGCAACCCTGTAGTGAGTCCGTGGATAAGTTAGTGATAATTCATAAAACGTGATCAAATGCTTGAAATATTTGAATCAATTAAAATTTGAGGTATGGTACTAGTGGTGCCTTTTCATTGAATCTGAGTATGTAACAAAAATAAACCGCGACAGAAGAACCGCTTTGGAACGGTCAGTGAACCCTGGTTTTCGCTGCAAATATGTAAAATTGTGTCTGTTAGTAGCACCCCGAATATTACGGAGTAGATTTCATTCTTATTGTTTCAAATGTTTTTTTTTTGTTTTTTATTTTTGAAAACAAGGCTTGAAATTTCATCTGAATCTTGTGCCAGCGGTCGACTCAAATGAATCATCAAGCCTTGTGTCCTCTGCACATAAGAAAAAGCAGTTGAAAATGTTGTCTTCTCATTGCGCGTTGTTTTATTAACGCTTGTCCTGCTGAGCCCGGATATGTCTTGTCTTTCAAACAATGTAGATCCAGATAAGATTACTGCTGAAGAAGCCATCTGATCAGGATCTTCATTGTTTGTCATTCAGTTTGTGAATTTGTTGCAATTATTTCAGTTTATGATTTTTTTTTTGCATCAAGAAATCTGATCGGTTGATAAGCAGTGGTGGGTGTGGCATATATGAATATTCAGCAGGTCAAGGGTTAAGGTTACCTGGAATATGCTTTACTTCACACAATTCGTTGTTACAACCGTTCTGATTACAACATTCAAAACACTGGTCAGGCGTTGATCTTCCGACGATGGTAAAGTCGTGGTGATCAGGACAACGCTGCGGGATAATGAAACCATATAATGCTATTTAATTATGTCTCTCAAACAAAGTTTTTGCTCCGGTTCTTATTATTAAGTCTACCAAACAAAGGTTTGCTGCGTTTCTTATTATTAAGTTTTCCAAAAAAGAAGTGGGGGCTACGCTTCTTCATCTTCTTCGTCATTACGATAGCATACCTGTGCGACATAGGGCATTTTCCACATCTCCAAAATGGATACTTTTCTGATGAAAATTAGGGATATTTATTTATACTGCAAACACAGGTTGTGGGTGCTCGTTATAACCGCATAATTTCTGAAAGTTTTGCAAGGGTGTTTCAAAGGTTCCTCCCGGGGTCTCCCGGGATGTGCCGTGAATATTCCTTATTTATTTTTACTGCAAACATAGGTTATGTGTGCTCGTTATGATCGCCTAATTGAGGCGTTTCTAACGAGTACCGAAATCTATGTCTTGAAGCAGAAATAAGAAAAATAATATATACGCAAGGAATCCCAGTTTTCTTTACATTCTTCTTCTTCTTCTTCGGATGACTACTCAGTAACCACTGAACGGATTATTCTGAAATAGTAGGATATGATAGGTATGGATATGAAGATGGGCAAGATGGTTTTAAAATGCAAATTCCTGGATTCAATACATGCAAAATAAGCCCAAATTTTTTCCGGAGAACTTATCAGTAACCGAACGAAGGATTTTTCTGAAAGCTTTGCAAGAGTGTTTCAAAGGTTCCTCCGGGGGTCCTCCGGGACGCGCCGGGGCCATGCAGCATCCCCTCCTTTCAGATCCCCATCCCTAAACCATATATATCTATGTGTATTATGAAAAGACGCATTCAGAGACAACTAGATTGCGATCCCCCGAGGTGTGCCGGTGCTTTTTTCCACCCTCTACTTCATTTAAGAAAAAGGTCATAACCCACCCCTAAACTAGATATATTCTGGTTCCTTATGGTAAAGTGCATGTAGCGACACCAACCTGGGGATCCGCCGGTAGCTCTCTGGCCAAGCCCCACCCCCTCAATTTCACGAAAAAGCCATGTATCTCAGACCCTTCATATCCTTACCCCTTCTTATTAGAGACATGCAGTGACATCAGCCTTGGGTTCGGGACCATGTCCCCACCCCTCAACGTCACTGAGGTTAGCTATTGTGATCGCTTTGTCTCCGTCGTTCATCCGTCGTCAGTTTTTTCTAATGACATCTGCTCCTTAACCACTAAGCACGTTTCAAAATAATTTTATTCAAATCTTTCTCTTATGGTCCTGCACAAAAATTGACAAAATCGCTCTGTTCCATTTAACAAGATGGCCGCCAGAGCTATAGAAAAAAAGGAAAAACCTTTAAACGACATCACATCCTAGACCAACGGCCATATTTCAAAATAATTTCACAGAAAACTTCCTTGTATGATCCTCTACCAAAGTAGCTAACATGGTTCTGCTCCGTTGAGCAAAATGACGAGCTGATTTAAAAATAGGAAACCTTTAAACGACAGATCCTCCTAGGCATATTGGCTGTTTTCAAAATAATTTCAAAGACATGGTCATGTGATGACTCTTTACCATAATTGCTAAAATCAGTTTTCTCCATTAACGAAAATGGCTTTCAGGGCTAACACAAATGTCTTGAATTCAAAATATTTTCACAAAGATGTTTCTCATGTGAAACTCTATCTAAATTGCTAAAATAGATCTGGCCTGCTGAACAAAAGGGCTGAAGGAGCTAAACATAAAAACCACGTTAAATCGACATCTCCGCATGATATTACAGACAAACCAGATTAACACCTTACGTAATGTCAACCCATGTGCATTATATTTCAGTCTTGTGCGTGACCCATTGTATTATGATGAATATCAAATCCGCTAATTAATTTTGAAATATAGTGCACTTGGGTTGACACTACGTAAAGGGTTTCTCTGGCTTGTCTGTAATATCATGCCATGCGACCCAATGCATATGACCAAAGTATCGTAAACCCATTGAATGAATCTTAGTTCTTACACTTCCAGTCATTGGATATGAAAAATGTTTGACCGTTATATTGATTTCCATGTATTCAATGTATACTGCGATACTATGTTCCATTATATTGAGAAGTGTTTAGACAGGTTACACGATGGACAAGGTCCGTTTCAATGTTTATATTTCCAGTGGTCAACTCTGGAAACTAATTTGAATGGTCATTTTTCATTTTATTCAAGCTTTTACATTAGATAATTGGAATTCAATCTAACTTAATATTAGTTTTATATTAGTTGAAATAAAACATTACTATGATACACACTCATGTTGATTATTCTATTAGGATTTAAACAATGATTAAGTTTTTCTCAAAATAAACAGTAAAATTCCAAAATTAAGACCAGCTTTTGGACTGTTCAAAAGTGGCCTTAAAGACCACTTTTGAACAGTCCCAAAGGTGGTCTGTCTCTATGAAACACTGGGTGTAGACTACACAAAGAAAGAATAATTGAAACCGTCTCAATAAGCTTGTAAAAACAGATTTAGTCTTAATTTTAGGTGGTCTTGATAGCGGAATTTTACATGTATTTGCTTTTATACAATATCTGATTTTTTTCGGCGCCCGCTCATTGGAGCTTGAAGAAATAAATGGGCTGCATGATGCGTCCACGCAGAGCTGAATCCGACCGCACACGAGTACTGGTAAACCACTTAGAGGATCTAAGTCTACCAAGGCAAAGCGGTGCGAGTCGGACCGTCCATGCTTATAAAACATATTGGTTTCATTGGGCGACAGGGCTTGAGATGTCATTTCATCTCAATGCCGGGTACAAGTCCCACAAAATTGGAAGCAACGTCTCAAAAATGGCCTATATAGTGTTGACGGAGACATTAAACATCAAATCAAACAAACAAACAGTACCTGATTGTCAAGACAGCCATAAGTAAATCTGGTTTGATTGCCATTGCTTTTGGTTCCATTCCTTTCGACATAACATTGCTGAAAGGTAAAAATATTCAGGTCACGTGTTTGAAAGGGAGAAGACTCAAATGTCTGCATTATTAACCATTACGAAAACACGCCTAGACAAATACATTGTAAATTTTTGCGCCGAAAAAAATGAAAATTTTAAGATGAAAAATTGTGATATTTTTCTTAAATCTGCTCATAATGTACATTGTGAGTACTCGTTAGAACCGCCTCATCGAGGCAGTTCTAATGACTATCAACAAACTATATATTTTTGAGAGCAGAAATTAGAAAATAAGGTTTATCCCTTAAAACCCCAGTTTTACTACATAAAAGTGGGGCTCAAGGGGATCAATATCATTTAGGTGTGTTTTCGTGATGGGCACTCCACAAACAGATGAAATATATTTGACAACGATAAAGTACTAAGAAAAGATGCGTAGGAATTGACATTCTGGCCAGACAACTGTCATGAAATGTCAAATCTAACTTTCTGTTGAAAGATACGAGTAAACAATCGTATAGTTTCAGCGCACAAGATGAATTATTTTTGGTATCCGCTGAAACTTTTATTGTATAATTTATTAAAGTAATTGATTAAAAGTAGTCCCGGCTCGCTACTGTGAAACAGTATAAATGGTATCATTCACCAGTGAAATGATACGATATCGAATCAGTAGTGTAAGATATAAGTTTTATTTGTTTTAGGTATACAAGGTTTAATAAAAATGAATACATTTAGTAAAAGGGCTGCAAGCACTGCATCATGCTCCGCCACTGCACTTATATCAAGCAAGTGCCATAACGCAATTGGGATCCTGTCTAAGGGAACTATCCTGTACTGTCAGTTTTTCCAGCTCCGTATATCACAGAATCCGTTAATTTTCATGTCTTAAAAGCCATAACGCAAACATAAGTAAAGCCCGACCTATGTTTTGTTTTGTGTTCAAAATGTCCACTTATGTTGCTTTACATTTTCGCAAGGCTACAAGAAAGTCACAGAAAGCATTTTCAAGTTAAAGAAAGGGCACAAGTGTATGACTAGGCTCACTGTTTGCAATGTTAAAAGGGTGATAACTACAAAATCAGATAAGAGTTATGATGCTTGTGTTCTGTATATTTTATCATGGGGATATACATTTGCATAAATTTAAAAATAAAAAAAAAAACAAATCTAAAGAAGTTTTCTAGTTACAGAGCAGAAACAAATATACTGTATTTTAGAAATATATTTATATTTTAATGAAAATGTTTGAAGGACCATTACACCTGAGGTAGGTTAGCCAGTGTAACAGTTCTTGTGTTATGCACCTCGTCTTATAATGACTTAAAGGGGGTCTTTCAATGTATAGGATATTTGCATTGGTTTCTGTCCACGCTTGGATTTTGATGAAATTATGCACAATAATTGCCTTGGGTATGACCATTATCATTACGATGCATTCACTTTTAAATTTTATTTTCGTAGTAAATTTATTACATATTTTATGAAGTCCACAACAGAGAGTACTCTAATATAAATTTGTCTACAATATTCAGAGTTTCATATATCTAATGCTGCTATGTTTTATGAATTTAAGCCATAGTTGGTGAGTTAGTTGATACTATGAATAACCTCATATGTATAGTAATAGTGGCTGGGCATTCAGTTTTCTTTGATGGTGTCCCCATATTTCAGCTCCTATTTTTGTATTCATTAAAATTTTATATGCATTTTTACGATGTTCCAATTTTTGTCAAGACACCGTTTCAGCATAAAAACTACCCACATATCTTAGGAACATGTTGATGAATTTTGATGGAAATTGAGGACCGGTAACATTGTGTTTTAACAGACTGAATACTGATAGCCCTGATTCAGCAAAAAATGTAATTATATGATTATCATGTTTTGGTCATGCTGTTTAATAATACTTTACTATTGCTTTCACTTTGGATGGCTATGGTATAGTATGGTTTGTGTAAGTAGTTCATAGCATAATTATAAGTATTATTTCAAAACATCCATTTCAGTAAATTTGCCCCTATGGAACAAACTATTTTGTTTACAGAACTATACCGCAAAGGTTTGATGACAAACGTCATCAAACGCACCCATATAATCATGTGTACAGTTTTCTGTCTGTCTTTCGTGTCTAATTTGGTAATGGTGCTAAGGTGATGTTTAGATTTAACATTCAAATCAACAACATATCAGTCACTTTAGATGTTGCTGCAGATTTTGTGAGATTTTTTATCCGACTCGAGATAAACGACTCTCAAGTCAAACTGTTGTTTGTTTATTTAACCCTAACTGTCCATTTAAAAAAAAAGGTTTACTCTAGGGAAAATCAATAACACTTGAGATTACTTTTCCTGGGTATTAAGTTTTCAGAATTTGTATCTGCATAGACACTAGCCAATCTATCTTTTTTGTATATCCCCTATGAACGAAATTAAACGGCTTCCTGAAGCTGTATTCCAAAGCCATTTGAATTTGCTTTAATTTAGAATTCACATGGTCGTACATTTGTCAGTGTTCCGAAACTTATGTGATCATTATTGTGTTGTCTGTATATTTGTATAGGTCTTTCACTTCATTTATCTATCTCAGCAGTTGTTGCAGTAATTACAAAACACATTATGTAAGATATCAAGAAGCATTTAAACTGTTTGATAATAATTATTCAATCTGTGAGTAGTTATCGCATTACTTATAGGATTTTAAATTATTTTCAGTAAATACATTGTGATACTTTTTCTGTCAAGACACTGCAATGCTCTTTCTTAGCTGAGAGATACATTGCACAGAAATGTAAAAAGCAAGCAAGAACAGTGCTTAAAAAACAGTGAACTTGCATTCAGCAGAAACATTCAAGAAGTGGTTGAAAGTTTTACAACCAGAAAAAAATACTAAAAGCTCGCTTCCGATCAATTAACCACTATATTGACAACGTAAATAAAAAAATAAGACACTAAAGAAACGTCAACACCAATGCAGAAAAGAGACATATTTATGCATGTGTACTATAAGGAAGGAAACTGTTTCTCTCCCTGTCTAATAGCAAAATTTCTCTAGGTCATTGGACAGCTTTATTTAAACCAAATATTCTGCGCCTCATCCATCTATGATATCTTTTGCAACAGAAACTCAATATCAGTGACATTTCGATTTTTGGAAATACTAAACAATAATTACTGTACCTTTTTTGTTAGGATAATAATCCAGCGTTCATAAAGACAGAATATATCTAAGGCTTAAGCTGGCCATGAATTTATCAACAGAACTATTTTTACTAGTAACAACAAACCACTGACTATTGCGTCCTTGCATACCAGCTTGGTATGGAAATGAAAATAATGCATCTCCTTGCCTTACACCTATTTGAGTAGCATGACTTATGCAAAGACATTAAATAAAGTTGCACATGTTCACAATAATTTTGCTGCTAATAAAAATGCAATATATGTTGTTAAGCCTAATTTGTTGATTAGAATACCTTATGATTTAGTGTTTTACTATCTACTATTTTGGATAGATCATAGTGTATAAATGACAGCAAAATATCAGAAATTCATGATATTTTATTAGTTTATAAGCTAGATCAGCTCAATATGTATTCATTTTGATTTGTATAATCTCATTTCTATTACGTAAGTGTTACGAATTGCCTTTTTG
This sequence comes from Lucinisca nassula, assembly GCA_963580285.1. Taxonomy (NCBI): domain Eukaryota; kingdom Metazoa; phylum Mollusca; class Bivalvia; order Lucinida; family Lucinidae; genus Lucinisca; species Lucinisca nassula. Next base: position 47,354,144 of record OY757027.1, read on the forward strand.
TAAGGTTCTTGGATGATTTAAATAAAATAGTAAATTTTGCAGAAACGACGTACATCCATTAAAGGTGTAAAATTACAGTGTTACCGGTTTCGGATTTTCATGAAATCTGGCATAGCCAACGAAGATACATATGACAAGTTTTCCTAGCAAAATGAAATCTTAATAAAGACTAGAACATTTTTATCTTAGGGATTGAATTTTGATAATTTTTTAAAATTTTAATTAAAAAAGAGATATTTGATAATTATGTTATCAGAAAAATGTAAACTTTAACTAATTCAAAAGGCTTTTTAGTATCAAAGGAATGCCTATGGAGTTCTGCATTCAATCCAGTTCACAGTTTTTGAAACTTAATAAAACAGAAGATTTAAGACGCACTTATTTATAGATAGACATCAGCTCATGGAGGGAGTCAGTTAGAGTGGCCTCCTGAGTCCTACTTTGATTTATATAATTTATTAAATACATTTTTATAGGTTGTATATGCTGAGTTATTAATATACAAAGTTTAAAGAAAAACATGCATGGCCACAGATGAAAGACCCCCTTTGTGTGAACTTTTGTCAAATTATCTGCAACGGTTTCTAACTTACAGAGCGGACACGAGTACAATTTGCAGAAATAGCTTATTTACAATATGTACTATGTTCAAAAGGTCGTAACTCCAGAAGTTGGACAGACAGAATAACAGTTCTTATATTCATCACATTGGCATGTTGCGCTTTACATTAATAAAAAAAATATCATGAAAATAAATCGAACGGTTTTCAATTTACAGAACGGACACGACTACATTGTAGAAATGGCTATATTCAACGTTCAAAGGCCAATAACTCCCAAAATAGGCAAACCAGACGTATGGTTTATATGTTTTGCACGTCGTCTTATGGTGCTTTACATCTGCATAAAGGTCCATGAAAATATCTCTAACGGTGTCAGAGTAATAAAGCGGACACGGGTACATGAAAGAAAAAATGTCTATGTTAAATTTTCAGAGAGCAATAACTGAAAAAAAGGAAAAGCAGAGTTACGGTTTTAATGTTCTACCCGTCGTCTCATGGTGCTTTGAATATTTGTGAAATTTCGTGAAAATACAATGTACCTAAAACAGTATCAAAGTTACGGAGCGGGCACGACACTGTGGGATGCTGACGGATTGACGGGCACTCAACATTTTGGAGGGAGGGTTAACGCTTTTTGTGGTGGGCCATAAACTTGTCGGGCTATGTCGAGAAGGCTTTAACTTTAACGGCAAAGGGTAGGAATTTACTTCTGTGGTCAAAAAAGAGACAGACATGCTCCTAAATATAAATTACTCGGGGTTAAAACAAGCATATAAAAAACAAATATCACATTCTTGACAAGTTCGTGTATGATTAACCCTTTTTGTACCTAACGGAATCTTCCACCTTATTTATAGCAGGAGTCCGTTTCAAAATTTAGGGGTGTCAGGTTGTGTTTTCTTCAAAAACTATCTGGAAATTGGCTGACCATTTTGCAAACAGTGTAGACCCTAATCAGACGCCCGTTCTGCGGTACCCGTTTTGGGGTTTCTGGTACAAAATGGATTAACAGAGTTTCAAACGCGTAGTCATTTTAAATGAAATTTTTGAACTCACCAAATGCTCGATTACGAAAATAAGCCTGTATAATTTTGCGCCCCCCCCCCCCCCCCACACACACACTAAAAACAGATTGTGGTTGGTCGTTAGAACCGCCATACCGATGCAGTTCTAACACGGCGAGGCGGTTCTAACAAGTACCCACAATCTATGATTCGAGAAGAAAAAAGTCGCAGTTTTTATCAGTTTTTTGTGGGTTTTTCTTTCATAATTTGGTGTTAAAAGTTTCATAGGCGTGTTTTCGAAAAGGTTTCATCAATTTGTTTTGAAATAGCTACTAAGCTGAGACCATCTATAAATTGCTTGTTAAGCCGGCGTCGGTAACTCAGTCGGATGCGCGTCTGACTGGTGCTCAGGAGGACGCGGAACGATACCTTTGGGCTCGGCAACATTCTTTCAAGGAGACTGATCATGAAACCTTTTCTATGGTCATTCTCTCCCTTCCGCAGTTATCAGTTTCTGGCGAAAGTGTGTGCACTGTACTGGTTACGGACAAGCTTGCCCAGGAAACGCGTGGATAGGTAAACTGACCGGCTTAAAAGTGACCTAAATAGTTTTGACTGGGCCGTTAAACTCCAAGAATTCTAATTCTCCATTTCGAGCGATTTGATTGGCTGAAATAAAAGTTTTATACTTCACTAAATTCCATGAGCAAGAATCTAAGCTTTGTTTCACACAGCGATAGGTAGCAATATATCACGACGTAAAAGAGCACGTTTAGAACCCGCGCGTTACATCATTGTTGTTTTTCTTGTTGGGTGCAGTACATTGGGCTCAGGCCTCATCATGCAGATTCGGAGGTGACTGGCACCGTGCACAATGATCAACAAATTAACTTGCGGATGAGTGTTATTATAATTTTATTCATCTATTTATTTTTCTGGCACTGGGAATTATAAATGAAAACACGTTATCACCGAAGGTTTTCCTGCCACTTTTTTTTTTTTTTTTTTTTTTTGCCATAACATCATAAAAATTGGACCAATAATGCATGTGCAGGTGATGCAAACCCTCAAATGTTGGTAGGTTTATTTACGCCTGTGGAGTTTATACGTTAAGTGTCATTTTGTCTGAATTGATGTCCCAAGTTTTAGGATCAGTACTGTTATTGTTTGTGTGGAATGTGTGTTCATAATGAATGTGTTCAATTAATATGTACTTTGTTAATTAACTATTAATGACTTTTATGCTTTGTTCATTGATTTGTATAATATTCTGAATGACAGAGATGGCCCATGATTGGTTTAATAAACATATTCTATTCTATTCTTGTAAATAAACGACGTCAACAGCGTTCGATTAAAAGATTGAAAACTATTGAAAACGTAAATGTTACAAGACAAATAAACTGGCTTTATAGACTTGACGTTTTGTTCGCTTAGCTCTCTTTCAAAGATGGCAGCTTCTAATTGGATAATCATTCCGCCGTCGCCATTGGTAAGTTCATTCTTAAGCTTTCGGAATAATTTCTAAAAAAAAAAAAAAAAAAAAAAAAAACGAAAATGTCATTTCGGCTGCATTTTTAATAATTCAAAGATATAGTTGGAATTATAAGAAATGAATGGATGGATGGATGATTTATTTAAAGACGTTCAACCCTAATAGGGCATATAGCGTCTAAAAAAAAATATATATTATGCATAAAATAAAGTAAGGTTAAAAATTAAAATCTTAATTATTACAGTTTGATAAAAAGTCCGGTTTCTATAAGAAAATTTAATATTTGGTAAGACTGTATGTCGTTAAAAAGTTCTTTCATCGTTGAAACGTGAAAATTTTTTGTTCGTATATGATGAAATTCTACACATGAAAGGAGAAAGTGTTTCACTGTGAACGGTTCGTTACAAGATATACAGAAAGGTGCTTGTTCGTTTTTTTTTTTTTTAAATATAGGAATGAGTGAGTCTTGTGTGTCCAATACGGCATCTTGTGATCTTTGTCTGATCTTTTCTATTGTAATTTGTGGAAGAGCATTTGTTATGAAAGTTAGGTTGTATTTTATTTAATTTATTGTTAGTTTCGTTTTCCCAAATAGATTGACAGTTATTCTTTATATACTTATTTATGTTTGATTTAAAATCTGAGAAAGGGATTTTTGAATTTGTTATATTTAACGATAAAGCCGATTTAGCTTCTATGTCGGCTAACTCATTTCCACGGATATTAACGTGTCTGGGTAGCCAGCAAAAATTATCTCCTTCGAGGTGGAAAGATGGTGATATTTTCGTAAAATTTGTTGAATCAAGGGGTTTCTGTGCTGTTGATCTTTGAGAAATTTCGATACAGAAAGAGAATCTGAATAGATGATAAAATATTTTTCGGATTGGTATCGAATATATTAGAGTGCAATATCGATTGCTTTTGCTTCAGCGGTAAAAATAGAGCTATTATCGGGTAATCTAATGCTGTCAGTAAAATTCGGACTAATGACAGAACAAGCAACTTTCTTATCTTGCTTCGAACCGTCAGTGTAAATGGAAATGTGATGTTTAAAATTATATTTGATTTCTAAAAATTCGTTTTTAAAAATATGTGAATCAACTTCGGATTTCTTATTTTTATGTAATTTGTGTTCTATAAAAGGGTTATCCTTTGGAAGCAAGGAATACACCACAGAAGAGAAAAATATGGAGTGTACATGTTTTTCTGGGCCAGACTAGCTATTTCGACCAATTAGGCCTCATCAGTGACCCTCAGATATTTTCAAAATTCCACAATGGAATCTAAAGTCTTAAGTCTAAAATTATCTTTGGATGATTTAATGTCCATGGTTCTTTTGATGGTAATAAGAACGATTGAATATTTTGGACATTAATATTGGCCTCTCCAAGTAAAGATCTGATTCTTAAGCCAAGAGGTTTAATAGCAGATGGTTTGTTATTATAAAATCTTTCATAGTAAGGGTTAAAACAGAGTCATATGCTGAATTGCGCGGATTTGCGGCTAACTTAGTAATATATTGAAGAGACAATTTCTCTCTTCCAATATAAAGCGATGATTTGTTTGATTCAGCATAAAGACTTTCCACAGGTAAAGTACGAAAGACACCAGGTGCTAAACGTAAACCTTGGTGATGTATTGTATCCAAAGATTTTAAATAAGATTTCCTAGCAGATCCATAGACAATGGAACCATAGTCCAATTTGGAACGAATTAAAATTCTATAAAGATTTAAAAGAACAGTGCGAACTCTTCCCCAGTCGGAACTGGACAGGACTTTCAGAATATCAAGAGCTTTTAAACATTTAGCTTTCAAAGCTTTGATATGGGGAACATAAGACAATTTGTTATCGAATAAAAGACCCAAAAACTTCGCCTCAGTGACGACTGGAATTTTACCGTCATATATTTTTAAAACTAGATCTAAATGCAACTTTCGAATTTGGCAGAAATGGACACACTGAGTTTTTGAAAATTTAAAACCATTTTCTGTTGCCCAAGTTTCTATATTATTAGACACCTTTGTAGTTTGAATTCAATGGTTTCCATATTTTTTGTTCGATAGAAAATTCCAAAATCGTCAACAAAAAGCGAACAATCAGGGTCCTTTACACATTTAACAATATTATTAATTTTTATGCTGAACAAAGTGGGTGATAAAATGCTACCTTGTGGTACACCTTGTTCTTGATCATAAATGTCTGATAATGTATTTCCTACGCGGACATTAAATGATGCCATATTTTCACGCGGTATCGTAGGTTTTATCAAGGTAAAATAATACAGCTACGACGTGTTATTTTTTAAATAAAGGCATCACGTAGGAATGATTCTAAGCGAATGATCGTTAGTAGAGCTGTTTTTTTCTAAATCCAGCTTGAAATTTAGTGATAAGCTGGTTTGATTCTAAGAACCAAACCGGCCTATCATTAATCATTCTCTCCATTGTTTTACATAAACAACTTGTCAAAGCAATAGGTCTATAATTCGTGGCTTCAGTATGATCTTTATTTGGTTTCGGAATAGGAATAATGGTGGCTTTTTTCAGTTCTGAGGGAACTTGCCAGTGATCCAAATATCATTCAAAATATTTAATAGCGTTTCCAATGCCTTGTTGGGTAAATGTTTTAAAATATGATAGTGTTTATCATCGGGACCAACAGCAGTATCGTGTGATTTATGGAGGGCATCTAATAATTCTTTAGTAGTGAATGGTAAATTGAATTTTTCGTGGTTTAAGGAAGAAAAACTTAACTTGTTTTCCTCTTGTTCTTGTTTAATATTCTGAAATGCTTCCGTATAATTTGAGCTAGAGGAGATTTTCTGAAAATTTTCCCCCAAGGCATTGGAAATGTCTCTAGCCGTTGAACATATATTTCCGTTTGATTTGATATGGACGTGTTTATTGGATTTGTTTTTGCCACTTATTTTTCTGATCATGTCCCAATTTTTTTTTTTGTTGGTGTTCTAGTATTTAGTTTGGAGACGTATTGCTGCCAAGTGTTTTTTTGGTCGATTTTATTGTTTTGCGAGCTTTAGCTCGAATATGCTTGCCATGGATAAGATTTTCGTTTGTGGGTTGTCTATTAAATTTTCGTAATGCAGATTTTCTTTTATTGATTGAAGTTTTAACTTCGTCATTAAACCAAGGTCTGTTCCTTTCTGAACGTATCGAGGACTTAGGAATACATTTTTCAGCTATATGAATCAATTCATCAGTAAAATCTTGAATATCATTTGCAGTTTTAAAAATTTCAGGTTCGAGTTTTTCATTACATAATTGGTAAAATTCTCCCAATTTGCTTTACCCAAGTTCCATCTGGGGAGACGATCCTCATGGGTTGATTCAATTTCTTCAATAACTATCGGAAAATGATCGCTCCCATGGAGATCGTCCGCAACATACCAATCAAAATCTTGATAAATATTTGGTGAGCAAATTGATAGATACAAAGCGAAATATTTCCTAGTGGGAGAATGGAGATATGTTGGTTGTTTATCGTTAAATATACATAAATCACTTTCAGCAATAAAATTTTCTATGATTTCTCCTTTGTCATTTGTATCCGAGCAACCCCATAATTTGCTGTGACTATTAAAATTTCCTAATAATATATACGGACTAGGTAATTTGCTAGTAAGATTTTCTAGTTCTCGTTTAGAAAAATTATAGTGAGGTGGAAGGTATACAGAACAAATTGTTATAACCTTGGATAAAGTGACATTTAAAGCAACAGCTTGTAAATTGGTATTTAAATCTAATTTCCTACTAGGGACGCTGGATTTCACTAGGATAGATGTACCTCCTGATGCTTTCTGATTATCAATTGTAATATGATTGTACATACTGTAACCTTTGAAATTAATATTATCTGTGGGTTTCAAAAATGTTTCTTGGAGACAGATGACATTAGGAGAAAAAGTGTAGATAAAAATAAAATTCGTTAAAATTGGCTTTTAATCCTCGACAATTCCATTGAAGTATTGAATTCTTATCCATGATAAAATGGAGAGAAGATTAAAATAAGGAACTCAATCCTTATGTTTTCTATTACTTTTTTGAGACAACATGGAGGAGTCCACCTCCAACTCCATGTCCTCAAGGGCGCCGTACTGATTTGCCAATATGACTGGATCAGCCGACGCCCTTTTACTATTTGGGTTTGGTCCTTTATGTTTTTCTTTGCCGTTTTTTTCTTTTTGATCTGCTGTCCCTGACTTGGTTCGTGAGTGCGATCTGCTTTTTTTTTGGTATGTGCTTGTGAACTGGTCTGTGAAGTTGAGGGTTTTATTTCCGATCTTGATTGATGTGTAGAAGTAGGTTGCGACGATGTAGTTTTGGGTTTAAAATTAGAAGTAATGACTTTAGAATGTGGTTTTATTTCGAAATCTTTTTCGTTAAATTGTGTGGAGGTTTCTTTTGCTTCAGGTTTACTGGCAAGGGATTGAACGACTTTTGCGAATGTGGTTTCTGGTTTGTTTTGCTGAATTTTCTTGGCTTCCAAATATGTTACGTTTTGTGTGACTTTGATTTTCATAATTTCTTTTTCTGTTTTCCAGACTTCACAGACGTTGGATTTTGATGCATGATCTTTTCCGCAGTTCACGCACTTTGTAGGGTTCTTGCAGTATTGAGTGTGATGATCGGTTCCACCGCATTTCTCACAAACTGATCCGTCAGGGAAAGAACAATCATTTTCATGTTGACCAAACCTCTGACAGTTAAAAGACCGCAGAGGATTTGGTACGTACATTTCAACCGGTATTATTCTGTAAAATATTTTTAGTGACTTTGGCAAGGAAGTGGTATTAAATGTTAGTAGTAATGTATTTGTATCAATAAGGTTTCCACCTGTTTTAATTTTAAATCTTTTACAGGCCATTACTCCTTGTTCTTTAAGATATTCCACAATGCTGGCTTCTGATTCCTGTTTTAACATTCTGTCACGGATGATATCTTTGCATGAATTTAGCGTTTTATGCTCCGTGATAGATACGTTCAAGTTAAAAAATTTATTGATTTTCAAAAGATTTTCTGTTTGAGTTTTTCTGTTGGTTTCCACTAAAAGAGTTCCATTTTTTAATTTTTTGACGTTTTTAGGTGTTCCGATAATTGATTCTATTTGTTTTTCGATTATAAATGGTGAGAGACTGATAATGGCCGCTTCTTCCTTGCTAGAAATCACCAAAAATCTTGCGAAATTGTCATTTGCTTTGAAATTGAATGTAACCGGTTCCGGATCGTCATCAGATAAGTCCAAAAATGCTCTTTTCCTATTGTTGGATCCCATGGTGAAAATTCATGATTCGATAGCTATGCGCCCCAACCTCCTTGGAGCCCTACTAGGGGACGTTTAATGGAAATGGATCTCCTATTTCCAACGCCAAGGCTACATTGCTATTATACTCGATGACAGGACCAGAGTCCTTCCGCGCACTTCTGCTTTCTGTCTTCCAACTATGCGCCGAGATTTCAAAGAAAAATTGATGAACAGTTGGAATCCATCCCCACCCGTATTCTCTACCTCACAGAAGTTTCTGCTGAATTTCCCCAGTACAAGCCCACCGATTGATCCATCAGCCGCCGCCCATCAAACAACACTCAAAGATAGAGGAATAAGAAACAAGAGGGCCATGATGGCCCTGGATCGCTCACCTGATCCATAGAGTAACAAGTGGGCCCGAAGAGGGCCATTATTGACCCCAGGGTTATAATGTGCATAATGTTAAGGGAGGTCTAAAAAGGTGAAGCTTCATACTAAATATCTACTAAGGCTATAATTTGAACAATCTTGGCAAAGGTCCACTAGATGAAGGTACACACCAAATATCAAAGACCTGGGCCTTGCGGTTTCAGAGAAGAAGACTTTCCCTACATAAGCCTATGTAAAACCAATGGCCCCCGAGGCGGGGGCATTTTTGGCTTCGGGGCTATTAATTTAAACAATCTTGATAAAGGTAAATTTGATGAAGCTTCACACCAAATATCAAAGTCCTGGGCCTTGCTGTTTCAGAGAAGAAGATTTTCAAAGATTTTCTCTATATAAGTCTATGTAAAACCAAAGGGCCCCGGGGCGGGGGCATATGTGGCCCGAGGGCTATAATATGAACAATCGTGGTATAGGTCCACTAGATGAAGCTCCATACCAAATATCAAAGACATGGGCCTTGCAGTTTCAGAGAAGATGATTTTTAAATATTTCCCTATATAAGTCTATGTAATACCAAAGGGTCTCGGGGCTGGGCCATTTTTGGCCCCAGGGCTATAATTTGAACAATCTTGATAGAGGTCCACTAGATGAAATTTCACACCAAATATCAAAGCCCTAGGCTTTGTGGTTTCATAGAAGAAGATATTTAAAGATTTTCCCTATATATGTCTATGTAAAACCAAAGGGCCATGAGGCGGAGGCATTTTAGGTCTCAGGGCTATAATTTGAACAATCTTGGTAGAGGTCCACAAGCTGAAGCTTCATACCAAAAATCAATGACCTAGGCCTTGTGGTTTCAGAGAAGAGGATTTTTCAAGATTTGCCCTATATAAGTCTATGTAAAACCAAAGGGCCCCGAAGCGGGGGCATTTTTGGCCCCTGGGCTTTAATTTGAACAATCTTGGTAGAAGTCTACAAGATGAAGCTTCATACCAAATATCAAATACCTGGGCCATGCAGTTTCAGAGAAGAAGATTTTTAAAGATTTTCCCTATATAAACCTATGTAAAAGCAAAGGGCCCAGGGGCGGGGGCATTTTTGGCTTCGGGGCTATTAATTTAAACAATCTTGATAAAGGTAAATTTGATGAAGCTTCACACCAAATATCAAAGTCCTGGGCCTTGCTGTTTCAGAGAAGAAGATTTTCAAAGATTTTCTCTATATAAGTCTATGTAAAACCAAAGGGCCCCGGGGCGGGGGCATATGTGGCCCGAGGGCTATAATATGAACAATCGTGGTATAGGTCCACTAGATGAAGCTCCATACCAAATATCAAAGACATGGGCCTTGCAGTTTCAGAGAAGATGATTTTTAAATATTTCCCTATATAAGTCTATGTAATACCAAAGGGTCTCGGGGCTGGGCCATTTTTGGCCCCAGGGCTATAATTTGAACAATCTTGATAGAGGTCCACTAGATGAAATTTCACACCAAATATCAAAGCCCTAGGCTTTGTGGTTTCATAGAAGAAGATATTTAAAGATTTTCCCTATATATGTCTATGTAAAACCAAAGGGCCATGAGGCGGAGGCATTTTAGGTCTCAGGGCTATAATTTGAACAATCTTGGTAGAGGTCCACAAGCTGAAGCTTCATACCAAAAATCAATGACCTAGGCCTTGTGGTTTCAGAGAAGAGGATTTTTCAAGATTTGCCCTATATAAGTCTATGTAAAACCAAAGGGCCCCGAAGCGGGGGCATTTTTGGCCCCTGGGCTTTAATTTGAACAATCTTGGTAGAAGTCTACAAGATGAAGCTTCATACCAAATATCAAATACCTGGGCCATGCAGTTTCAGAGAAGAAGATTTTTAAAGATTTTCCCTATATAAACCTATGTAAAAGCAAAGGGCCCAGGGGCGGGGGCATTTTTGGCCCCAGCACTATAATTTGAACAATCTTGGTAGGGGTCCACTAGATGAACCTTCAAACCAAATAGCAAAGACCTGGGCCTTGCAGTTTCAGAGAAGATTTTTAAAGATTTTCCCTATATAAGCCTATGTAAAACCAAAGGCCCCCGAGGCGGGGGCATTTTTGGCCCCAGCACTTTAATTTGAAGCTAGATGAAGCTTCATACCAAATATCAAAGACCTGGGCCTTGCGGTTTCAGAGAAGAAGATTTTTAAAGATTTTCCCTATATAAGCCCATGTAAAACCAAAGGACCCGGGGGCGGGGGCATTTTTGGCCCCAGCACTATAATTTGAACAATCTTGGTAGGGGTCCACTAGATGAAGCTTCATTACAAATATGAAAGACATGGGCCTTGCGGTTTCAGAGAAGAAGATTTTTTAAGCTTGCGGTTTCCGAGAAGAAGACTTTCCCTATATAAGCCAATGTAAAACCAAAGGGCCCCGGGGCGGGGGCATTTTTGGCCCCAGCACTATAATTTGAACAATCTTGGTAGGGGTCCACTAGATGAAGCTTCATACCAAATATCAAAGACCTGGGCCTTGCTGTTTCAGAGAAGAAGATTTTTAAAGATTTTCCCAATATAAGCCCATGTAAAACCAAAGGGCCCCGGGTCGGGGGCATTTTTTGGCCCCAGCACTATAATTTGAACAATCTTGGTAGGGGTCCACTAGATGAAGCTTCATACCAAATATCAAAGACCTGGACCTTGCGGTTTCAGAGAAGAAGATTTTTAAAGATTTTCCCTATATAAGCCCATGTAAACCCAAAGGGCCCCGGGGCGGGGGCATTTTTGGCCCCAGCACTATAATTTGAACAATCTTGGTAGGGGTCCACTAGATGAAGCTTCATTACAAATATCAAATACCTGGGCCTTGCGGTTTCAGAGAAGATTTTTTAAGTTTTCGGTGGAAAAAATCTATTTTTGGCTCCTGTGACCTATATGTGCAACGGACCGGAACCATTTGAACAACTTTGAAAGGGGACCACCTAAGGATCATTCCTGTGAAGTTTGGTCGAAATCCGTTCAGTGGTTTAGGAGGAGATGTCGTTTGAAGAAATTGTTTACGCACGGACGGACGCACGCACGGACGCACGGACGCACGACGGACGACGGACAAAAAGTGATACCAAAAGCTCACCTCGTCACTTCGTGACGGTGAGCTAAAAAATATACCCGGTTTGTACCATAGAGTAACGTAAGAAAGAGAGAAGGAAGTAAACAACAAGCTGTGCAATTCTAGAGCTTGACACGACTGAGCCGATTGATTCAGGCTGGATCTAGCTGGAGATCCCTGGGCTTTTCTCAATCATCAGGATCCCTTCTTCCAGCATACCAGACGCCACTCACGGCAAACAAGTGGCTCCTGTTTCAACAAGGAATTTCATCCCCATTCACTACAGAAGGAAAGGGACCTGTATATTTTATTCCCTACAGACAAGGGAGGCCGAAAACGTTTGCTTAAATAAAAGCTTGGTTTTGAAAACAGGAGATCCTTTGCTAAATATGAGATCCACGATTATGATAAGAAATTATTGAGGTGATAAGTTTCCGAGAGAACAAATAATTTTATAAACTAATAAAGAAATAAGCTGTGTTAGATGAAAACGTACACTTCAGAACTTAGGGACAAGTATCCGATTCTGTTAACTTTGGAATAACATGAAATAAATTTAGGGTAACATGAAATGACAAGTTACTTATCTAAAAACGTATACAAAATGCATCTTTCATTGTTTGATGTGCAGAGTGATGGAGCATGAAAAAGTGACACATACACAGTACATACACATATGTTAGACACAGATGAGGTTTTCTTCTTTGCAGTGTGCGGCCCACCAACACAGATGATACACGTACAAATGCAGCATGGTAGTAACATGAGATAGGAAAGGTTTAAAAGGATAGATCTCGCGTAGTGAATTGTTAAAAAAATTGGTAAGATGCATTTGAATAAATTTACAAAATAATACCGGTCGAACTGACGATTGTTCTGTATGTTGGAGGCTTTTACCCAACTGCCACAGAAGCTGAAGGCAGCCACCTATTTCGAGGCACCGGGAGGTCTCGGCAAGGGGACTGTTTTCGGTGGGGTCTTGCCACTCTGCCATACTCCCGAAGGCACCCGCCATATTTCTACCCCACCCCTACGGGCTGGCGCGGGGCCTATAAGAAATGAATTATCATTTTTGTGGATTTATTCTATGTGTAAACCCCGGCGAATCACTCTTAGTTTGAAGCCCTTCAGTCTGTGCGTGATTCGCCGTAATTTACACAGCGATAAAATCCACAAAAATGAAATTCATTCCTATGATACAAACAAACAAATTACTTGTAATATACAGGAAAATTCCTATATCAAGACCACCTTTTAGACTGTTCAAAAGTGGTCTTAAGACCACTTTTGAACAGTGCCAAAGGTGGTATTAAGACCACCTATTGGACTGTTCAAAAGTGGTCTCAAGACCACTTTTGAACAGTGCCAAAGGTGGTCTCTTGTTAGGAGACACCTGGTGTACAAAATACAAAGAAAGAATAACTGAAGTCTTATCAAAAGATTTAGTCTTAATTTTAGGAGATCTTAATAGCGAAATTTTACTGTATTTTGTATTCACCTGGTTGTCAGTACACTGAGTTACTGTTCTACAATCCTCATCTTCTCTAACATCGGCACACTGGAAACAGTGTAGACATTCTGAAAGAAGAATTGTGCCAGAGCATAGGGTTCAAAGTGTATTGTTTCGGTTTTTGACAACTTACTCAAATAAACTATATAGTTGTATTTATTTAGTTTTTACATGCTAAACCTTTCAGCCAACTTGCTTTTTCACATTTGAGCCAGCGCACGACAAAACCTACAATAAGACATGTGCGCCCGTCGAAGACTCAGATCAGCTTGCGCATCCGTAGAGGCTAAGCAGAAACATTTCTTGCTGCATGAAGGCGCATTGGACCCTAAGCTATCCTCACAGCGCCCGACGAAGACTCTGATCTGGCTCATTGTAAACATTTTCTATAGAGGCTTTGAATTTTTTTTATTTACATCTATCATATAGACGGGTTTGTTTCCTGCAAAATTTACATCTAACTGCTATCTGCAAAATGTACATCGATCTGTTCTTGACGGGTTTGTTGCCTGCAAAATGTATGATAAACGCGATAATTTTGATTTTGAGATTGTAAATTTTCCTGATGTTCCTCGTGCGGCATCCTGTGACGTTTATATTTTGCACTTTATTCGATTTGCTAGACGGTCTAATCATGTAACTGACTTCAACACTCGTAATAAATTGTTAACTGCTAAACTTCTTATTCGGGGCTATCGGTATCATAAACTACGCAGAGCCTTTTCTAAATTTTATAGACGTCATTCCGATTTAATATCAAAATTCAATGTTGGAACCCGAATTTCATGACGACTTAGTGTATAAATTCAGGGTACAATATAAATATTATACGACAGACTACATGCATGGTAGTTAACCCAATCACGGCTAATAACTTTGCTGCGCGCCGTTGAGTCATGCCTCAGATTCTTTCACAGTTCCAGCGTAAAGGCTTACTTATGCTAGGTTGGTTGGTACCTAATGCTCTCTCTCTCTCTCTGGTTGGGCCTATCGGAGTCTAACTGTTGGTTTTCTTTCGCTCCAGTATTTCAGTGCTTTGTTGTAGTTGCTTCACCTCTGTGGTTGTTTGATTTTTGTGTTTCCGGAGCTGTTCCATTGACGAGTTAGGAGAATAGAAGTGAAGGCAGTGATCAGGAATCGATACAATCAACCCACAGCTTCCATCAGAGACACCAAAGGGAAAGAAGCACAAACATGAAACAACAGACCTAATGGAAACATCAATAGCGGAACGCCAAAAGGACAGTTACTTTCCTACAAAATGGCCAATAGGCTATCCAAAATAAAATAATATAAGCATCACAGACACCCAAAGACAAACCATAGCAAAATAAACCGCGACAGAAGAACCGCCTTGGAACGGTCAGCGGAATCGAATTCCACTGTGGGTCTTAAATCGATTTTACGTGGCCATAATCCTCGCCCTTACTTCCGTCGCGATTTAAACAAACAATTTGAAGGCCTCCTAACTCATCAGTGCAACATCTCCGTGAACACAAATAATCAAACAACCACAGAGGTGAAACAACGGTGAGGACTCGACAGCAAGAAACCACTGAAATGCTGGGGCAAAAGAAAACCAACAGAAAGACTCCGATGGGTCCGACCAGAGATAGAGCATCAGGCACCAGTCAACATTACCTTGAATTAGATCTCTCTAATTCTCAATAAGCCTTTACACTGGAACCGCCTTCATGCGGACTGAACATATTATTTGTCTAAATCGCAACGGAATCAAGGGCGAGGATTGCCACAGCGTAAAACCAACTTAAGCACCACCAGTGAAATTCCTTTCACTGACCGTTTCAAGACAGTTCTTCTGTCGCGGTTTATTTTTTATGGTTTGTCTTTGAGTGTGTGTATCGCTTATATCTTTTTTTTTTTTTTTTGTTTTGGATAGCCAATTGGCCATTTTGAGGGAAAGCAACTGTTTTTTCCGCTATTGCTGTTTCCATAATATATAGGGTATAGTTATTTAATGTTTGGTGTATCTGGGGTGAGGTGTGGGTTAGTTGTATAGGTATAGGATTCTTGATCATTGCCTTCACTTCTTTTATGACACTTAGCACTCTTGCTAAAACATCAGAAGACAATGTTTTGAAACATTTGCTTCACGTGAACTCGTCCGTGAACTGAAAATCCTCCTATACCACACTTTATATAGAGACAACGGGGGTTTACGGGGTATACACTATTTTTCTTATTTTTACTCCAAGACATAGGTTGTGGGAACTCGTTAGAACGAGGCGGTTCTAACGAGCACCAACGACCTATGTTTGCAGTATTTATAAGAAAAATATCAGGGATTTTCATCAGTAGCCATTTTGGAGACGAGAAATATGCATTATCATCACGATAACAAGTCCGTGAAACGAAGACCCCCCTAAACCCCACTTTGTCTAGGGAAATGTGGGGTTTACGGGGGTATACATTATCTGCCTTATCTTTGCTCAAAACATAGATTGTGGATACTCGTTAGAACCGCCTCATTGAGGCGGTTCTAACGAGCACCCACAATCTATGTTGAAAGCAGAAATAATAAAGATGTTATCATTTTTACCTAACATTTATCATTTTCTGACACCATGTTGGACGCCATTATTTCTTACGGAAATGTTTTCCTAATGGTCGCACGGGTGTATTGTCGTAATTATTTGTTTTTTTCCCAGGAAGTACAAAGTTCTAGCATTTGCATGAAATGTCTAAACCTGTTTTCTGAGAAAAAATAACAAAAAATATCATCCATTCTTTGTTTGCTGAATTATATCAGAGAATGGTAAAGGTTAAAGGTCACTCAGTTCCCTGGTTACTATCAAATGTAGAATCCTTTTGGACAATACATTGCAAAACTTAAAGAACAATGCCAGATAGATAGCTGCTAGAGTAAGCAAGTGATGGGATGAAATATTTTTGTATTCACCTCAAAAAAGTAAATATACGCTTTATTTTCAAGCTTTAGATCTTCCAGGCGACATATGTTCCTTAAATTAGAATTGAATAATTATAGTTCTTCATCCATCTAGGTGAAGGCAACTCTGAACAGAAACCTACATATGCTGCTGCATTACTCTTTAGGCCGTTGAATCAGAGTAGTCGTTGAATCAATTAATTCGATTTGCCAGAGTGTCTAGTTATGTAACTGGCTTCACCACTCGTAATAAATTGTTACTGCTAAACTTATTAATTACGGTTATCGGTATCATAAACTACGCAAAGCCTTTTCAAAATTTTTATTCCGATCTAATTTCAAAATACAGCGTTGGACTTAAATTTCTTCTGCAACAAGGTATATCAGAACCCGAATTTTATGGTGACTTAGTATATAAATTCTGAAAACTATATAATTGCAATGACCTCAGCAACCAATTTCGTAAAATCATTCTTCGATATAAAAAGATTGGGTACAACATAAATGTTATACGACAGACTGCATGCATGGTAGTTAACTCAACCATGGTTGACAACTTTGCTTCCCTCTTTGCAAGCCGGTGGGTCAGGCTTCAGCCGGTGCTAGAGGGCGTGGCCGGTGTTGCATATTTCAGTACTGGTCATGAACAGACTCAATAAAACCGAGTCTGCTATTTTCGTTTATTTGGTGTATTCCTTGCTTGCAAAGGATCTAACTTCAGAACTTATTTATTTTCAGTGTAGCTGGTGTTGTGCCGTGTGGCGGCCGTAAAACGTCTCCACGTACATCATCATAGTGCAGATTATATTTTCTTGTCCGTTCATATCATTGAGTTATTTTGGTATCATTTTGAAAATAGAGTTCTGCTTAAGCCGGTGCTAGAGGGTGTGGCCGGTGTTGCATATTTCAGTTTTGGTCATGAACAGACTCAATAAAACCGAGTCTGCTATTTTCGTTTATTTGGTGTATTCCTTGCTTCCATAGGATCTAACTTCAGAACTTATTCAGATTCTATGACGGTTCCAGCGTAAAGGCTTACTGAGAATTAGTAAGAATTTAATTTTATGTTATGTTGTTTGGTGCTTGATGCTCTGTCTTTGGTCGAGCCCATCGGAGTTTAACTGTTGCTCCAGCATTTCAGTGGTTTCTTCCTGTCGAGTTCTCACCGTTGTTTCATCTCTGTGATTGTTTGATTTTTTGTGTTCACGGAGATGTTGCACTGATGAGTTAGGAGGCCTACATGCGGACTGAACAAATTATTTGTCTAAATCACGACGGAAGTAAGAACGAGGATTGTGGCCACGTAAAATCGATTTAAGGCCCCGGTGGAATTCGTTTCAATGACTGTTTCAAGACGGTGCTTCTGTCGCGGTCTATTTTTGTTATGGTTTGTTTTTTAGGTGTGTTTCGCTTAAATTATTTTGTTTCGGATAGCCAGTTGGCCGTTTTGTGAGAAAGCAACTGTCCTTTTGGATTTCCGCTATTGATGTTTCCATTAGGGTCCAGTTATTCCACGCAAGTTTGTGTTTCTTTCCCTTTGGTGTCCGTGCTGGGAGTTAATGTGGGTTAAATGTATCGATTCCTGATCGTTGCCGTCACTTCTATTTTGAGAATGCTATTGTGAATTTCGCACCATCCATCCATCTAGCCATAAATCATTAATGTAGTTGACACCTAGGGCAATATTCGCCCCCGCCCATTGAGGCTTGGAGAAATAGATTGAGCTGTATAGATGATTCCTCGCAGAGCTGAAAATGACCATACATGAGTGCTGGTAAACCGCTTAGAAGGACAAAGCCTGCCCAGGTAAAGTGGTGTGAGTCAGACTGCCCAGTGCATATATGCCTTTTGGTTTGTTTGTTTGTTTGTTTGTATGTTTGTTTGTTTGAGGTTTAATGTCCCCGTCAAAACTGTAAAGGTCATTTTGGAGACGTTGCTTCTAATTTTGTGGGACTTTTACCCGACATTGAGAGGAAGTGACATCTCAAACCCTGCCACCCAAATGAATCCAATAGGGTTTATAAGCATGGACGGTCCGACTCGCACCCCTTTGCCTGGGCAGGCTAAGACCCTCTAAGTTGTTACAAGTACTTGTGTGCGGGTCGGTTTCAGCTCTGCGTGGAAGCATCATGCAGCCTATATGTTTCTTCAAGCCCCGATGGGCGGCGACGGCCTTTTGGTTTCACTGGACGGTAGTGCTTGAGATGTCATTTCATTTCAATGTCTGGTAAACGTCCCATAAAATTGGGAGCAGCGTCTCCAAAATGACATATATAGTGTTGACGGGGACGTTAAACTTCAATTCAAACAAAATCTGTGACAATATCTGTTTTATGACACGGGCTCATTTAAAAGACTTGTTTTTCAAACCAAAGAAGGTTGTACCTGCTCCCTGAAGCGTTACGACAATAACAGCAATCCAAATTAGTCCTGAAAACAAAAGAATACGAGTTGAACAAACATTACAATACATTTATATAGGTGAGATTTCGTAAACTTTACCCACCGAAAAAAAAAAGATTTTTTTTAGACGAAAAACGGTCATATATTTATCATTTCTGCTCAAAATATAGATTGTGTGTACTCGTTAGAAACGCCTCATGGAGCCACAATCTATATTTTAGAGCAAAAATAAGAAAAATAAGGTTTAACCCTGTAAAACCCAGTTTTACTATAAAACAGTGGGGTTCAAGGGGAAAAAGTTATATAGGTGCGTTTTCGTGTTGCCTTCGTCAATACCGAGTAACTAATCTTTCCGCGGAAATATTGCAGGGCGTAATTAACAGAAATCGCATTCCAACCCATGGTTTAAAATTGAGCTTGCCTTTTTTTCTCGAGTCAGTGATTCCTTACAACATTTCATGATTTCGGACATGTAGAATCAAGTAAATGTTACGTCACGAATTCACCACGAATTTAACTGATTAAAATTGTCAGTATTGCAGAATTTTTCCGGATAATTAGCTAAAACCGAATATTGTCGTGCGCTTAAGTACAATATGTCAATAAGCAATATTTTTTGCTGTAAACTATGTATGTATTTTGTATCATAATTCTATAACAACTACAGAGCTACAACCCCGCACAAATATAAACAAAACCTTGATGTGAAGTCATGGTACAAGCTCCATATGATTCATGCAAATATACATGTCCATGCAGCTTGTCCATTGTAATTCTGAAAAATTCTACATTTGTACATTTGTTATCCCAAGGTAAGCATATAAAAATCTTATATGGGTGTGAGGGGTGGATGGAAAAATCCGTCCCAAGGGTCACTTTCAGGCATCACGAGGCTTTGGGACGGATTTTTCTATACACCCCTCACATCCACATCTCGAATATAATCGCGTGTTTGATAAATGCACTGGTTGATTACAACCTCATGCGCGGTGTCGTCATGCGTGACGTCACTAAACATTCCTGTTGTGTTATCACAAAATGGCGGATGTCGGTAACCGAAGTGACAGCAGCATTAAAAATTCGCAATAGAAATGGAAGGTATGCAAGAAAAAGAATCCTATATGGGTGTGAGGGGTGGATAGAAAAATCCGTCCCCCGGGATCACTGTCCGGCATCACTCGGCAAGCCTGGTGATGCCGGATAGTGACCCTCGGGACGGATTTTTCCATCCACCCCTCACACCATACAAGATTCTTATATTCTATCCCAAGCTAAAACTAAAGATTTCCTTATCCAGTGTGCAAGAAAAGTGTCGCTATGGATATGACACATAGATGTCCTTCGGCTCAGCCAACTTCTAAAGGATAACCCTTGTTAAGAACATATTCAATATGTTTGGTTCTTGATGGCGTTAACGTCAATGGTCGCGTGAAAATAGTCATCCAGAAAGCGCCACTATTTAAACGATACATTTTAACCAAAAATAATATTGGACAACAAATATTTTCATGTGCAGCTCAGGAAAACAAAAAATAGGTGCCGTGAGACAGACAGCATGCTTGTCTGTCGACCCTTATATAGTAGAATCGTAGCTTCGTTCACTGGCTGCGTTGGGGACGGCAGGATTTTAGTATAGTGGCCCTTAATCATTTTAAGAGGGATGGAGCTTGGCGTTTTCTCCTGATGTCGTGTCCTAGACATCTATAGTCTTTCGAAACGCAGTGAGACGTGACTTCACTTTAAATTTTGAACTAGTCCGTGTTTTAGGTATGTCACCTTCAGTTGGGATTTTACATAGGGAGATAAAGTTTTACTGAGATTCGTACGGCATCATTCTAACCACTTGGTCCATGTCTTCTGCATAATGGCATTATCAAAAAACTTATTTATAATTTTAAAATCCTGTGAAAAAAGAAATCCGAAACCTGCTTCCCCTAAAACATGGAATAGTCTTGCCACGCTTGAACGTTGAACTCTCAAAGGTCGTTGATAAACAATACATGTAATTGGTGTTTTGAGCAGGTAAGAGAACAGATCTACATATCCCTCGTCGTACCGAATCTTTTCAAGGACAAACTGACTCAGTCAGTCAATTGGTAGTGTTCGGACGTGCTTTGCGAAAAGGTATAGGTTCAAACAGAAATTTCACGATTTCCTGCACTGTTATGTTTGATGGATTATTGTGGGTTCGTGGCCGCAACCGCGGGCATCCAAAACTTGTCTTGATGATCCCATGCACTTTCGAGCAGCTATGGGGAGAAATAAAAATCAAAAATAAGTTCCTTAAGAGCAATGAAAACATTAATAAGAAACAAGATGGGTCAAACTACGTAGTTTCGGCTAATAAAGCCTCATCAGTGACCCTGTAATGATCCGGCAAAGAAAGCCAGAGGAAACAAACTGCAATTTTGCAAATTTCGAATAGGCAGTCGATTCAAAGACTGATATAAATCAAAATGGGGTCCAAATAATCAAAAACCTGTCTAGAATATGAGTCTAAACCAATAATTTATTTCTGATTACTCAGAATATTCACACTGATCTCAAAGGACCAAAAGTAAAATATAAACTGCACTATGGTTGATGTACGGGGAGACGTTTTACGGCCCCCACACGGCACAACACCAGCTGCAGTGAAGGCAAATAAAAATCAAAAATGAGTTCCTTAAGAGCAATGAAAACATTCATAAGAAAGAAGATGGGTCATACTACGTAGTTTCGACTAATAAAGCCTCATCAGTGACCCTGTAATGATCCGGCAAAGAAAGCCAGAGGAAACATACTGCAATTTTGCAAATTTCGAATAGGCAGTCGATTCAAAGACTGATATAAATCAAAATGGGGTCCAAATAATTAAAAACCTGTCTAGAATATGAGTCTAAACCAATAATTTATTTCTGATTACTCAGAATATTCACACTGATCTCAAAGGACCAAAAGTAAAATATAAACTGCACTATGGTTGATGTACGGGGAGACGTTTTACGGCCGCCACACGGCACAATACCAGCTGCAGTGAAGGCAAATAAAAATCAAAAATGAGTTCCTTAAGAGCAATGAAAACATTCATATGAAAGAAGATGGGGCATACTACGTAGTTTCGGCTAATAAAGCCTCATCAGTGACCCTGTAATGATCCGGCAAAGAAAGCCAGAGGAAACAAACTGCAATTTTGCAAATTTCGAATAGGCAGTCGATTCAAAGACTGATAAAAATCAAAATGGGGTCCAAATAATTAAAAACCTGTCTAGAATATGAGTCTAAACCAATAATTTATTTCTGATTACTCAGAATATTCACACTGATCTCAAAGGACCAAAATTAAAATATAAACTGCACTATGGTTGATGTACGGGGAGACGTTTTACGGCCGCCACACGGCACAACACCAGCTGCAGTGAAGGCAAATAAAAATCAAAAATGAGAAACTTAAATCATTAGGAAAACACGCTTATACGAGTCGCCGAAAAAAAATAAACAAACAAAAAAAAAAAAAAACATCAAGATGAAAAATTGTGATAACTTTGTCATTTCTGCTCAAAATATTGAGCAGATATAATAAAAATAACGTTTACACCTGTAAACCCCAGTTTTACTCTATAAAAGTGTGGTTTCAAAGGATCAGAATTATATAGGCGTGTTTCGTGATGGTTACGGGTCGAAAGAAAGGCTCGGTAGCTGGATACAGCGTTAGCGCCCGATGTGCTACTGGCTCCAGGATTGGGTGTATTTTTTTATTTGAGGTTCAACGTCCTCGTCAACACTATTTGGGTAGTTCCAGAGACGTTGCTTCCGAATTTGTGGGGATTTTACCCAATATTAAGATGAAATGACATCGCAAGGCCTGCCGCCCAAATGAAACCAATATGCATGGGCGGTCCGACACGCACCACCTTGCCTGAGCAGGCTTAGACTTCCTTAGCGGTTTACCAGTACCCACGTGCAGTTGGTTGGAAGCATCATATAGCCAAATTTATTTCTCTAAGCCCCGATGGGCGGGGATGTTTAATTTTCGTTTTTGAATTGCCAAGTGTCAACGCCCATAAGTGCTTGAAGAATTAGCTGAGCTGAAACCAATCGCACACGAGTACTGGTAAACCGCTTAGAGGATCTTATAAGCCCTTAGGCTATTGGTTTCATTTTCATTGGGCGACAGGATTTGAGATGCCATTGGAAGCAACGTCTCCAAAATAACCTATACAGTATTGTTTGTTTGTTTGTTTGAGGTTTAGCGTCCCCGTCAACACTGTATAGGTCATTTTGGAGACGTTGCTCCCAATTTTGTGGGACTTTTACCCGACATTGAGAGGAAATGACATCTCAAGCTGTGTCGCCCAATGAAACCAATAGGGTTAATAAGCACTGACAGTCCGACTCGCACCACTTTGGTTGAGCAGGCTTAGATCCTCTAAGCCGTTTACCAGTACTCGTGTGCGGTCGGTTTCAGCTCTGCGTGGAAGCATCATGCAGCCCATCTATTTCTTCAAGCCCCGATGGGCGGGTGCCACTATACAGTATTGACTGGAACGTTAAACCTCAAATCAATCAATTAAATAAAGACCTTGACCTTGAATACTCATAAGCTTTCATCAATGGCACGGTCACAAATCACTATTCGAGCCCCGCCCGACTAGTTGGCGACTGATTTGGGGTGAAATCGGGCTGGAGTTCGGCCGGCGTCCCGCCGAATGTTGAGGCATCGGTGGTTGTCGGAAGGGGCCCGGTGAAATTTTAACTTGCACTTTAAATTCTCACCGAGTTCTCACCGACTTCTAGGTCGAATTAAAGTCGAGCAGAGCTCGTACCGATGTCGGGACGATGTCGATGACATCGGCTGGCATCCGGTGGTCGTATAGAGCGGACCCCGGCCAATCAGATAATCGGCCGACGCCCGACAGGTTATCAAGCGGAATCCGCTCGACGAACACTGTTTCGGCTGTCGCCGCTTGATCGCCGACAGGTTTTCTGCCGGCGTCCCACTGATTGACGCTCGACTATGTAAGGGCCCGATCTCCGATGCGTGCCAGTTTTTAGCAGACCAGTAGGGATAAGAGGCATTTTGTATCGCTTTTCTTCGAAGAAAGGTTTCAACAAATTGAAGGTTGCTCACCCATCAACCGAACTGACGCATTTGTGGTACAGACAGGAAAAGATGCAGTTTATATACCCCTCGACAACTGGACCATTTCCGACGGATGTAAACTCGTCCGTCGCCCGGCGACGGGCCATGCCCGGCCGGGAACTGGGCGGACATCTGCGGAACATCGACCGATTCTCGGCCGGCTAGTAACAATTGCCAGGTATACGACCGGCGTACGGCCGGTAACCTCCAGTGCATCGGTCGATTTCCGCCCAGCGTATATGCCGATGCTTCCCCGCAAAAATCTGGCAGACACCCCCCGATTCTCGGCGGGTGTCCCTCCAGGCCCCGCACGGCATACTGTTGGTCAAAACCGAGCCAAACACAGGCTTCTCGACTTGGACATCTAGGCCGATCACCACGTCTAGTATAGCTCGGCCGGGGTACGCCGAATTTTTGACCGAGGCATTACTCATTAACCTTACTCCATCTGCCCATTCTCAGATCAAAGCTTAAGGTTGAAACAATTTCTGAAAAACACTTAATTTTGACTTTTGTCCATACAAAAGAGCCCATGTGATCAAATTTGATCTTGGCATAAAATAGGTCGAGGTCACCCAGGGGTCATCATTTTGAACAAGCTATGATTGGCTTGAGTCCCCAATGCTACAAACCAAGTGTCACAACAATCGGCCTACTGGTTTTGGAGAAGATCTTTTTTTTTTTTTTTGGCATGGCTGCCACATTGGAGACCTCTTTGTTTTAGAAATTTTGTTACATATGGCCCAGTAGGTTCTGAGAAAAACAAGTTTTAATTTTTACATTTACTCATTTAGCTAATTGCATCTACCCATTTTCAGATCATGGGCTGCAATACTTAGTTTTGATTTTTCCCATCCAAAAGCCTATGTTAGCAAATTTGACCTTGGCGTAAAATACGTCAAGGTCATCCATGGGCCATCATTTGAACAAACTATGATAGACTCGAGTCCCCAATGATACATACCAAGTTTCATGACAATCGCCCCACTGGTTCGCGAGAAGTTTACCTTATATGGGCATGAATACCATCTTGGTCATATGACCTGGACCCCGCGAATAAACTTAAGTTTTCCTATCCCATTGAAGATCCGTATGAAATTTGACTTCCATCAGCCCAGTGGTTTCAGAGAATATGTTTGAAAATGTTGACGACGCAGATGCAGGCGGCGGACGACGGGCCACTGCCTATCATATAAACATCCCCGGAGCCTTCGGCTCTGGTGAGCTAAAAAGGCAAACATCACGAAAACACGCCTTTATAATTCTAACCCCCTTGAATCCCATTTTTATACAGTAAAACATGGGTTTATAGGGATAAACTTTATTTTTTCTTATTTCTCTATAAAATATAGACTGTGGGTACTCATCGAGGCGGTCCTAACGAGTACCCACAATCTATATTTTGAGCAGAAATAAAAAAAAATCACAATTTTTCATCTTAATATTTTCTCATTTTCGGCAGTAAAATTTACAATGTATTTGTATAGACGTATTTTCGTACAGGGACTGAAATTAAATGACTTACTTGTTATCGCCATATTATCTATCTCCGAATGGCATAAATGAATATGACAATATGGTTTTTCTCCCAGGCACTTTTTCTTCCTTTTTTCAAAAATGATTAGCTGCGTAGTGAAACGTACAATTTGACATGTGCGACCTGTATATCCTCCAATCGGCCTCTGCATTTATGTGAGGCACAGAGGATCTTAATCGAGTTGTCATTTCGTGTAAAATTTATGAAACGAGCCCTATGTGAGTTTCATAAATTTTAATACGAAATGACCACGAGCCATTATGTGAGGTATGGCAATATAAGAAGTTTACATGGGATTGCGTCGTTATGTGAGGTGTGACAATATAAGAAGTTTACATGGTTTTGAGTGACTATGTGAGGCATATCAGTATGTGAAGTTTACATGGTGTTGATTCATTATGTGAGGTATGACACTATAAGAAGTTTATATGGTGTTAAGTCATTATGTGACGTGTGACAATATAAGACGTTTACATGGTGTTGAGTCATTATGTGAGGTATGACAATATAAGAAGTTCACACGGTGTTGAGTTATTGTGTTAGGCATTATGTTAGGTATGACAATATAAGAAGTTTACATGGGGTTGAGTCATTATGTGAGGTATGCCAATATAAGAAGTTTACATGGTGTTGAGTCATTATGTGAGGTATGACAAAATAAGAAGTTTACATGGTGTTGAGTCATTATGTGAGGTATGCCAATATAAGAAGTTTACATGGTGTTGAGTCATTATGTGAGGTATGACAATATAAGAAGTTTACACGGGGTTGAGTCATTATGTGAGGTATGACAATATAAGAAGTTTACATGGGGTTGAGTCATTATGTGAGGTATGACAATATAAGAAGTTTACATGGTGTTGAGGCATTATGTGAGGTATGCCAATATAAGAAGTTTACACGGTGTTGAGTCATTATGTTAGGCATTATGTGAGGTATGACAATATAAGAGGTTTACATGGGGTTGAGTTGTAAATGATTACATCCAAATTACATACAGTCAAACGTCGCATAAATTAAAAAGTCTTATAATTTCCTCTAAGTTCTGCTGGAAACGTCCAAGTATAAATTATATTTACGTCTATATCCTTCCGTTGGAATTTCCTAACTGATCTTTCTTTTTTACAAAATATCAAAACTCGCACTAAAAATCAAAGTAAACGCCCCTGGTCAAACAAACAAGAAACTTATCAACCAATGAGGTTTCCGCATTAACTTGAGATGCTCAGCTCACAAAACTATGAAAAAGAAATAAAAACAAAAATGGCTTCCGCTACCAAACTGACACATTGAGTATGAATTGCATCTCAGTACCTTCAAACATATTTGTTTTCCCAAAGTGAAAACTTAATAAGCCTATTGTTCTGTTCAGTTTACGGCTTCTTTCAGGACACGAAAATATGATTACTTAATCCTATAACAAAACATGCCAAAAGATAGACCGATAGTTCTAAATTTCTAAATTCTTTCTTTGTTTCAAAAATGTAAAAAATAAAACAAAAGTAAGTTTATTGACAAAAATCTTACATATTCTAAATAAGAATGACAGTTTCAGAATCCGCTTTTCATAAGGAGCGTTTTGATACCAAACATTATCGTTTAATTTACAAATCTAAATTTATAGCAAAATACCAAAAACTTTGTATCATAATAACTTACATGCGCAAGTAGAATTATCGGTCACAGCCAGACACCATTTGAACAGTCTAAAAACTGCCAGAACTGTGTAAATGATTAAAGAGTGACTCTGCCAGCGTCAGGTGGCCCGTAACCTTGGTGTGTCTCCCAGCGTTGTTAAGGTCTATCAAAACGTTTTTTATCTGGCACGTGGGATAAAATTTACCATGGTTCAGAATGTTGACACGTTTCTGGAAAAAACCCAGACCGTTCCAAATTACAGTAAAATAGAAGTGGAGGCAATGATCAGAAATCGATACAATCACCCCAGAATTCCACGAAAACCTGTCATAGTGGCTAGGAGTGTAACGATGCATCGGACCATCGATGCATTGCGATAGGCACTGGGTCGATAGTACTGCATCGATGGTAAAGTTAAACATCGATGACTATCGCCGATAGTGTTTTGAACTATCGATAGTTTCGATAGTTTTCTATATCACAAGTTTTTCAGATAATTCCCGAAGTTGTTTTCATTCTTATTCTTTATTACCGCCTGCATCTTGTACCCGGTCAGGCGTCAAACTGTATATTGTCCTAATTATAATCCAATAATCTCCTGTGTCAGTGGGAGTCAACAGCTGTTTGTCGCCAGATAAAGGCAATAAAAATTACAGCCGAGTCGTGATTTGGCGGTAGCATACAGATACAATGTGTTCATGCATCCTATTTTGGTATGCATTATGTCGGTATAGAATCAGTGAGCTGAATATTCCTTCAATGAACTGGTAAATTTGCAGCTTTCTGAAGCATATTTCAACAGCACTTTAATTGATTTCGAAATAAATGACACGGACGACACGCATATTTTGATTACGCTAATCTGCAAGCTGTCTGTAACCCAGTGATAAGAAAAGCGATAATTAATGCGTGTTTACACAGTGGTATTTATAATCAAAGGGTGCCGCCCGCATTAGCACATGAAGCATGGAAAGTCCGCACGTGTCACTACCGCTTCAAGAGATGCAAAACATTGTTCTGGTTGATGTTTTAGAGGAGTCTTATTTTTTTTTCAAAATCAGCCATCAAAGGAAATGAAATACGTGTCATCCTGCAAAGAACGTTTATAATTGGCCATCCAGACATGTTTATACAGCCGAGGAATTAATTTTGAATCTTGGACACAGTGTATTCATAATATGCACAGGGTAATACCGCACTAGAAAACAATTAAAGAAATAAAAACGTGGTATGATTTTCTGTTTATTTGTTTTGCTAAAATATTTTAAAACATTTTACCAAACAAGAGAATCATACAAATGATGTTTAGAAAAAATCATTACACAATGAAAATGATGGGAAATTAGATAAGTTGGCTGATGCAAGAATGTCGGGGATGTTGTTGTAAGGCATGTTCGGCACGTTACTGATGACGTCATCGGTCGACCGGGGCCGATTTGGAATGGTGTTTCGTTTAACAAATGCATGCGATCGGTTGTGTACCGAAACACTGAGACTTATATTAAAAATTTCCTCAGATTTTCACTCAGAAGATTCAAATCTAACTTCCAATATCACAGGTCCTGGTGTATGAATGTCATTTGAAGTGACACCAGCAACAATTCTGATTCTGAATCGTATGCATTGTTGACCTTTTTTTTTTTTCATTTATCTTCTATCTATTTTAATGGGGCCTATTTCTTTCATAAAAATGTTTGTAAAATATTTTTTCTCGATAGCTAAACGGTTGTGGATAGAGGTGGATAGAAAACGGCGTCCTGCAAAATCCCCGACTTATCATCGGAAGCTCGACCCGTGTCAATAACCAACACTAGCATACAGATGTGTTTACACAAGTTAAAGCGTTCGACTTTTTCCCGCCAAGCGTCTGCTATTTTGGCGCCAAAACATAACCATGCACGAGACAGTAGAATAGTTCATTTTTATTAATATGCATACATCTACCGTTAGATGTAGCTAATCATCTTAGGGGCGATTTGATTGTGGATTAAATTTTATGATCGAGGGATAAATGCAAATTGGAGACATAACTCGATCTTATTTTCACACCTTGTCACGCAGAACATTGTAGGCTTGCCGGTAGTACGGGAGGCTTATTTTAACAGTGTAATAGTAGACTAGACTGATCGGTGACAAATTCGGTCGGCGTCTATAACACGATTCGGTTAACTTACATGGTCATTTTGGTTGGACCCAAAGTCCCGTTTTATACCGAGGCTGAGGTGTATTTATTCAATTTATCATGTCTGAAGTGGTTTTGAAGACAAGCAAAGATTTCATTGCATTCTGTGAGAGCTTACATTTATTTTGAAAAAGAAACTGATGTCACATTCTCAATGTGAATTGATACATGTAAACGTACTTGGCTACACGTACTTCTACTAAAATGAGTCTCCCGGCTCTTCCAGGTTGATTTACACTTACAGGAAAAAATATGTTCCTGGGGAGCTGTTTCCTCTTGTAGGGCAGACAGAAAAGCAAACAGGAGTTTACAACAGCTGTCCCTCGGTGTAAAGTATCCTGTTTATTTCTTTTATGCAGATAAAAGATACTTAAAACAGTTTGAAGGTTTGACTAGGTTTTATTTACTTCTCAAACAAGAAAATATGTTTCAGGCAATAGTATCGCAATAGTATTGCAATAGTAGTCAGCAATAGTAATAGTATCGCAATGGTTCTTCTTGCAATGTCAATACTATCGCAATAGTCATTTTCTGACTATCGTTACATCCCTAATAGTGGCCACCTCTATTAAGCAAGCAACCTGTCTTAAGCAAGCAGGCATTTGGTGCCCGACAAAGGCATACACATTATAATTCAACTGTATTAAGCAAGCACCTGTCTTAAACAAGTACATTTTGATTATGCCTTAGATGCTTGCTTAATACAGATTTGACTGTATATGAATAATTCTAACACAGCGCGCCTATATAGGCAATGGAAAATAACTGTGTTTTATTCTACAACAAATCACGGCAAGGAAGAGCGTGACGAGTGACGTCATTAAAAACTGCCAATTTATAACCTCTTAGTCGATTTCCTTGACGTTGGACGGTGTAACGTCATTTTCTTGCAGCGAAAACGTTAGAAAAGGATAACAAGAGGCTCAATGAGCCTAAACCGCTCACCTGAGGAACTTAAGTTTTAACAATTCACAGACTTGACTACTAAATCTGCTAATAGAATCCAGCCCATTGACCCTTACAGGATATAAGTCATCATTATTGCATTGCATTCCAAGTTTGAGACTTCTAGCTTCTATAGTTCCTGAGAAATCTTTGACGAAAATTTAACATTGGTCAAAATGGAGAGAAAGAAGAATGAAAGAACAGATGAACAAATAAGCTGAGAAAGCCCAATGTCTCTTACACGAAATAAGTCATCATTATTCTATTGAATACCAAATTTGATGCTTCTAGCTTTTATAGTTCCTGAGAAATCTTTGATTAAAAATTTAACATTGGTCTACTATCTCTATATGGAGAGAAAGAAGAATGAAGGAACAAATGAACCAGACTAGCTCCAAAACCTAATGCAGCCTTTCCCCTTGCCCAATGGTGCTACACATAAAATTTAAACAAGATTGGTCGACTGCCTTCTGAGATATGCTTCATTGAAAGTGTGGACGACGGATGGACGGACGACAGACGACGGACTCCGGAGCCTTGGTATACTATCAGCTCACTGGAGCCTTTGGCTCAGGTGAGCTAAAAATTCAAGTCGCTATTTCTGTCACAACATTTTCCCTACGTTAAGTCTATGGGCAAATTTTTTTGTCTCTCAAGGTCACGTAACTCCGAGGTCAATATTCCGATTCGGCCCAAAATCGAACTTAACCGAGATTTTATGCCTGTCCTCGTTACCTGCAAGTTTGAAGCTGATATGAATAAAAATAAAGTTGCTATCGTGGTCACAACGTATTTTTTTATGCTCAAGGGCAGGTAACTCCAAGGCAAATATTCCGATTCAGCCCAAAATCGAACTTAACTGAGATTTTATGTCTGTCCTTGTTACCTGCAAGTTTGAAGCTGATCTGAAAAAATTCAAGTCGCTATCGTAGTCACAACATTTTCCCTAATTAAGTCTATGGGCAAATTTTTTGTCACTCAAGGTCACGTAACTCCGAGGTCAATATTCCGATTCGGCCCAAAATTGAACTTAACCGAGATTGTATGCCTGTCCTCGTTACCTGCAAGTTTGAAGCTGATATGAATAAAAATAAAGTTGCTATCGTGGTCACAACGTATTTTTTATGCTCACGGGCAGGTAACTCCAAGGCAAATAATCCGATTCGGCCCAAAATCGAACTTAACCGATATTTTATGTCTGTCCTTGTTACCTGCAAGTTTGAAGCTGATCTGAAAAAAATCAAGTCGCTATCGTAGTCACAACATTTTCCCTATGTAATGTCTATGGGCAAATTTTTTGTCGCTCAAGGTCATGTAACTCCGAGGTCAATATTCCGATTCGAACTTAACTGAGATTTTAAGCCTGTCCACGTTCCTGCAAGTTTGAAGCGGATCTGAATAAAAATAAAGTTGCTATCGTGGTCACAACGTATTTTTTATGCTCAAGGGCAGGTAACTCCAAGGCAAATAATCCGATTCGGCCCAAAATCGAACTTCACCGAGATTTTATGCCTGTACTGGTTATCTGCAAGAATGAAGTAGATCAGAAAAAAAATTGACGGAGCTAGAGTGATGACAAGCTTTTTCCTATGTGAAGTCTATGGGAGCTAGATGTTGCCATGGCAACCAGAGTTCCACTCAGATCTGCCTGAAAACCTAATGAAGCCTTTCCACTTGCCCAATAATGCTACACATGAAATTTGATCAAAGTTGGCCAAGTAGTCTTTAAGATATACATTTTTGAAATTCCCATTAACCCTAATGCAAAAACACACAAGGGCAGGTAACTCCTAAGTGAATGATCCGATTCTGCCAGTTATCGAACTTGACCGAGATTTCATGGCTGTGCTGGTTATCTGCAAGAATAAAGCCAATCTGAAAATAATTGAAGCAGCTACCGTGATGACAACATTCTCCCCATGTTAAGTCAATAGGCAATTTTTTCAACGCTCAAGGGCACGTAACTCCTGAGTGAATAATCCGATTCAGCCCAAAATCGAACTTGATCGAGATTTTATGCCTGTCCTTGTTATCTGCAAGAATGAAGTCGATCAGAAAAAAATTGACGGAGCTAGAGTGATGACAAGCTTTTTCCTAATTCCCATTAACCCTAATGCAAAAACACACAAGGGAAGGTAACTCCTAAGTGAATGATCCGATTCTGCCAGTCATCGAACTTGACCGAGATTTCATGGCTGTGCTGGTTATCTGCAAGAATAAAGCCAATCTGAAAATAATTGAAGCAGCTACGGTGATGACAACATTCTCCCCATGTTAAGTCAATAGGCAATTTTTTCAACGCTCAAGGGCACGTAACTCCTGAGTGAATAATCCGATTCAGCCCAAAATCGAACGTGATCGAGATTTCATGCCTGTCCTCGTTATCTGCAAGAATGAAGACAATCAGAAAAAAATTGACGGAGCTAGAGTGATGACAAACTTTTTCCTATGTTAAGTCTATGGGAGCTGTTTGTTGCCATGGCAACCAGAGTTCCAATCCGATCTGCCCGAAAACAGTATGCAGCCTTTCCCCCTACCTGATAATGCTTCACATGAAATTTGATCAAGATTGGCCCACTGGTTCCGGAGATATACTTCTTTGAAAGTGTGGACGACGGACGACGACGACGGATGACGACGACGGACGACGGACGACGGACGCCGGCTCGTGGTATACTAATACCTCACATGAGCCTTCGGCTCAGGTGAGCTAAAAATGCATGTGTTTCGGTCGATAATTTGAGCGGGATTTCCTCTAACAATGGCGAAAATTTGTGAAACAACAGCATTATTGCTAATTTTCAGCCTGTTAGAATCGAAATAGATCAGCTCTAGTTTGTGATTTGTTGAGTCGAGTTTGTCGAATCACAGTTTGTCGAGTTGTAAATAAGTTCTGTAAGTAGACAAATCACGCGGGCTATGCGTTCGTGATTTGATTTACTTTGCAAATGACTTACAAACTGTGATTTATTACTCAACAAATCACAGTTAGAGCTGATCTATTTCTTTATCATAAACACGCATATTACAATTTTTATTTTGTTCTGAGATGAAGAAGAAGAAAAAAATAACAAGATGCCCATTGGCCACTATGCTCACAAGAGCTCCGGTGGGCACTGCCCATTGGCAACCATGTATTTTAATATGATATGATTTTTATGAATAAAAAGTCTCCCAAACGGACTACCATACCCAAATGAGCACCTATGTGGACTACGTGTATGAAATATTAGGCAGTTGATAGCTTATTACAGTCATTGTTTCAACATATTGTACTACCAGCAGTAGTCAACTCAATTAAACACTTGCATGTTTATATCTATGGACGACATTTCACGGTCAGAAGTGATCATTCCACATGAATTGTTCCATTTTAGAAGGCCAGTTAAGCAAGGTGGTTAGAATTCCATGTGTTGACAGTAACTTCAAGTATTGTGACAGAGTAAAGGAAAAGAGTAGAGATATTGAACCCGGTCTGATCACACGGGAAAATGGGGAAATGGAGCGTATTACAAGGGGGGGGGGAGTTCAGAAGAAGTGGGCCTTAGCAGAAAGGTTTGTGCAGACAGGGATGAGCTGATGTCATCCGAAAAGTCAATAAGCCAGAGTAATGTTGCTGTAACAGTGAACCTACAGGAACGCTGTCCCCGCCCATCGGGGCTTGAAGAAATAGATGGGCCGCATGATGCTTCCACGCAGAGGTGAAACTGACCGCACACGAAGTACTTAGAGGATCTAAGCCTGCCCGAGAAAAGCGGTGCTAATTGGACCGTCCATGCTTATAAACCCTATTGGTTTGATTGGGCGACAGGGTTTGAGATGTCTTTCATCTCTGTGTCGGGTAAAAGTCCCACAAAATTGGAAGTAACGTCTCTAAAATGACATATACAGTGTTGACAGGGACGTGAAACCTCAAATCACAGGCAGAACAATGATGGGGTACGTATGAATACGACTCTCTTACTTCGGAGACTAAAAACTACAAGTTCTGGCAGGTGTTCAAAGCCGCTGGTCCGCCTCACGAGCATGCTGTAAAAAAAACAGTTCAAAGTCGCTGGTCCGCCTAATGAACAATATGCAGTAAGTGAGAATAGACAAATCAACTTCGATAATTATTATGACCACTGTGCCGGTCAACCGGGCACTGGGCAAATTAGTATTTTAGACTGTCAAGATGGGCCCAACATCGACGATGATCATACAGGTGAGTCAGATCACGTTGTGATAAGGCAAACTGGAAACTCAGCTTCGTGTATAGACATAGATTGTATGGCACCAGAAAATGTGAGAGTCGAGCGTGAGAATGGTCCTTTTTGAGCCAAATTTTATCCTTGAAGGAATCAGGTAATAAACCAGCATGGGCAACAGATTTTTGCACCAAATGGTTTAGAGTTTAACTGGAGAAATTGGGAATCTTTGGTGCTGGTTGCTGGTATTATACACAGGAAACCTTTACGCTTGAACCGTCATGGAATCTGAGGCCTGACCCATCGGCGTGCAATTAAAGAGGGAAGCAAATCTGTCAATCTTGATTGGGTTAACTACCATGCATGCAGTCTGTCGGATATTTAAATGTGACGATCGTTTTAAAAACACCAACAATTGAACACTCTAAACAACGAGAGTATACAGGTGTTTGCTGTATTTGTAGCCTTCACATGTATCGCATCAAAACCATCACGGTGAATACTGGTGTACGTCGGAGTAACAGGCTTCTACCTCTCTTCTTCTTCTTCTTTTCATCTTCTTCTTCTTCTTCTTCTTCTTCTTCTTCTTCTTCAATACTTAGTGTTATATATATGCTACAAAATTTGATAACTGATAAAGATGGTAAATGTATATAGGCAACAGATATGTTTATGCTTACAACATCTTAAAGGAGAGGATAAATATAGGCTGAGCCTACATCCAATCCTTTGACATTTGTATGTATATTTGTTGTACAGATGTATGTATTCATGTCATGAAATTTTGAATAAATAAAAAATGCAGTCTGTCGTATAACATTTATATTGTAACCTATCTTTTTATATCGAAATATGATTTTACGAAATTGGGTGCTGAAATGATTGCATTTTTATATTTTTCTGGATTTGTATACTAAGTCACCATAAAATTCGGGTTCCGATAGACCTTGTTGCAGAAGAGATTTAAGTCCAACACTGAATTTTGAAATTATATCGGACTCACTTCTATAAAATTTTGAAAAAGGCTTTGTGTAGTTTATGGTACCGATAATCCTGATTAAGAGGTAAAGCAGTTAACAATTTATTACGAGTGTTGAAGTCATTTACATGACTAGACACTCTGGCAAATCGAATTAATTGCGAAATATACACACCATAGGGTGCCGCACGAGGAACATCACCATTCAAGAAAGGAAAATTTACAATATCAAAATCAAAATCATCGCGTTTATCATAAGTTTTGCAGAAACAAACCCATCTACAATGGACAGATGTAAATCCAAAAACGGGGCCTCGGTATCAGAATAATTTGCTTTGTTTAACTGAAGTTCTGTGGGGTAAATTTTACCGATCAAACCATCGAAACAGGTATTGTCAATATTTAACAAATCATCCAAATATCAAGCCAAACCAAAGGCTTCAATGATTTCAGATTGGTTTTCAACGGAAAGGGGCATCATGAAGTCGCTTTCATAACAAAACAAGAACAGATCAGCCACAAGGGGTGCGCAATTTGTACCCATCGGAATACCCACAACTTGTCTAAATAACTTAGTACCAAATCTTATGTAAATATTATCAAATAGAGAGGTGAGAGCTTCACGCACTTTCTGACATGACCATAAAGTAATAAATTAAATTTTTCTATTATAAGATTGTGAGGAAGTGTAGTGTAACCCTGGGGGTCACCCCTTGTGAAATGATGTTTGCCGACTGATCGATTTACCAATTGACCTGGCCCTTGGATTGCCTGAAAAGAGAGTAAGCGTGTGCCAAACTGATTATGCGTACAAGTTGGAAAGCAGTTGGCGTCAATACACGATTTCGTTCGCAAACATATTCAAATAGCAAGTGACAGAAAGAAGAACTATTATGACCGAAATGTTAACTTTACCCGAGTATGCGGTAGGAGATTGTGTCTAGCTCAACAATCCCGTCAGAAAACCAGGAATCAGTTTCGCTCGCAAACATATTCAAATAGCAAGTGACAGAATGAAGAACTATTATGACCGAAATGTTAACTTTACCCGAGTATGCGGTAGGAGATTGTGTCTAGCTCAACAATCCCGTCAGAAAACCAGGAATCAGTTTGAAATTCGAAATATCCTAGAAGGGTCCTTACATTATTATAGAGAATATCCAATTCAACAGTCTCCCAGAGGTAAATTGAAAAGTTTCTCATTATGATCGACTTAAGAAATATTAAGGTGAACCCCCACACCCATACCCACCCTCAACCCCACCCCCGCCCACCAACCTGGTTCGAACAAAAAAAAACATGTAGAGATCAGTAAATTCGTATAGGATGTCTAAGCAGTCAGAGAGGATGCACCACATTAAATATATTTTCATTTATTTATGTATTTATTCAACCTCCCCTTTATAACTCAAAATATACTTACTGTGGTATGTATCATATAACATTCCTATCTAGGACCTATCTTCACAGAATGGCACCATAATACAGTTTTACTGGAAATACAAAAGGAAACAATTGTTTCAAAATAAGGACAATCCAGAACCAAGCTAGTCCGTTGTAATAATGCTCAGCTAAATTTATTAAGGCTGTTCCTCAGTATGTATAAACTTACACCATTTCTCTATGAAATGGATTATTGGTACAACCTTTGAAATATTATCAGTATCAAGATCACGTTACGAAACGTTACATGTTATAAAATCTTTGCAGTGCACATGCAGAGCGGTTG
This sequence comes from Lucinisca nassula, assembly GCA_963580285.1. Lineage (NCBI taxonomy): Eukaryota > Metazoa > Mollusca > Bivalvia > Lucinida > Lucinidae > Lucinisca > Lucinisca nassula. Next base: position 47,391,081 of record OY757027.1, read on the forward strand.
TAATCAGGTAACATCCCTATGCTTGGGACTTTATGTGCAGGTAGACCCCCAATCTAGGCTATTAAAAATAGAAAGTTTGGCAGGCAAAGGACATATCAAATTATGCCACCTTTATACTTGCAGGACACAACGTTCCGGTGTCTAATATGCAACATTGTACCCCTCAAGTTCAGAGAGGTCTGTCGCCACATTGAGGAGGCACATGCAGGGTTTGGATTTTGGTGCAATGCCTGCAACCGCCCCTACAACCGACTTGGGAAGCACAAAAGGTGTCCGGGAACGAAGCAAGACATGGTTTCATATAACCGTATTTCAGGACTGTGGAATGTCAAAAAGCACTGGAGGAGTATTCTAGGCCTGTCTTACCATTTAAATGGGAAGCCATCCTTTATAATTAGCAGCAGACCCAAACAGCAACCATCACATCTGACCAGAATACCCGACAATCAGTTGCTGCGCCAAACTCCATCCCAACAGCTATAGCAGCTCCATTTAAGAGACCCTTCAGCCAAGAAACTTCTTCAGTGGCTGTAAAACGTAGGATGGTTACAGCTAACTAATCTGAATCAGCAAAGTTAAAAGAATACTTTTATGCTGCTAAATCACCAGACATTCAGATTCTGGATACCTTGGAAGAGCTGTTCCAACCAGATAATCCAAGCTGGGAAGAAGTAGAGTTGAACCCAACCCCAACCACCACCCCCCTCCCAATTCGATATAAAAAGATTGGGTACAACATCAATGTTAGACGACAGACAGCATGAATGGTAGTTAACCCAATCACGGTTGACAGCTTTGCCTCCCTCTTTAATTGCACGCTGGTTGGTCAGGCCTCTATGACGGTTCGAGCGTAAAGGCTTACTGAGAATTAGACAGAATTTAATTTTATATAATGTTGGTTGGTGCCTGATGCTCTATCTCTGGTTGGGCCCATAGGAGTCTAACTGTTGGTTTTCGTTTGCTCCAGCATTTCAGTGGTTTCTTGCTGTCGAGTCCTCTCCGTTGTTTTATCTCTGTGGTCGTTTAATTATTGTGTAATGTATTCTCGGAGATGTTGCACTGCTGAGTTAAGAGGCCTTCATGCGGACTGAACAAATAATCTTTCTAAATCGAGACGGAAGGGCGAAGATTGCCGCCAAGTAAAATGGATGGTCAATTCCAAAAAACACAATCACATTATCTCAGTACAAAATCACAGTATCTGGTATGGCCACCAGCAACATTAGTAACAGCTACGCATCGACGACCCGTTGTCAACGAAATGGCGGAAGATTTTTGTTTTTGGTGGTTGTGGGGAGGTTTACGGCCCTTTCAAGGTTATTTCACTTACATCGTTAATCAGAGTTGCGTGAAAAACGGAATATCCGAAGAAAAAACACCTGACCTTCCGTTGCAGAATTTGGTGTTTCACAACTGCAGATTAGTCCACTATTGGATGGGCGCCTACTCCAGTTGCGGTAACGTTTGAGGCTGCTGGATGCTGACCTACTCGCCTATAGTTTTGCGTTAGAAGTTTCCTTCAGTATATATCTGTTTTACGTCGTAAGCGAGGCAACTCATGGTTTACTAAAGCTGCAGTACGGACTTTATTCTAACCACACAATTAATATACTCAAATGACTTGCGTAGGTACTACACTCCGCGTTCTCGCACATCATTCTTAGGAAACATTCCTCGCTGACACACAACGCTGAATCTACATTGACTCGACTTTGACTCAACGCCATGACGTCGAATCAACATCGACATTGCGCCTTACCAAAGCCTTGCGCCCAAAATGTTTAGTTTAGTCAGAGAAATGACACCACCGCAATTCCGTATGGACATTTTGTCTGGGGTCAGTTGTTCAAAAACAACGATGTCGTTAGTTAACATATCGTTAAAACTTTGACCATTTAACATGTTAAATATGGCAAATATTCTAATATTTTTGTAGAAAAAAATATGAACAGCTTTTGCAAATGCAAAAGCTGCTCACATTTTTTTTCAGCAAAAATACCAAAATTTTAGAGCTTGTACTTGCTAGAACAGTTAACAATATGGCCACTAACAAGCTCGTTAAGCTAACGGTGTTTTGAACACTTGGCCCCAGATCGCTAAAGGCGACACTGCAATGACGGCGTTCGTTCACCTGGTAGTGGACAGAGCTTTTTAATAACTAAACAAAAACAAAGACAAAATAACAAAAACAAAAAAAAACAAAGACATAGCTTTTATACTTATATTACTGAGAACTGTAAGGTTGTAAATCTTGGCTCCATTCATCAGAATAAGACCAGTCATTGACATCAGTCAGTCAGTATGCAACATCTGTCCATGTCTCCCTGACTCCCTCTTGTCGAAACGAAATGCAAGACAGGATTCTACCCACCAGGCACACGTCGCTAGGGGAACGTCAAACTAACGTCAGTGACGTTGCACCGACGCTGATGTGACGTTGCATAAACGTTATGACGTTGTATCAACATTGATGTGACGTCATAATTACGTCATATGCCTACTGTGTAAGATCTAGCGTCAGGAGCATGACCTCATGTATAAAAACGTCTTAGAAATAAATTATCTAAAAAATACGTAAACATTTGGTTATGCATTCTGAAAGTATGAGTTTAACCGAATATTCATAGACTTCATGTTAACAAATGTATCAGTATCAAGATCTGAAATAAGTTTTTTGAAAATTAACAAGAAAAGTGCCTCACGGCACTGTGGATGGGTTTTTCCTTTTCTTTTGTAAAAGAGCACAACAGACCACAGCAATTAAAAGAGAATCAGACAGTATCCCTAGGAAACACATCTCCTTCCTGATGCCCGGGACTTCCGTGGAGCGTGGCCCATGTTTGCTGATGTTGGCTCGGGGGCGCCTATCTGGATCGGACGTCTCTTGTCTGATGCCTCCAGCTGACATGTATCATGGGCTACGTCGGTCGGTGTATGCTCGGAGGGGGGTATGCTGTGTTTGCCGGGTCTTGTCAATCATCCGTTTCAGTTTCAAAACTTTGGGGTTTAGACACACTGATGAAGATTAATATCAGAAAGGCCTCTGTGTCACTAAATTTGGTATAGTTACACCTTAATTGCAACCACTGAGTCGGTATCTCTGCTGGTGGATGATTCGTTCGTCCCCGAGGGTATCATCAGCTCTGTATCAGTTCCTTAGTACTGAGGTTGATACTGCGGTGTTGACGCCAGCACTCAAGTACTGATTTAAATAACTATAGTATATCTTTAACTTTTGCAGTATAAAATCCTAACGTTTCTAAAACTAAGACCGACTTGTCAGGTGAGACATGTATCGTAGCGGATTTAGTTACCACGTTTTGTTATATTTTAAATATTGCAAGTCTCGCTACTTTGGACATCTCTTTCCTGATGCCCGGAACTTCCGTGGAGCGTGGGCCGAGTTTGCTGATGTTGGTTCGGTGGGGGACGCCTATCTGGATCGGGCGTCTCTTGCCTGATGCCTCCAGCTGACATGTCTCATGGTCAACGTCGGTCGGTGTGTGCTCGGAGGGGATGTGCTGTGTTTGTCGGGTCTTGTCAACCATCCGTTTCGATTTTATAACTTTGGGGCTTAGACACACTGATGAAGATTAAATATCAGAAAGGCCTCTGTGTCACTAAATTTGGTATAGTAACACCTTAATTATAAACAAGAAATTTCGTTCATTTTAAGAAAAATACAATAACAATTTGGCTGGTTTTGCCCCATCATTAACTGATTGACTTGTATGACCGACAAAGAGGGTTGACGCGTCGTTTAACACGAAATCATCATCATCTTATATGAAAGAGCTAAACAGACTGCAGCAGTTGAAAGAGTTCCAAACAGTACCCAGAAGAACAAACGAACAAGGATTAAATCCTGTTTTCAAGCCTCTGTTTGAAAAAAAATATTTGAAAAAAAAAATGAATTTACTAACTTGCAAGTAATAATAATTATGTTTTTTTTTTTTTTTTTTTTTTTTGGAAAGAAAGATAAAAAATCGAGGCGATTGTAGCAAGTACCCACAGCATACATATTTAGAAATAAGAAAGATAGGGTGTCAACTTCTGTCCGCAGACCTGCGAGTACTCGTGGATTGCGTCGTCGACGTCTCGGAAGGTTTGGATCAGCAGAAAGTGACTTAAAACGCTGATCTGGCGAAGTGCTGAATATTACTTTATTTTGTTGTTTTGTGCCACACTGGCCTTGCATATTTATTTATAATATTTAATTATTGTTGAATTTGTTGTACGTCACATACATTAATATTGTTGTTATATCCAGTATCGAGTTGTATGCCTAAAAAAACAAGGTCTATCGGAACCCGAATTTTATGGTGACTTAGAATATATATTCAGAAAAATATACAAATGCAATCATCTCAGCACCCAATTGCGTAAAATCATTCTTCGATATAAAAAGATTGGGTACAACATAAATGTTATACGACAGACTGCATGCATGGTAGTTAACCCAATCACGGTTGACAGCTTTGCTTCCCTCTTTAATTGCACGCTGGTGGGTCAGGCCTCTATGACGGTTCCAGCGTAAAAGCTTACTGAGAATTAGACAGAATTTAATTTTATGTAATGTTGGTTGGTGCCTGATGCTCTGTCTCTGGTTGGGCCCATAGGAGTCTAATTGTTGGTTTTCGTTTGCTCCAGCATTTCAGTGGTTTCTTGCTGTCGAGTCTTCTCTGTTGTTTTATCTCTGTGGTTGTTTAATTATTGTGTAATGTATTCTCGGAGATGTTGCACTGATGAGTTAAGAGCCCTTCATGCGGACTGAACAAATAATTTTTCTAAATCGCGACGGAAGGGCGAGGATTGCCGCCAAGTAAAATGGATGGTCAATTCCAAAACCACAATCAAACAATCTCAGTACAAAATCGCAGTATCTGGTGTGGCCACCAGCAACATTAATAACTGCTGCGCATCGACGACCCGTTGACAGCGAAATGGAGGAAGATTTGTTTTTGGTGGTTGTGGGGAGGTTTACGGCCCTTTCAAGTTATTTCACTTACATCGTTAATCAGAGATGCGTGAAAAACGGATTATCCGAAGAAAAAACACCTGACCTTCCGTTGCAGAACTTGGTGTCTCACAACTGCAGATTATTCCACTATTGGATGGGCGCCTACTCCAGTTGCGGTAACGTTTGAGGCTGCTGGATGCTGACCTACTCGCCTATAGTTTTGCGTTAGAAGTTTTCTTCAGTATTGTTGTAAAAGAAGGGTCGACTTGCTGCACACATGTCAAAAAGGCTGAACAGGACAAATGGAAAAGTGGCATCGCTGCTGAGGCTGAAATGGAGCGAATCATTAACCTCGTGGACTCCGACAGTGACGTCAGAGATGACAGCTACTAAGGCACAGAGACTGCTTCTGAGGGTGATGAATCTACCGACACTTCCGAAGAATCAAATCTGCTTTTGTAATGCAATTTTGAAATATGCAATTCTGAAATTGTGAAATTCAAACTAATATGAATCGCTGAAATTTGAAAATATTGAATTACATACTAATAAAACAATCAAAGAAAAAAAAGAAACAAATCTTAGAATAAAAAACAAAACAAAAAAGCAAATATATATAATAAAAATAAACCAAACTAAATGAAGAGCTGTAGCAAGGCTCAAAATGTGTGATTAAAATTTCTTTATTATAATACAGAAAAAAAAGAAAACAAAATGTTTTAAAATAATTACGCCGCGCGAGTGTTTATTCCACACCTCGCTCTCACCATACCGAGGACTCCATTGATTGTGAAATTTAACTAGAACCACTCGGCTATTTGTTATTCACGAGCATTTCTGCGTACAGTAAACTTACGTTCAAAACGATGCCTACCATTAAATTACAACGTAAGGTATTTGTCTTTAAGTTTTCATTTCTTCTCGACAAGTTTTGTCATATTTTTATTTCCTATCTTTTTAATTCAAACAGAGTGTTCTTTTGTTGCGCATGAGAATGAGTTTCAACTTTTGTTTCAGAAGTTTGCCTTCACTTATGACACTGTCACCCCCCCCCCCCCCCCCAGCTAGACACTGTAGAAATCACAATTCGTTGGCGTTTCAGACCCTTACTGCAAGAACTGACATTTATAAAGAGTCGTTCTTCCCCAGAACCATTAGAGATTGGAATGCCCTTCCCGTTCGACAGCTGAAGGTGCTGATGATTGTGTAGCTAAATTTACCTATTTGGTTAGAGCTAGGGACTAACTTTCCACATTACAGGTCCTGGTGTATGAATGTCATTTGACGTGTCACCAGTAACAGTTCTGATTCTGATTCTGATTCTGAAACGGTATCAGATGGACCGGTCCGTGTGACGTAATGTTCAGTAAACATTCATCGACCTGTACTATCAGTCCTTTGATTTATTATTTTTTGCTCAAAAACATGTTACAAGCACTCACAATCTGTGTTTGGACTAGAGATATGAAAAGTAGAACTCTATATAACACAATCAGCTGAAAAGTGCAGAATCATATCACGCGGGTGTTATCGTAGCTTACTAGTCCTTTGGGCATAACCTTTAGGACCTTTACATACTTAGACCAGGAAATATTCTTAACCCATTTTGTACCAGAAACCCCAAAACGGGTACCCTGGCAAACAGTGCAGAGCCCAGATCAGACACCGCAGGACACCACGTCTGATCTAGGCCTACACTCTCTGCAAAAAGAGCAGCCATTTTCTGAATAAAATTTGAAGAAAACACATCCCGACACCCCTAAATTTTGACGTTGCACTGACGTTGATTTGACGTTGCCCTAGCGACGTGTGCCTGCTGGGGTGTCATTAACACTTGGAACCAGCTACCAGAAAACATAGTTAATGCATCCTCCTTCAATGCTTTTAAATCAAGATTAAACAAATATTGGCATGGACAGCCATACAAATCTGAAGCTTCATGCTACCTAACCGACCACCCAGTTAGAGAATATCGAGGTCTATGACTTACACTGATGTCGAGTATAGTGAGTTAAAAATTATAATAGGGGATAGTTGATGAATTTTTAGGCTTTTTGGTATATCTCGTGATCTGTGTGGTCGATTTTGATCTCATCTTTGTATCATCTAAAAGCTCTTTCTTTTCTGCAACCAAAACCAAAAAGCAATCATGGAACTTTGGTTTATTTTCCTTCCGTTTAAGTAGACGTTTTCGGCAGGTCGAATGCATCGACTTGTCCCCGCAGTGGGACATGTTGATGCAACGATGCAGTGATTTACTTTTCGCCTTTACAAGTACAGGTAACGGATATCACAATAAATTAATCGCTTCCATTGACAAATGTTATATTATTATTACTACTACTATTATTATTACTATTATTATTGCTTTCTAATTAGATTTGTTAAGATTGCGGCCGCGAAAAATCGATTTACACCCCACCCCGGTGGAATTCTTTCACTGACCGTTCCAAGGCGGTTCTTCTGTCGCGGTTTACTTTTGATATGGTTTGTCTTTGAGTGTGTGTATCGTTTTTTTTTTTTTTTTGATAGCCAATTGGCCTTTTTGTGGGAAAGTAACTGTTCGTTTGGCTAAATGTCCGCTATTGATGTTTCCATTAGGATCTAGTTATTTTCAACATGGGAGACAACTATTACACAAAGATTTCTTTCAGAACAGCATATGATTTTGAAGATCAAAAGTTCCCTACCTATATGCATCACTGACTCGTGAAGTATCGGAAACAAATACGCGCTAAACGAAAAATTACAAAATATATATAAACAAGAAAGCAGTCTGGAGGACAGCCAAATCCCCCGCCGCATTTTGTATCAAGGCTCAACCTTGTGACCTTCGCCTGTGACCTTGACCTTGATTTGGCATGGTTAGCTCACTGAGGGGGATAATTGACCCAAAGTTAAATGAAAATCCTTTTAGGGGTAAAGGAGATATGGAAGGGACAAAAAAATCAAAGTTTTAAACTCGTGACCTTCAAATGTGACCTTGGCCTTGAGTCGGCATGGTTCATTTATAGGTTCTGCACATCAGCTCACTGAGGGGGATAATTGACCAAAGTTTAATGGAAATCTATTAAAGGGTTCAGGAGATATGATACGGACAAGAAAAAGTTACGGACAGACGGACAGACTGAGAGACAGATGGATGGACGGACATAGGTTCTGCACATCAGCTCACTGTGAAGACTATTTGACCAAAGTTTAATGAAAATCCTTCCAAGGGTAAAGGAGATATGGAACAGACAAAAAATTCCCAAGTTTCAAACTCGTGACCTTCAACCATGACCTAGACCTTGAGTAGGCATGGTTCATTTATAGGTTCTGCACACCAGCTCACTGAGAGGTATAATTGACCAAAGTTTGATGAAAATCTATTAAAGGGTTCAAGAGATACGGAGCGGACAAGAAAAAGTAACGGACAGACGGACGGACAAATTGACAGACGCACAAACGGACATGGGTTCTGCACATCAGCTCACTGTGAAGAATATTTGACCAAAATTTAATGAAAATCCTTCCAAGGGTAAAGGAGATATGGAACGGACAAAAAATTCCAAGTTTCAAACTCGTGACCTTCAACCATGACCTTGACCTTGAGTCAGCATGGTTCATTTATGGGTTCTGCTCACTGAGACGAATGACTGACCAAAGTTTAATGAAAATCTATCAAAGGGTTCAGGAGATATGGAGCGGACAAGAAAGCGTTACGGACAGACAGACGGACGGACGGACGGACGGACGGACAGACGAAGGCCATTCCTATAATCCCCGCTCGGCTTCGCGGCGGGGGATTAAAAATTACATCGAACTTATTTTCACCAAAATCTTATTTATCGCCCCCGACCATCAGAGCTTGGAGAAATAGATTAGGCTGCATGGTGCTTCCACGCAGTGCTGAAACTGTCAACACACGAGTACTGGTAAACCGCTTAGGAAGACAAGGCCTGCTCAGGCAAAGTGGTGTCAGTCACCGTCCATCGATATAAGCCTTGGCTTCATTGGGCGGCATGGCTTGAGATGTCATTTCCTCTCGATGCCGGGTAAAAGTCCCACAAAATTGAAAGCAACGTCCCAAAAATTTAATGACCTACACATGCTACAGTGGGGTCAGAACTAAAGTTTACATCCATGTGCACTTGGTGTTCACGTAAGGTGTACAAATTTACTATCATTTTAATGCAAATAGTGCACTTGACGTGCACTTCGAGCATGTGCACTTGGTGTAAATCACTGTAAAAGTGTTAACGTGGGGGGGGGAGGGCGTTAACACTTTTACAGTGATTTACACCAAGTGCACATGCTCGAAGTGACGGGAAGTGGTAAACTCCGGACAAAATTTGAAAACTTGAGACGTGAAATCAAGACTGATATAAAAAAAATCAGCATGATTTGTATGTGAATAACTTGGTAGGTGATATAAAGGCAAATCCCAGAGACTTATACAGATATATCAATAGCCAGAAGAAAGACACGCAAGGTATCCCGCCCCTTAATAAAAGAGGAGGGAAAGGGGTTGCTGAATCAGACTTTGAAAGGGCAGAGGAACTAGTTGGTCAATTCAATGATGCGTTTAATAAAACTGAGTGCATGGAGGTTCCATTGACTGGAAGATCGGCCCCATTCAGGAATAATATTGTTGTGACAGCTGCAGGAGTGATCACGTTACTTCAAGGCTTAAACCCCAGTAAGGCCTTAGGACCTGATGAACGTCATCCTAGAGTCCTGAAGGAATTAGCAAATGCGTTGGGTCCAGTTTTTGCACACTTGTTTCAACAGTCTCTTGATACGGGTGAAATCCCCAAAGAATGGCTCTTAGGAAACATCTGTCCACTCTTCAAAAAAGGAGATAGGGCTCTTACCCGTAATTATCGCCCTGTGTCTCTGACTTGTGTTCTGTGTAAATTGCTGGAACATATAGTCTGCTCAAACATCATGGCCCACTTGGACGAACATAAACTTTTGTCGGACAGACAACATGCATTTAAGAAAAGGCATAGTTGTGAAACTCAGCTAAGCACAGTCATTAATGACTGGACAAAAATCTTGGACAAAGGGGGACAGGTGGACACATTTATTCTGGACTTCGAGAAGCGGGTTGTTGTTAATGGTGAATCTTCAGAGTGGGCTCCACTTTTGTCTGGAGTCCCGCAAGGGACCGTTCTTGGTCCACATTTGTTCTCCCTGTACATCAATGATATTTCCACTGACATTGACTCAGAAATAAGACTGTTCGCAGATGACTGTGTTTGTTACCGGGAAATTAGAGATACAGATGATCGACTCATTGAAACTTCAGGCTGACATAGATAGATTAGGATGTTGGGCCCGAAAATGGGGCATGAGCATTCAGCCAGTTAAATGCAATATTATGCAGATATCTAGCAAGAGATCAATTAAAGTTGAGGCTTCTTACTCTTTAGAGGGAACGGTCCTCGAGAATGTGGTGTGACAATCTCACACAACTTGAGATGGAATACTCATAAATTAGCAACATGTGTACTAAGGCAAATAGAACGCTTGGTTTCCTGAGGCGAAATCTTCATCAGTGCCCTCAGGATGTAAAAGAGGCAGCATATAAAGGTCTTGTTCGCCCAATCTTGGAATATGGTATTTGTATCTAGGACCCCAGTGGAGTGGTCCACAACGATGAAATTGAGAAAGTTCAGAATAGAGCTGCTAGATTTGTAACAGGCAATCACTGCTTTGAAACTGGGAGTATGCATGACTGGAATACTTGGAAAATTGAAATGGGAGTCTCTCAAGAAAAGGAGAAAAGACAGTAGGCTAATCCTTTTATACAAAGGTCTAAAGGCTGCTGCCAGCATTCCAACAGATGACCTTGTTCCCCCAGCTAGACACTTTAGAAATCACCATTCGTTGGCGTTTCAGACACTTACTGCAAGAACTGACATTTATAAAGAGTCGTTCTTCCCCAGAACCATTAGAGATTGGAATGCCCTTCCCGGTTCGATTATTTCGACAGCTGAAGGTGCTGATGATTGTGTAGCTAAATTTACCTCTTTGGGAAGAGCTAGGCACTAACTTCCCACATTACAGGTCCTGGTGTATGAATGTCATTTGACGTGTCACCAGTAACAATTCTGATTCTGATGTTAAACCCCAATTCAAACACTACCGTGGAAGATGGCGTGTACGCGTGTATCAAGGACTTTTTAAATTCGCAAATGCTGATGTCAGTCTGTTTATTACATGCATTATCTAACTTGCCCCGTGACTCATAGCAATATTAAAGGCACTTGAGTGGATCCAGAAGCAAAAACCGGACAGTGTTGTTATTTTAACAGACTCGTTAAGCTCAGTACAAAGTATAAACTCCGGGAATAGCAGCACTAGACCGGATATACTACAAGAAGTCTTATGCTCCATACACAAAATCCTGAAACAAGGCACCACCCTAAACATAGATTGGATCCCCGCACACTGTAACGTGCAGGGGAACGAACTCGCGGACTCACTTGCCAAAGAAGCTCTGTCCCGGGGAAAGGAACTCGAATACCTCCCCACCCCCACGAGGTTTACTCAATCATAAAAGCAAGCGTAAGACAGGAATGGACGCGTATATGGCAAGGACATCACGGTTTAAGGCACTTAATCAGTCAGTCGCTGACCCCGAAATTAACACAATACAGCGACAACAGAAAGCTAGACCGTATATACACAAGACTGAGACTCGGGGTCAATGGTCTAAAAGCACACAATGTCTTCTACGGCGAGGCCGACCCGATATGCGGACACTGTGGCGGGGTGGAGTGTGTAACGCACTACCTCACAGAGTGCCCAACACATCGCACAGCCAGGGAAGAACTAAGGAGACAACTGACTGCATTGGGATATCAAGGGGATATGGGCGCGATCTCACTCTTAAACTTAAATTCACAGGAAATGAGAGACGCGATTTTCCGGTTCATAGAAAACACAAATAAAAGGGACATAATATAGGAATCTAATTAACGTGCGCAACGTGAAATAAGATTCGCACAGTACTGCTCGCCACAGCCAAAGTGAGGGAAGACAGAGACATGTCAACTAAGCCATCTCACGGTGAAAAGGGAAACAAAGTCAACGATAGGCACTGTGATTGCGGCTTAGCTTTGCACTTATGGGTGCCTGCCGGTGACAGCGATCCCTGGATCACTGTGAAAAGACCATGACAGAACGGGGCATGGACTCGCCATAAGGAAAATCCATAGCCCCGACCCACCCTCCCAAGGGGGTGTGGCAAGCGAGAGGTTAGGACGAGGAGTAGCGTTGTGGTTGCGGCCCAATGGCTTTGCACTTATGAGAGCTACACTAAAATCCTAGCTGATCAGGAGTCACACAGCCCGAAAGAGGACCACACGAGCGCACGCCAGGACTGGGCATGGATCAACCACAAGGGAAATCCATCGCCCGGGCCCTCCTGAGGGGGTGAGGTGAACGGGAGGTTAGGACGAGATGTAACGCTGTGGTTGCGGTCCTTGAACTTTGCACTTAGGAGCGCTGCATAAAAATCCTGGCTGATCGGGAGCCACACAACCCAAAGGAGAACGGAACAACAGCACACTAGCAAACAAACGCCTTTCCTTCAGGAACGTATATAGATAAGTGGGCCAGAAATAAGAAACATTAAGCCTTATCACATCTCTTTTTTTTTTTTTTTTTTTTTTTTTGCAACTTTCGCTTTCGGGTAAAGGATGTACATTATAAGGTTACCCAAACGGAATGATCTGGGGCCCTCAAAAGGACCCTTTTGTAAACACCTGACAAGCAGGAAAATCGCCCCCCCCCCCTTCCCCACAAAAAAAACGCCCTCTCTAAGCACACATGATACCTCTTCTGGCCCTCCCTGGACAGATGAACACGGTCCCGGTCATAGTGCCTGTGGAGGCGGTCATCGCTGCCCCAAATTGGCACTCGGAAAAAATGAAACGCCGCTTGAGACGCCGGCGCAGAAACTGATTAATCTAACGCCAGAACGATTCGAACCCAGAAGGATCGATATTGCTTCGAAACGACCCTCGAGGCAATACCTCGCCAACAAGGCGCCTCCAGAGACCCAATAAGGGATATGATCATCTGCCTGATATGCCCCTGCTGATCATAACTGATATCGCTCCCGCCTATGTGGAGAAGCACCACGTCAGGATTCCACGCCATCATTCTGTCCCACAAGTCCACATCATATCTCGTCACGCGCATACCACGACGGCCGAAAAAAACGCACCTCGCTTGGTACATCAAACAGCCCTCCGTACTGCTCTTGTCGTTTAATATAGAAATTACCAATACAGCAAATTGTGCCAGTACCGTAATTAAAACGGACGGTCAAGACGGCCACATATTTATACAGATAAGGGCAATTAACTAACTAATTAGGGCATGACTTAGCGCGACCCTGAAGGAAGGCATCAACACACAACCACCCACGCAATGCACAAATAGGTAGATATAGCGATAGTTTTTAGGGTAGGAATACCGTAGAAAGGATAGTATAGAAAAAGAGAGATTAAAAAACCTGGAGATAGAAGAAGAAGAAGAGTTTTCTTCCAAAAAGCGAATTCAAACATTTTAACTGTAAATATGAAACATTAAAAACAAGATCGCATAGGAGCGTTCGACTGCGCACGTGCGCAGGCGGACGCTTGTATGCGACCTGCATGATTATAACGAGATCGGGACGCGTTGTCTCGAGCCCCCGAATGGCTAGGTAGGAATACACATTCCTCCTATGGTGCCTTCCTTCATGTAGGATGCGATAATGATTTACAAACATGGCGGCTCAAATTGACCCACTTACGGTCCCACAGAATACGGCATCCTATGTCGAGGAGGGCACCACTTTTCATAACTTAAGACGGCAAATGCAGAAAAGGGGATTGACCTATTTTTCACATCCTCCGCGATAGGAGTCACCCACTAACTAAATCAGATACAAAATTGGGCTCGAGGAGGCCGGCACACTATGTTATATGTTGTCTGTACAGAACAAACAAAAAAAATATCACAAAATATAATCTACAAGCACAATCTTGCAGGTACAAAAACTGTCCTTCCCAGCAACTGTGAGCGGGCGGGCTTGCCCCAAAACGGACAACACCATCTTTAAAGCACAAGAAATACAAACAAGACAGGTCCGTGGCGGGGCGAGCACATCCGCCTGCATATATACTCAATAAGCTGGGGGCACAGACCAAAAAATGTAAAAAATGTACATACGTTACAAAAATATGCAAAAATCAAATAAAAAAAAATAAAAAACAAAAATACCAATATCAAAATTGATACAAAAAGCGTAGACGAAATCCATAGACAGTGTGCTGGCGTGACGGTGTAGATGCGGCTGAAGCTACAAGCTAGAAGAAAGAAATGGTTGGACTCTACAATTCTGTCGTGCAAATAAGCACCACAAAATGGCTAAAAACTTTGTCTCGAATCCCGTAACATGGAAACGTGTATAGCAATCTTTAGAAAAGTCTTCCAAATCGCAATAAAACTTTTAAACAAAATTAACTGCTAAACGATCCCCTTAATGATAAGTTCAAACTCGGAGCCTACCCTGTTACAAAAAACAACCCACACCCCTTTGCGATAAAACCCGCAAATACCCAAGGCACAGCACTGCTATAACTTAAACGCAGTGCAGTCACGTAGCCAAACCTTTAGAATGGAGTTCCAAATTATTACAACTAAACTACGTTGCACCAAATCAAAGGATCACATTGAAACTTTGCAACACATCCACAGCCCTTGAAAAATGAATCATGCCTAGCCCAGAAACTCCAACAAATAAAGATGCCCTTTAGCGACAGGACACATACACTCCTGAAGCAAACGGGAAGACAAAATATAAGCCCCACCGAGACCTGGAAAGGTCATGGCACCGTTCCACAAACCTCTCAGGACAGAGCCCGGCGAATTGCTACAGGGCAAGGGGATACCCGTGGGCTCGGAGACGCCTGAGACGTGAGACGACAGACACGGACGGACGGGGCTGAATGAGCCGAGCGACGGTCTCCCTGCTGTGTTCACCGGATTTCCAGACACTTCGGCCCCACTACCACCTCGGCCCCTAGACAGGTCGGCCCAAAACAAGTCGGCCCTAGACACCTCGGCCCTAGTCACCTCGGCCCTAGACACCTCGGCCCCACTGTCACCTCGGCCCCTAGACATCTCGGCCCCAAAGTCACCTCGGCCCCACTTTTGATATCTGTTAGGGTATGAGCATTTATATCATGTTAAAATCGGCCCCGCCCATCGGGACTTCAAGAAACCGACAGCTTGTGGCATGAGTACTGGTAAACGGCTTAGAGGTTCTAAGCCTGGCCAGGAAAAGCGGTGCGAGTCGGACAGTTCATACTTATAAAACCTATTGGTTTCATTGGGCTGCAAGGCTTGAGATATCATTTCATCTCAATGCCGGGTAAAATCCCCACAAAATTGGGGGCAACGTCTCCAAAATGACAGATTCAGTGTTGATTAGAGCGTCAAACGTCAAGTCTAACAAACAAAACATCATCTTAACAAGCCCGTGTAATGAAGACCCCGCTAAACCCCATTTTATATGGGGAAAACAGGGGCTCATGGGCATACATTATTATTTATCACGAAGACACGCCTTTATAATTTTGACACCCTTGAGCCTCACTTTTATATAGTAAAATTGGGGTTTACAGGGGTAAACCTTATTTTTCTTATTTGAGCCTTATTTTTCTTATTTGAGCAGAAATAATAAAAATACAACAATTATTCCTTTTATAATGTTCGTTTTTTCGGCGGTAAAGTTTACAATGCATTTGTTTAGGCATGTTTTCGTAATTCTTATTTCTGCTCCAAGATACAGGCTGTGTGTTATATAATTTCGGTTTTACGGAATCTTCAATTAAGTTGTTAGGAAAGAAGGTCAAATTAATTTATTGCTATTTTTATTTCATATGAAAATAACAAATAACCAATGAGACGTTTATAATAAATATAACAACGCATACACGACATTTTCAGGATAACTTGGACTACACTCTTAAAGACAGCTAATCCCCGCCTCCTTCAGCCGTGACATTGGGCCTTGAGTCAGCATCACGAAAAGTGGGGTTAAGCGGGTTGTTCGAATTGTGAATATTTGATACTGATAGTCAAGAAGCCTTTTCTACAAGAATATATAGGGTCATGAAGACTTTGCACTCACTGCACATCCAGATCCATCTGATCTGGATCTACACTGTCATTCAGTTTGCGAATTTTAAATAAATACAATATACATGTATCAAGTAATTTGCTGGTCTGATAGTCAGAAATGTGACTAATAAATAAATTAATTAAATAAATTATACAGTATACTTGTTACTGTCCGTCTTTGAATATGAGCTGAAATGACAATCAAATTGGAATTTCTAAATGTGTAAAAATTGATAACAATGGAAACATACTGAGGAATTCCTACAAAAATACGAGCAGTGAAGACTTTGCACACAGTGCATATCCAGATCTACACTGTTTGCCACTAATATATACATAAAGTACACATGCATCAAGTAATTTGAGTGGCTGATGGTCAGAAATGTGACTAATAAATAAATAAATAAATAAAGTTTACAATATACTCGTTACTGTCTTTAATTAGAGCTAGAATGACAATCAAATGTGTGAAAATTGATAACAATGATCTGTTTATCATCAAGGATCTCTTTATTGGGGTAAAGGGATTAGTAACGCGTGGTTGTTTATTGAGCTTCACACTTCACTAATTTAAGTCAATAATTAATTGTTCTTGTAAAACTTTTTGCTTAATAGTGTTCTAACCTGAAATTCATTAATCCTTACCCCGCTGAACACGATAATCCTTATCTTTGCAAACAGTGTAGATCCTGATCAGATTGCTTCTGTCCTCTGAACCGGATCTGCACCGTTTTTCATGCAGTTTTTATAATTGCATGCATACATTATATTATGCATTACATTTACTTACGAGGATAATTCTAGTTCAGCGAACCTGAACACTGATGATTACCTAATAAATAAATAAATAAATAAATAAATAAATTCTTTGTTTGTATTGGTGTTTAACGGCCCAGTCAACACTTTTTTAGTTCATTTTCGAGCCGGTCAGTTTACCTATCTACACTTAACCTGGACAGGCTTATACGTACGCGGTTAACCATTACAGTGCACATTTTTTCGCCAGAAAGTGACAACTACCCTTCTCGAATCAGCAGAAGAGAGAGAATGACCAAAGAAAAGATTTCAGAATCAATCTCCACGGAAGAAAGTTGCCGACCCCGGTAGGTATCGAACCCGCGTCCTCCTTATCACCAGTCATACACGCACCCGACTTAGCTACCGAGGCCGGATAAATGCATTAATGAATAAATAAATATGTTAACAAATATAAGATTATCCCCCATCATCACCATTGTTGACGAAACACAATGTTTTTTTTTGGGGGGGGGGGGGGGAGGGGGGGGGGGGGTGGTACGGCCCAATCCACCGATCCATCCAGATTTCCATCCAATTAGTAAGGATAACTTATTGAAATTAATTTAAAAAGTATTTTAGTGGTGCGGAATTATTTCGGATAATAAAAAAGCCTATAGATGATCAAAAGAGCAGAAAAGTAGAAAAAAAAACAACAACAAAAAACACACAAAAAACAGCCTGCTCTTAAGCATGCCGCAATGCAATTAGAATTATACATTGAAATAAAAGAGGGGAATTTTCAAATGTATCTTCCATTCTTCTATTTAGATTTTCTATTTAGAAACGTTATAATATAAAATTAATATATATATTATAGGTTCAAATATTCGAGGTTCCCTATCAAAATAATCCAATCAGCAAATAATAATAATTATAATAATAAAATATCATCGGGCATCCGACCCGATCTCTTAATTAAGTGGAAGCCACGTGAACAGCAAAGTGGGGCCGAAGTGTCTAGGTATATGGGGCCGACGTGTCTAGGGGCCGAGGTGTCCAGGGGCCGACCCGTCTAGGGTTTCAATTTTATGTGGGGCCGAGGTGGTTTTGGGGCCGAGGTGTCTAGGGGCCGAGGTGGTTTTGGGGCCGAAGTGTCCTGTTGCCGTTCACCGGCAACGGGGAATAGGGGTATCACCGAACGGCTACGGTGTAGTGCCAGCATGGATTCGATCCCTGGGACCCCACCAGCTGACAACCCGCGACACGGGGAAACTGGAAAACAACAACAACTTGCCCCGTGCATCAACTATCCCCGGTCTCCCCTAATAATAATATCTAATAATAATAATGATAATAGCAATAATTATTATATCCAATAATAATAATAATAGCTATCTAATCTTGAAAACTTTCTGACGAGACCAAGAGCGTATATTTTTATGCCTTGTAGCCTATCTTATCTAAGATAATTGGTCATTCTGATTGTGTAATTGTTCCATGCCAGATCCATGACGAAGTTCCAAGGACTTTCCATTCGATATAAAAGAGGCTCATTACCTATGCTAGGGCTGGGAAATCCATCCCATAATTTTTGTGTATTCGATTGATATGGCTGTTCGATTTACATAGCATGACAGAGTTTTATAGCTTTGCAAACTGAATATTAATTTTGGGTTACATTAAGGGGGCAGAGAAGAATCATCATTATTTTTATAGGTGCGGTAATGCCTTTCTATTACATTTGCTTGTTGTACTTTGCAAGCATTTTGGAAACTCTACATTTACCGTCTGCTGTTCTATCAGTCAAACACACCCATTTTTACCACACCCTGTTTATGTATCGTGTGTTAGAAGACACCGTCTTGACAGTGATACGGAAAAAAGGTGTTTTCACGTGTTAACAGACAAATAAGGAGTTTGTCTTCTTGTTTTTGGACTAAGGGGTGAGCTCCGGGGCCCCATACACCGGCAGAATTTTCAAGTCTGGAGCGAATCGGACAATAATCGCTACTGATTTTGCAAATCGGTGAGCGTCAGACTTAGCAGCAAAGATGGCGTGCTGTCTCACCGAAGAGGCGAAAGAACAAAAACGAATTAACCAAGAAATTGAGCGACAGTTGCGCAAAGATAAGAGGGATGCAAGGAGAGAACTTAAACTTCTGTTACTAGGTAGGTATATAATGATGCTCCGTGAATCTACTTTCGAGAACGAGCACCTTTTTCCACCGGCTGCATCGAAATTGCAGAGTTCTGCCGCCATTTTGAATATTATTAATTTATCAGATTTAATGGAATCGCAGAATTTCATGCATTTTTCCAGAAATTTCATGCCCAGAATGTTGCTAATTAAGATGATAAAGCTGTTTACATTATTTTTATATTGTACGCTGATGGGTTAATATGGGACACGCCTACTTTCTGCAAATGACAGCTGACTTCTGATTCACAAAATGGAAAGCACAAATGAATACATTATTTCAAGGATCAGTTGTGCAGAATCAGAATGTATCCACACACTTATCTTGTGTTAAGTTAAACAGTGTTAGATGAACCAGATTTATCACGAGGACAGGTCCTAATCTACATAACTTTTTGTCGAATTAATAAAATGGAAGGTTTGAATTTGACAGATTGATATGTGTGACCTAGTCTACATGATGCAGTTTATGAAAATAGGGATCAACCATGGTTTTTCATGCATTAACATTTCCCGGATCCCTCGGAAGATATTTGAACATTCGGCCTAGCGATCCCGAGGAAGCTGTTTGAACATTAGCCCGCTAGGCCGAATGTTCAAATATCTTCCGAGGGATCCGGGAAGTGTTAATGCAATAAATTAACCATGGATGATCGTTGTTCTTACATAACTTACGAATCCGACAGCAAATTTTGACAAAAACGTCCAAAAGCTCCATATAAATTCCACATAAACTCTTCAGACGCGACAGGCAAACCAAAATGACGGCCAGTTCAGAATGTTGTTTACAATGACATTGTCATGCAGTGACGTCATCGTAGAACCCTTAAACGCTACGTTCAGGCGATAACGTTACGTTGCTCAACGTAACGTGAACAAAGCAAGGCCCGTCTTGTGATATCAAAAGTTCAAAATCCATGTTCAAACAGCACACGAATTTCATGATTTGAACATGGTTTTGCTGTTTGGGCACAGCTTTCAGTCCATTTGACAACGGCTTCAAACAGCCATGCGCATAGGTTTTTATGCAAGATTGCTGCTTTCACCATACCAACACTCACACTCAAAGTAGCCTGTAACATATAAAGATTGTGTGTTTTTGACTCCTTGTATTACCATATGAGTTTTAATGGCCCAGTCAACACAAATTTAGGTCATTTTTGAGCTGGTCAGTTTACCTATCCACACTTACTCAGCAGACTTTTACGTATGCGTTTAACCAGTTCAGTGCACAGTCTTTCACCAGAAACAGACAACTGCCCATCTTGAATCAGTGGATGGGAGAGAGTGGCAGTAGAAAGGACTTCATGATCAATCTCCACGAAAGAAGGTTGCCAACCCCGATAAAATTTCGGTGTCCGAACACGCTCCATTGGCATCATTTGCAGGGATGAATGCCATAAAGTGCACCGTCCTTCGGATCGGGAGGTTAACTGGAGGCCCCCTGTGCAGGGAGAACCATCCCCTGTGCAGGTTAAAGATCCCTACCGTAATTACATGGATCCCTACCGTAATTACATGATTACTGTGTAGGCTTTCATCCTGCTGGAGTGTATGTAATATACACCTGCGGTAATGGTCAAATGTGACCAACGCAGTATCTGAAGATAGATAGATAGGGCGTCATGGCCACTGATTCTTAATCATTAGGTCTCTCTGAACTCCCCTCTGTGAGTTCGAGCCTGGCTTTTGAGAAGCCAAGTTCTGTAATAGATGGTCAAGTGGTTTTTCTCCAGGTACTCTGGTTTTTGCCCACCTCTGATTAAGGATCGGCTCAATATGAGTGAAAAACAGAAAGGGATGTAACCCCTTCCCCCCCAAAAAACACCCAAAATTTGGACCTGTCATGGGTAGCGTGCCAATGGATTTTTCAGGCCCTGGTTATCTTAGTTATCTGTCCAACAACACAGTGTAGTCAAGATGACACACATTTAGACATTAAACTGACACACTTCATGTCAGCAGAGTAAACAACCTTTAAACGACTTAACACCAATTTTGTTCAAGAGCAATCATTGTTAGATGATAAAATAGGGATAAATTGTCCAAAAACATGTTTCCAATGTTTGTTCGTTTGATTTGAGGTTTAACATACTTGTCAACACTATTTAGGTTATTTTGGAGACATTGCTTCCAATTGGGGACTTTGACCTGAAAATGGGATGAAACATCTGAAGCCCTGTTGACCAATGATACCAATAGGATTTATACGCATGTATGCCCAGACTGCCATGAATCCAAGTTTTACATTAGTTATGCATTAGTCATTTGTAACCCCCCCCTCCCCCACCTACGGAGATGGGTGGGGGATAGTGACGCTAATGTGCAGGGTAGTTACCCTCTGTTTACCCCTGCAGTGCTGGGTTAATGCAAGGGGTTCTATATTATGCAAATATACCCCAGTGGTATTAACTATTATAAACAGTGGGCCAATTACATTCAGGAGGTCCCCGCAGTGCAGGGCTGTGGAAAGTCATTGTCCCCGCTATTCCCTGTAGCTGGTAGGGGCAGTGGTTACAAATGACTGGTGCATTAATGGGTATTTTAATTCAAAACTTAGGGGCTCAGGCAAAAATTTAGGTGCCTTGGGCAACTGGATGCCTGTCAGTGTGTATCCCTGAAAGGTCAAACAATTACTGGCAGACACATCACAGATGATCTGTCAGAAACACCTAATGGAGGGTGCTTAATGCTTCATCAGTTCTGAACATTAACTAAACAAGATGCCTTCTAATTATTCTGACAAAGCAAATGTATATACAACAAAAATATCTTGGAGAAGACTCTGAAATATCAACTGTAATTGGAGCACCAGTTTTGAGTATCATGATCATAGTACATTTTTCAACAAACATTTTTAAACAGAATCTTTATATATATCACTATCACAACTGTATTCAGTACCTTGGCAAACACACCGGCCCCGATAGCTCAGTTGGTAGAGTGTCTGCTCCGGGAAACGGAAAGTCTAGGGTTCGATCCCGGGCCGCGACATACCAAAGTCGTTAAAAATGGTACTAGCTGCTCCTCGCTTGGCACTCAGATTTACAGGGGTAGAGCTAGGACTGGTCGACCCAGCGTCAGGATAATGTGACTGGGTGTGGTATTATGTATTGTGTCTGGGACATGATACTTCAGTGAGGCAGCACTATAAAAGTGAGCATTGAGCTCCCTGTCGCAACCAGACGCCGACGTGATATTACTGAAAAAATGTTGAAAGCAACGTTAAACCTGAATTCACACACCTTGGCAAACAATGTTGGCCCAGATCAGATGTCGCAGAACGCAGCTTCTGATCAGGGCCTTCACTGTTTGCAGAAGTTTCAGCCATTTTCCAATTAAATTTTGAAGAAAACACAACCTGACACCCCTCAATTTTGGAATGGACACCTGGTAAATATAAGAAGGAAGATTCCACTTGGTACAAAATGTGTTAATTTGAAATGTGTGTTGCAGGTACCGGAGAAAGTGGAAAAAGCACTTTCATCAAACAGATGAGGATTATCCATGGATCAGGGTACTCGGAAGATGACAAGCGGAGCTTTATCAAGATTGTCTACCAAAATATATTTATGGCCATGAACTCTATGATACGAGCCATGGATACATTGAAGATTGCTTACAAAGATCCTCAGAACGAGGTGAGTCTTCAGTCCGTGAACTATTCTCTGGGATTTTGCAGAATTTCAATCTGTTAACCCTTATCTTGCTGAATATTCATTTAAGCCACACCCATTTCTGTCTATCAACCAATCAAATTACTTGATGTACTTTATTGCTACAAATTCATTAACTGAATGCCAAACAGTGTAGATCCTGATCAGATGGCTTCTTCAGAAGCCATCTGATCTGGATCTACACTGTTTGCAAAGATAAGGGTTGTCGTGAACAGCAAGATAAGGGTTAAACACCCAGTACAAAGCAGAAGTAAAGGCAATGTTCAGGAATTAATACAATTAACCTACACAACCCATCAGAGACGCCAAAGGCAAAGAAACACAAACATGAAATAACTAGACCCTATTGGAAACACCCAACAGCGGACAACCTAGAGGAAAGTTACTTTCCCACAAAATGGCGAATTGGTTATCCAAAACAAAAAGATTTAGCAAAACATCCAGACACCTGTCAAACTATTAGGCTCGTGTAATCACAGTTTGTTTATAACTGGGCCATACTGTTCAAACATAATGACCAATCAGAGGTAGTTGGGTGCAAGCGCATCACTGATGATTATCTGTAGTCCATTTCTATAAAATGTCTCTAGAGATGTGAGAAAACAACACCGAGTTTGGATTGCAGAGAATTAATCATTCGAAAAATAAAAGAGAAGGGCGCCAATTTAGAAACTGGGACTACCATTCCCGGAACATAAAGAACTTGGAATCCACCATTCTTCCATAAAGATTATTTGGATGAGTAAATCGCCAGACCAAACACCCATTTCAGGTCGACATAGGATCGACCCCCGCCCATAGGGGCTTGAAGAAATATATGGGCTGCATGATGCTTCCACGCAGAGCTGAATCCGGCCCGCACACTAGTACTGGTAAACCGTTGAGAGAATCTAAGCCTGTCCAGGAACCTGGGTGCGAGGCGGACCGTCCATGGTAATAAACCCTATTGGTTTCATTGGGCGACAGGGCTTGAGATGTCATTTCATCTCAGTGTCGGGTAAAAGTCCCACAGAATTGGAAGCAACATCTCCAAAATGACCTTTACAGTGTTGACGGGGGCATTAAACCTCAAATCAATCAATCAAAGGTCGACATAGGAAGTTAAATGACTGCTAAAGTTAATACTTGTTAAGCCATGTGCCGTTCAATCTTACAGAATGTGTTCCGACTCAGCATGTCTATCTATATAGAAAAGCATAGCGATAACACATTATTACAGTAAGGCTTCCACGATTAATCACATAATCGATTAATCGATCGATAAATTCCACAAAAATGATTATCATTTCTGATTTGCTTTTAATCGATTACTTGATAGGTACAATTTACTACCCAAAGTTATGCCTAAAATGGCTAGATGAGTGGCAAACAGTGCAGACCCTGATGAGACGCCGCATTATGCGGTGTCTAAGGCTGACACGATTAATAGTATAATCGATTAATCGATCGATAAATTCCACAAAAATAATTATCATTTCTGATTTGCTTTTAATCGATTACTTGTTAGGTACAATTAACTACCCAAAGTTTTGCCTAAAATAGCTGGATGAGTGGCAAACAGTGCAGATCCTGATGATACGCCGCGTTCTGCGGCATCTCATCTGGGTCCACACTGTTTTGCTCAGGAATGTCTGTTAATACATATGATAAAGTGCAACATATGGTAAGAGTCATGCTCAGATAGGTTAAAATTATGACAAAAACCTTAGCGATTACTAATCGATTATCGATCGCAATGGCAGGATTGATAATCGATTATCTTTTCACTACGATTAGCCAGCCCTAGCGGTGTCTCATCTGGGTCTACACTGTTTGCTCAGGTCTGTCTGTTCAAATATATATATTGTAAAGTGGAGTGAGTGAGTGAGTTTTAGTTATTGTAAAGTGGAACATGTGGTAAGAGTCATGCTCAGATAGAAAGCAAGACAGGTAAAATAATGACAAAAATCTTAGCGATTACCAATCGATTATCGATCGCAATGACAGGACTGATAATCGATTATCTTTTCAGCTCTGATTAGCCAACCCTTCCCTACAGTAAATAGCCTGGTAAACCCCCTCTTCTTTAGAGAACATGGGGCTTGCAGAAATAATCTCTTTATTTTCGCTTAAAATATTTGAGCACACTCCAGGGCTCTCACACCACTTTTTGGGAATGGGCCGGGGCCTTTAGAATTCGGAAAATTAGCGACATTTTGACTGAAATTGGATAAAATGTAGGTGAGGTCTGCTGACAGCCGGCTGGCACCAGACTTTTAGGTCTAGTGACAGACGGCTGTCACCAGACCTAAAAGTCTGCTGACAGCCAGCAATAATATTTCATCAATACTAAGTATATTTTCATATTCTTATCTTCACCATATGTCTGGATCCAATTATAGAACTAGAAATGTATAAAGTTTGATTAAAATTCATCAATTGGGCATGAGCTTGGGTGCAGAAAACCAATTTTTGGCTGAAAATTAAGTTTCTGGAGCCTATGCAGTGATTTTTTTACAAATTTTCAACTATGCGTCCTGGGACTCGCTCAACCAAAAAACTGTGCGTCCCAAATCTGAAAGTATGAGTCCCAATATTTGGAGGGAAAAAAAGGAAGTACAAAAAAGATCGGTTCAGTATAAAATGTCATTATTCATAGTTAAAAATAATGCGGTCTATTATCTTTTATTTGCAATGAACAGAATCAATCATCAACTTGTGTTGTTTACTAGCCCAAAGAAATCCTGCTAAAGTGTACATTTTTTAGTCTTTTTTCCGTAATGTTTTCTACTTTCGTTTTCGATAAATGCGCACCGCACATGTGCGTGAAATTTACTTCATGCACAATGGAGATAATATACCGAACCATTATCGACAAACGTTTCCTTCCCTGATTGGGACACCAGCTATCTAGGTTCAGGGGCTGACAAATCCATTGCCCGACCGCCCGGTACAAGTCCGAAACGCGCCGGGCAGGTGCACTTTGACCTTAGGACGCCCGGTCTACAGCTGTCAGTCTTTTGAGCCCTTAATTACAGTAAAACTTGAGTAAGTAAATCACAATAATTGTGATGCACCGTCCTGCTTTGTCGACAATTCAGAGACAAACCGTCTGTGTATTTATAACAGTTCAATTATGACACTTTTGTTAATCCCTGTCATATAATTGCCAAGTAAACATGATTGCCCTGCGGTGCGTGTCTTTCATTTCTGGCGATAAGCCAACTTGAACGAGGTGTGAAAATATGGTCAAGTTATGTCTCTTATTTGCGTTTATTCCCCAATCATAAAATTTAATCCACAATCAATGTGAAAATGATTTACTCGAACCTCAGGCAATTAGCTACATCTAACGGTAGATGTATGCATTATAAAAACGGATCGTGAATGGTTATGTTTTGGCGCCAAATAGCAGACGCTCGGCTGGGAGGGAAAAGTCGAACGCTGTTTGAGCTGCTGGGGATAATTCGGGGGCTGTGCAAAGTGTTGTTTTCTATATACCTCCATTCACAACCGTTTAGCTATCGAGAAAATATTTTTACCGGTTCCAAACATTGTTTTTAAGAACGGGATACAGCCCATTAAAATAAAACAATGGCATTAAACACGTGCAGGGTTGCTGGCATCGGGTGACGTCATTTGACACATTTACCGATCACATGCAGAAAAATGGTAGAGTTGGTTTGTGGGCGGCAATTTGGATGACGGAAAACTTTGATGTTCGCATTGAACTTGCGTGTGTGAAAGTTTGGGCTCATTTTGGATGGAGGGGATTCTCGTCTTGTGGTTGGATCATTAAATTGTACCTGTATCGATTTTTCGGTGACTCGTTGGGCAGTTGAAGGTTCGGTAAAAGTGCGGTATTTTATCACTTCCGCCGATATTTACAGCAGTGAAAACGAAAGTTGGATTTTTCGCCCATGAAATATTTGCGTCCGACGGACGCACATATTTTATGATCGTGCGTCCTCAGTCCTATTTGTGCGTCCTGGACGCAGGATGCAGGGGTAAAAAAATCACTGCTATGACCTTAAAAATTAGGACAAGGTCACCAAAGTCTAATTAATTATTTTGTTGCCGGTATATTGAAAAGTTGGACCAAAATCCATTGATTTGTTCATGAGATGGGGTGCAGACAAGCCATTTTTTGTCCAAAGTTGACAGTTTTTAGGGGCCTGTGCCTTTTAATCCTTTACCACTCAGAAAATTAGCAAATATAGTATCTGAACTCTTTACCACTCAGATACTTATTTTCCCGACTCGATCCATTACCACTCAGACCCGTATATTTACGACTTTATCGATTAACGTACAGATACGTATATCCCCGTGTGTCGCCATTTGAACAAATACGTGTTTGCCCGTGTCTCAAAATCAATCGCGTTATTTTTACCTTTTTCCTAAATATAAAAACGCCGGATGTTTATTAATGTTAAGTTTGGTCTTTTGCCAACAATATTTGCGAAAAAAACAAATATGTTCCTATACAAATGTTTTGTGTAATTAACAACCTAACACCAGGGGTTCCTTCTACTGAATCACGATGACCTTGCCTGACCGTAATGGAAAATTACTGGGTTGAGTTACTGAATGACGCAATATTTGTGTGTCGGTCGCGCATGATTTGCATGATTTAGGTAAAGACAATTAGCGCTGTATAATCAGTTAAATTCAAGGGATTTATGGTTCAAGATAATTAGTTAATTGGGGATTATGATACCCTAGAAATGTTTATACAGCGGATGCCACCCGGAGTGTGCCGAGCTTTGAGCTGCAATAAATTACGTAACAGTACCCAAAAGTGTACCCAGGTGGTCATCGGAAGGGCAATAAAACCCACAGATGGGTAGAAGGCCTTTCATTGGTCAATAGTTTCAGCCCCTTTAATGAATATTAATTTCTAAAAAAAAAAAATATGCGACGTCTGATCAGGGTCTCACCGCCGACACGTTAACAGACAAACAGATGCAATTATAAAGCGGTACCTGATCAGGGTCTTCAGGTTTTTGGACCTTATAATGCTACGGCACCCAGATCAGACCCTCCACAATTATTGCCGCGACGTCTGATTCAGTTCCAACCGCAGACGGTTCATTTTATTTTATTTTCCGCGACCGAATAGGTTTGGAGGACCGTCCAAATGTCCGTCCGTCCGTCCGTAGACACAACAGACAGATGCAAACAATGCAGACTCGGATCAGACGCCGTACTATTATTGAACGGCGTCTTATGAGGGTCAGCATGTTTGTAGAAGGCATTTGAGACGGCACAGACCCGGACAAGACG
The DNA here is from genome assembly GCA_963580285.1 of Lucinisca nassula. Lineage (NCBI taxonomy): Eukaryota > Metazoa > Mollusca > Bivalvia > Lucinida > Lucinidae > Lucinisca > Lucinisca nassula. The sequence continues at coordinate 47,419,087 of OY757027.1, forward strand.
CTGCGCAACCGTTATGCGGCGTCTGATCAGGGTCTTATCGGCGACGGTGGTGTTTTTTATCCCTAGTCTAAACAGGTTCGGAGCCTGGCGTCCGTTCATTCGCCCGTTCGTAGACACAAAATTATGAGTGAGAAGACGCTGTGCAACGGTTATGCGGCGTCTGATCAGGGTCTTATCGGCGACGGTGGTGTTTTTTATCCCTAGTCTGAACAGGTTCGGAGCCTGGCGTCCGTTCAAACATCCGTCCGTAGACGCAATAGACATATGAAAACAATGCAGATCCGGATCAGATGTACAATTATTAAACAGCGTCTGATGATGGTCTACATGTATGTAGACGGTATCTGAGACGGCGCAGACCCGGACAAGACGTTGCGCAACGACGCGGCATCTGATCAGGGTCTTATCGCCAACGGTGGTGTTTTTTTTAACCCTAGTCTGAACAGGTTCGGGGGATATAGCGATCAGCGTGGCGTCATTCACCCAACCGTCTGTATAACAAAAGACAGAACACAAAGGTGCAAACAGTGCAGATTTGAATCAGACGCCATACAATTATTATACTGCATCTGGATAGGGTCTACAAGTTTGTAGACGGAATATACGACAGCACAGACCCAGACCAGACGCTGTACAATGATCATGCAGCGTCTGATCAGCGTTTTTATCCCCTGACCAAATAGGTTCGGGGATATAACTATCAGCCTGGCGTCCATCCGTCCGTCCGTCCGCAAACAAAATTATGAGTCTGGCGTCCGTTCACATGTCCGTCCGTTCGTCCGTAGACACAACAGACAGATGCAAGCAATGCAGATAAGAATCAGACCCGTACAATTATTAAACAGCGTCTGATGAGGGTCTACAGGTTTGTAGACGGCATATGGGTCGGCGCAGACCCGGACAAGACGCTACACAACGATAATGCGGCGTCTGATCAGGAACTAATTGCCGACGGTGGTGTTTTTATCCCTAGTCTGAACATGTTCGGGGGATATAGCGATCAGCCTGGCGTCATCCACTCAACCCTCTGTATAACAATAGACAGAACACAAAGGTGCAAACAGAGCAGATTTGAATCAGACGCCATACAATGATTATAAGGCATCTGGATAGGGTCTACAGGTTTGAAGATGGCATATGCGACGACACAGACCATGCGACGTCTGATCATGGTCTGACCGCCGCCGGTGCGTTTTATTTTTTATCCCCTGACCAAATAGGTTCGGGGATATAACAATCAGCCTGGCGTCCGTCCGTCCGCAAACAAAATTGAGTCTGGCATCCGTTCACATGTCCGTCCGTTCGTAGACACAACATACAGATGCAAGCAATGCAGATTCGAATCAGACTTTAACAATTATTAAACTGCGTCTGATGAGGGTCTACAGGTTTGTAGACGGCATATGGGTCGGCGCAGACCCGGACAAGACGCTGCACAAAGGTAATGCGGCGTCTGATCAGGGACTCATTGCCCACGGTGGTGTTTTTTATCCCTAGTCTGAACATGTTCGGGGGATATAGCGATCAGCCTGGCATCATCCACCCGTCTGTGTGTATAACTATAGACAGAACACAAAGGTGCAAACAGCGCAGTTCGGGATCAGAGCCCAGAAAATTATTATAAGGCGTCCGATCAGGGTCTACAGGATTGTAGACGGCAAAGACCCAGACCATTATCTATCAACCTGACGTCATCCACCCGTTAGTGGTGTTTTTTATCCCTAGTCTGAACATGTTCGGGGGATATAGCGATCAGCCTGGCATCATCCACCCGTCTGTGTGTATAACTATAGACAGAACACAAAGGTGCAAACAGCGCAGTTCGGGATCAGAGCCCAGAAAATTATTATAAGGCGTCCGATCAGGGTCTACAGGATTGTAGACGGCAAAGACCCAGACCATTATCTATCAACCTGACGTCATCCACCCGTTAGTCTGTATGACAATAGACAGAACACAAAGGTGCAAACAGTGCAGATCGGGATCAGAGCCCAGACAAATATTATAAGGCGTCTGATCAGGGTCTACAGGGTTGTAGACAGCACATGCGATGGCACAGACCCAGACCAGACGCTGTACAATGACCATGCGCATCAGATGTCATTGCACCTCAGTGTTGGGTAAAAGTCCCACCAAATTGGAAGCAATATCTCCAAAATGTCCTAAATAGTGTTGATGGGGTTGTTATACCTCTAATCAAACAAACAAATCTTATTTATAAAAAAAAAAAATACAGAGATGGCTCTTTGGGGTGAGCTGGCTATGGAGTGGTTGATACATTTATTTAAAAAAAAAAAAAAGGTAAAGTTGGGGATGGGGGTTCAAAAAAGGATAGATAGGCTGTAATAGTTATTTTAATCTTATGCAAAAGTACTGATTTTTTCATAAACAAAACACACCCATGTGTCATAGCACATTCTTTAATTTCTCCAAAATGGCTACTTTTCCATTGAAAACTTTTATATTTTTCTTATTTATACTCAGAACATAGGTCGTGGGTGCCGATTGAGGCAGTTCTAACGAGTACCCACAACCTTGGTCTTGGTGCAGAAATAAGTAAAATAATGTATACCGGGTTCAGATAGATGTTCATTTCACAGACTTATGAACATGATCTTATTTCTGCATAAAAAGTATGTTATGGAAACTTGTTGGAAGACCCTCAGTGACATGCCCTAATGATTACCTACAAATACGTTTTTGTGCGGAAATAATAACTATTGGTTATTGATTTACCTATATCAGTGTTCTGTTAAGATGCTGTATTGGATAATTTTCTGAGTGGTAACGGGTTAACAGAACACTGATATATGTAAATCAATAATCAATAGTCTATATATGGCTGATAGGCCTGACAGTCTTATCTGAACAGAGATATTGGCATTTTTGTGTGATTTACACCCCTATGTTACAATAATGATTATTTTAGTATTTTCTGTTCATTTGACAATAATTGTGTAAATGTAAAGTTTCTAGGAAATTAAATTTTCTTTCCAATGGTACTAAATTTATTATAGTTTCTCTTTGCGTTTTGAAAATATGAAGTGTCAAAGTAAGCAAAATGTTTTCTTCAGCAAAAATTTCTGTTTTGGGTTGGTCAGAGAAAGTATTTTTAACCACCATAGCCCCAGAAAAGAGGGGGTATTCACGTATAATTTTTTTATTTCCGTACAAAAACATATTTTGTAGACAGGTAATCAATAGGGCATGTCACTGAGGCTCTTCCAACAAGTTTCCACAACATACTTTTTTATGCAGAAATAAGATCATGTTCATAAGTCTGTGAAATGAACATCTATCTGAACCTGGTATACATTATTTACATTATTTCTGCACCAAGACCAAGGTTGTGGGTACTCGTTAGAACTGCCTCAATCGGCACCCACAACCTATGTTCTGAGTATAAATAAGAAAAATATCAAAGTTTTCAATGGAAAAGTAGCCATTTTGGAGAAATAAAAGAATGTACTATGGCCCATGGGTGCGTTTTTTTATAAAAAAAATTCAGTACTTTTGCATAAGATTAAAATAACTATTACAGCCTATCTATCCTTTTTTGCACCCCCATCCACAACTTTACTTTTTTTTTTTTAATATGATGCCACATTTACTGGCACTGACCGGGTCCATAGAGGCTGTAATGTCCCACCCCCCTCTACTTAAAATAAGGCTGAATAACTCAGAAACTGTCAAATCTCTTTCTCTGAGCCATGGGGTATTGTTCCAAATGATAAGATGCATCTATTGACACTAACCAGGGTATGTGCTACTCCCTCCAGTTTGTATAAGGTTGAATATCGCAGAAACCGCTCAGATCCCCATCCTTAAACTACATGTATACATTTTGTTGCTTACGTTTGGTGACAACAACCATGGGTCACCTAGGGGTATACCCCACCCTCTTCGGTACAAATAAGGCTTACAACCAGTATCTTTGAAACCATTCAGATCCCAAGTACTAAACACTCTCTGTTATTGTTTCTTATAATGATAAACTGCATTTATTCATGATGTTGACTGGGGGTACCTCTTCACAAAAAAGAAATAGATGGGCTGCATGATGCTTCCACACACAGCTGAAACCGACAGCACACGAGTACTGGTTATCCTATTAGAGGATCTAAGTCTGTCCAGGCAAAGGGGTGCGAGTCTGTCCGTCCATGCTTATATACCCTATTGGTTTCATTGGGCGACAGGGCTTGAGATGTCATTTCATCTCAATCAGGGGTGTAAAATTCCACTCGCCCGCTCGCATTTGCGAGTAAGTTTTAAGGCAGGGCGAGTAAGGTTTTCAAAACTGACCTTACTTTTTCTTCATTTTTAGCACCTAAATGAAAAGTTTAGACGATAAGGGCGAGTAAGTTTGAGGGAAATTTTACACCTCTGTCAATGTCGGGTAAAAGTCCCACAAAATTGGAAGCAGCATCTCCAAAATGACCTATACAGTTTTAACGGGTACGTTACCTTAACTCAAATAAACAAAACCTTGGAGCTCATTTGAGCATTTGGGTTTTGTTTGGGACACTATAATTGGACACTTATACAACTTGAACATGTAATTATATCTAGTTTACACCAAATCTGAGATTATTTGGTTTGAAGATATTCTAGAGCATGAGCCTATTTACTGGTTAGACCTTGAAAACTAGCAGTTGGTCAAGGTCGGCACAATCTATTCAAGTTTTCGGTACAATGCAGTGATAGATTGTACCAGGTATGACCATACATGTAATTTATACATTCATTCAGGAGGCAAAGCATTTATAAAAAAAATGACAGTTTTGTGCAGCCTGTGACCTTGAAAATGAAGTCAAGGTCACTGTTTTGCCAGTTTTTAATCATTAAAGTAATGATGCAAACTGGATGTACATACTGATGCAAGTGTGGTAAGAATCCACTAAACTGGTTCTAGAGATACACTGCATCAATTACCAAAGGCCAGCAAAAACACACCAAAAACATCATGCCCTCTTCCCTATATTGGGGTACATACCTCATGGACTCATTCAATAAAGTTCCATTTGTTGTATTTCTTTTCAACCCTCACACAACAGAAGTTTTAACCAGAAACAATGCCATTTGTTGGGGGATATAACTCTATTATTATATGACCCAGAAATTGTCCCGTTTACTTTGTACAGAAGTTATCGGTATTTTTGCATAGGAAGTGTCTGCTGACAGCCGGCTGGCACCAGACTTTTAGGTCTAGTGACAGCCGGCTGTCACCAGACCTAAAAGTCTGCTGACAGCCGGCTATAATATTTGTTCAATAAATCAGTAATAAGCATATTCTTTTTCACTGTTGATCATATCCTTTTTCATGAGATAATATACTACTTCCATAACTTTTTTGAAAGTACAGGATGCAATATTTTCTTAGGTGGACTTGTATTTTTGGTAAAAGTATGCGTATTATATGGTATAATTGCAACTTATAAATCATAGTCAGTACAAATATAAAGAGCAAGAAGGATATTTCTAGGCATACACCAGCAGAATTTACAAGTTCAAACTGTGGATAAGGCATAACTTACCGTATTCGCCCTAATTACCGCACCGGTCGTTAGTTTTTTCAAAAGCGTGTCATAAAATCATGGTGAAAAATCTACCTAATTAGCGCACACTTGATACGAAAACAACAGCTTCCAAGATGATGCATACTGGTGTTTAATGGGACGGAAAAAGATACTTAAGCATTGCCTTCAATGTTGGAAGAAATAATGGTAAGTTTTTATAGATTTACTATGAGAGCTTCAAGGGGAGATTACTGTAAAGTGTGCGCTTATGCATTTCCTTTTCAAAAATAGCTTTGGTGTGCGCTTATAGGAGCATGTGCGGTAATTAGGGCGAATACGGTAGGTGTACATCCCAACATTGGTTGTTTTTGCATGTGCAAAGCAGGGGGAAGAGTGTTGGGTACACACTTCATCTGGGTTTGAACAACACTGACGTGGAACTAGAACATTTGAGATAAGGCACAAATGCTTTTATACATGGATTTTTATGCTCCCCAAAGGGGGAGCCATATAGTCGCCGCTTTGTCCGTCCATCCGACCGACCGTCCATCCTTCCGTCTGTCCGTTCTTACAAAATGGGTTTATGTGGCTTCTTTTAGGTACAGAAGGGTTTTGTGTGGCAAAATGGGTTTGTGTGGCTAGCCTCACAAACCCATTTTTCTGTTAGTACAGAGGGGTTCAGGGGGACTAGAAAAATCAAATATAAAAAAGACACATAAATTTATGTCCATCACCTTGGACATCCTTGGACATGGATGTCCAGGATTATGAGGCTAAACTTTGAGATTATGGGGCTGAGCCACATAAATTTAACTGGCTGTCCTGGGGCTGAATGCTGCAGTAGGAAAAAGTCCCTCTATGTGAGGAGCTAGACCCATAAGATGTATCAGTGCACTATAAAGAAAGTTCTGTTCTACCTTTAGAGGGCTAGATATCACAACCTCTGGTAGCCACATAAGTTTAGACAAAGACGGTTTCGTACAGACAGCCTTTATGTGGCTGATGTCCAAAGTTTGTGTGGCTAGCCACATTAGATGTACAGATTTGTGTGTCTTATAGCCACATAAACCGTTAGCCACATAAAAATTTTAGCCCCATAAAATATGGACAGGTGCAGCCACACAAACCCAAAATGTGGGTCCGTCCGTCCGTCACACTCTATATCTCTAAAAGTATTAAAGGTATTTAAGTGAAACTTGATATACTGATAGAGGGCGATGAGGGGAAGCGTAAAATACAAGAACCATAACCCTGGCACCAGTATTTATGGAGTTACTTCCCTTCTTAACTATTTCAATGAAAAGATTGTCCGGAGCATATCTCTGAAAGTATAGAAGTGATTTAAGTGAAACTTGATACATTGATAGATGGCCATCAGAGGAAGTGCAGAGTGCAAGAACTGTAACTCTATCACAAGTAATTACATCTAGTTATTTCCCTTTTTAGTTTTTGCTATATTAAGCTTGTCCGGAGCATATCTCTAAAAGTTTTAAAGTGAAACTTGATACGCTGATAGGGGGCTATGAGAGAAATCGCAGAATGCAAGAAGCATAACCCTACCATCAGTATTTACGGAGTTACTTCCCTTCTTAATTAGGGCCCCACACAGTATTTTGGGTGCCCTATAGTAATCTTGTCTGTCAGTTTCAAATGTAAACCAAAACATTTAACCGGTTATAACTTCAAAAGTATTATCCCTACTCCCATGAGACCTACATTCTGACAAACCATATTGCTTTTGTCCGTGTGTTTGTCACGCCTTAACCAAAAAATTTAACCTCGGTCATAACTTCAAAAGTATTTGCCCTACTCTCATGAAACTGCACACACTTACTTACTATCACAAGACCTACATTCTGACAAAGGGCCATAACTATATTGCTTTTCGGTGTGTGTTTGTCAGGCAATAACCAAACAACTTAAACTTGGGTCAAAATTTTAGAAGTATTTATCCTACTCTCATTAAACTTCACACACATACTTACCATCACAAAACCTACATTCTGACAAAGGGCCATAATTATGTTGCTTATTTTCACTGAATTATCTACCCTTTTCCAAAAAATATCTCCTGTTGTTTCATAACCATGGGTAATGGGGCTTTCATATTTCACATATATATTCCTTGTGACATTCTTCATTGAAAATCACTTACTAGGGAACACAAAACTGAGTTTCTTTGTCTTATGGTTTAAGATTTACATGCCCTTGCACGGAAGGGGCCTTCCATTTCTCCTTATTTTTGCAGTCTTTTTTGAAAATCACTAACTAGGGAATTCTTAGACTTTAGGTTAAACCCATTTGGTACCGGAAACCCCAAAAGGGGTAAGTGGCAAACAGTACAGGCCCAGATCAGACGCCACGAAACTTGTGTTTGTCACGCCTTAACCTGGCCCTACACTTATGAAACTTCACACACATACTTACCATCACAAGACCTACATTCTGACAAAGGAGAATAACTTGTGTGTTTGTCACACCTAAACCAAAAACCTTAACCTCGGTGATAACTTCAAAAGTATTTTGTCTACTCTCATGAAACATGACACACATAATTACCATCAAAAGACCTACATCCTGACAGATTGCATTTGGGTGTGTGTTTGTCAGGCTACATTCTGACAAAGGGCCATTACTATATTGCTTATTTTCACTAATCATCTCCCCTTTTTAAAAAAAAAAATCTCCTGTTATTTCATAACCATGGGTGATAGGGCTTTCATGTTTCACATGTGTATTCCTTGTGACATTTTCCATTGAAAATCATTTACTAGGGAACACAAAATTGAGTTTCTTAGCCTTATGGTTTAAGATTTACAGGTCCTTGCAGGGAAGGGGCCTTACATTTCTCATTTTTTTGGCATTCTTGGTTGAAAATCACTACCTACTTAATTTGTACTCCAAACATCAGCTGACGGTACTCATTAGAACCTCCTCATTCAGACGGTTCTAGCGAGTACCCATAACCTTTGTCTTCAAACAAATCTTATCAAACTTCAAAGTGTATAGGATCATTTCACTAAAATAACCCTCCTACTACTGCGCATCTTCGGGGAGCATCCCTCGGTTTCACCGATGCTCTTGTTGACAGATGCTGCAATTGTAATATTGTGATCTCGACTTTTGATTCACGGAATGCAAGTATTCCAGAATACATGTAAGTTAAAAGTGCATGCTACCAAAGAGCGCCTAGCTGAAGAATAAATACAGGGCCAAAGTTTTTTTTTCAGCTTACAAAGCAGAAAATTAGTCTAGCTTCTAATAATTGTTTTCATATGAAAACTATGCCCCGCCTATAAATATGATACCAAAAGCTGTTTGCTTTGAAAATGAGGTCAAGGTAATCAAGGCAGAATCAATTGCCATGATAAACTGTACCAAGATGGGCTGTGTCCTATTTATTATGAGTAAGAGCACAGACTTTTAATCATTAGGTCGCTCACCGCTGTGGTTCGTGCTTTGCTCGGGCCAAATCTGAGACACCAAATTCTGCAAAGGAAGATCAGGTGGTTTGTCATTAGGTTGGCCATCTCTGATTAATGATCCACTCAAAATAAGAGAAATAATCTTGAAAGGGCCGTATAATGAAGAAAAAAAACGGTACAAAGTTCGACTCCCCCCCCCCCCCCCCCCCCCCACCACCACCACCCCAAAAAAAGAAGAAGAAAAACAGACTTGGTAAGAGCATGGGCTCATGCTGCAGTGGTTCAAGCTCGAGTCACATGTGTGAGGGGTCATATGGGTTTTCGAGTCACATTCTGCAAGGGGTCATATGGGTTTTCTCCGGGTAATCCGAGTTCTTCCACTTCTGAACAACAATAGGTTTGAAATAAGTGAAATAATCTTGAAAGGGTTGCAAAATGAAAAAAAAAGCAAAAAAAAAAACAAACACGAACTATCAGAAGATCTGACCATACCCCCACTTTAGTGCATTTTTGCAGAAATGCACAACCTCTTGATCACCAGTCAGAAATCCCAGTGTTTCTTGCATGATATCAGTAATCATTACTGCCCTGCATACTGAGTTGATGGCGTCTAGAACATATAAACAAGAACACAGAGAAAGCCCATCACCTCTACCATGATACAAGTCATCATTATTGCATTGTATACCAAGTTTGAGGCTTCCAGCTTTTGTATTTCCAGGGAAATCTTTGACAAAATATTAAACATTGGCCTATATGGGGAGAAGGAAGGATCAAAGTAGTACAATTGTACAAATTAGCCGAGAAAACCCACTGACTCTTTGACATTTATAAATCATTATCACATTGCAAACCAAGTTTGAGGCAGCAAATTGCGGAAATCTTTGAAAAAAAATAACATCGGCCTACATGGAGAGTAAGAATTATGAAAGAACAAATGAACAAATAAGCTGAGAAAGCCCATTGTCTATACATGTACAGGATCTAAGTCATCATTATTGCATTGCATACAGGGTCTGAGGCTTCTAGCTTTTGTAGTTCCTGAGAAATCTTTGACGAAAAACTTAACATTGGCCTACATGTTGGTGTATATAGAGAGAAATGAAGAATGAAAAGAACAAGTGAACAAATAAGCCAAGAAAACCCATTGTCTCTATCTTACATGATATAAGCCATCATTACACACAAAGTCTGAGGCTTCTAGCTTTTGTAGTTCCTGAAAAATCTTTGGAGAAAAATTTAACATTGGCCTATATGGAGAGAAGGAAGAATGAAAGAATAAGCTGAGAAAGCCCATTATCTCTTAAACAATATATCGGTAAGTCATCATAATGTCATTGCATACCAAGTGTGAAGCTTCTAGCTTTTATAGTTCCTGAGAAATCTTTGATGAAAGATTTAACATTGGCCAAAATGGAGAGAAAGAAGAATGAAAGAACAGATGAACAAATAAGCCAAGGAGGCAGTTCCTGAGAAATCTTTGATGATAAATTTAACATCATTGACCTACATTGAGCAAAAAAGAATGAAAGAATAGATGAAGAAATAAGCATCTAGAAAGACCATTGTCTCTTACACGACAGAGGTTAACATAATTGCACAGTATACCTATCTTTTACAGTTCCTGATAAATCTTTACCAAAAAATTTTAACGCGGTTTCGATACCTGCCGGAGTCTGCAACATTCTTCCATGGAGATTGATCATGAAATCTTTTCTGCGGTCAGTCTCTCCCTTCCCCTGATTCAAGAAGGACAGTTGTCAGTTTCTGGTGAAAGAACTTGCACTGTACTGGTTAACTACTTACGTATAAGCCTGGCCAGGAAAAGTGTGGATAGATAAACTGACTGGCTCAAAAATGACCTAAATAGTGTTGACTGGGCTGTTAAACTCCAATACAAACAAACAAACAAACCTGATACAAGTCATTGTGATTGCATAGTATGGCAAGTTTGAGGTTTCTAGCTTTTGTAGTTCTTGAGCAATGCTTGACAAAAAATCCCCCAAATAAACGAGACTTACCTTGGTTAAGTTGATGTTTGGTTGGGATTCTTTGTAGTCATACAGTACTGAAGTGATCAGGTGAGATGTGCACCAGTAGCTGTCATATCGTCAGTGTTGAAAGCCGGGAAATTTATACAGGAAATTCTTCCCAGCAAAGCTCCCCACTTAAAATTGGCTGTACTATGGTAATGGAAGATGATGTGCCATATCACTTAAACTATCCAAACTTGGTAGTATGAAGGAGTGGGTGAATTGTTAGTTTATGAGTTTTTTACAAATGTAAATGGGTGGGCACCTGATCACTTCAGTACTGTATGACTACAAAGAATCCCAACCAAACATCAACTTAACCAAGGTAAGTCTCGTTTATTTGGGGGATTCTTTTACGTCACAGTACTTCAGTGATCACGTGAGACTTCAAAGCTGAAGTTTCTGTATAAATGTAAAGCCCACTGATTGAGAAACCCACTTTAGATGAACTTCCAGCTGAAGATGTTGTGATGATGATTCATGATTTCAATGATGATTGTAACTATGTACAAACTTAACTATAAATAGGTTAACTATTTAATGATCCTTGAATGAATTTCCCATATATGTACAAACATCATGGTTTAACATCTTGTGCATTCAAGACCAAATTGCTATACTCGACTGTCTCAAGCTTTTTGTCATAAAATTGACTAAACGTTTTGGCACTAGACCAGCCTGCAGTTTTCATAATTTCCTGAATTGGAATTAGACAGCTTTTTGCTGTAGACGTTGATGCCGAACGCACACTGTGAGCTTTGTATTTACCAGTATCTATACCGGAGCTTGACATGACAGTTCTTATCCACCTACCAATGGTAGTGCTCGTAACAGCCTTATAAGGCTTTACATAGCTGATGAACAGACTATCTATATTACCTCTAATAGGTCTAGTTCTATGAAGATATGCATCAAGAACATGATACACAGAAATTCTTTTGTCAGAAGGAAAAACCTTAAGTTCAGCACATGGTACATTCAAACCTGGTCTTGATTGCTTTAACGGCCCTGCATATCTTAACACGTATTTTGAAGTTTCTTTCTTCATATTTAGTATAGATAATAAATGCAAGGAATGGCATCTTGATGCCAAAACTAAAGCTGTTAACATGACCAGTTTTAGTGTTAGCATTTTAAGAGACAGTTTGTCATCTGGAATAAGAGTTTTTAAATATGTTAATACTAAAGAAACATTCCATGTTTCACAATAACGCGATTGAGGAGGTTTAATATTATACACTCCCTTCATGAGTCTGATAACCAACGGATGGGAACCAACAGAGAATCCATCTCGGACAAGCCCTATCGCGGATAAAGCTGACCTGGCTGAATTAATTGCACTGTAACTTAACTCACTTTCTACAAGGCCAGCTAAATAATCCAGAATATCACTTATAGATGCCTGAACACTACTAACTTTCCTTTCACGACAGTAGTTAAGCCACTTCTTAATATACATTGTGTACTGTTTCTGGGTGCCACGGCGCCACGATTGCATAATGATATTTTTAGCCCGTTCTGATATGTTTTTACTTTGTAGGGTTTTCCTGATAATCGACATATCATTAGAATCAGTTTGTTGTGTAATGGATGGATACGTTCTGTCCCTGGTAATGTCAGCAATCTCTGATGAACTGGAAGAATGTATGGGTCCTGAATCAGATGTTCCATCACCATTGTGAACCAGGTCTGAGTCAGCCAGATCGGTGCAACAAGGATGCATTCGCTGTTGTCTTCCCTCAGTTTGGCCATCAGTCTCGGGATCAAACTGAAAGGAGGAAAGGCATAAAAGTATAGACTATCCCAGTTTAATGCAAATGCATCTATAAATTCTGCTTCTGGGTCAGCTCTCCAAGATACAAATCGGTCTAACTGTCTGTTCAACCTGGAAGCAAACATGTCAATTTCAGGTTTGTCCCATATATTCATTATGGTGTGTGCAATATTTCTGTCCAGCATCCATTCTACATTATCGCTATAATTCCTAGATTCATAGTCCGCTTCATTCTCAGCTCCAGGGACATATGTTGCCGACAGCCATATATCCTTTGACATAGCCCAAAGCCAAATTTCTTTTGCCAGTTTGTTGCAAGCGTCTGATTTTATTCCACCAAATTTTTTGATATAAGATTTTGCAGAAGTGCTATCAGTTCTTATCTGAACATGCAAGTTTGACTCATTTTTGCAAAATGATTTTAGGGCATGAAAAATAGCCAATAGTTCAAGGTAGTTAATGTGGAATTTCATCTCTTCAAAAGACCACCTACCACCAGTCTTTGCATTATTACAAATTGCACCCCAGCCTGTAGTGCTGGCATCTGAAGTGATGACCTTTGAGGCATTACCATGAGAAATTTTCCTATGAGCTTTTGGCAGATTTTTCATCCACCAGTCTAACTCATCAAACATAGTTTGAGTCACTTGCATTTGTGCATCAAAGTTACCTGCACATCTAGCCAAAGCTTTTGATTTGGCTTTCTCCATTTCTCTGTAGAATAACTGGCCATAGTCAACAGCTGAGAATGACGCTACTATGAGACCTATTACTCTAGCTACTTCTCTGATAGTAGCAACATTTTTATTTCTTAATTTCCTACATTCTGAGAGAAGATTATTCATTCTGTCTTTTGGAAGGTAGACTATCATTTTCAGAGAATTTACATGATTTCCAAGATATACTAAATCTTGTGTAGGCTGGAAAACTGATTTGTTTTTATGAATTATGAAGCCCAAATCTGTCATGACTTCTACTGTATCTTTTATGTTTTGTTTACATTCAAGTTTTGTATCAGCCAAAAGTAAAGAATCATCTATATAGCCAGAATTTGAATGCCCCATCTGGCGCAGTTTTGCGTATACTGGCTTCAATAGTTTAGTGAACTTCCTAGGTGCTAGGCCGACTCCATTTGGAAGACATGTAAATTCAAAGATTCTACCTTTCCACATGAACCTTAAAAAGCGTCTATGAGGCTTAAATATTGGAACTGAGTAATAGGCGTGACAGAGGTCAATTGAGGCCATGTAACAACCAGGCTTAACCAAATTGAGGGCAATTTCAAAAGTATCCATTTTGAAATGATGATATTCAATTGATTTATTAAGTTCTTTAAGATTTAAAATCATGCGGTATTCACCGTCTTTTTTCCTTCTGATGAAAATTGGAGAAATAAATTGGTTTTCTTGTGGCTGGACCTCTTCTATTACCCCCATATCAGAAAGCTTCAGTATTTCCTGAGAAATATTTTCTTCTTCTACTAAACTGAAATACTGTGGGTGGTAATTTACTTGTTTTGGGATAATTTTTTTCAAAATCTAAGTGACAATGCAAAGCTATGTCCAGCACGCTTTCATCAGATGTAAGTTTTCTCCAATTTCCCTCAAACTGACTAAGCCTACCTGCTTTAAAGCGTACCGGCTCTTCTTCTTCTCCGCCACCTTCTGGACGTTTTTTGGAGCCTTATTCTGGTTGAAGTTCTGCCAGCTGGTGTAACGGCCTGTGCCCCTCTTGGAAGGGTCATAAGGTCTACCCCTTCTGCCTCTGATGAATCTTGAGCCCCCACGAGTTGCTCTTCTATTGCCGAATCGACTGCCAACATTTCGGCTTATTTTGTTCATCTCTTGTATGTCTTTAATATCTTTGACAATACTGTCACCATACAACATATCAGTGAAAGAGGTTGATGACGAACAGAGATGGTGTAGTTTTGGGTCCATGTCCCTTTTATGATGTTCTTTCCTACGAGCATTCAACCATTTATTTCCTTGTCCCAGCAACCCAATCGCATTCATAGAAAGCTCAAGTGTTTCCTGGTCAAACCGATTTGCCTCTTTGTCCAGCACTTTCACCAAGTTGCACGCTGCTTTGATTATGCAGTTCTGTATGCCACGTAGTTTAACATCCTCAGACTGAGTATGTTGCCTTAAAACTGACCAGACCCCTGGGTTAACTTTTGTCTCTTTCAAACTGTCACAGTTACTGGGTCTGTGAATTTTCTTAAGTCTTGGTGCAAGTCGTCAGACATTCCTTCACGGAATGCTTCATTCACTACATCTGCCAACTGGGAGTCAACAGGGTCACTGGTTGTATCAGACTTCTTGAATGTTCTCGAGAACTTTTGAAACACATTCTCGGACTCAATGTCATTATTGTTATCATCCTGAAACACCATGGGTTGAGGGTCCTGCACTGATGCTTCATCAACAGCCTGCAAATCTCCACTGTAATCATCACCATAAATATCATAACCATAGTTTTCATTGTTTTCAAAGTCATTACTCAGACCGTCTACCCGTAACGAAAGTGATTCCACCCTTTCATTTGTTCTATTTATGTTTCTGTTCATTTCTCGCAAGATTTCCAAAGCTTCCTTATTGAAAGCGGAGACACCTTGGGTTGGGAGATTTTCAATAACAGTGGGAGGGGGAACCGCATTTGTGGTCCTAGGCGGCTGATCTTTATTGCGATTAGCGCTAGTAGCCGTAACCGACGTTTGGGGTTTGTGCTGAGTTTTCGCCGATGCCGGCTTCTTTCCTTTGTCATCCGGCTGAGCCATGTCTTTCTCTTTACTGTCCGCTGAAGCGGATTTAACACCATCCCCATGTTTCAACATGGCAGCTGCCATTTTCTCTAGAGTATGAATATTATGTGCGAATCGCACTACTTTTTGTGGAGAAAGGCGAACTATTTTTTGTGCACAATGACGCACTTCTGAGAATGACGCAATAAGCGCTATTTTCGGAAATACATTAATTCTATTTTTAGAACCGTGTATCTCTCGTTATGTCACTGTAATATACAGCATGTACAGTGGACAATTATACATGTAATTTGTCTTATAGATAGGTCTATATCAACGGCTTTATCACGTTGATATCTACTCGTATATTTTATACAGTGCTATTTATTCCGTCAAAGGAATAGAACTTTCAATGTTTGAAAGTAAATGTACTGACAAATAATGACAGTAAAACTGAGCTGAAACGAGAACACGTCCGTTCAGCTCAAGAAACAAAGGCGCACTGACGATATGACAGCTACTGGTGCACATCTCACGTGATCACTGAAGTACTGTGACGTAAAAGAATTATAGTCATACATGGATGGATGGATGAGCAGATGGATGGAAGGAGAGATGTAAACCAGTATACCCCCACCCCACCCTATTCAAAGAGGAGGTACATGTATAGATTAAATAACAGACAAAATCACAGAGCTTTAACAGAAGATGTCCCCTTAATTATGCCCAAGATGACAGAGCTTTTAGAGACCCCCCACCCCACACGCACACCCTTAATTGTGCACAAAATCAAAGACCTTTTACAGAAAATCCCCCCTTAATAATGAAAGTTTGGCAGCAAGATTTTCCAAGCCTTACCAGTTATATGCCTCAACCTTTAGTTAAACATGGCCAATTAATTCTTTCAGGGCTAGACTGATAAAGAAACCCCACCCACTCAGGCCTCCCCATGAAATATTAACAAAATTATTTATATAGATCTAATAACTACTTTTCAACTTCCATTTTCATTATTAAATAAAAGTAGTATAGTATCTCATAAAAAAAAAAAATTTAAAAGTGAAAAGATATATAAATATACTATTGAACAAATATTATTGCTGGCTGTCAGCAGACTTTTAGGTCTGGTGATAGCCGGCTGTCACTAGACCTAAAAGTCTGGTGCCAGCCGGCTGTCAGCAGACCTCGCCTTTTGCATATTGCCTGTAGTTAAGTTCATATTGCCTGTAGATAAGCAGTCTCCTTCTCAATAGAATTTTAAATTTATGTAATATAAGATGAAACATCGGTAGCCATCTTGTGGTAGGCATCGACAGAAAGAACACAAAACAAAACGAATATAGGTTCTGACAAAGTGCATAAAGCATCAACGTGTAGGGAAGCACTTAACGACCTTCATTGTTTTCCATTTCAAACCACTTAAAGATATATAATCTGATTTTACGTTCAGATTTCTATAGCAGGCAAGGATGAGTTCTAGTAGACAATTCAAGGTTTGGGTATACATGTATAATAAAAAGGTTAGTGACTTTATATTGTGAAATATTCGGCACTCGTTCATATGGTGAAGACGCACTCGCAAGCTCGTGCGTCCTTCGCCATATGAACGAGTGCTGAATATTTCACAATATAAAGTCAATAACCTCTAATTATTGGGCCTCCGTGGAATAATGGGTAAGAGCACTGACTCCTAATCATTAGGTCTCTCACTGCCGTAGTTCAGGGCCACATATGATATGCCAAGTTCTGCCACGGGAGGTCAGGTCAGAGGTAGTTTTCCTCCGGTGACTCTGGTTTTTGCCCACCTGATTAATGATTTGCTTGAAATAAGTGAAATTATATTGAAAGGGCTGGTAAAACAAAAAAAAAAAAACCTCTATTATTAATAAATGATATCCCATATGCATGATATATTATGTCTACTTTTTTGACTCTCATACAATAGAAGTTTCAACTAAACCAAAGGTGTCTTCCGAAAAAAACTTGTGACTTAGGAATTTTGTATAGCATTTTCTGCATTTAAGGGCACATATCTCCTTGTCTCATTTATAACAGAGCTTTGTCAGAAGACCTTCCATTATTTAGCAGTCTCCAATCACTGACAAACTCTTCAACCTAAAGCGGGACATTTTGCAATTCTTTTCTTGATAGAGAAATGTTGTGGGCTTTCACAAAGATGGGAAGTGCAAGTACATGTATTTAACAAAATTCACAAATCGCAAATAAAGTGATGTTTTATCATAAATTGGCAGCATGCAAAAGATTCTAATATTTTAACAATATGTTTCTGCAGCTTAACAATTTTATGCATCAACCTTAAGTTAAATGATCATTAAAAGATCATAAAACCCAGATAGTTCTTCCAGGTCTTGGCTGATATGGAATTACCCCACCCACCCAGACCTCACCGTAAATTTTTAACTAAATTAAAAATATCTAATGATAATTTCTGGACTTTCCTTATTATTCACATCTGTGTGGTTAAATTATGATCATATAAACATGATAAAGCAGATACTGTTGCAGATTTATAGCGGTACTTGTTCTAAGTACATCAGTATGCAACCTACAATATATAGCAATACTAAATAATAAACCATAAAGACTCCAAGAAACACACCCAAAAAGGTTTATAGGAAAGATAAAGTCATTCAGGATATCATATCAATTAAGAACAAAAGAAAACGCCTATTAAATTCAGGTTTCATACAGCTGGTTGTCTGCAGCCTCACATGCTAGTGACAGCTGGTTGTCAGCAGCCTCACAGGCTGATGACAACTGGTTGTCTGTAGCCTCACTGGCTGGTTACAACCGGTTGTCTGTAGCCTCACAGGCTGGTTACAGCCGGTTGTCTGTAGCCTCACAGGCTGGTGACAACCGGCTGATATAAAACTTGTTTACAATGATTTTATTTGACATGATGTGAAAATAGAATTTTTAAGCTATATTTGCTCTCCTTTCACAAATTGGGGCTGATAATAGCTGCCTGAAGAACAGATTCAAACCATGCGATGTGGAAAATGATTCGATTTAGGATATGGTTTTCAGTCTGCAACTGTGATTTTTGTTTATTTGACAATCACGGTACATGTATTTCTGAATGAGCTCTTATGTCAAATAAGGTTTAACCATTTTGGATGGAAAGCGCATGTATGTAAAAACCATCATCAATCAGACTACCAGTACATGCATATATCAGTTTGCTTCAAAGTTATATCTAACAACTGAAAGCACTGGTGGCCAGTGGTGGATTGTTTATCTCTGAGTGAAGGGTGGAAAAATTACTTAAGACTTTCATTATACTGAATAATGGACTCAGATTTAATGAAAAGGCACCACTTTTAGAATTTTGATTTCTTTAGTTTCAGGTAAAAATTGACTGACTTTTTCAACTGATAAATATGGTATTGTAAAGTTGTCACCGAAGCATGAGTTTGTTCGACACCAATTTTCATGATGTGTATGTGCACATGTATGCAAAATGCAAAAATTGCAAAATTTTCATAATCACAATATTTTTTTCAAATATTTTTGGCACTTCCTTTACTGTCATTATAAGGTCTGGATTCTTTACGTTGAAAAGCCAGCAAAACATTTCATAGGAACAAGCCCATGGGACATCTAAGTAATGTCGATCGCCATCGTGCCCTCACTATGGTTGAAGGTGGGCTTTCATTCAGCCAAGGTGCAGAGTGCATGGGTTGTTCGCACACTACGATTGCTCGATTGGTTCAAAGACACAACGCTACAGGGTCTGTGAATGATGGACAACGCCCTGGACGTGAACGTGTTACTACACATCAGCAGGACCGGTACATTGTTTTGAGTAATTTACATGACAGATTCAGGACGTCTGTGGAAACTGCCCAGGAGACACTGGGAACTCATAACCTAAGCGTAAGTGCCTTAACTGCACGGCAGCATCTCCAGGAACGCGGTATTGCTAGCCATAAGAAGTAAAAGGGGAAGGTTTTGATGGTGGAATGTCGAATCAGTTGCTGTAATTGGTGTCGATAATGTATCCGGTGGACACAACAGCATTGTCGTGATGTACTGTTCACGGACAAGTCCCGTTTATGTGCTGGAATGTTTGACAGGTGGCGTCGATGTGGGGCACGATTTCAATACTGGAGTGTTAAACAGGTTTCATGTTGGGGTGGTGGTAGCGTAATGGTGTGGGGAGGGATCTAATGCCACCACAAAACCTAACTCATCGTTGTTGATGGCAATTTGACGGCAAGTCGGTACATCAATGAAATCTTAGAGCCCAACAGGACAGTGCATGGGCTCATTCTGCGAGGCTAACCATGGACTTTTTCAATCAAAATGGTGTGCAAGTTCTTGGCTTGCGTTTTGGCCAGATTTAAACCCAATTGAGCACCTTTGGGACCAGCTCAGAAAACGTGTGTACACCAGACGTCATCCGCCAATCAACTGTCAGCAGCTTGCCATGGCGCTACATGAAGAATGGGACAACATCAAACAAGACCAGATACAGCGTTTAATTGGAAACATGAGGCGTCAAGCAACAGTTGATGCTAATGGTGGACGAACCCGGTATTAGGATTATGATTGTGATTTTGATTTTTTGGGTCTGTGGACTTATTTGAGCCTCCGTATCTCTGCATCCAATGGAATGCTGTAACTATATAGTGGGTCTGTGTATAAGTTAATGAGAATTAATAAAACGTGATCAAACGCTGGAAATATTGTGAATCGATGAAAATAAGAGGTATAGCACTAGTGGCGCGTTTTCATTGAATCTGAGTATATTATTGTTTCTTATGATAAAATGCATTTATTCATGATCATGTTGACTAGGGGTACCTCGGCCCCCGCCCATCGCTGCTTGAAGAAATAGATAGGCTGCATGATGCTTCTATGCAGAGCTGAAACCAACCGCACACGAGTACTTGTAAACCGCTTAGAGGATCTAAGTCTGCCCAGGCAAAGCGGTGCAAGTCAGTCCGTCCATGCTTATAAACCCTATTGGTTTCATTGGGCGGCAGGGCTTGAGAAGTCATTTCATCTCAATGTCAGGTTCAAGTCCCACAAAATTGGAAGCAACGTCTCCCAAATGACCTTTACGATGTTAAACCTCAAATGCTAATAAACCCTATTGGTTTCATTGGGTGACAGGGCTTGAGATGTAATTTCATCTCAATGTCGGGTAAAAGTCCCACAAAAATGGAAGCAACGTCTCCAAAATGACCTTTGCAGTGTTGACGGGGACGTTAAACCTCAAATCAAAGAAACAGAACAAAACAAACAAATGAACAAATAAGCCAAGAAAGCCCATTGTGTATACAAGTTCACAATATAAGCCATCATTATTGCATTACGATAACACACCGTGTGATATAGAGCATTTAACATATCTCCAAAATGCCTTCTTTTCTGATGAAAATGTTTCATATTTTTATTATTTTTACTTCAAACATAGGCTGTGGGTGCTCGTTAGAACCACCTCATTTGGGTGGTTCTAACGAGTACTCACAACCTGTGTGCTTGAGCAGAAATTAGAAAATTAATGTATAACCCTGTAAACCCCTGTTTTCTCTATATAAAGTGGGGTTTAAAGGGGCCTTCATTTCACGGACTTGTTCAGGTGATAGCATTGCATACAAAGCCTGAGGGTTCTAGCTGTTGTTGTTGTTAAGAAATTATTGACAAAACATTTACATAGGCCTATATGGAGAGAAATGAAGGATGAAAAGACACGTGAACAAATATGCCGAGAAATCCCATTGTCTCTTACATGATATAAGCTACATGTGACATTATTAGTAGGACTGAGCCGCTTCATCTCATGTTGCACAAGGGCATGTATCATTATTGCATTGCACACCAAGTCTGAGGCCTCTAGCTTCAAAAATTGTAGTTCTTGAGAGAAATCTTTGATGAAAAATTTTACCCTTATCCTGCTGAATATTCAATTTAGCCACACCCATTTCTGACTTTGAACCAATCAGATAACTTGATGTAATTTATTCCTCCAAATTCATAAAATTAATGTTAAACAGTGTAGATCCTGATCAGATGGCTTCTTCAGAAGCCATCTGATCTGGATCTACACTGTTTGCAAAGATAGGAGTTGTGGTGAACAGCAAGATAAGGATTAACATTGGCCTATATGGAGAGAAAAAAGAATAAAATAACAAATAAGCTGAGAAAGCCCATTATCTCTTACACAATATAAGTCGTCATCATGGCATTACACACCAAGTTTGAAGCTTCTAGCTTTTGTAATTCCTGAGAAATCTTAATGAAAGAACAAATTTATAAACAAAAGCTGGGAAAGTCCAATGTCTCTTACACAATTTAAGTCATTATTATTGTATTGCATACCAATGGCTTCCAGCTTTCATAGTTCCTGAGAAATCTAACATTGGCATATATGGAGAGAAAGAAGAATGACAGAACAGATGGACAAATGAGCAAAGGAAGCACATTGTCTCTTACATAATAAATGTCACGATCATTGCATTGCATACCAAGTATGAGGCTTATAGCTTTCATAGATTGGTAGAAATCTTTGATGAGATTGGTAGAAATCTTTGATGATAAATTTAACATTTACATGAAGAGAAAGAAGAATGAAAGAATAGTTGATGAAAGAGAAAGCCCATTGTCTCTTACACGACACAAGTCATCATCATTGCACCGTATACCAAGTTTGAGTGGCCTAGCTTTTACAGTTCCTGAGAAATCTATGACAAAAAAGTTTAACACTGAAATAAAAGATGAACAAACAAACCTATAACATGTATAATGCCCATTGTCTCACATGATTGTATCAGATTTGAGGCTTCTAGCTTCTATGTTTCTTGAAAAATCTTTGACAAAAAAGATAAAAGTCCCACAAAATTGGAAGCAATGTCTCCAAAATGACCTTTACAGTGTTGTCAGGGATGTTAAACCTCAAATCCAACAAAACAAACAAACAAAGGGAAAGAAAGAAGAAAGCAAGAACAAATGAACAAATAAGCCAAGAAAGTCAATTGCCTCTTACATGATAAGTCATCAATGGTCATTATTTCATTGCATACCAAGTTTGTGGCTTCTAGCTTTCATAGTTCCCCGAGACGTTTTTGATGAAAAATTTAATATGGGCCTATAATTATGGAGAAAAAGAAGAATAAAAGAACAGATGAACAAATAAGCCCAGAAAGCCCATTGTCTTTTACATGATACAAGTCTTTATCATTGCATTTGAGACCTCTAGCTTTTTACCGTTCCTGGACATGAGAAATCTTAAACTTAAATCTTTAACACGGGGCTAGATATGGAGAGAAAGAAGAATGAAGAATAAGCAGATGATGCCCATTGTCTCTTACATGATTCAAGGCATCAGCTAGATGAGTAGCAAACATTGAAGACCCTGATGAGACTGTACAAATGTAGCATCTCATCTGGGTCTACACTGCTCATGTCTGCCTGTCTTAACCCATTTAGTACCGGAAACCCCAGAAGGGGTACACTGGCAAACAGTGCAGGCCCAGATCAGACGCCGCAGAACGCGGCGTCTGATCAGGGCCTCCACTGTTTGCTAAAAGTTCAGTCATTTTCCAAATAAATTTTGAAGGAAACGCAACCTGACATCCCTAAATTTGGAAATGAACTCCTGCTATATATAAGGAGGAATATTCCACTTGGTACAAAAAGGGTTAATACATATGGTAAAGTATAGCATATGGTAAGAGTCCTGCTCAGTGCTCAGTCAGTAAGACAGAAAGACAAAATTTTGACCAAATCTTCTGTGTTTACTAATGTTTTGCCAACCACAATGGCAGGACTGAGACTTGATTACCATTTCAGCTCAGATGTACATATACACCACAACCTTACCGTTATTTCTTTTTATAGATAACACGGTGGATTATACAGTTATGGATATAACAGTTTCAAGAAGGATCCCAAAAATGTATAGATTACCGTATTCACCCTAATTACCGCACTGTGCGCTTATTTTTTCAAAATTGTGTAAAAAAATTGTGGTGAAAAATCGACCTATTAAGCGCACACAAATCATTTTGGGAAACTGTCTTGGCAGTTGAACTGTCTTGTTTTCCGCTTCGCAAGTTTCGTAAACGAGGAATTAAAGTGTGTATTAGAGCTGTCGAATGAATTTGACAGAAATGCAGTTGCTTTGCCTTCACTGTTGAAGAAATAACGGTAAGTTTTTTTTTATAGATTTCCTGTGAAAGCTTCAATGGGAGGTTACTGTAAGGTGTGCGCTTACCGGTATGCATTTTTCTTTTTCAAAAATAGCTTTGGTGTGCGCTTATAGGAGCATGTGCGGTAATTAGGGCGAATACGGTATATAGAAAAATGACCATAAATGTTCATTTTTCTATATAATCTGTACATTTTTGTTTGGATATAACACAGTTGTTTAACTAACATGGTTTTTGCTTTGGACCCCTACAATAGTGTTATAAAGAGATTGGTGTTTATGTATGTACCATAAAAATCATAAAAATACGGACACCTTGAGGACCTGCTATAATTCTTCTAAAATATGAACAAATCTGTGTTACAATCCTGCAAAGAGTTCAAAAAGTGGAGACAGAAAAAGTGCAGTGTAGACCCTGATCAGACTGCACTGTTTTGCTAAGGCCTGTCTGTCCCAATACTTACAATATGTAACAAGTATTACCCTCTTTATTCTTAACTCGTCCGTAACTTTATTCAATATCGCCCCCACCCATCGGGGCTTGAAGACACTGGGCTGAAACAGACCATGCACACGGGTACTGGTAAACCGCTTAGAAGGTCTAAGCCTGTCCGGATAAAGTGGTGCATGTTTGAACTTCCAGGCATATCAACGCTTTTGGTTTCATTGGGCGGCAGGGCTCGAGATGTCATTTTATCTCAGTGTCAGGTCAAAGTCCAACAAAATTGGAAGCAATGTCTCCAAAATGACATGTATAGTGTTGAAAGGGACGTTAAACCTCAACTCAAACAAACAAACTTTCAATTTCACAGTGACTATGCTTTGTGGTCCTGTATACATGTATATGCACATTGTATTTGCAGGAGAATGCCAATTTGATTCGTCAGATTGATCACGAGACAGTTACAACCTTTGAACAGCAGTTTGTGGATGCTATAAAGTTATTGTGGGCAGACATGGGGATTCAAGAATGCTACGACAGAAGAAGGGAATACCAGTTGACAGATTCGGCCAAATAGTAGGTTTCAGATCTCATTGTTCACAGCATTGATCATGCATTAACCCATTTAGCACCAGAAACCTCAGACGGGTACCCTGGTAAACAGTGCAGGCCCAGATCAGACGCCGCATAATGCGGCATCTGATCAGGGCCTCCACTGTTCGCTAAAAGTTCAGTCATTTTCCAAATAAATTTTGATGAAAACACAGCCTGACACCCCTAAATTTTGAAATGGACTCCTGCTTTATATAAGGAGGAAGTTTCCATTTGGTACAAAAAGGGTTAATAATCTCATGTTATGGCCTTTGCAATTTCTGGCCATTTAATTGTGTTCTTTCTTGTGCATAGCATAACTTTAGAACCATGTATGCAACATGTAGTGTTATGAAAGCTCATTACAGTAAAACCTGTCTTAGTGGCCACCTCTATTAAGCAGGCAACCTGTCATAGCAATCTGTCATTCAGTTCCCCAAAAAGGCTAATGTGTTAAATTTCACCTGTATTAAGCAAGCACCTGTCTTTAGCAAGCACATTTTGGTTATCCCTTAGGCGTTTGCTTAATACAGGTTGGACTGTTTATGGATTCCCCATGAAAAAAGTAGGCAGTGTTCCAGCTAACTACTTTCAGAGGGGCGGGCCACCCCTAATACTGTCCTGGGCCACCCCTCGTGCTTTGCCCTTCCATCCCCTGCCCTCTCAAATCTCCCGGGATGTTTTATGTTATAACTGCCCCCCCTCCCCCGTGTCCATCCGTCTGTCGGTCTGTAAACTTTTCGTATCCAGATAACGCCTCCTAAAGTTTAAATCCAATCAAGTTGAAACTCCATACATGGCTAGACCATGATGTGGGGGAGCGCATATTGTTTCGAGGTTATGGTCCACCAAATAATAAGAGTTACGCCCGTTTGAAATTGTTTGTAAACTTTTTTCGGATAACTACTCCTCCAGTTTACATCTGATATACTTAGTTAGACCTTGAGTGGGGCAGCGCATATTGTCTCTGAAATGTTTAGCTCACTGGAGCTCTGCTCCAGGTCAGCTTATGCCGTGGCATGTTGTCCGTCGTCTGCCTGTCGGTCGTCCGATGTCCGTCGTTAACTTTTGTTGTCTGGGCAATAGCTACTTTATTAATTCCCCTCCGCGAACGGAGCGGGCATTAAAGGAATGGCCTTCGTCTGTACATGCCCCAGATACATAATGGGGTATATGTTCTGTACTTTTCATACTTAATGAGGTTTATTCCATAAATTTTCAACCCCACAACACCAAACATGCCTGTTTGTGGGATTAGTGGCTGTACAATGCTACATTATGGGGTTAAAGTCTACATAGAGTTAACATTGGGAACCCCAGAATGTACATCTGGTAAGAATGTCCGTACATCTGTAAGGACGTCCATCTGTCTGTAACACTTTCTTGTCCGCTCAATATCTCCTGAACCCTTTGATAGATTTTCATTAAACATAGGTCAGTTATCTCCCTCAGTGAGCTCATGTGCAGAGCCCATAAATTAATCATGCTGACACCAGGTCAAGGTCATATTGGAAGGTCACGAGTTTGAAACTTTGAATTTTGTGTCCGTTCCATATCTCTTACCCTTCAAAGGATTTTCATTAAATGTTGGTCAAATGTCCCCCTCAGTGAGCTGATGTGTGCATAACACATAAATAAACCATGCCGACTCAAGGTCAAGGTCACCGTTGAAGGCCACGAGTTTGAAACTTTTTGTCCATTTCACATCTCCTTAATCCCTGGAAGGATTTCCATTAAACTTTCAACAAATATCCCCCCTCAGTGAGCTGATGTGCAGAACTCATATATAAACCATGCCAAATCAAGGTCAAGGTCACAGGTGAAGGTCATGAGTTTGAAACTTGGAATTTTGTGTCCGTTCCATTAGGCAGACCAAAACAGTTGTATCAATTGCAGATTGTGTCTATCTGTCATCTGTTTCATCAATCAATTCTAACAGAGATCAATTCGTATGGACATGATGGAGGTAGAAATGGATGACAGCTGGCTGATGAAAACTCAGCATAAAAAATTCTCATTTATGAAGAAGCTTATTTTGATCTTTGTTGTCTGAGTGAAGCACTCAAATGTCAGGCTGGTTCAGGACCACCATGGCATACAATACATGTAGATACACCCCAACCTCTTTATAACAGTATTGTTGGGATACAAAGCCAAAAACGTTTTTGTTAAACAGCCATTTTATATCCAAATAAAAATGTATAGTTAATTTAGAAAAATGACCATTTATGGTCTATATAATCTAAAGATTTTTCGGATGGTCATTTTTCTATATAATCTATACATTTTTGGGATCCATCTTGAAACTGTGTTATATCCAAAACCGTGCTATAATGAACAGCATTATAATGAGGTTGTGGTGTACCATGGTATATACATGTAGTATTTATCCTAAGTATTCAGACACCTGAACTTCTAACCATAATACTACCTGATATTGTGTTTGCCCCTGCCCATCAGGGCTTGAAGACATAGATTGGGCTGCATGATACTTCCACACGGAGCTGAAACCAACCACACACAAGTTCTGGTAAACCGCTTAGAGGATCTAAGCCTGCCCAGGCAAAGCGGTGCGAGTCGGATCGTCCATGCTTATAAACCCTATTGGTTTCATTGGGCGACAGGGCTTGAGATTCATTTCATCTCAGTGTTGGGTAAAAGTCCCACAAAATTGGAAGCAGCGTCTCCAAAATGATCTGTACAGTTGACAGGGACGTTTAACCTCAAATCAAATCAAACAAACCTATCTGTCTGAATACATGTACATACAGTAGATACATAGAAGATGAATTCAACAGTTATATTTACATGTAGGTATTAGATACCGTAAAATCTCTATTAGAAGCCCATGCTCTAATAAACGCCCGATTTGGATGTTAAAAATGGTGATTATTTTGGCAATTCTCAGAAAAATACCAGCCTCCAATAAACACCCACTTTACTCAAAGAAAATGACTTCTAGTTTTACGTATTTTGCCATGTTTGACACGAAATGAGAAAAACGTTAATGATATTCGCTTTAGTGAAGAAAGGGGAGGTAACTACTATTATATTCTAAGACAAGGCTATTGTATCACCAGTCAGTTTCTGAGAAACAAGATGGCAGCCATAAGAAAGATAGTGAGTGTTTTGGACCGTCATATGCGAATTGCAGGTTTCTATACCTTCTAATAAACGCCCACCCCCTCTTCAAGAAAGGTAATGATTCTAATAAACGCCCGGACGTCTATTAGAGATTTTACGTTATGTGTATAGACATACATTTATAGAAACATGTATGTGGACACGTGTATGGAATTAAGAGCATCAAATTGGACAAAGATTGATTTTGAAGACCTACATGTAACATGAGTCATGTAATTTATTTACAGTTACTTAGACGATGTGGACAGACTAACTCAGCCGGATTACCTTCCGACGTTACAGGATATATTGCGAGTAAGAACGCCGACAACAGGAATCATAGAATATCCCTTTGATCTGGACAGTATAATATTTAGGTGAGTGCTGATCATGTTTGCTGTAATTATCGTACATGCACAAACCCTTATCCTGCTGAATGAATTAATTTAGCCACACCAATTTCTGACAATGCACCAATCAAATTACTTGATATAATGTTCTTCTTCACCTCACAAACTGCATGACAAACAGTGTAGTTCCAGATCAGATGGCTTCTTTATATGACATATGATCTGGATCTAAAGTTGGGGCTGCTAATAAGCACACACCAGTACTTTTCAAGACATCTATCAGACTTCAGGGGCCCGTTTCACTAAACTTCGTAACTTTACGAAATTCGTAGACTTAAGAACTCGACTTACGAAATTCTTAAGAAAATCACGGGT
Organism: Lucinisca nassula; assembly: GCA_963580285.1. NCBI lineage: Eukaryota > Metazoa > Mollusca > Bivalvia > Lucinida > Lucinidae > Lucinisca > Lucinisca nassula. The sequence continues at coordinate 47,447,635 of OY757027.1, forward strand.
GCGTTTCACTAACGTCTTCCTAAGTTAAATGACTTACGAATTTCGTAGCTAAGAATTCGTAGCTACTCTCTAATGCTGAAGATAAATATTTTACGCACGGAGGTTGAGATTGCGGGAATTTATTGTAATAAAAACACGTTTTAGACATGAGGACCCACATGTTTTGTTGGTTTAGATTTACTTTGACCGATTGCGAGGAGCAAAAAACGAAACATTTTGAATGGGGAAAAATAAATATCTAGTAAACCTGTTTGCATCAAAGTTGTTTCATTCCATCGGCGCTGTGAAGAAGTCATAGAGGGAACGGACAGGCCCAAGTTAAATGATGAAAGCTGGCAAATATCTGTCATACCTGCACACTGTATTGTCATTATTTATGTGTTACGTAGTTATCCATGACGTCATCAATTTAAATACGCAAGGGAGCTTACTCCGACTCATGTCTTATGGTCGGGTAAAACCTAGGCATAGGCCTAGCCTGTATCGGTAGCCGATTCATCTAAGTTGCTTGTTTGAATTGACGTTTAACGTCCCCGTCAACACTTTTTAGGTCAATTTGGAGACGTTGCTTCCAATTTTGTGGGATTTTACCCAATGAAACCAATACTCCGAGTAGGGTTTTATAAATATGCATGGATTGTCCGACTCGCATTACTTTGCGGTAACCAGTAGCCTACTCTGACCTGTGCGGTCAGTTTCAGCTCTGTGCGGAAGCACCATGCTGTCAAATCTATTTCTCATAGCCCGACAAAGTTGAAAACAATAGTTCTTCGCTAAACTTTCGGAAAATTTCGAATATCTAGCACCGACCGAAGAGTCAGTACTGTTTGTTGGTAGTTAAATCTCGAACACAATCTTAATTTTTTTTCCCTATCTTCTCGCCTCATAACCATACATAGCCTATCTCTTATGGTCATTTAATAAGCATATCAGGACGTCTCTTTTTCAATTATGGATTTTTTTCCCCTTTTCTCTGGTAAATCTGTAGACCTAGACATGTACCTTACATTGGACCCCCCCCCCCCCCCCCCATGATGGTTTCCTGGTTGGGCTCTCGCCCATCGTGGCCCATGCAGAGCTGAATCTACTGGTAAACTGCTTCAAGAATCTATGTCTGCTAAAGTGGTGCGTATCGGACCGTCCTATTGGTTTCATTGCGGGCGGCGGCATGGATTTTCAGTTCATCTCAATATCGGATAAAAATCCCACAAAGTTGGAAGCAACGTCACCAAAATGACCTATGTAGTGTTGACAGAGACGTTAAACCTCACATCAAACAAATGATTTCCTGGTGGTTGACATGGGCTATGATGGTGCTAGTTAGCTTACAAGGCCCGATCGTCCTAATGCATTTGGAGCATAGTGGGGCATGTGTCTAAGTTCTGTGCTTGCAACAGGTGCGGAATGTTTATTTTCTTTTTATTTATTTATCAAATCTCAGTTCCAAAACACACACGGTTTCGAATAAAGTGTACCTTATTTCATTGTTTAATTACAAACACCAACTGTTCTGGTCACTTCCTGCTGATATGAATTTTTAAAGTTTTAAAACATTTGTTTTAAATCATTTAAGAAACAGTGGCATGCGTGCGTGCGTGTTTTTATTTATTTATTGCTATTTTTTTGGAGGGGGGTGGGATGTGGGGGGATGAGGAGGAGCGGGTCTATTAAAGGAGCCTTTGGATTTTTTCGTTATTCTCATCAAAATAGTGTCTTGGTATTTACGAGATACTGGATACTGGTCCTAGAGAATTCATTGCCCATTTCTCTTCTAGGTAGTCTAATGGGGAGACCGGGGCTAGTTGGTCGAAGGCCAATTACTCTGAACTAAGAAAAGCTCTGTAGACTTTCAGCTTTGTGTCAAGCCGTATTCCACTTCGATTCCAAACACTTTCACGTAGTCGGCCAGATGATGCACTAGCTTGCAGTTATATTTGCAATCCTGGCATTGACTTCATTATCAATGTGCACGACTCTTGAAGGTCCCCGCCCATCGGGGCTTGAAGAAATAGATGGGCTGCATGATGCTTCCATGCAGAGCTGAAACCGACCCGCACACGAGTAGGTCTACTGGTAAACCGCTTAGAGGATCTAAGCCTGCCCAGGCAAAGCAGTGCGAGTCGCACTGTTCATGCTTATAAACCCCATTGGTTTTATTGGGCGGCAGGGCTTGAGATGTCATTTTATCTCGATGTCCGGTAGAAGTCCCCCAAAATTGGAAGCAATGTCTCCAGAATGACCTTTACATTTTTGCCGGGACGTTGAACCTCAAATCAAACAAAACACGATCTTGACAAAGTGCTTCCAAGGTAGGTGAACTTGTCTACCACTTGCAATCTTTGACCTTTTCACTGTAATGGTGGGCTCCTTATAAGGTTTGCCAAGTTCTGGTTAATAAACCACCTCGGATATTTTAATGCTGATTGTGAATTCATAACTGTCAGATACGCCATCTATACTTTTTTGCATCTTCTCTTCTGCTGGAGCACCCTTTGTCATGTCGTCAGCAAAGGGGAACTCGTCTTCTGGATCACTTGCAACCTTCTTAGGTTGATAAAGCTTCCCATCAAAGCCATACCAAACAGGTATACCATTGTCACCATCCCGGAAAGCATTTGTGAGCATGACAGCGAACATTATGCTGAGCAGCTTGACTCCATTATCACTGGGAATGGATCAGAAAACTCATCATCATTTTTATGCGGTGTCGTTTTACTATTTAACCCATATAGATATCCATAATTCGATTTATGGTTATCCATAATTCGAATCAAGGATATCCTTAAATCGAATAATGGATATCTATAATTCGATTTATGGACATCCATTATTCAGATTGATTTATAGATACCCATAATTCGATTTATTGATATCTATAATTCGAATTATGGATATCCATTATTCAGCTGATCTATGGATATCCATAATTCTGAATTATGGATATCCATAATTCGACTGATTTATGGATATCCATAATTTGAATTACAGATATCCATAAATCGAATAATGGATATCCATAATTCAATTTAATTGATGTCCATAATTCAGATCGATTTATAGATAGCCATAATTCAAATTATAATTAGAATTATAATTCGAATTATGGATGTACAAATTAAATAGAATTATGGATATCCATCAATAATTATTGATATCCATAAATAATTATGGATATCCATAATTCGGATTGTGGTTATCCATAAATAATTATGGATATCTATTAATAGGGAATAAATAGGAAAAGGGCGTCCCATACGTTTTGGAAACCGTGCAAGCATGCCATCGCGAAACGGCCTCCAGTTGCTATACTGATCTTGGTCGGACAACCAAACTTCGCCATAATTTCCAAAGACCCTCACGACCGACTTCGTCATATGATTTGGTGAGTTCAACAAACCTGACATTGCTCTTGAAGCTACCTTGCTGTGAAGATCATGTCAGTTTTCATAGAGCTGTCCTTTCTGAACACAAACTGAACACACATTGGCTATCGGACTGTTCAGTGTGTTCATTCAGTCGGTGAAGTAAATTTCTTGAAAGAAACTTCCCATCAATTGGTAAAAACAAGAGATGCCTCGACGATTGCCACACAACTGAGGATTCCCTTTCCGTTTGAATATGTGGATAGTTGGTCCTTGAATTCTTGAGGGACTTGGAGAAATAGATTGTGCTTCCATGCAGAGCTGAAACTGACCGTCCATGATTACTGGTAAACTGCTTACAAGGACTAAGACTGCCCAGGCAAAGACCATCAAATGCATATAAGCCTTTTGGTTCCATTAGGCGGCAGGGCTTGAGAAGTCATTTCATCTCAATGTCGGGTAAAAATCCCATAAAACTGGAAGCAACGTCTTCAAAATGACCTAAATAGTGTTGACGGGGACATTAAACCACAATTCAACCAACCAACCAATCATCTTCACTGTCGCATCGTTTTTCTTGCGATTAGCGCAAAAAGACGCGACCATTGTCAGTTAATTATTTGATTATTAATTGTGTTGGGTTTAACAACATGTCAACCCATGTGGGTAATTTGTCTCGTCTCCCAGAGAATTGAGAAAAAATATAGAAGAGATCGTAGGTTAAAGTAAAGGACAGAGGAGAAAGAGGAAAATGAATGGAAGTGTAGAAACAAGAAATAAGAGCACTCCCCTCTACCCTTACCTGCTGTAGGGATAGCAGGTCTTACCTAATTGTCAGCCAATACCAGTTGGACGCCACAGTGACGCAAGACATATGTCACCTTTACCTTACGCTATATTTAAAATTGTCAAATTCAAAGAAATTAATAACTGCTGTCGGATCAGTCTGAACAACGGTTGTTTATTGCCACACAAAATTGCGCATGCGCAAAAATACGGAATCTTTGGGTATCATTTCCTTAGTGACCGATGGCATCCTAAACTCATCTATTGATATGAGTTCCCCTTTTCATAATGAACAACTAGTCCGACTGTCAAGTAAATATGTTCAGTAATGACAGAGATATTACAAAATGTCCAAGTTTTTGCACGACGACGACGACGCAGATGACGCCAGAGCTATGACAATACCTCGTCATTTTCTTCGAAAACAGCCGAGCTAAAAATGATTAATACAATTTTCGGACCAACTATTTCCGGTCTCATCTATGTCCAGAGCAGATGAAGCCCTCAAAGCCCTGGCAATATATAGGCCTATATATGGCTTTGCCTCCCAGTCAGCAATGAATGACGGGCCAACGGCGGGCCGAGCCGCCTCGGTAGCTCAGTCGGATGCGCGTTGGACTGGTGATCGGGAGGACGTAGGTTCGATACCTGCCGGGGTCGGCAACATTCTTTCGTGGAGATTGATCATGAAATCTTTTCTATGGTCATTCTCTCCCTTCCGCTGATTCAAGAAGGGCAGTTGTCAGTTTCTGGCGAAAGAATGTGCACTGTACTGGATAACATGCTAACGTACAAGCCTGCCAAGGAAAAGTGTGGATAGGTCAACTGACCGGCTCATAAATGACATAAAATAGTGTTGACTGGGCCGTTAAACTCCAATAGGCTACAAACAAACAAACAAACGGTGGGCCGATAGCGATGCGACGTTGCAACGTTGTATCGCTGTCGGTTCGACTTTGGTCCATTGTTGAGTGCTGATTGGGCTGTTCCAGCTATGTTAAGTGAGAAGGGTGAGTGGGAGAGGGAGGCAGAGATGTGGTGAGAGGGAGAAATACAGGGAGACAGGGGAGAGCGGGAGGAGATCGGGGAGAGAAGGAGAGTGTGAGAGTTTTGTTTGTTTGATTTGAGGTTTAACGTCCCCGTCAACACTGTACAGGTCATTTTGGGAACGTTACTTCCAATTGTGTGGGACTTTTACCGGACATTGAGATGAAATGACATCTCAAGCCCTGCCGTCCAATGAAACCAATATGGTTTATAAGCATGGACGGGCCGACTCGCACCGCTTTGCCTGGGCAGGCTCAGATCCTCTCTGCGGTTTACCAGTACTCGTGTGCGGGTTAGTTTCAGCTCAGTGTGGATAGCCCCCGCCCATAGGGGCTTAAAGAAATAGATGGGCTGAAATAGATGGGCTGCATGCAGTGATTTTTTTACAAATTTTCAACTATGCGTCCTGGGACTCGCTCAACCAAAAAACTGTGCGTCCCAAATCTGAAAGTATGAGTCCCAATATTTGGAGGGAAAAAAAGGAAGTACAAAAAAGATTGGTTCAGTATAAAATGCCATTATTCATAGTTAAAAATAATGCCGTCTAGTATCTTTTATTTGCAATGAATAGAATCAATCATTAACTTGTGTTGTTTACTAGCCCTAAGAAATCCTGCTAATGTGTACGTTTTTTAGTCTATTTTCCGTAATGTTTTCTACTTTCGTTTTCGATAAATGCGCATCGCAACATGTGCGTGAAATTTACTTCATGCACATTGGAGATAATATTCCGAACCATTATCGACAAACGTTTCCTCTCCTGATTGGGACACCAGCTATCTAGGTTCAGGGGCTGACAAATCCATTGCCCGGCTGCCCGGTACAAGTCCGAAATCGCGCCGGGCAGGTGCACTTTGATCTTAGGACGCCCGGTCGGGCAAGTGCAAAAAAAAATCGTCTACAGCTGTCAGTCTTCTGAGTCCTTAAATACAGTAAAACTAGAGTAAGTAAATCACAATAATTGTGCTGCACTGTCCTGCTTTGTCGACAATTCAGAGACAAACTGTAATTATGACACTATTGTTAACTCCTGTCATATAACTGCCAAGTAAACATGATTGCCCTGCGGTGCGTGTCTTTCATTTCTGGCGATAAGCCAACTTGAACGAGGTGTGAAAATATGGTCAAGTTATGTCTCTAATTTGCGTTTATTCCCCAATCATAAAATTTAATCCACAATCAATGTGAAAATGATTTACTCGCTCCTCAGACAATTAGCTACATCTAACGGTAGTTGCATGCATTATAAAAACGGACCGTGAATGGTTATGTTTTGGCGCCAAATAGCAGACACTCGGCTTGGCGGGAAATGTCGAACGCTGTTGTTGGAGCTGCTGGGGATAATTCGGGGGCTGTGCAAAGCGTTGTTTTCTATCCACCTCCATTCACAACCGTTTAGCTATCCCCATAATAATCGAGAAAATATTTTTTTACCGGTTCCAAACAATTTTTAATAACGGGATACAGCCCATTAAAATAAAACAATGGCATTAAACACGGGCGGGGTTGCTGGCATCGGATGACGTCATTTGACACATTTACCGATCACGTGCATAAAAACGGTAGAGTTGGTTTGTGGGCGGCGATTTGGATGGCGGAAAACTTTGATGTTCGCATTGAACTTGTTTGGGTGAAAGTTTGGGCTCATTTTGGATGGAGGGGATTCTCGTCTTGTGGTTGGATCATTAAATTGTACCTGTATCGATTTTTCGGTGACTTGTTGGGCAGTTGAAGGTTCGGTAAAAGTGCCGTATCTTATCACTTCCGCCGACATTTACAGCAGTGAAAACGAAAGTTGGATTTTTCGCCCGTGAAATATTTGCGTCCGACGGACGCACATATTTTACGATCGTGCGTCCTCAGTCCTATTTGTGCGTCCTGGACGCAGGACGCAGGGGTAAAAAAATCACTGCTGCATGATGCTTCCACGCCAGGGCTCTAGAAGTCCGATTTTTCACCGGTCCAGACCGTTTTTTGAAAATGAAAACCGATTTTGCTGAAAAATTTTGCTGAAAAATCGATCCGAAAAAAAAAAAACCAATAAGCTAAAATCGAAGTGAAAAAACAGAGAAATTATACCTGGTTAGGTGTCAAACTGTTTATTGTGCCAGTAATATAATCCAATTATCTCTCTCGGGGATGAATTTGAGTTTGACAATAAACACGTTTTCAAGATCTCGCCAGGTATCGCAGACTCTCGCGGGATTAAGGCTAATGACAGTCAGTCAGCCAAAACGTGATTAAGCGGTGCGTGATTGTGATATCAAAGAAGCCTTGATCGTGTTTGATCTAATGGCAATCAAACATAATTTGTTTGTTTGTTTTCGTAAACTGTTATACTAAACTATCCTTGTAAGAATTAAAAGTGTGTTAATTATATCGGCACTTTAAATGGCTCGACTGATCAATAGCACTGGAGCAGTTAAAAAACATTATCATGTTTGGAAGTAATTAAAGAATTTGGGGTATATAAGTTGCAGATTTTCATTTGATGTTGCGGGACTATCCTAACATGACAAAGCTTTTGGCAATCAGCAGGGTTTTGCCCGTCAGCTCTGTTGAATGCGAAAGGGGATTCTCGAAACAAAATCTAATAAAGGCACGACTCAGATGCAGTCTCACAATTGAAAACCTTGAGCACCTGATGCGCATATCAATCAATGGCCCAAAGCTAGAGGAGTTCGATCCTCTGCCTATATTTCGCATGTGGCGTTCTAGAGGTGGCGGTTCAGGGCGCCATGTCTTTAAAAACACCAAGAAGCAGGGCAAGCTTGTTGAATAGACAAAAAGATGTGATAGCCGCCACATCTACCATGCAAAAGACGATATATAGGTGGTGGTTCAGGGCACCACTTCTTTAAAAGAAAAGCAGAACAAGCTATTTGAACATATATAAAAGATGATTGTGTTGGCCGTCGCCTACATCTTCACATTGAGGCTACAAAAAAGCTTTTACTCTTCTATCTTTTATAATTGATGCTTTTGATTGTATCATACATGCAACACGTTGGGACTCATAAATAAAAAAAAAAATAAAAAAAAATAAAATAAAAAAAAAACGCTGTCGAAGACGGATGTGCTGGGCCTCGACGTGGCACAGGGGTGAACATTACTCCATTTTAGAAAGGCAATACTTGTTGTAATGGCTAACAGCAGCACAGCAGCACAACGCATTATGAAGCTGGGTACCAACGATAATTTACTGCATTCAGTAATTCTAAAAATACACCTGGGGAATTTCCAAAATATAATACAGGTACTGGTTCAGGACTAACATGGATAATAGAAAGCAAAATGTGGTACGACTTTCTCTTTATTTCAACTATTTATTTACATAATGAACAACAGATAAATATACACCAAATGATCAAAACATGCCTAAACGAAACATGCACAAACAATCAAACAAAAAACATACAAAACGAAAAACGAAGCATGCAGCAAAAAACTTGCAAAAAATAAGTCAGTGATGACGTCATTGGTCACCTTCTGGACCGATTGGGATTTCAAAATTTCTAGAGCCCTGTTCCACGCGGAGCTGAAACCGACCCGCACACGAATACTGGTAAACCCCTTAGACGATCTAAGCCTGCCCAGGCAATGCGGTGCGAGTCGGCCCGTCCATGTTAATGAACCCTATTGGTTTCATTGGGCTGCAGAGTTTGAGATGTCATTTTTTCCCATTTCGGATAAAAGTCCCAAAAAATTGGAAGCAGCATCTCCAACGTGGACGGGGACGTTAAACTTCAAATCAAACAAACAAACAAAAGCTCTGCGTGGAAGCATCACGCAGCCCATCTTTTTCTTCAAGCCCCGATGGGCGGGGGCCGTGAGTGTGAGAGTAGGGGAAAGTGTGTGTGAGAGAGAGAGAGAGAGAGAGAGAGAGAGAGAGAGAGAGAGGGCTGACTGATACTTTGTACCCTAAGGCACACGGGGGCTATCTATCTATCTATCTATCTATCTATCTATCTATCTATCTATCTATCTATCTATCTACCTACCTACCAGGGCTCGAGAAACTGAAGAATCCAAATCGGTCCAGCCAGATTTCGCCAAAAAATTACGGAAATTGCCGATCGGTTTCGGTAATTTCCGTAAACTCAATTGGCGATTTTCAATTTCAAAATGTGTTATTAGCGTAACGAATGACATACCAATGTTGCTCTTACACTTGTCAACGGATATGAGCACCAGTATCTCGATTATAAACAGCAATTATTGCTCACATCGTTCAGATTTCATAGATCTACTTTCATTTTCTACGCCAGATTCATCTACTTTCATTTTCCCAATATCCGGGTCACTCAGAACCTGAAGACCGCTAAAGGGAAACAACCGACGTGGGGCAGTAAAAGACCAGTTCGATGGTCACTATATTTTTCCCCCTTTTTAAAACCTTTAAAATATTTCTCTTATTTCACGCATTTTATTTTGCCCAAATTGCTTTGTTTACAAATGGCGACAACGTGCAGCAAAGTGGTCGGAAAATGACATCATACAGTTTCCGTTTACACAATACACATTAATGCAGTCAAGGACGTAACCCACACACCTGTTTTAAGTGATTGATTTTAATAGAGTGTATTTCTAAAAAAAATCGTTTTGAACGGGTTAAAAATTCGAAAAACATTTCTTTACTCTCGAAACAAAACATGGCCGAACGAGAGTCATTGAAAATCTTACATGGCCGAACCGTGTTTAAAAGAATATAAATACATATTTCATGATTACACAAGCCTGAAACAAATCGCTTTGTCTACAAATGACGTGGTTTATGTTATTGGTTTCAATGGAGCGTATTCTTAAATAAAAATATCGTTTAGAATGGGTGAAATAAGGCATTTTCCCTCGAAGGCAAAACGCAATGTTCAGACATGACAGGTGTGTATTGAAAATTGCGCCCTGTGAAAAAAAAAAAAAAAAAAATATTCAAATACCGGTTCTATAGTAAGCCATAAATTAATGACTTGTCTGAACAAACTAGCGTATGTCCTGCATTTATTGACCTTATTTTCTCACCTTGCCAGCTTGCCGATAACGCCTCAGGCCAGTTTTCACGGATTAATAATTTTGACACACAGGTCAAATTGCGCTGCGATAAGATCAAAGAACCCGATGTGGACTTGTCCAATTTTCACCTAGTTGGATATTGAACCCGTCTAACACCTTGTGCTGCAGGCAATTTGTATACATGCTTGGATTATCAGTGGCAAACGGTCAGCTTGTTTTTACAACATAATGATTTAGCGAAAATTTTCGAACCAATTTTTTTTTAAATGTTATAGAGTTACGGACCGATTTGTTGATCTTCTTCTGAAGTCAAAATCGGTTTATGGAGGCCAAATTCGGTCCAGAACCGGAAAACCGGCATTTTCTCGAGCCCTGCTACCTACCTACCTACCTATCTATCTATCTATCTATCTATCTATCTATCTATCTATCTATCTATCTATCTATCTATCTATCTATCTATCTTCTCATACTGAGTCGGTCATATTTGGCCATTACCTCTGTCTAAAGAAAGAACTCCATGTTTTACCCTGAGTAATCAGCAATATAATATGACGTCATGATGACGTATGATTTCTTTTCTCCTCGCGCACAAATGTCAACAAAACTTATGGCGAAGTAAAAAAAAAAGCATTCATGACGACTGACACAGGCAAACACCATTTAATGAGTTGCAAGAGTCTTCAACAGGTGCTTTATGCTTCTGTCTCATCCTGAAGTCTCGAAATGATGTGTTTATCAAAGAAAACAGTAAACTGGGTCACTGACAATGTCGGTGCTGCTAAGGATTAGTGAAAACAGGTAAGATTTTCTTTATTTCAAGCTTCACCAAGCTTGGAAATTGCGATTTATTGCTCTAATTGGGCGCGAATCTAAACCGCCGCCATGACACTTACGAAATTCTTAAAGTTACGACTGCCTACCCCTATCGTAAAGTTACGAACAAACTTACGCAAAAACTTAAGAATTTGACGTTAGTGAAACGCAAATTTTGAGTTAAGAATTCTTATGATCGAACTTAAGAAAATCTTAGAGTTACGAAGTTTAGTGAAACGGCCGCCAGTTGTGACAGTAGTATTTTGAAGTCTGGTGAAGTGAAACAGTGTAAAACACTTTAAGAGTAGACCCTTTTTCAGTGGGAACGGGTTTATGGAAAAAGCGAACAGAAAGTCCCGAAATTGTCTCCCCTTGAAAAATAGCAGAAAAATCTGCCCCCCCCCCCCCCCCCCAGTGCTTATGAGAACTAGTTGGAAGTATTGCTTGAAGTCCTCTGCGCTTGAATATTATTAAAAATAAATATGTTTTGTGTTTCAGAATGGTTGATGTTGGAGGTCAGAGGTCAGAGAGACGCAAGTGGATCCATTGTTTTGAAAATGTTACGTCCATAATGTTTTTAGTCGCCTTAAGTGAATATGATCAGGTCCTAGTAGAATCAGATAATGAAGTAAGTATTTCTGTTTAGCTGAAGCATAACAGATGCAAGGGGGTTTATAAACTCTTTTCTTACCAGGAAACCAGGCAGACAGCACTTACCTGGATCAGAATCTACACTGTTTGCAAACGGGTTTCCATCAAAAATAGAATAAAAACAAGTAAATAGACCCGATACCCCTAAACCCTTTTTGTACCAAATGGAATCTTCCTCCTTACTCCTTCTGTATAGCAGGAGTCCAATTTCAAAATTAAGGGGTGTCATGTTGTGTTTTCTTCAAAATCTATTTGGAAAATGGCTGAACGTCTTGCAAACAGTGTAGGCCGTCTGATCTGGGCCTGCACTGTTGGCCAACTACCCATTTTGGGGTTTCCGGTACAAAATGGATTAAATGACAAAAAGATTTGTCCAAGCTATAACAATGGAAGAGTCTACCAGTATACAATGGTTTATGTGACTAGATAAACTTCCAAGGGAGACACACATATATTTTTTCTCCCTTATCTAAGTTACAGCCACTGTTAGAGAAAATAACTTCCCCTTAGATAGATGTCTTTTTTCAATCTGTTCATTTACTGAATGACAGTCAGGAAATCACTGTACCATATAAGTTACTTCATTGGGATGGACAGGCCTGATCAAACGGTCTGGACTCAGATGGGATGCCACATAACACAATGTCTTATCTGGGTCTGCACTCATCAAGCTATTTTAGGGTGCCTGTACGAAGTACTAGGAGGGCTATTGTTTTCACCCCGATCGTCTGGCTTTGCATTACCATTTCCGTTCCCTTCACACTGCGTTAAAGTTTCTCAAATGCTTATATCTCAGCACTCATTGGTCACACAGCAATCATATTTGGAACTTGGGTACCTGGGAGAGAGATTCTAAGAGAATATACTCTGGGACACCTTTGTAATACTGTGCTTAAGTTTTCAAATTCTTATATCTCGACAATCACTCATCACAGAGCATTCATATTTACAACTTTGGTACCTGGGAGGGTTCTCTGAGTTTCCAAAAGAACATGCCCCTGGGTTCATACCTGGGGGATGGGGCTAGGGGTCAAAACCTAAGACACCTTGTTATATATTATATGCATTTCCATTATGTTAGTAAAGCCCCCGCCCATAGGGGCTTGAAGAAATATATGGGCTGCATGATGCTTCCACGCAGAGCTGAATCCGGCCCGCACACTAGTACTGGTAAACCGCTTAGAGGATATAAGCCTGTCCAGGAACCGCGGTGTGAGGCGGACCGTCCATGCTAATAAACCCTATTGGTTTCATTGGGCGACAGGGCTTGAGATGTCATTTCATCTCAATGTCGGGTAAAAGTCCCACAAAATTGGAAGCAACGTCTCCAAAATGACCTTTACAGTGTTGATGGGGACGTTAAACCTCAAATCAAACAAACAAACAAACAAATTATGTTATTAAGTTACAGACACACTGGATTAACCGGCCCGGATAGCTCGGTAGAGTGTCCGCTCCGGGGAACGGGAGGTCTCGGGTTCGATCCCGGGCCGCGACATACCAAAGTCGTTAAAAATGGTACTAGCTGCTCTTCGTTTGGCACTCAGATTTACGGGGTAGAGCTAGGACTGGTCGATCCAGTGTCAGGATAATGTGACTGGGTGTGGTATCATGTAATGTGTCTGGGACATGATACTTCAGTGAGGCAGCACTATAAACGTGAGCATTGAGCTCCCTGTCGCAACCAGACACCGTCGTGATATGACTGAAAAATTGTTGAAAGCGACGTTAAACCCGAATTTACACACACACACACACACACACACTGGATTAAACATCAGCCAACTAGTAGTGACATTGGTTCAAGTGTAAAAGGGTGAAGGTCATGGTGACCTACATTTCACGGTCCAGTGATTTTACCTTATATCTTGAAGAGTATTTTTTTTGAGACATGTCATATGAGGGCAAGTCAATAAATAACCACCCTATCCCATTTCCAATTCACAAAGTCAACCAAGATTTTGATGCCTTGTTTTAATACATATTTTAGGCATGAGGGCAAAATTGCAGCACTCTTATATCATTCACTTGTAAGATATTGAAAGTCAAGGGGTGGTAATCAAGCTATCAATGTTTAAGCTGTTGAAGTGTCATTGTTATTCAACCAATTCTAGCATATTTCTTGTTTCTACTTTCAGAATAGAATGGAGGAATCAAAAGCGTTATTTCGTACAATTATAACATATCCATGGTTTCAAAATTCTTCAGTAATTCTATTTCTCAACAAGAAGGATCTTTTAGAGGAAAAAATCATGCACTCACACCTTGTGGATTATTTTCCTGAATTTGATGGTAAGTAATTTTCCTTAACCCTTGCTGAACACAACAACCTGAACCCCTACCTTTGCAAACGGTGTACATCCAGATCATATGGGTTCTAGAGTAGCTATCTGAGGCTTCTGAAGGAGCCATCTGATCAGGATCTACACTGACATGTAGTTTATGAATCGAACTAATATATATATGCAATAATTCAAGTAATTTGTTTAGTTAAGTCAGAAATGGGTTTGGCTAAATTAATTTATTAGCTCAGCAGGTAAGCTTATTCCGTAGCCTGTTGTCCATCTTCTGTGATTCGTCCGTCATTAACTTTTCACATTTTCGACACCTCCCAAACCAGAAGTCAGAATACCTTGTGGGAGGCATCCTGGTGACATGGAGATTCAGATTTGCTTGGATTTCAAAGAAAGCTGCCATGGCAGCCATTTTGAAGTCCTTCAAGCAACATCTCCTCCTGAACCAAAGGTTGAATTGAGCTGAAACTTGATGTGAGGCATTGGGGTAACATGAAGATTCAGATTTGCTAAAATCTTTCCTTCGGATATCCAAGGTGGCCATCTTGAAATTCTTCAAATGACATCTCCTCCCGAACCAAAGGTCAAATTGAGCTGAGGCTTGATGGGAGGCATCGGAGTGACATGGAGATTCAGATTTGCTAAAATTGTTTTATTCCATTCTGATAGACAAGATGGCCATGGCAGCCATCTTGAAATTCTTTAAACCTTGATAGGTTTTCAAATTTTAATAGACATTTTACCTAATAACTTTTATGTTTGTGGTCCAACTTCAATGAAACTTTTGCTACACTTGCTCTCTGAGCTGAAGAAGATGTAATAGCAGAATAGTGACCAAGGGACCATAACTCTTTGAGTTATGTCCCTTGGTAGGTTTTCAAATTTTACCATTCTTGAAAATTTTTGTAACAGATTTCTCGGGAACTTTGAAAACTAGTTAGCTGAAACTTGTATAAACATGGACAATGACTTGATGTATAATGTTTACAGAAATAGGGTCAAGGGTCCATAACTCTTGGAGTTATGTCCCTTGATAGACTTTTAAATTTGAATATGCATTTTGCTTAAGTTTAATGTTTTTGGTCCTACTTTAATGAAACCTATACTGCACTTGGCCTCTAAGGTAAAGAAGTTGTAGTAGTAGAATAGTGACAAAGGGCACATAATACTGGAGGTATGTCCCTTGGTAGGTTTTCAAATTTTGCCAGTCTTGAAAATTTTCTTAACAGCGTTCTCAGGAACTTTGAAAGCAAGAAAGCTGAAACTGTATAAACATGGCAATGACTGGATGTATGGTGTATAAGGTAATATGGGTCAAGGGTATATAAACCTTTGATAGGGTTTCAAATTTGCCATTCTTGAAAATTTTATATCAGATTTCTCAGGAAAGATGAAAACTAGAAAGCTGAAAGTCTGTTTAAACATAGACAATGACTGGCTTTATTGTGTTTAACGGAATAGGGGCCAAGGGCCCTTAATTTTTGGGGTTATGTCCCTTGGCAGGTTTAAAAAATAATTAAAATACATTTTGTTCAATAACTTGAACATGTTGAATGTTCTTCAATGAGCCTTATAGCACACTTGGTCTTAAAGGTAAGGAAATAGTGGCCAAGGGCATGTAACTTTTGGAGTTATGTGCCTTGATAGGGTTTCAAATTTTGCCATTCTTGCAAAAAAAATTCAAACAGATTTCTCTGGAACTATGAAAGCTGAAACTTCATATAAACATGGACATTGACTGGATGTACCATGTATACTGGAAAAAGGGGTAAAAGGATCTATAATGCCTTGAGGCATGTCCCCATATATGTTTTCGAATTTTGCCATTATTGAAAATTTTCGTGAACTATGAAAGCTAGAAAACTGAATGTTTTATAAACATCATAAAGACAATGACTGGCTGTATTATTTATACTGGAATTAGGGGCCAATGGTCCATAACTTTTGGGAGTTCTGTCCCTAGGTAGCATTTTCAAAAAAAATTAAAATGCATTTTGTTTAGTAACTTTTATGTTAGCTGTCCTACTTCAATGAAGCTTTTACCTATTTTCAAGAACTGTAAGGGTAACAAAGTTGAAACCTGGTACACACATGGACAGTGGGTTGATGAAATTCATGAATTAAGTGTATACCATAATCAGGGCTTATGGCCCAGAACTTAAAAGAGATTAATCCCTTGATTATATACCATCTCCTGTATAGTGATGTTATCTGGTAAGCATGAATTCAGAATATTCCAATATTGGGTTTTCTCTGCGAATGGTGCTGCAGCAGGGCTATAGTAAGATCCTCCGACCCCTCTAGTTAAAGGTGTATAATTAGCTTGATTTCTTCTTTTTTTAGCTGTTAGGTGTACGGTTGATAGGACAGTGGTCTACTTTTTATAGCAAAAATTTGTGTTTGTAGTGTACAGACGATAGCAAAATAAAATCTTCGTGACAAAACTTGTTTACAGCTAGAATCTGATTAGTTTAGTTTGATGTTTGAAAACAAACAGTTGTCAGTCAAATGTTCTGTAGAAGCCAGTCCCTGGATAGTTTACTGGTGAAACACCAAACTGACAATCATTCACCAAGACCTATTGTTGGGGAAACTTGTCTCTAGCTCTCACAAGAGAAGTAAAGTTAGCAACACAGTTATCTGCAATTTCAACGGAGCAGATTACAGATTCTGGGAGGGCGTTTCAGTCCCAAATAGTCCCGGGAAAGAAGCTCTCTTTATAATTATCTGTGCCAGCAATGGGAGTCTGAAATGACATGGAGTGGTGATTCCTACCACTCTGGGTCATCTGTTGGTAAAATGGCTTTATCTTTTAAAAATTCTGTATAGTATTATGAGTACATTGTCTTTCCTCCCTGCTCTGATGATACTTCGCACATACTAAGCATCACAAGACCTTTATTTTGACGAATGGCTAAAACTATATTGCTTTTGTCTGTGTGTTTGTCATGCCTTAACCATAAAACTTTACCTCCATCATAACTTCAAAAGTAGTCTAATTTTGAAATAATTTCACAGAAATGTTCTTTGGGTCAACCAAAATAGCTTGAACCCTCTACTCCACCATATATAAGTATTGCCTACAATTTCATGTGTAAAATATGGATCAGGTGAGCGATCCAAGGCCATCATGGCCCTCTTGTTTTTATTTCTGCACAAAAACATATGACGTTAGTACTGGTTAGAAGCGCCTTGCCAAGGCACCTCTAATGAATATCCACAACATACGTTTTGCTGCAGATATAAGAAAAAATATCAGTACTTTGGATGATTTTGTTTGTTTGATTTGAGGTTTAACGTCCCCATCAACACTGTAAAGGTCATTTTGGAAACATCGCTTCCAATTTTGTGGGACTTCAACCTGACATTGAGATGAAATTACATCTCAAGCCCTGTCGCGCAATGAAATCAATAGGGTTTATAAGCATGGACTGTCCGACACTCACACCGCTTTGCCTGGGCAAGCTTAGATCGTCTAAGCGGTTTACCAGTACTCGTGTGTGGGTCGGAATCAGCTCTGCGTGGAAGCATCATGCGAAAAGTGCCTTCAATATCTTGAGTAATGCTTCAGTATTTCTGCTTTCTTTTCAGGTCCAAAAAAAGATGCCCAGGCAGCGAGGGAATTTATTTTACGCATGTTTGTGGACCTCAATCCTGATCCAGATAAAATAATTTACTCCCATTTTACATGTGCAACAGGTAAGTCAGAGGCAGATGTTGCTGTTGCTTCTTATCTCGAGAACCATTTTTGGGTTGATAGTTTAGCCCTTATCCTGCTGTTCACGACAACCCCTACCTTTGCAAACAGTGCAGATCCAGATCAAGAAGCCATCTGATCAGGATCTACACTGTTTGACATTCCGTTTGTTAATTTTTAGAAATAAATGACATCAAGTAATCTGATTGGTTCAAAGTCAGAAATGGGTGTGGCTAAATTTATTATTCCGCAGGATAAGGGTTGGAAGTTGAGCAAGTTACAAACTACATAAGTTTCTCAACTGCTACTTTACACATGACTCACTGACCTTGTACAGGTTGAGCAAGTCCCAACTGCTACTCTACACATGACTGACTGACCTAGGCAAGTTGAGCAAGATACAAATTACAGGTTCCCAACTGCTAATTTACACTTGACTCACTGACCTTGTACAAGTTGAGCAAGTCCCAACTGCTACATTACACATGACTCCCTGACCGTGTAGAAGTTGAGCAAGTTATAAACTACAGAAGGTTCCCAACTGCTACTCTACACATGACTCACTGTCCCTGTGCAAGTTGAGCAAGTTATAAACTACAGAAGGTTCCCAACTGCTACCCTAAACATGACTCACTGACCCTGTGCAAGTTGAGCAATTTATAAACTACAGAAGGTTCCCAACTGCTACCCTATACATGACTCACTGACCCTGTACAAGTTGAGCAAGTTATAAACTACAGATGGTTCCCAACTGCTACCCTATACATGACTCACTGACCCTGTACAAGTTGAGCAAGTTAGAAACTACAGACGGTTCCCAAATGCTATCCTATACCATGAATAAGTTGAGCAAGTTATAAACTACAGAAGTTTCCCAACTGCTACTCTACACATGACTCAATGACCCTGTGCAAGTTGAGCAATTTATAAACTACAGAAGGTTCCCAACTGCTACTCTACACATGACACACTGACCCTGTGCAGGTTGAGAAAGTTACAAAGTACAGAAGTTTCCCAACTGCTGCTCTACACATGTGTCACTGACCTTTTACAAGTTGAGCAAGTCCCAACTGCTATTCTACACATGACTCACTGACCCTGTGCAAGTTGAGCAAGTTACAAACTATAGAAGTTTCCCAACTGCTACTCTACACATGACTCACTGACCTTGCACAGGTTGAGCAAGTTACAAACTACAGAAGTTTCCCAACTGCTACTCTACACATGACTCACTGACCCTGTGCAAGTTGAGCAAGTTACAAACTACAGAAGTTTCCCAACTGCTACTCTACACATGACTCACTGACCCTGTGCAAGTTGAGCAAGTTACAAACTACAGAAGTTTCCCAACTGCTACTCTACACATGACTCACTGACCCTGTGCAAGTTGAGCAAGTTACAAACTACAGAAGTTTCCCAACTGCTACTCTACACATGACTCACTGACCCTGTGCAAGTTGAGCAAGTTACAAACTACAGAAGTTTCCCAACTGCTACTCTACACATGACTCACTGACCCTGTGCAAGTTGAGCAATTTACAAAGTACAGAAGTTTCCCAACTGTTACTCTACACATGAGTCACTGACCCTGTGCAAGTTGAGCAAGTTACAAACTACAGAAGTTTCCCAACTGCTACTCTACACATGGCTCACTGACCCTGTACAAAATCCAGGTAATGCTTATTTGTAGCAGAGCTATTCTTTTTATGCTCCACCATTCACAAAATAAGTGCCTGTCAGTCCGACCGTACGCCTGTCCATCTGTCAGCGCCTCATAGTTTCGTGTTCTTCATAACTCTGATACCATTTGAGATATTTTCACGAAACTTCACATAAATGTAGAGCACTATGATTAGATGTGGAGAACATATGAACCGTAACTCTGACTTTCTTACTTTTGGAGTTATTGCCTTTTGAACTTTGAATATATTTGTTGCTTTAAGTTTGGTGTCCATAACTCTGGTACCATTTGAGATATTTTTTCTGTGATGTCAAAGTGCTGTGTAAAAAGAGTTGGTTATCTGTAAAATCTGGATTTCACTAGTGCTTTATTATTGCAGTGACATGGTGACTGGAGCTGATTAAATCAGGCACGACAGTGAATGCAGGCCTCATATTTTTCAGGCATACGCAGGATTTCAGGCTTTTAGGGCTTGATTGTTTCTTGATTTTTTCTTGATTTCAGGCTTTTTAGATTTTGAATTTTCCGCCTATATTCTGTTTAAAATGACTATTGAACACTTATCCTCTGAATAAAATTATTTTGCTACCCCCATTTCTGCGTATTCACCAATCAAATTCTTTGATGTAATGTATTCAAGTCACAAACTGCATTACAAACAGTGTGGATCCTGATCAGATGGCTTCTTCAGAAGCCATCTGATCTGGATCTACAAAGTTTGCAAAGGTTATGGTTGTCCTGTACAGCAGGATGAGGGTTAAGGCTGCAAAATCAGGTCTTTCAGGCTTTGAAAAGCTTGGTCAGTATGAGACCTGTGAATGGGAAAAGGGACTGTAATATTTGCAGTTGGAATTATTAGTTAGCTTAAGAAATGAATTATCATATGAATTGAACAGATGGGCATAGCTAGATGCTAGCTTGTACCAAGTATCATTAATAGAGCTCTTATAGTTCTTTTGGACATAAGGGTGAACACAAGGGCTGACACAGTCATTCACTAAGTCAATGAACCATCTAATGTAGATCAAGATCAACTAGAGCAAGCTGATGGCACGCCATTGCATATCCCTGGCTGTGAAAATCAGGTCAAAATAAAAGGACTCAAAATACTTCTTTTTGACTTCTGCTGACACCAAGACATGCCCACCGGGCAAAATTTTTTCAACGCTGAATTTTTCTCTTCATTACCTTCATTTTAATATGCAACATGACTATGTTTCTACAAAATAGATTTTTGACCCCTTGGATAGATTAGGCCCCTACCCTAGTTGAGAGTCACATCGAAATTCTGAATATGTTCCTTCAGTCCTCATCCACAGGGCCAATATGTGTGACAGTTTCAAGATTCTAGCTCAGAAATCCTAGAAGTTATGTGACAATGAAAAAAAAAAATCAAAATCCTACTTTTTAACCTCTGGCGACCCCTAGGCATGCCCCTGGAGTAAAAGTTTTGCACCACTGTATTGCACTCCTCATTACCTTCGATTTGTTATGAAACATGACTCTGTTTGTGCAAAAAATAATTTTGACTCCTGGGGCTCTGCCCAGTGGGGTCACATTAGAATTTCAAATAGGTTCCTCCAGTCCTCATCCATTATTAACTGTGACAGTTTTCATGATTTTAGCTAAAAAAGCCGAGGAGGAGTTGACCCAAAATTCTACTTTTGACCTCTGGTGACCCCTAGAATTGCCCTGCCTGGGGCCAAATTTTTTCACCACAGTATTTTACTCTTCATTACCGTCGATATGATATGCAACATGACCATGTTTGAAGAAAATGAGCTTTTACCCCAATGACAATGTTGGGCCCAACCCATTGCCTGGGGTTCACATCAAAATTCTGAGTATGTTGCTGTAGTCCTTAGCCATATGGCTTTTGCCCTTGAAAATTTCGAGATTCTGGATTAAATGGTTTAGAAGCAATGGTGGAACATTACAGATTGATGGATGGATGGATGGACAAATGGGTAATACATGATCCCTGCTTTTTCTTCGGAAAAAAAAAACAATGGATTACAAAATAATTTCACAGGAATGTACCTTTGGTGACCCTCTTCCAAAACTGCTAAAATTGTTCTGCCCCGTTAAACAAAATGGCCACCAGAGCTAAAAATAGAAAATCCTTTAAATGACATCTAGCCCACTGGCCCAGTTTCAAAATAATTTCACAGAAAGGTCCTTGGGTGACCCTCCACCAAAATTGCTAAATTTGTTCTGCTCCACTGTCAGAACAAAATGGCTGCAGAGCTAAAAATACAAAATCCTTTAAATGATATCCTCTAGCCCACTGGTCCAATTTCAAAATAATTTCACAGAAACGTTCCTTTGCAAAAAAAAATGGCCACCAGAGCTAAAAATAGAAAATGCTAAACAACATCTAGCCCACTGGCCCGATTCAAAATTATTTCTCAGAAATCTTCCTTGGATGTAACTCCACCAAAAACAATATGGCCACCAGAGCTAAAAATAGAAAATCCTTTAAACCAAATCTCCTCCTAGCCCACTTGCCAGATTTTCAAAATTCACAGAAATGTTCCTTAGGTGGACCTTCTACCAAAATTGCGAATATTGTTTAGCTCTGCTGAAGAAAATGGCCACAAGAGCTAAAAACAGAAAACCCTTTAAATGACATCTCCTAGCCCACTGGCCAGATTTCAAAATAATTTCACAGAAACGTTCCTTGGGTGGCCCAGTACCAAAATTGCTTAAATTGTTATACTCTATCGAACAAAATGGCTGCTATCATCTCATTTTAATCCTTCACCAGATAGCTGTCCTAATTTGTTGAATAGCTTCCTTTTATATTTTTCTCTTTCGTTTCAGATACTGAGAATATTAGGTTTGTTTTTGCCGCCGTAAAAGATACGATACTTCAACTAAATTTGAAGGAATATAACTTAGTGTGAGGAATAAACAATTTAATGGCGACTTGTTTTTGTCGCCTTGTTTTGTGAAGTGACCTTGACCTCTATAACTATCTGCATTTTTTAACACACTGAATATGTGACAGAGCCCTAGGCCTCAATTAGGGCTCTAGGGTGTTGTTATTTAACCCTTTGGGTTGTGTTACAAATGCTTCATTTCTGGGGCGTTTTTCTGATTCTGTCTACAAGGAAAAAACGCGCCAATTGAGGTGTGTAAATGTCTGCATATCAAACAGAGGCAGATTCTGTCCCTTTGTTTGGGATGCTTAGTGTTGCCTCCCTTTACTAAGATCTGAGTGCTGCAGCAGCTTGATGGAAGAGGATTATGGTCACTAACCACGGTTGTTTGGATGGACAAGCATCTAAGTGATACTGGTTACAGGTTGATGTGTCAAGTCTCTTTGAGGAGATGGAAGGCATACAAGTTTCGAGATTAAGACAACATTTTACGCCAGTTGCTGTCTTAGTGAAGAAAGATCTGTTGAGCTTTGGTCCAGGAAACAAACTGTTTCTTTGAAAGAATGGAACTATTTTGTTAGTGGAATCTGCCAGTGGTGAAGTGGATATGCAAATAAGATATTAGGAGATCGGGCATGTGATACATTACAAAATGTAATCGGGGAAAAATTTTCATGAGTTCAGTGTTGTGCAATGGAATATCTGCAATATTAAGGCTGTGCTTAAGAATAGATTTCCAGTTTCAGATGGCGTTCTTTTTTTCTTCTATATTTCTGTAAGGAGACACGCCAGTCCTAGTTAGAAATATATTACATTGGGTACCCAGATCAACTATAAACTTCTTGGAGAAACTAAGGGGAAAAAATGATACTTTAATTTTTATGCTGTAGTGAGCTTATTGTTAAGTGAATGAGTATCTCAGAGGAAGAGCTGAGGGGTGGTTCAATAGGATGGAGCTCCAGATGAGGAAGAACCATGAATGTACAGTAGAACTTCGATGGCTCGAACACCGATGGCTCGTTTACCATGGATGAGTCGAACACATTCTTGAGCCCCTGGCGAAATCCTCTACATAAGAAAAGTTGGGGATAATTAAGGAAATTTTAGTCTTTTATCTTGCAAATGTATGTTATGTGTACTCATTAGAATCGCCTCGATGAGGCGATTCTAATGAGTACACACAGCATACATATTCATTAAAGAACGCCGAAAAGATGTCTAAAAGTATCTCGTTATGTCTCCTGACAGTAACCTCAGTGGCTCGAACTACCCCTGTCTCGAACAGATTTTCGAGGTCCCAAAAGTGTTCGAGCCATTGAAGTTCGACTGTATATTGGAGGTTTAGCCTCAGATTAGGCAGTGTAATAAGGATAATTCGGGAAAATTTTTTTCTTATTTCTGCATAAAGACACAGGTATATTGAGGGTACTTGTTACAGTTGCCTCATTGAGGCAACACATACCCACAACGTACATTTCTATTGAGAAATCAGATAAATTATCCCTTTGTTACTCCTTATACATAGTTACAGTAAAATTCCTATATTAAGACCACCTTTGGGACTGTTCAAAAGTGGTCTTACAGACCACAGACCACTTTTGAATGGTCCCAAAGAGGGTCTAATAAAATTCCTATATTAAGACCACCTTTGGGACTGTTCAAAAATGGTCTTACAGACCACTTTTGAACAGTCCCAAAGATGGTCTAAAAATAGGAATTTAACTACTTCTGAGAGAATCTACATCCATAAAAATATTGAAATAATTGTCATCAACTATTCCCCTTATTCACGCCTTTGTTCTTTTGATTTGAGGTTTAATGTCCCGATCAACACTGTATAGGTCATTTTGGAGACGTTGCTTCCAATTTTGTGGGACTTGTACCCGCCATTGATATGAAATGACATCTCAAGCCCTGTCGCCAATGAAACTAGGGTTTAGAAGCATGGATGGTCTGACTCGCACCTCTTTGCCTGGGCAGGCTTGGATCCTCTCAAGTGGTTTACCAGTACCTGTGTGCGGTCGGTTTCAGCTCTGTTTGGAGGCATCATGCAGCCCATCTATTTCCTCAAGGCGGGATGCCTTTGTTCTGTGCTTTACTTGAGTTTTCACATTTCTGATAAGTAGTTCTGTCGGGAACCCCAAGTTCTCTCTTCAGGCACACACAAATGGTTGACCTTTAAAGCATCATGCAAAATATAAAGCCAATGTTAATAGTGTTCTCTTGTTTATCTCATTATTTCCAAAGAAATATGGCTTGACATTTTATGTGAATTGTCTACGAAGCAGACTGTTCACATAGAATATCAAGCCTCTCTGAAAAATATGGGCAGATAATTTGTAAATGTCCTCATCTAAAGGTCCTCTGTGTCACCTCTGTGGCCAAATACAGTAAAATTCCTATATTAAGACCACTTTTGGGACTGTTCAAAAGTGGTCTTAAAGACAACTTTTGAACAGTCCCAATGGTGGTCTCTCATTAGGAGACACTGGGTGTTGAAAATGCAAAGCATGAAAAACTGAAACCAAGGGTATAAATACTGTCTTTATAACAAGGGCCCTCTGTATCTGAAAATGATTGGTTCTGGTTCTGTACAATGGCCTTTGGAAGCTGATGGAGTGGTCAGAGCTGTCCATAGCTTATAGTTATTAGGTCTCTCACCTCTGTGGGTTCAAGCCAGGCTCGTGTCACATGTGAGATGCCAAGTTCTGCCAATGGAAGGTTAGGTGTTTTTTCTCGGGATACTCTGATTTTCGCCCACCTCTTATTAACAGTTGGCTATATGAGTGAAATAATCTTAATGTCAGATTGGGCCAAGTCCAACAATCAAGGGGTTCATGTTATGGGAACTGTGTGAGATAGGATGCTCAGATGCAATTCACTGACTGTTTTCACAGGAAGATTAACTTTTTGTATACTATTGGACTCTTCCATTGCTATATTTTGGACAAATCCATTTGTCAAATAAGAGGTGGCAGACCTATTTTTTCTTTATCTATTTTGACGGAAAATTGATGGAAAATTCTGTCAGCAAATAGTACAAGCCCTGATCAGATGCCGCATTCTGCGGCGTCTGATCTGGACCTACACTGTTTGCCAAGGTACCCCTTTTGGGGTTTCCCGCACGCAATGGGTTAATTATTAATGTACTATATGGAGTGAAAATATTTGCTGGTAATACTACAGCCCTCAGCTTTATGTCAGCTTGTCTGTTTCATCAAATTTTGGTACACAAGATCTGGGACCTTATGATGGGGATTTAAAGTGAATATATTTTTTTCCTTCCGAATGTTTTTATGGTAAGAAGCAATTAGAATGTTCCAGAATACCAGCACAAACCACAACAAGTTTCACGGAATTTAAAAAAAAATATACATTTTATTTTTCAACTAAGCCAAAGTTTGGTGAGAGAAACAAGTTGACTGAAACAATGCCTGTGTGATGATCGGGGAAGAGAAACATTTTAATTGAATCTCATATATATCATTAGGGTAATCTTGATAGTAAACACACAGTTTCTTATCATGAGAAATACAGTATTGATAGAGTTGTTAATGAGGCAATTCTAACCAAAAAAACTCCTAAAAACAAAACAAAAAAAAAATAAATAAAAACGAGCGACATACCTGTTGCAGCAGAACTTAAAAAAAAAAAACACAAAAGAAACATTCTTTTTCCTTCCCTTATTACTTCTCTGTATCTGGAAGACAAGGCAATTAAAAAACATGTACCCATGTTTATAGGAGGAAAATATTACAATCAAAACAACCTTTTTCTGGTCCCCAATTTTATCCAGTTTTCGCAGTTCACCATGTACTTATAGTCATGTATTTTTTTTTTTTTTACACCCATGTGAGTCGTGTCACGAGAAGGCTTGTCTTGAGTGATTGCGAGCAGGTAACATACAGTCTGGCCTATTCTTCTACACAGACCAGAAATTGTCACAGAAATTAGATATAGAACCTATAGATATTGGTAAATCCATAGCAACAAATAAAGTTGGTATTTTGTGAAGGATCATTTTTGTCAATTCTGCATAAAATTTTTATATAGTAAAACTGGGCTTTACTGTTTTACAGGGGTTAACCTTATTTTTCGTATTTCTGCTCTAAAATATAGATTGTGGGTACTCGTTAGATAACGAGTACCCACAATCTATATTTTGAGCAGAAATAGGAAAAATTTCACAATTTTTCATCTTAAAATTTTTGTTTTTTCGGCAGTAAAATTTACATTGTATTTGTATAGACGTGTTTTCGTAATGGAGTATTCATTAGAACTGCCTTGGAGAGGCGGTTATAATGAATACCCACAACATAGTTTTATGTGGAGAAATAAGGAAAACTATCCTTTAATTGTGATTTGAACCCACGCACAGATGCGGTGACGTCGCCTGGCACTGCCGACGTCCTTAACCACTGTGCGTGGGTTCGAATCTCAGTCAAAGCACAATTTATTTATCCTTGATTGTGTCTCCACTATGGTTGTAAAGACGAATAGTCGCTTCCATTGCTGAGAGAATTAATCATAACCCCGGAGAAAACAAAGTATCCTTTAATTATCACAAAATGCCCACCTTTTCTGTTGCTATGGTTCTGTCCAACCAATGAACAGTACCATTGTTGCTCACAGAAAGGATAGGTTTTTTCATGCCATGGCTCATGTATTAAATAATGCCTGTTTCTGCTTAAACACCACAGTTGACAGTGTGTACCTTTTTTCCTTCTCAACTCTATAACATACTTATTCTAATTTTAATATAGGAATCAATTTTATTTTTTATGGATTTTATCGATGTGTAATCTTCAGAGAATCACAAACTTAGCATGAAGCCCTTCAGTCCTTCATGCTAAATTTGTTAGTGATTCCCCGGAGTGTACAAATTGATGTGTAAACTTCGGAAAATCACTCACAAACTTAAGTTTGTGAGTGATTCGCCGGAGTTTACACATCTTAAAAATCCACAAAAAATGACAATTCATTTCTTATACTTCCAACAATGTCATCAAAATATTAAAAATGCCACCCAAATTGTAATTTTTTAGGAATTATTTTGAAAGAATGAACTTAACCAACAACCATGGCAGAATGATTATTCAATTAGAAGCTATCCTCTTTGAAGGAAACCCAAGGGAACAAAACGTCAAGTCTGTAAATTCAGTTTATTAATCTTCTAACATTTACATTTTCAAAATGTTTCCATCTTCTAATCGAACACTGTTTACGTCGTTTATATACAATGACTTAACACGCCGGTTCTAAACGTGCTCTTTGATGTCACGTTATATTACTACCTGTTGCTGTGTGAAACAGCTCTGAGATTCTTGCTACTGGAATATATCTGGGTATAAAACTTATATTTTAACCAATCAAATCTCTCGAAATGTATAAAATGATGGAGAATTGGAATTCTACAAGAACCATTTACTGCATTTACTGTAAGTATTCAGACTCCTCATCTTCTTACCATACATGTTCTAAAATTTTAAAAAAGTGCAATTGACTACCCAGGCAAAGCGGTGCGATTCGGCCCGTCCCTGTTTATAAAGCCTATTGGTTTCGTTGGTGGACTGGGCTTGAGATGTCATTTCATCCCGGTGCTGGGTAAAAGTCCCACAAGATTGGAAGCAATGTCTACAAAATGACCTACACAGTGTTGCCGTGGACATTAAACCTTAAAACAAACAAACAAACAGACAAACACACGTTTCTGAACAGAAATAAGGAAAATAATACATTAGTTATCTTTGTTTCTCCCGTATCTGGAGCTATAGGCTATGGTGTTTCTTTTCTTCCCCTTATATACTAGTGGAATCTTCCTTTGCTATATGTTGGACAAGTCCATTTGTCATATAAGGGTTGTCAGGCCTATTGTTTTCAATTTTTATTCCATTTTTGACAGAAAATTCTTAAACAAATAGTGTAGGTCCTGATCCGACGCCACGATAAGCGGCATCTGGTCTGGGCCTGCACTGTTTGCCAAAGTACCCCTTTAAGGGTTTTCCCACTTGCAATTGGTTAATTTGTCATTCACTGACAAAAAAGGGAATCAACTGTTTTGTTTGTTTGAATTTAGATTTAACGTCGCCTTCAACACTATTTAGGTCATTAAGGAGACATTGCTTCCTATTTTGTGGGCCTTTTATCCGACACTGAGATGAAATGACTTTTCAGCCCTGCTGTCCAGTGAAACCAAATGGCTTATATGCATGGACGGTCTGACTAGCACCACTTTGCCTGGGTATGCTTAGACCTGAGTAGTTTACAGTACTCATGTGCGGTCAGTTTTGAGTCTGTGTGAAAGCATCATGCAACCCAATCATTTTCTCCAAGCCCTGACGGGCGGGGCCAAAGAATACACTGTTTTATATAGGTTAACTAACGAATCTGTCCTTGTTAAGTGCAGATGCATTAACTGACCAGCTCTACAACAGCTTTATAGGATTGGCTTGGTTCTTTAACTCCACAATAAATGAAACAAAGTAAAAACAAAACCAAAAAAAACAACAACAACAACAAAAAAAAATGAATAAAATTGGGCTTTGTGTAAAGCAGATACAGGCAGACAGCTTTGTTACAGTTTTGTGAGTGATTTTGTATTGTAGAATATTGTATACAAGACTTCAGCTAAAAGTATAAGTGTGTCATGGAGGATGCTTGATGAAGGGAGTTACTGCATTAATTCTAGGATTATGTTCTCTTATTCAGTCTGGACAATGCAGATGAAGCGGATACCTTTTCTAGGGCGGAAACTGTTGTGGAAAAGTGGAAAACCATCTTTTTCAGTAAGGTTCTGCACTTGCATGACAGAAAGCTCCTGAGGAGCAAAGTCCTCCCAGTTAGAGTAAACCCCCATTTTTGGCAGGGCATCCGGCTGTCGGAATACTACTACCCCTACCTTTGCAAAAAGTGTAGATCCTGCAGAAGCCATCTGATCAGTATCTACACTGTTTGCAAAGGTAGAGAATATCCGGGTTCAGTAGGACAAGAGTTAAAAACATTGTTAAAGTTATGGTCTAGAATTATTAGCAGTTGCTCGCCTTTATCAGGCCCACATGTGTCTGCTAGATTTTTATATGTTTTTGTGTATAAATTGTTTATTCAAATTGCCCTGTGAATACAGTGTGTAAGCGTAAACATATTTTACATATTATCTGTGAGTCGAGCTATATTTACATAATTTGTAAAAAAATCATGTCCATATAATTTAATGTCCTCCTTTTTTTTCCTCTTTTTACATGAAATGTCTGATACCTAAATATTACGTGGCTTTCTCGGAAAGTCCTTGCACATTGTGACATAAGACCAGGAAAACACGCCTATATAATTTTTACCCCCTTGAACCCAACTCTTAATAGTAAAACTGGGGTTAACAGGGTTAAACATTATTTGCCTTCATTTCTGCTCTAAAATATAGATTGCGATATTTTGAGCAGAAATAAGAAAAATATCACAATTTTTCATCTTAAAATTTTCGTTTTTAGGCAGTAAAGTTTCCAATGTATAGGCGTGTTTTCGTGATGAAAAATGGATAAGGTGGCAATTTTGTGATTTTTGTCAGTTCTTCATAAAAACCAATGTTGTGGGAAAACATTAGAAGTGCCTCAATGAGACATTTCTAGTGAATACCAACAACATGGGTTTATGTAGAGAAATAAGGAAAGTTACCCTTCAGCAGTTTTCACCATATACAATGAAATTCCGCAATAAGGACCACCTAAAATTAAAATTATACTGCTTTTAACAATCTTTCTTTGTGTGTTCCTGGCCACAGTGTCCTCTGGTCAGAGACCACATTTGGGACTGTTAAAGACCACTTTTGAACAGTCTCAAAGGTGGTCTTAATACAGGAATTTTGCTGTACCCATCTTATTTATTGCTATGATTGTGAGCTACAAAATTGTCTGCAAAATTTGGAGAACACAGAAATCTGCCTTCTCTTTGGTAGTATACTTAGTACTATAAATAATATAAATACAACCAACCTCGATGGCATGCTATGGTTTGACACCTATCCAAATATATTGAAAATTTTACCATCAAAACATGAAAATTTTCTGATAAAAACTTGGACATTTTTCACATTTCTGATCAAAACATATACAGTGGTAACCCACAATCTCTGTTTTTGAGCAGAAATAAGAAGCAAAAAAAACTGTATACCCCATGGAAACCCCAGTTTTACAATATATAAATGGGGTTTAAGGGGGTCAAAATTATATAGGCCAAGTTTTTTACCGAGGAATTGGCTGCAAATATATCATAATGTGACATTTTGTGTGAGGACTCCCTCAACAGAGGTGGATTAGTACAACAAAAACCTACCAGATACTATGTACTTACAGCTGAGATTTCTAGCAGCCTGAACTCCTGTAAAGTCTTCAGAGTGAGTGAGTGTTTGAGTTTTACGTCCCACTAACAGCTAAGGTCATATGGAGACTGGACCTCGGTTTAAAGACTCATCCGAAAGTCTGGAGAAGCCCGGGATCGATCCTGCGACCCCTGGTTTACAAGGCGAGTAACGTAACCACTGCACCACAGAGGCTTCTATGTAAAGTCTTCAGAAGTTTCATAGCAAAAATAAGGTGGGTATTTGGCTAAAACTGACGGCAATTTTCCATATTTCTCCATATTAACTGATGTTGTAGGTATTCATATATACCTACAACATAGGTTTTTATGGAACTGACAGAAATGATCCTTTAATTGACACCAAACACCCACCCAGTCTGTTTCATCACGAAAACCTGTCTGTATAATTTTTAGCCCCTTGAACCCAACCCCTCTTTTATATAGTTAAACTGGGTTTTGCAGGGTTAAAACTTATTTTTCTTATTTCTGCTCTAAAATATAGATTGTTGGTACTCATTGGAACTGCCTCGATGAGGCGGATCTCACCAGCACCCACAATCTATATTTTAAGCAGTAATAAGAAAAATATCACAACTTTTCATCTTAAAATGTTCATAAAGGTTACAATGTATTTCTATAGGCGTGTTTTCGTAATGTATCTGACCAGAAATAAAGAAATTTTTGCTTTATTTTTGTAGCTCCATATCTAAAGCTCTGCCCGGGGTGACAGGCTGGTGAATGTAGGGATTGATTGTACGACCCTTGTTGTAGGTTGTTGCTGTATACCAGCTCTGTAGTAAATGGTGCAATATGACTGCTTTAATCATGTAGATGCCTGTTTTGTGTTGCTGTACTGAAAGAACCAAATATGAGTCAAAGCACAATTAAACCTGCAATAAGGCATGTGTGTGACCAGGTAATACTAATATCTGTCTATATATTGAGTCAGCCTGGATAGGGCTTATACCTACCCAGACTGACATGATATATTGCCAGTCTGGCTAGGGCTATAAGCCAGTCTGGATAGGGCTATCACATTTTCCTATTTGGATAGCCCTGATAGAAGGCTTACACAACCAGCCAAGACTGATCAGACTGCTCTGCACAGTCTAATCACAGTCTTTGCTGGTTGCTCAGATCTTCCAGTTGGTTTTGTCCCCATGAGACCAAACAGACTACAGATGTCCAGGCTGATGATGATCAGAGTCTACAAGGGTTGCTGAGAAATTCTTGGAAGGTTTTGTTGTGTATCATCTCAAATGGGAATTTAGAGAGGAATGCTGATATGAAATTTGAAGTTTTTAGGTGCACGACAGCCCTTTTGTGTAGGGTTTGGGGGACAACTGCTTCAAAAACAGGTTTCAATCCTTGTCAGTTGGTGTCTAACCACCGTGTAGAAAAGAATTTGTTCATGAGGAGAAAATTCTTAAATAGTAGAAACCTTTTTCATTGGAAGTCGAGTAATAGGAAATCACTCAAAGAGGGGATTTCAACAATAATACTTACACAGGGCTTATAGAAAAGCGAACAGGAAGTCCTGAAAGTTGTCTACCTTTGAAAAATGGCGGAAAAATCTACCAGGTGTTCCCATTTCCCTCAAGGTATTGTGATGAAACTCTATACAAATATAAACTTAGCTCGAAGGACAAGTAACAAGATAGTTGTGGGATACTTTTTTACTGGAGACCCCAACTGACAAGGAAGACTGTAAAAGTGTTTTAGCTACCTCTCTTGAAGATGAATCTTTTTTCTTCATTACGAAAACACACCTATACAAATACATTGCCATTTTTTTGGCCAAAAAATTTTTGAGCAGAAAAACATAGATTGTGGGTACTCGATAGAACCGCCTCTATGTTTTTGAGCAGAAATAAGAAAAATAATGTATACCCCTTAAACCCCAGTTTTACTATATAAAAGTGGGGTATGAGGGGGTCAAAATTATATAGGCGTGTTTTCGTAATGTTTTTTCTTTAAGGATAATTACAATAGGAGAAAAAACTTCACTTCCATATTTACCCTAAGTATTCGGACACCTCAGCTACTCACCATTCTGGCTCTAAAATTTGAAAAAAATACAATAGATGGAAATTCTGCCATTAAGACCACCAAAATTTGGGTCTAATTCTGCTATAAAAAGTTTATTTAGTAGGTTGCAGTCATTCTTTCTTTGTGTTTTCTGCATACAGTGTCCTCTGGTCAGAGACCACCTTTGGGACTGTTTAAAAATGTTGTCTTAAAGACCACTTTTGAACAGTCCCAAAGATGGTCTTAATATAGGAATTTTACTGGAATTGCTGGAGGCTGTATGAGTGGCAAACAGGGTAGACCTGATGAGACACCATATTCTGAGGCATCTCTTCAGGGTCTACACTGTTCAGGCCAATCTGTCCAAAAAATTTACAGTAAATAAGGTTACATGAAAAAAAAGTGGTGTTTACCTGATTATCACTATCTTAACCCATTGCATGCAAGAGACCCCTAAAGGGGTACCTTGGCAAACAGTGCAGGCCCAGATCAGACGCCGCAGAATATGGCATCTAATCAGGGCCTGCACTATTTGCTTACAGATTTTTCCATGAAAATAGAATAAAAATTAAAAAATAGGCCTGATACCCCTTATATGACAAATGGACTTGTCCAACATTAGCAATGGAAGAGTCCACGAGTATACAATGGGTTAAAACATAGACTATGGTGGCTTGTTAGAACTGCCCGGATGAGTAATTAGGGAGTTCTAAAGAGCTGTTTGAAGCAGAAATAAGCAAAGTATCCCAATTTACATCAGAAAAAATGACACTTATTGTGACATGATAGATACCATGATCTCACATGGAGATGTTAGCCTAATGTATTCCAGTATCTAAAGCTTTGTTGGTCTTAACTAAAATCTGGAGTTGAGAGAACGACATCAGGTAGTATCTGTAGTGTCAACTATCTACGCATCAAGTGGATTGTACGCATTGAATAAACCAAGAGGCCAATATGCCTGTTAATTATATGATTTTTCTTCAGAGAGTATATTTATTGTATAACATAATTACTTTAACCCTTTTTTATCCTGCTGAACAAGACATTCCCCACCTTTGCAAACAGTATTTACCGACCCCGATGGCTCAGTTGGTAGAGTGTCCCCTCCGGGGAACGGGAGGTCACGGGTTCGATCCCGGGCCGCGACATACCAAAGTCGTTAAAAATGGTACTAGTTGCTCCTCGCTTGGCACTCAGATTTACGGGGTAGAGCTAGGACTGGTCAACCCAGTGTCAGGATAATGTGACTGGGTGTGGTATCATGTAATGTGTCTGGGACATGATACTTCAGTGAGGCAGCACTATAAAAGTGAGCATTGAGCTCCCTGTCACAACCAGACACGTGACATGACTGAAAAATTGTTGAAAGGGACGTTAAACCCGAATTCACACACACACACATTGCAAACAGTATCTGAAGAAGTCATCTGATCTGGAACTACACTGTTTGCTGTACAGTTTGTGAATTTGAACAAATACTTTATATCAAGTAATTTGATTGGTCAATAGACATATAATGGGTATGGCAAATGAATTTATTCAGCAGGATGAGGGTTAATACGCTGGTATAATAGTACAGGTGAACTGATAGCTCGAACACCTTTGGGACAATGTGTGATATTGGGGTAGTTTGAGCCACTGAGTTTTGACCCATAAAATGCCAATCACGTCAATTGTCGTCTGCCGGTTACTTTAAAACTCATTTTTGCAAACAGTGTGGACCCACTAGGAGCAGTCTGATCTGCGTTCACTCTGTTTGCCTGTATGAAAAAATATTTAAAAAAAGTTTGCAAGAAGATTCAGCAGACAACATAAGCAGACAACATGTTATAATGAGGTTGTGATGTATCTGACACTAGGCAAAGACTTCTCCAGGGCCTCCAGTTTCTGACGAAAGAATGTGCACTGTACTGGTTAACAGCTTACGTATAAGCCTGCCCAGGAAAGTGTTGATAGGTAAACTGACCGGCGCAAAAATGACCTAAATAGTGTTGACTGGGCCGTGGCACTCCAAAACAAACAAACAAAATCTCCAGGGACTCCAGAACAAGTTTCAATTAGAGATGACAAACAAGTCATTGGTGTTTGAGGCATTGAATTCACTTAGTCATGGCACACAATGACATTATAAGTTATTAACCCATTGTATGCGGGAAACCCCTAAAGGTGTACCTTGGCAAACAGTGCAGGCCCAGATCAGACGCAGCAGAATGAAGCGTCGGATCAAACAGTGCAGGGCTAGAGCTGGCTAATCGGATCTGAAAAGATAATCGATTATCAGTCCTGTCATTGCGAAGGATAATCGATTAGTAATCGCTAAGGTTTTGTCATAAGTTTACCTGCCTGGCTTTCTGTCTGAGCATGATTCTTACCATATGTTCCACTTTACCATATGTAGATTTGAACAGACAGGCCTGAGCAAACAGTGTTGACCCAGATGCGACGCCGCAGTATGCGGCGTCTCATCAGGGTCTGCACTGTTTGCCACTCATCCAGCTATTTTAGGCATAAGTTTGGGTAGTAAATTGTACCTATCAAGTAATCGATTAAAAGCAAATCAGATATGATAATCATTTTTGTGGAATTTATCGATCGATTAATCGATTATACAATTAATGTCAGCCTTATGCTGGGCAAGATTAGACGCTGCGTTCTTCTGATCAGGGCCTACGCTATTTGCTAACAGAATTGTCCTTAAAAAAAAAAAAGGATAAAAACAAAAAATAGGCCTGACACCCCTTATGTGACAAATAAACTTGTCCAACATAGCAATTGAAGAATACACTAGCATACAATGGGTTAATATTTTGACTCTTAAACATAGGAACATTGGCTCACATTCCCACGCTGAAAATGATACAATAAAACCTGTATTAGCGGCCACCTATTAAGCAAGCAACCTGTCTTTAGCAAGCAAGCTTTTGGTTCCCAAATTGGGCAAATGTATTAAATTTCACCTGTATTAAGCATGCACCTGTCTTAAGCAAGCACATTTTGGTTATTCCTTAGGTGCTTGCTTAATACAGGTTGGACTGTATATGTTTCCTCATCAAGAATCCAAATAACAATTAGGAAGAGAAACGATCAGTTTGTTATTACTGCAAAGCCTATTCATGACATATTGTACATTGTTCCAATGTTTTCCAAGGAATTCTTTTGTAGCTGGATGTCTTGAAGTACATATTTACATGTGACATCGTCAATTGCACCTTTCTGCATGCTCTGAGTTGATCAAGGTACTCGGAGGGGAAAATATTTACGTCATGTTGGATTAGTTTCTTATAAATGAAGTGCTGATTGAATTCAAAAACAAAAGTTTTTTTTTTTAATTTATTTATTAACTGAAAAATCTGTGTGATGCACATAAAATTGTTTTGCTTTTATTTCTGATCAACTGTGAAGGAAATCTAGGATGGCGGACATTGCAATTTAGCAAAGGTGAGTGCGAGAGGGCAATATTTGTTTGTTCATGGGGTATATGGAAAATATTTGCCCTTGCACTGTCCAATCAAAAGCCTTCAATTTCTTGGCAGTAAAACAAGTGCTATAATGTCTGTATCAGTGATGTGGTTCCTACAAAACCCTGGAAGGGACATGCAATTTATTTTAATATGTTGTGTGAACAAAATAATATCTTGTTTCCACAACATAAAATCTTGTGCGGACAAGTTATTATCTTGTTTGCTCAACTTAGATCTTGTGCAGACAACATAATATCTTGTTCGCACAACTTCATTTCTTATTTGCACAACATATTATCTTGTTAGCACAATTTTATCAGACGCATAAGATATGTTGTCCGCACAAGATAATACGTTGTACAAACACGATATGTTTTGCAGACAAGTTAATATCTAGTGCCCACAAGATATGTTGTTCGCACAAGATATATTGTTGTGCACACAAGATAATATCTTGTTTGCACAACCTAATATCTTGTTCGCACGACATATTAATATCTTGTTTGCACAACATATTAGAAAAAGAAAACACATGTCCCTTCCCGGGTACCGTAGGTTCCTCATTGTGACAATAGTATAAAACTAAAAATTTCTCTCATGATAAACAGAATCTTTCATTTGTGTTCCTCTATGTTATTTTTAATTTATTAACTTTTTGTAGAAATTCAAATGTTTTGCTCGCCAAGGCTAGCAAAAGATAGAAATTATTAAACTTGTGTAAAAAAATACATACACTCATGTAAGATTCTCTGTGTGTGTCATTCTTCACTGCCTGATGATTTGAAACTTCATAGTTTACGTTCTAGTCTTAAAGGAAAATAGCGTATTTACCCTATGCTCCCGGACATCTTATCTCCATCATACTTGTTCAAAAATTTGAGCAAGTGCATTATTCTTTCTGATGTTGTGTTTAACCCATTGTATGCGGGCAACCCCTAACGGGTGTGGGGTACTTTGGCAAACAGTGCAGGCCCAGATCAGACGGCGGCGTCTGATCAGGGCCAGCACTATTTGCTAATATAATTTTCAGTCAAAACAGAATAAAAATGGAAAAAAATAGGCCCGACACCCCTTGTATGACAAATGGACTTGTCCAGCATATAGCAAACCGGCCCTGATAGCTCAGTTGGTAGAGTGTCCGCTCTGGGGAATGGGAGGTCATGGGTTCGATCCTGGGCCGCGACATACCAAAGTCTTTAAAAATGGTACTAGCTGCTCCTTGCTTGGCACTCAGATTTACAGGGTAGAGCTAGGACTGGTCGACTCAGTGTCAGGATAATGTGACTGGGTGTGGTATCATGTAATGTGTCTGGTACATGATGCTTCAGTGAGGCAGCACTATAAAAGTGAGCCTTGAGCTCCCTGTCGCAACCAGACACCGTCGTGATATGACTGAAAAATTGTTGAAAGCAACGTTAAACCCGACTTCACACACACACACACGCACGCACACACACACACACACACACAGCATATAGCAATGGAAGAGCCCACTAGTATACAATGGGTTCAATGTAGCTGGACAAGTGGCTAACAGTATAGACCTGTTTTACGGCATTTCATCTGGGTCTTCACTGTTTGCTCAGTCCTGTCTGTCCAGATACATAGGATAAACACGGTAATTTCCATATCACCATTCAGATTGATTTGATAGAAAATCATGTTAATAAATTCAAGTGCAATGATCATTAAAAGACGTTCATGAACTGATAACAAAGTACACCACATCCTCATTATGACACGGTTTTGGATATAACACGGTTTCAAGATGGATCCCAAAAATGTATAGATTATATGATCTATACATTTTTGTTTAGGTATAACACGGTTGTTTAAATAGCACAGTTCATTATAACATGGTTTTGGATATAACACGGTTTCAAGATGGATTCCAAAAATGTAAAGATTATATAGAAAAATGACCAATTGGTCATTTTTCTATTTGATCTATACATTTTTGTTTGGATGTAACACGGTTGTTTAACACGGTTTCTGCTTTGGACCACATTAATAGAGTTGTAAAGAGGTTGTGGTGTAACTCCATATAAAACTCATCCTAGACATCCCTGGAATCCCAACCTAGATAACCCCCATTGAAATAGTAAAAGACATTGTTTCATAACACCTATTCAGTTGTTCAGGTAGTTAACATATTGTTAACATTAAAAAGGCAGACATGATCATATTTTTGCTGAAAAAAGGTGAGTTAGACACGCTGTTACATATGCCAAAGCTTTTCACATTATTTTTCAGCAAAATTTCTGGAGTATCAGAATAGTTTAACATTTGGACCACTTACAAACATGTCAATCTAATGATGCTTTGAACACAATTGGTCTGGATTAGAAAACATTACAAAAACAGGCCTATACAAATACATTGTAAACTTTATCGCTGAAAAATTGAAAATTTCAAGATGAAAAAATTGTCATATTTTTCTAATTACTGTTCAAAATATCGATTGTGGGTACTCGTTAGAACCGCCTCATCGAGGCGGCTCTAATGAGTACCCACAATGTATATTTTAGAGCAGAAATAAGAAAAATAAGGTTTACCACTGCAAAACCCAGTTTTACTGTATAAAAGTGGGGTTCAAGGGGGTCGAATTTATATAGGCTTGTCTTCATGATGATAAGGGATAATTTTTTCCCACTTTGACAAAGAAGTCCCTGAAGTTGTATTCCTTGGATAAAGGGACAGAAGAGATAGCAGGGGCAAGTTGTTCAAAGCATTGTTAGCTTAACAAGCTTGTTAGTGGTCAAATTGTTAACTGTTCTAGCAAGTATAATATCTAAAATTTTGTTATTTTGGTGAAAAGATGTGAGCAGCTAAACACATTTGTTCAGCAAAATATTGGTATATTTGCCATATTGAATGACCAACGTTTTAACGATCTGTTAACTAAAAATGTCATCAGTTTTGAACAGCTGGTTCCCATGTGTATCCACTAGCCACATCGCAAAACTTCCAGAATACCATGAGTTGCCAGAACAACCTTGTGTTGGTTGTATAAACTGGGCCGTCTTTGTATTTCATGTGATCAAGAGTTAACTGCCAAGTAACTCATCTATCACGTATCCCACTGAACATGATAACCTGTATCTTTGCAAACAGTGTAGATCCAGATCAGATGGCTTCTTGACATTATGTCAGGATTTGACATATGCAGTTTGGGATTGAATGATTACATTACACCAAGTACTTTGATTGGTTGCTGTTCAGAAATGGGTGTGGCTCAATGAATAAGGGTTGATACATCAGGGCCAGTTGTTCAAAGCCTCGATATCTTAATGAGCTCGCGTGGAGACAATTTGCATGAGATGTCAAATCCTGTTTTCTGGGAAAAATATTTTCTTATTTTCCCTGAATGCAGGATTTGACATTTCATACATTTCATGCAAATTGTCTCCTGTGGAAACAGTTTGCATAAAATTTCAATTCCTGCTTTCTGGGAAAATTTCTTAATTTCCCTGAAAGCAGGATCTTACTTACATTTCATGCAAATTATCTCACAGGAGACAATTTGTATGAGATGTCAAGTCCTGTTTTCTGGGGAAAATATTTTCTTATTTTCCCTGAAAGCAGGATTTGATATTTCATGCAAATTGTCTCCTGTGGAAAAAAAAATTAGAAAAGTATCAATAAGAAAAGAATCAACAATTTGTCGTCAGCTGAATTAGCCAATAGAGTGGTAAAAGTTAGAACTGCCTCATTGAGCAGTTCCTTATGAACACCCACAACCTATGTTTTTGAGCAAAAATAAGGGGAAAAATGTATATAATTGTAAACTCTACTTTTCTCTATATAGAGTAGGAATTGCAAAGTAATTTATTACATTTTTTTAACCCATTTTGTACCAGAAACCCCAAAACGGGTACCCTGGCAAACAGTGCAGGCCCAGATCAGACGCCGCAGAATGCAGCATCTGAACAGAGCCTACACTATTTGTAACAAGTTCAGCCATTTTCCAAATCAATTTTGAAGAAAACACAGCCTGATGCCCTTAAATTTTGAAATGGACTCCTGCTATATATAAGGAGGAAGATTCCATTTGGTACAAAAATGATTAAAGAGAGGCAACTTGATAAGAATAAGAAACCTGCCTTCAAATCGTGTGAAACATTTTTAGTGTAGGCTTCATGCATTCTGTGGGATTTACCAGTTTATATCTTGATATATGAGTTGTTTATCAATGATTAGTAGTCGGAAGAGATCTGTTCAACTCATGTTTACACGTATTTTTACAATTGTTATTTATTGTCAGCTGTGTGATGCTGCATGTTTCTGTGTCAAACATGTCAAAAGGTGCATGTTTCTGTGTCAAACATGTCAAAAGG
The DNA here is from genome assembly GCA_963580285.1 of Lucinisca nassula. Lineage (NCBI taxonomy): Eukaryota > Metazoa > Mollusca > Bivalvia > Lucinida > Lucinidae > Lucinisca > Lucinisca nassula. Next base: position 47,488,042 of record OY757027.1, read on the forward strand.
TGCATGTTTCTGTGTCAAACATGTCAAAAGGAAGATAAGTTTCATTCTGTTCTTGAGTTATTTCCCTTGTTTGTATCATAAATGTTTGTACTCTTTTCATTTCTCCATCTTGTCTCATTTCCATCGCTCATATTTTCATTTTTCTATCAGTTAACTCATAGCATCTAGAACAGTTGTGCCCCTTTATAAATACAGTAAAATTCCAATAGTAAGACCACCATTGGGACTGTTCAAAAGTGGTCTTAAAGACCACTTTTGAACAGTTCCAAAGGTGGTCTCTGACCAGATGAGACTGTGTGCAGATAACAAAGAAAGGATAAATGAAGTTTTTAACCCTTCTCTTGCTGAATATTCAGATAAGCCGCACCCATTTCTGACTTTGAAACAATCAAATTTCTTGATGTAATTTATTGCTACAAATTCATAAACTGAATACAAAGATAGGGGTTGTCACGAACAGCACGATAAGGGTTAAAGCATAATTTGTGTCAATTTTTGGTGGTCTTATTAGCAAAATTTTACTGTATTTTATCCAATTGCATCAACTACCGTAATGTTGCTAAATATTTGGGCAGGTAGGCGTATGCAAACAGTGCAGTCACAGATCAGACCATTCCTGAAGGAGCCGTCTAATCAGGATCTTCACTGTTTACCATTCCGTCACACTTTCTGGATTCCTTGCTGGATCATGAAACAAATGTGAAAATTGCAGCAAGTCTTGAAGTTGTCCGGAAATTTATGAATTTTACGGTATGTTTGGAGTCGGGGAGTCAGGTCCGCTTTGGCATAAATGAAGAGTTCATTATGTTTACAAGTCCTTGAAGTGAAGACTTGTGTAAATCCCACTTTACATACAGAAAACTGGGGTTTCACAAGAGTATACATTAGTTTTTCTTATATCTGCACAAAGACATAGGATATGGGTACTCCTTAGATCGATCCATAAATTCAACAAAAATGTAACTTTATCCTTTCCGATATGCTTTTAATCGATTACTTGATAGGTACAATTTACTACCCAAAGTTATGCCTAAAATAGCTGGATGAGTGGCAAATAGTGCAGACCTTGATGAGACGCCGCATTCTGTGGCGTCTCATCCGGGAGGTACAATTTACTACCCAAAGTTATGCCTAAAATAGCAGGATGAGTGGCAAATAGTGCAGACCGTGATGAGACGCCGCATTCTGAGGCGTCTCATCCGGGTCTACACTGTTTGCTCAGGCCTGTCTGTTCAAATATACATATGATAAAGTGCAACATATGGTAAGAGTCATGCTCAGATAGAAAGCCAGACAGGTAAAATTATGACAAAAACCTTAGCGATTACTAATCGATTATCGATCGCAATGACAGGACTGATAATCGATTATCTTTTCACTACGATTAGCCAGCCCTAGGGTCTGCTTTGGCGTAAATGAAGCGTTCATTATGTTTACAAGTCCTTGAAGAGAAGACTCGTGTAAATCCCACTTTACATACAGAAAACTGGGGTTTCACAAGAGTATACATTAGTTTTTCTTATATCTGCACAAAGACATAGGATGTGGGTACTCATTAGATTCACCTGTGAGCACCCTCAACTTACGGTTGGAGGATACAGCCATAAGGCAAATATCACACATTTTCATCTGAAAAGTGTTGGTTTATATAGAGACATGAAAGAATGCATGTCAATGTGGACTGTTCCATCGCTATATGTTGGACAAGTCAATTTGGCCTGCACTGTTTGCCAATTACCCCTTAACAGAATGGGTTAACCTTGATCCTGTGTATGCTTATTATAGGTTATTGACTTTATATTGTGAAATATTCGGCCCAAGTTCATATGGCGAAGGACGCACGAGCTTGCGAGTGCGTCTCCGCCGTATGAACGAGGGCCGAATATTTCACAATATAAAGTCAATAACCTTTTTATTATATACCCAAAACTTTAACTCTTTTAAAACTCAGGACTGCCTGGCATAGAAATCTGAATGTAAAATGATAATATATACTTTTAAGTAGCTTAAAATAGAAAATAATGCAGCTCGTTTGATGTCTTCCTACACATTGCAAAACCACGCCCAATGGCGCCAAAGTCAATATGACGTTAACGTCGTTTGATGTGACGTCATTAAAAACATCGACGTTTGCCAACGCAGAACGCCATTTTTTCCGGAGTTTCCGTTTAGTTTCTTTCAAAGTACTCCTGATTTACTGAAAGAAAGTTTTGTAAATCTTTACAGATTGCAGGTAGGTCATATTTGTTACCATAAAATGCGCTTTGTGCTCTGTGTCACAGCCTGCATTCGTTTTATTTCTTCGTTCTCTCAGCCGATTCGCACGACAAGATGGCTGCCGAGTGCCATGATTCAAAACTAGGAAATTTGAAAGTAGTCCTATTATGCACGAGACTCCTTATCTCCGGGCAATATCAACTTGACTACGGGCAATATGGAAAAATATTGACCGGTAACTTCTGTACAAAGTAAACGGGACATTTTCTGGGTATATAATAATCTGGGTTATCTGGGTTTGGCTGTATTAGGCTTGAATTGTTACATTCTTAGTTGAACTATTAAGTCCAACTCAAAATGGTTTAACCTTATCCTGCTGAATAGATTAAGATCCACCCACTTCTGATTGTCAGCCAATCAAAATACTTAATGAAATTCAAATTCATTCAAATTCTTAACTCGGCTTCTGGAAATCCTGATCAGATGGCTGGCTGCAGAAGCCATCTGAGCTTGATTGAAGCCATCTGATCAGATCTCTGAAGAAGCCATCCGATCTGGGATCTGCACTACTTTAGAAGCCATCTGATCAGGATCCACACTGGTTTCATAGATAGGGCTTGTTGTATTCAGCAGGATAAGGGTTGATGTATAATACAAAACCTTGATCTTTAACCCATTTTGTACCAGAAAGCCCAAAACACCCTTACAAACAGTGCAGGCCCTGATCAGATGCTGCATAACGTGGTGTCTGATCAGTGCCTCCACTGTTTGCAAAAAGTTCAGTCATTTTCCAAATGTTTTTTGATGAGAACACAAACCTGACAGCCCTAAATTTCGAAATGAACTCCTGTCATATAGTAGGAGGAAGATTCCATTTGGTACAAAAAGGGTTAAATATTGCATGTACACCATTATTTTTGATGAAAAAAATGTGAGTAGTTTTTATAGAAGCAGAAGCTACTCACTATTTTCTCAGCAAAAGTACCAGAGTTTTAGATATTGTACTTGCCATCAAGTGGACAAGTCCATGAAATAAAGACCCAACTAAACCCTGCCTTATATAGAGAAAACTGGGGTTTACGGGGGTAAACACTATTTTCCTTATTCCTGCTCGAATACATAGGTTGTGGGTACTCGTTAGAACCGCCTCATTGAGGCGGTTCTATCAAGCACCCAAAACCTATGTTCTGAGTGTAAATACGAAAAATATCACAAATTTTCATCAGAAAAAATACCTTTTTGGAGGTATGAAAAAATGCATTATGTCGTACAGATGTGCTATTGTAATGCTAAAATATTTAAAATTCTGGGGCCAGTTGGTCAAAGCACCGTTAGCTTAAAGAGCTCAGTAGTGGTCAAATTGTTAACTGTTCTAGCAAGTACAATATCAAAAATTTTGCTATTTTTGTTGAAAAAATGTGAAAAGCTGCTCACAATTTTTTCAGCAAAAATATTAGCACATTTGCCATGATACATGATCAAAGTTATAACGATACGTTAACTAACCATGTCATTAGTTTTGAAACAACTGGGCCCTGTTGCCAGTTGTTCAAAACTAACAAAGTCATTCGTTAATGAATCTTTAAATCATTTAATGAGGTAAATAATATAATATTTTTGCTGATAAAACGTGTGTAGCCTTTGCACGTATGCAAATCACTCATTTTTTTCGGCAGAAATATCAGAATTAATAGATATTACACTTGCTAGAACAGTTAAACCTTATCATGCTGTTCACGACAACCCTTATCTTTGGAAACAATGTAGATCCAGATCAGATGGCTTCTGAAGAAGCCATCTGATCAGGATCTACACTGTTTGGCCTTCGGTTTATGAATTTGTAGGAATAAATTACTTCAAGTAATTTGATTGGATGATAGAGAGAAATGGGTGTGGCTTAAATGAATATTCAGCAAGACAAGGGTTAATAATTTGACCCTTAACCCATTGCATGTGGGAAACCCATAAAGGTGTACCTGGGCAAACAGCGCATGCCCAGATCAGAAGCCGCAGAACGCGGCGGCGTCTGATCAGTGCCTGCACTATTTTCTAACAGAATTTACCATTAAAATTAGAATAAAAACGAAAAAATAGGCCTGACACCCCTTATATGACAAATGGCCTTGTCCAACATATAGCAATGGAAGAGTTCACTAGCATACAGTGGGTTAGTAAGCTTGTGAACCCTTCTCTTGCTGAATAATCATTTTAGCCACACCCATCTGTGACTTTGAACCAATCAGATTACTTGATGTTATTTATTGCTACAAATTCATAAATTGAATGCCAAACAGTGTAGATCCTGATCAGATGGCTTCTTCAGAAGCCATCTGATCTGGATCTACACTGTTTCCAAAGATAGGGGTTGTCGTGAACAGCATGATAAGAGTTAAGTTAACAATCCTTTTATCAAATTAACGATGCTTTCAACAACTGGGCCCTGGGAACTAATGAGCTTGTTTTAAGTTAACAGTGCTTTGAACAACTGGAGCTCAGCGTTTGAACAGTTGGAGCCCAGAGTTTGTACAACTGGCGCCAAGAGTTTAAGATGAGCATGCATAGACACATAGGCTAATGTACGCGACTTGCTGCATTGGGCATAAGATAGGATTTACCATTGATGCGTTAAAAGTTTTGGTTAAAGATAGGTATTTAACTGTTAGGATAAATTTTTCCACATCTTCTTTACAAAGCATAGGTTACTTGTTAGCCAATTAGTGACGTGATCAGATGACACGGTTTTCTCATGGATCTGCTCATTGTTATCATCACGAAAACACACCTGTATAATTCTGACCCCCTTGAACCCCACTTTTATATAGTAAAATATGGGTTTACAGGGGTATACTTATTTTTCTTATTTTTTCTGCTCTAAAATATAGATTGTGGGTATTCATTAGAACCGCCTCGATGAGGCGGTTCTAACGAGTACCAACAATCTATATTTTGAGCAGAATTAAGAAAAATAACACAGTTTTTCATCGTAAAATGTTTGTATTTTTGGCGGTGAAGTTTGCAATGTATTTGTATAGGCGTGTTTTGGTAATGGAAGAAATAGAAAAGATGATCCTAGTGTTGTCATCAAATACTCACTTTGACTGGACTTTTGCTTGGCTCATATAATTTTTATTGCATCAACTGTACGATGTCATTTTATTGCGTAAACTGTACGATGTCATTTTATTGCGTCAACTGTACGATGTCATTTTATTGCATCAACTGTACGATGTGAAGGAAGCCTAAGTTATATTTGTATAGACTTTTATCATTAAAATATGTTGATAAACACTGTAGACTTTTTCTTCAGTTTAACTACCTGAAATTGTATTCCCCATTCTGATGTACCACCCGGCACCCGCCCATAGGGGCTTGAAGATATATATGGGCTGCATGATGCTTGCACGCAGAGCTGAATCTGGCCCGCACACTAGTACTGGTAAACAGCTTAGAGGATCTAAGCCTGTCCAGGAACCGCGGTGCGAGGCGGACCGTCCATGCTGATAAACCCTATTGGTTTCATTGGGCGACAGGGCTTGAGATGTCATTTCATCTCAATGTCGTGTAAAAGTCCCACTAAATTGGAAGCAACGTCTCCAAAACCTTTACAGTGTTGATGGGGACGTTAAACCTCAAATCAAACAAATTCTGATGAACCACCAACATTCTTCATAGAGAATGATCATGAACTATTTTCTACAGTCATTCTCTCCCTTCACTGACTGAAATTCAAGAAGGCAGTTTATGGCAAAAGTATGTGCACAGTACCAGTAAATTGCTTATGTATGAGCCTGTCCAGGTAAAGTCTTGTTATAAGCATGGTATTTGGATATTTTATGATAAACAGCTCTATGGAGACAATACTTCATCGTCAAAGCATTAACTTGCTACTAAAATGAATGGAATTAGTCAGATATTTATTATTACTCTTTAGCTCGCGTCGTCGTCCGTCCACAATTCCTTTAAACAACATCTACTCATAAACCACTGAACAGATTTTGACCAAACTTGATAGAAATGATCTTTGAGTGGTCCTCTCTCAAAGTTGTTCAACGAATTCCATTCCATGCAGCACTCTTGTTGCCATGGCAACGAAAATGGGAACTTGTCTGAAACCAGAAGGCCCAGGTCTTTGATATTTGGAATGAAGCTTCATCTAGTGGACCTGTACAAAGATTGTGCAAATTATAGCCCTTGGGCCAAAAATGGCCCACTGGTTTTACATAGGCTTATATAGAGAAAACCTCCCACTTCTTATCTGAAACCAGAAGGCCCAGGTCTTTGATATATATGGTATGAAGCTTCATTTAGTGGACTTCTACCAAGATTATTCAAATTATATCCCTGGGGCCAAAAATGGTCCAGCGCGGTGGCCCACTGGTTTTACATAGGGGGCCGTAAAAAGGTTCCCTGCCCTACATCATAGTGGAAAAAATCTTTCTTGTCCTTTGGGACCATTGATTCCATTGTGAAATGTTGAAATATAATTGGCCGAAACTTGCTAGTCTGGCCCAGAAAACAAGTAAACTTCATATTTTCCAGTACTGTGGTGGATTCTGTGCTTCCAAAGGATAACCCTTTTATAGAACATACTTAACGTCACTACAGCTGATGTGTGGGAATGTGTGGTGGCCGTAAAACGTCTCCCTGCCCTACATCATATTGTAGTTTTTATTTTCTTGTCCTTTGGGATCATTGATTCCATTGTGGAATTTTGAAAATATTTGAGGGTCACTGATGAGGCCTAATTGGCCGAAACTAGCTAGTCTGGCCCAGAAAACACGTACACTTGATATTTTCCAGTTCTGTGGTGTATTCTGTGCTTCCAAAGGATAACCCTTTTGTAGAACTTATATAGAGAAAACCTTTAAAAATCTTCTTGTCTGAAACCAGAAGGCCCAGGTCTTTGATATATGGTATGAAGCTTCATCTAGTGGACCTCTACCAAGCTTGTTCAAATTATATCCCGGGGGCCAAAAAATAGTCCAGCACCGGAGCCCAGTGGTTTTACATAGGCTTATATAGGGAACACCTTCAAACATCTTATTGTCTGAAACCAGAAGGCCCAGGTCTTTGGTATTAAGTATGAAGCTTCATCTGGTGAACCTCTACCAAGATTGTTCAAGTTATAGTCCTTGGGCCAAAAATGGCCCTGAGCCGAGGCCCACTGGTTTTACACAGGCTCATATAGGGAAAACCTTTAAAAATCTTGTCTGAAACTAGAAGGCCCAATTCTTTGATATTTAGTATGAAGCTTCATCTAGTTGACCTCTACCAAGATTGTTCAAATTATAGCCCTGGGGCAGGGCCACTGGTTTTACATAAGCTTATATAGAGAAAACCTTCAAAAATCTTCTTGTCTGAAATCAGAAGGCCCAGGTCTTTGATAATAAGTATGAAGCTTCATCCAGTGGAACTCTACCAAGATTGTTCAAATCATAGCCCTAGGGCCAAAAATGACCCTGCGCCGGGGCCCACTGGTTTTACACAGGCTTATGCAAGGAAAACCTTGAAATATCTTCTTGTCTGAAACCAGAAGGCCCAGGCCTTTGATATTTAGTACGAAGCTTCATCTAGTGGATCTCTACCACGATTGTTCAAATTATAGCTCTAGGGCCAAAAATGGTCCCTCGTCGGGGTCCACTTGCTTTACATAGACATATTAGGGAAAAACCTTTAAAATCTTGTCTCAAACAGGAAGCCCAGGCCTTTGATATTTTGTATGTAACTTCATTCCCCCCCCCTCCCCCCACTGGGACGCATTCAAAACTCTAAGCTCTTAACTCTGGTGAGCGATATAGGACCATCATGGGCCTCTTATTGTGATCACTCACCGTGCGTCGTCAACGTCGTCCGTCTTCCACAATTCCTTTAAAAGACATCTCATAAACCGCTGGCCAAACTTGGCGGAAATGATCTTTTGGTGGTCCTCTCTCAAAGTTGTTCAAAGAATTCCATTCCATGCAGAACTCTGGTTGCCATGGCAATGAAAAGGAGAGAATAAGAAAAAAAAAACCTTCAAAAGTCTTCTTGTCTGAAACAAGAAAGCCCAGGTCTTTGATATTTGGTATGAAGCTTCACCTAGTGGACCTCTACCAAGATTATTCAAACTATAGCCCTGGGGCCGAAAATGTCCCCGCGCCAGGGCCCACTCCGGTTTTGGTTGTTTGTTTACCCTGTTCACCCAGCAGTCATTTTTGTCACAACCCTGTTCGCCCAGCAGTCATTATTTGTGATAACCCTGTTCACCCAGTAGTCAATATTTGCGACAATTCTATTTACCCAGCAGTCAATATTTGCACAACCCTGTTCACCCAGCAGTCAATATTTGTGATAACCCTGTTCATCCAGTAGTCAATATTTGCGACAATCCTATTTACCCAGAAGTCAATATTTGTGATAACCCTGTTCACCCAGCAGTCGATATTTGTGATAACCCTGTTCATCCAGTAGTCAATATTTGCACAACCCTGTTCACACAGAAGTCAATATTTGTCACAACCCTGTCCACTCAGCAGTCAATATTTGTGATAACCCTGTTCATCCAGTAGTCAATATTTGCGACAACCCAGTGTATCCAGCAGTCATTATTTGTGATAACCCTGTTCACCCAGTAGTCAATATTTGCGACAATCCTATTTACCCAGCAGGCAATATTTGCACAACCCTGTTCATACAGAAGTCAGTATTTGTCACAACCCTGTTCACCCAGCAGTCAATATTTGTGACAACCCTGTTCAGCCAGCAGTCAATATTTGTGACAACCCTGTTCACCCAGCAGGTAATATTTGCAACAACCTTGTTCACCCAGGAGTGAATATTTGTGACAACCCTGTTCACCCGGCATGGATCAATATAGGAGTCCGGTTTTCCGTCTGTTCGTTAGTCAAGCCGTCAACATTTGCGACCACCCCAACTTTCACCCTAATGTTAGAGCCCCCACAGGTGTGATATAGCCTTTGGCGGAATTGTTGTTCTTTCTGCTATGCTTGGCTCGTAACACCAGATCCATACTGACCAAGCACTATATTTTCCAAGTGATTGGCACATTGAATCGCCCCGACTGTACGACCACGATTTTGGGACATTCAGCATTGAAATGAATATGTAAAGGAAACTTCGAAAATGTAAATGTAGGCTTTAATGAGTTCTTTGTTGTGTATGTATCCAGTTAAGAAATGAAGATACACGGGTATACACCCCAGGGGAATCTTGGTCGCCACACCCATAACCCCAGGACACAATCCCAACGACCTTCCATACTCTATGAACTTTACAGGCTAGTGGCCCTCCAGAATCTCCCTGAAACAAAATAACATATACATATATGATAAAAAAGAAAGCACAAATAAATTACAGTAAAATTCCTATAATAAGACCACCTTTGGTACTGTTCAAAAGTGGTCTTTAAGACCACTTTTGCACAGTCCCAAAGTAAGTCTCTTTCTAGGACGTAAACCTTTAAAATTTGCTTTCTAAAGGAGAATAAGTCTAAATTTTAGGTGGCCCAGAAAACATGTACACTCCCTTTTATCCAGTTATCTGGTTTATTCTTTTCTTCCAAAGGCTAACCCTTTTATAGAACATATTTAATAGTGGATTTTCACTGTAATTAATATCACTTTCTCACTCTCAGTACGTCGTTAGTACCATACAAGTTGCACTCATCTTGCACTATCCATTTTAAGTTGATCAATCGACCCAAAGTTGCTTCGTAATCAAGAGTGTTCACGTGACCAATTAAGTTTAACCGCGCGCAAATGACCTGTGTATAAAATACAGGCAACGGTTATTCATAGGCGCGCGAATCTTGTCGCTGTGACGTCAGAGCGCAGTTTAAAAGGAGACTGTACTGGACCAATGTGCTGGAACATGGGCAAACAGTGTACTCCCAAATCGAACACCACAGAACAAAGCGTCTGATCAGGGTCTACACATTTTGCTTAAAATACAGCAATTGAAGAAACAGTGTTAGCATATTTTCAGCTTATCGACACATCAGTCCTGTCCGTGCTCTGATTGTAAACTGACGCTCAGCGACCGTGGTGGTCTTCACCACGAACCACAGTACGTCAAACAGCAACGACGGCATCAGTTTAACATAGAGGGCTAGTACTATTATAGTCCTTCAAAACGCAGTGAGACGTGACTGCACTTTTAATTTTGTACTCGTCCATATTTTAGGTAAATCGCCTTTAATTGGTATTTTCACACTTGGCGATGGCTACCGTCCTATTCTTAATCTTATGTAACATAGCAGTATAGTCGAGAGGGTCTAGTAACGCGTCGGCCAACTTGGAGGTCTAGGGTTCAAGTCTTCGGGTCGGTTTTTATTTATGTATTATCACTTTTTAGCTCACCTGAGCCGAAGGCTCATTTGAGGTATTAGTATACCACGAGCCGGCGTCCGTCGTCCGTCGTCCACACTTTCAACGAAGTATATCTCTGGAACCAGTGGGCCGGCCTTGATCAAATTTGATATGAACCATCATCAGGTAGGGGGAAAGGCTGTATTAGGTTTTCGTGCAGATCGGATGAGAACTCTGGTTGCCACAGCAACAAAGAGCTCCCATAGGCTTAACATAGGAAAAAGCTTGTCATCACTCTAGCTCCGTCAATTTTTTTCTGATCGACTTCATTCTTGCAGATAACGAGGACAGGCATGAATTCTCGATCAAGTTCGATTTTGGGCTGAATCGGATTATTCACTCAGGAGTTACGTGCCCTTGAGCGTTGAAAAAATTGCCTATTGACTTAACATGGGGAGAATGTTGTCATCACCGTAGCTGCTTCAATTATTTTCAGATTGGCTTTATTCTTGCAGATAACCAGCACAGCCATGAAATCTCGGTCAAGTTCGATAACTGGCAGAATCGGATCATTCACTTAGGAGTTACCTGCCCTTGTGTGTTTTTGCATTAGGGTTAATGGGAATTTCAAAAATGTATATCTTAAAGACTACTTGGCCAACTTTGATCAAATTTCATGTGTCGCATTATTGGGCAAGTGGAAAGGCTTCATTAGGTTTTCAGGCAGATCTGAGTGGAACTCTGGTTGCCATGGCAACATCTAGCTCCCATAGACTTCACATAGGAAAAAGCTTGTCATCACTCTAGCTCCGTCAATTTTTTTCTGATCGACTTCATTCTTGCAGATAACCAGTACAGGCATAAAATCTCAGTCAAGTTCGATTTTGGGCCGAATCAGATAATTCACTCAAGAGTTACGTCCCCTTGAGCGCCCGAAAAATTGCCTATCGACTTAACATGGGGAAAATGTTGTCATCACTGTAGCTGCTTCAATTTTGTTCGGATTGGCTTCATTCTTACAGATAACCAGCACAGCCATGAAATCTCGGTCAAGTTCGATAATTGGCAGAATCGGATCATACACTTAGGAGTTACCTGCCCTTGTGCATTTTTGCATAAGGGTTAATGTGAATTTCAAAAATGTATATCTTGAAGACTACTTGGCCGACTTTGATCAAATTTCATGTGTAACATTATTGGGCAAGTGGAAAGACTGCATAAGGTTTTCATGCAGATCTGAGTGGAACTCTGGTTACCATGGCAACATATAGCTCCCATAGACTTAACATAGGAAAAAGCTTGTCATCACTCTAGCTCCGTCAATTTTTTTCTGATCGACTTCATTCTTGCAGATAATAAGGACAGGCATAAAATCTCGGTTAAGTTCGATTTTGGGCAGAATCGGAATATTGACCTCGGAGTTACGTGACCTTGAGCGACAAAAAAATTGCCCATAGACTTAACATAGGGAAAATGTTGTGACTACGATAGCGACTTGAATTTTTTTCAGATCAGCTTCAAACTTGCAGGTAACGAGGACAGACATAAAATCACGGTTAAGTTCGATTTTGGGCCGAATCGGATTATTTGCCTTGGAGTTACCTGCCCTTGAGCATGAAAAAATACGTTGTGACCACGATAGCAACTTTATTTTTATTCAGATCAGCTTCAAACTTGCAGGTAACGAGGACAGGCATAAAATCCCGGTTAAGTTCGATTTTGGGCCGAATCCGAATATTGACCTCGGAGTTACGTGACCTTGAGCGACAAAAAATTTGCCCATAGACTTAACATAGGGAAAATGTTGTGACTACGATAGCGACTTGAATTTTTTTCAGATCAGCTTCAAACTTGCAGGTAACGAGGACAGACATAAAATCTCGGTTAAGTTCGATTTTGGGCCGAATCGGATTATTTGCCTTGGAGTTACCTGCCCTTGAGCATAAAAAAATACGTTGTGACCACGATAGCAACTTTTTTTTTATTCAGATCAGCTTCAAACTTGCAGGTAACGTGGACAGGCATAAAATCTCAGTTAAGTTCGAATCGGAATATTGACCTCGGAGTTACATGACCTTGAGCGACAAAAAATTTGCCCATAGACTTTACATAGGGAAAATTTTGTGACTACGATAGCGACTTGAATTTTTTTCAGATCAGCTTCAAACTTGCAGGTAACGAGGACAGATATCAAATCTCGGTTAAGTTCGATTTTGGGCCGAATCGGATTATTTGCCTTGGAGTTAACTGCCCTTGAGCATAAAAAATACGTTGTGACCACGATAGCAACTTTATTTTTATTCATATCAGCTTCAAACTTGCAGGTAACGAGGACAGGCATAAAATCTCGGTTAAGTTCAATTTTGGGCCGAATCGGAATATTGACCTCGGAGTTACGTGACCTTGAGCGACAAAAAATTTGCCCATAGACTTAATTAGGGAAAATGTTGTGACTACGATAGCGACTTGAATTTTTTTCAGATCAGCTTCAAACTTGCAGTTAACGAGGACAGACATAAAATCTCGGTTAAGTTCGATTTGGGGCCGAATCGGAATATTTGCCTTGGAGTTACCTGCCCTTGAGCATAAAAAAATACGTTGTGACCACGATAGCAACTTTATTTTTATTCATATCAGCTTCAAACTTGCAGGTAACGAGGACAGGCATAAAATCTCGGTTAAGTTCGATTTTGGGCCGAATCGGAATGTTGACCTCGGAGTTACGTGACCTTGAGAGACAAAAAAATTTGCCCATAGACTTAACGTAGGGAAAATGTTGTGACAGAAATAGCGACTGGAATTTATAGCTCACCTGAGCCAAAGGCTCCAGTGAGCTGATAGTATACCAAGGCTCCGGAGTCTGTCGTCTGTCGTCTGTCGTCCGTCCATCCGTCGTCCACACTTTCAATGAAGCATATCTCAGAAGGCAGTCGACCAATCTTGTTTAAATTTTATGTGTAGCACCATTGGGCAAGGGGAAAGGCTGCATTAAGTTTTGGAGTTAGTCTGATTCATTTGTTCCTTCATTCTTCTTTCTCTCCATATAGAGATAATAGACCAATGTTAAATTTTTAATCAAAGATTTCTCAGGAACTATAAAAGCTAGAAGCATCAAATTTGGTATTCAATAGAATAATGATGACTTATTTTGTGTAAGAGACATTGGGCTTTCTCAGCTTATTTGTTCATCTGTTCTTTCATTCTTCTTTCTCTCCATTTTGACCAATGTTAAATTTTCGTCAAAGATTTCTCAGGAACTATAGAAGCTAGAAGTCTCAAACTCGGAATGCAATGCAATAATGATGACTTATATCCTGTAAGGGTCAATGGGCTGGATTCTATTAGCAGATTTAGTAGTCATGTCTGTGAATTGTTAAAACTTAAGTTCCTCAGGTGAGCGGTTTAGGCTCATTGAGCCTCTTGTTTTACTTTTCCTAAACATTTTTAGCTCACCTGGGCCGAAGGCTCCAGGGGAGCTTATAGTATAGTGGGTCCTCCGTCCTCCGTCGTCCGTCCGTCGTCCGTCCAATCGTCTGTCGTCCGTCGTCCGTCCACACTTTTGAGCAGCTATATCTCTGTATCCTGCAGGCTGATCTCAATCATTTCTCATCTGTAGCATGCCTCTGGTGGGGCATTGATGACATAAACTTTTTTTTCGAAATCGCTCTAAAACTTTGGTTCCTATGGTAACCACAAGGTCCCATAGACTTACTATGGGAAAATGCTTGTCATCACCGTAGCGCCTTCAGTTTTGATCGGATCTTTCTGAAACTTATATGTAAGGTGACTGGGGATAAAAACTCGGATGAGTTCGAAAACCGGCCAAGTCGGCCCAATTATAATAGAGTTACGTCCCTTTGATTGCTGAAAATACCAATTTTCGACCTTGTCATCACCGTAGCCCCTTCAGTTTTGATCGGATCTTTCTGAAACTTATATGTAAGGTGGCTGGGGATAAAATCTCGGATGGGTTCGAAAACTGACCAAGTCGGCCCATTTATCGTAGAGTAACGTCCCTTTGATTGCTGAAAATGCTGATTTTTGACCTTGTCATCACTGTAGCCCTTTCAGTTTTGATCGAATCTTTCTGAAACTTATATGTAAAGTGGCTGAGGATAAAATCTCGGATGAGTTCGAAAACCAGCAAAGTTGGTCCATTTATCACAGAGTAACGTCCCTTTGATTGCTGAAAATGCCGATTTTTAGCTCACCTGAGCCGAAGGCTCCAGGGGAGCTTATAGTATAGTGGGTCCGTCGTCGTCCGTCGTCCGTCCGTCCGTCGTCCGTCCACACTTTTGAGCAGCTATATCTCTGTATCCTGCAGGCTGATCTCAATCATTTTTCACCTGTAGCATGCCTCTGGTGGGGCATTGATGACATAAACTTTTTTTTTGAAATCGCTCTAAAACTTTGGTTCCTATGGCAACCACAAGGTCCCATAGACTTACTATGGGAAAATGCTTGTCATCACCGTGGCTCCTTCAGTTTTGATCGGATCTTTCTGAAATTTATATGTAAGGTGACTGGGGATAAAAACTCGGATGAGTTCGAAAACCGGCCAAGTCGGCCCATTTATCATAGAGTTACGTCCCTTTGATTGCTGAAAATGCCCATTTTCGACCTTGTCATCACCGTAGCCCCTTCAGTTTTGATCGAATCTTCCTGAAACTTATATGTAATGTGGCTGGGGATAAAACCTCGGATGAGTTCGAAAACCGACCAAGTCCGCTGATTTATCATAGAGTTACGTCCCTTTGAATGCTGAAAATGCCGATTTTTGACCTTGTCATCACCGTAGCCCCTTCAGTTTTGATCAGATCTTTCTGAAACTTATATGTAAGGTGGCTGTGGATAAAATCTCGGATGAGTTCGAAAACCGACCAAGTCGGCCCTTTTATCATAGAGTAACGTCCCTTTGATTGCTGAAAATGCTGATTTTTGACCTTGTCATCACTGTAGCCCTTTCAGTTTTGATCGAATCTTTCTGAAACTTATATGTAAAGTGGCTGGGGATAAAATATCGGATGAGTTCGAAAACCAGCCAAGTTGGTCCATTTATCACAGAGTAACGTCCCTTTGATTGCTGAAAATTCCGATTTTTGACTTTGTCATCACCGTAGCCCTTTCAGTTTTGATCAGATCTTTCTGAAACTTATATGCAAGGTGGCTGGGGATAAAGCCTCGGATGAGTTCGCATACCGGCAAAGGTGGCCTATTTATCATAGAGTTAGGTCCCTTTGATTGCTGAAAATGTTGATTTTTGACCTTGTCAACACTGTAGCCCCTTCAGTTTTGATCGGATCTTTCTGAAACTTATATGTAGAGTGGCTGGGGATAAAACCTCGGATGAGTTCGAAAACCGGCAAAGTTGCCCCATTAACTATATAGTAATGTCCCTTTGATGGCTGAAAATGTCAATTTTTTACCTTGTCATCACCGAAGCCCCTTCAGTTTTGATCGAATCTTTCTGAAACCTATATGTAAGGTGACTGGAGATAAAACCTAGGATGAGTTTGAATACCGGCCAAGTTGGCCCATTTATCATTGATTTACGTCCCTTTGATTGCTGAAAATGCCGATTTTTGACCTTGTCATCACCATAGCCCCTTCAGTTTTGATTGGATCTTTCTGAAACTTATATGTAAGGTGGCTGGGGATAAAATCTTGGATGAGTTCGAAAACAGGCCAAGTCAGCCCATTTATCGTAGAGTTCTGTCCCTTTGATGGCTGAAAATGTTGATTTTTGACCTTGTCATTACCGTAGCCCCTTCAATTTTGATCAGATTTTTCTGAAACTTATATGTAAGTTGGCTGGGGATGAAACCTCGGATGAGTTCGAAAACTGGCCAAGTCGGCTCATTTATTTTAGAGTATCATCCCTTTGATTGCTAAAAATGCCAAATTTTGACCTTGTCATCACCGTAGCCCCTTCAGTTTTGATCGGATCTTTCTGAAACTTATATGTGAGGTGGCTGGGAATAAAATCTTGGATGAGTTTGAATACTGGCCAAGTCTGATCGGATCTTTCTGAAACTTACATGTAAGGTGGCTGGGAATAAAACCTCAGGTGAGTTCGAATACCGGCCAAGTTGGCACATTTATCATAGAGTGACGTGCCTTTAATTGCTGAAAATGCCTATTTTCGACATTGTTATCACGGCTGCCCCTTGAGTTTTGAACGGATCTTCATGAAACGTACAAACAAGGAAGTCAGGCAGAAAGCTTGGAGGAGTTTGAAAACTCTTGTTTTTGAACTTGTCATCACCATAGACACTTCAGTTTAGATTGGATCTTCTTAGCAAGTCAGGAATAAAAGCTTAAATGAGTTTGAAAACCGGTGAGGTCAGCCTGTTTATCATAGAGTTAAATTCTACTTGATTTTCAGAAAATGCTTACCCTGTCATCACCATGTCCTCCCATAAAGCCTTCAGTAAAGGTTGGCACTTCCTTAAACTTTGAATCTGTTAGCTCAGGTGAGCGATACAGGACCAAGCTAGCTTGGTCCTCTTGTTGACCTTGTCATCACCGTAGCGCCTTCAGTTTTGATCGGATCTTTCTGAAACTTATATGTAAGGTGACTGGGGATAAAAACTCGGATGAGTTCGAAAACCGGCTAAGTCGGCCCAATTATCATAGAGTTACGTCCCTTTGATTGCTGAAAATACCAATTTTCGACCTTGTCATCACCGTAGCCCCTTCAGTTTTGATCGGATCTTTTTAGAACTTATATGTAATGTGGCTGGGGATAAAACCTCGGATGAGTCGAAAACCGGCCAAGTCCGCCGATTTGTCATAGAGTTACGTCCCTTTGATTGCTGAAAATGCCGATTTTCGACCTTGTCATCACCGTAGCCCCTTCAGTTTTGATCGGATCTTTCTGAAACTTATATGTTAGTTGGCTGGGGATAAAATCTCGGATGAGTTCGAAAACTGACCAAGTCGGCCCATTTATCATAGAGTAACGCCCCTTTGATTGCAGAAAATGCTGATTTTTGACCTTGTCATCACTGTAGCCCTTTCAGTTTTGATCGAATCTTTCAGAAACTTATATGTAAAGTGGCTGAGGATAAAATCTCGGATAAGTTCGAAACCAGCAAAGTTGGTCCATTTATCACAGAGTTACGTCCCTTTGATTGCTGAAAATGCCGATTTTTGACCTTGTCATCACCGTAGCCCTTTCAGTTTTGATCGGAACTTCCTGAAACTTATATGCAAGGTGGCTGGGTATAAAACCTCGGATGAGTTCGCATACCAGCAAAGGTGGCCTATTTATCATAGAGTTAGGTCCCTTTGATTGCTGAAAATGTTGATTTTTGACCTTGTCATCACTGTAGCCCCTTCAGTTTTGATCGGATCTTTCTGAAACTTATATGTAAGGTGGCTGGGGATAAAACCTCGGATGAGTTCGAAAAACCGGCCAAGTTGCCCCGTTTACTATATAGTTATGTCCCTTTGATGGCTGAAAATGTCGATTCTTTACCTTGTCATCACCGAAGCTGCAGTTTTGATCTAATCTTTCTGAAACCTATATGTAAGGTGAATGGAGATAAAACCTAGGATGAGTTGGAATACCGGCCAAGATGGCCCATTTATCATAGAGTTACGTCCCTTTGATTGCTGAAAATGCCGATTTTTGACCTTGTCATCACGGTAGCCCCTTCAGTTTTGATCAGATCTTTCTGAAACTTATATGTAAGGTGGCTGGTGATAAAATCTTGGATGAGTTCGAAAACAGGCCAAGTCAGCCCTTTTATCGTAGAGTTATGTCCCTTTGATGGCTGAAAATGTTGATTTTTGACCTTGTCATTACCGTAGCCCCTTCAGTTTTGATCAGATTTTTCTGAAACTTATATGTAAGGTGGCTGGGATGAAACCTCGGATGAGTTTGAAAACTGGCCAGGTCGGCTCATTTATTTTAGAGTAACATCCCTTTGATTGCTAAAAATGCAAAATTTTGACCTTGTCATCACCGTAGCCCCATTCAGTTTTGATCAGATTTTTCTGAAACTTATATGTAGGGTGGCTGGGAATAAAATCTTGGATGAGTTTGAATACTGGCCAAGTCTAATCGGATCTTTCTGAAACTTACATGTAAGGTGGCTGGGAATAAAACCTCAGGTGAGTTGGAATACCGGCCAAGTCGGCACATTTATAATAGAGTGACGTGCCTTTGATTGCTGAAAATGCCAATTTTCGACATTGTCATCACTGCTGCCCCTTTAGTTTTGAACGGATCTTGATGAAACTTACAAACAAGGAAGTCAGGCAGAAAGCTTGGAGGAGTTTGAAAACTTGTTTTTGAACTTGTCATCACCATAGCCACTTCAGTTTAGATCGGATCTTCTTAGCAAGTCAGGAATAAAAGCTTGAATGAGTTTGAAAACCGGTGAGGTCAGCCTGTTTATCATAGAGTTACATTCTACTTGATTTTCAGAAAATGCTTACCCTGTCATCACCATGTTCTCCTACAAAGCCTTCAGTAAAGGTTGGCACTTCCTTAAACTTTGAATCTGTTAGCTCAGGTGAGCGAAACAGGACCAAGCTAGCTTGGTCCTCTTGTTTTTGTTAATGTGATCACGCGTTTAAATAATAAATGTGGGTCACACAAGATATTGGTTTTTTGTTCGATTGGCGGTTTATCGTCCCCGTCCATTTTGGAGACGTTGCTACCAATTCTGTGGGGTTCTACCCGACATTGAGATGACATCACAAAAATACGCCTTTATAATTTTGACATCACCAAACCCGACCTTCATATGGTAAAACTTGGGTTTATAGGGGTAAACAATATTTTCTTTAACCTACTCTAATAAATAGATTATGGATACTCGTTAGAACTGATTTGTCGAGGCGGTTCTAACGAGTGCCAAAAATAAGAAAATAAAAAATTGTAAATTTTCATCAAAAATTTCGTTCTTTTGGTAGTAAATATTTCCAATATTTTTGTATAGGCATGCTTTTGTAATGAAATGACATCTCAAACCCTGCCCTCCTAATGAAACCAGGTCACATGTGAGACGCCAAGTTCTGCAACGGAAGGTCAGGTGGTTTTTCTCCGGGTACTCCGGTTTTCGCCCACCTCTGATTAACGATCGGCTCGATATGAGTGAAATAATCTTGAAAGGGCCGTAAAACAAAAACAAAAAAACAAACCTAATGAAACCAAAAGGGGTTATATGAATGAACTCACAACATTTACCTGCCGGGCAGCATTAGATTTACTAAGCGATTTACCATTATTCATGTGCGATTAATTTCAGCTTTGTTAAAAAGCATCGTACAGCCCGATCTGTTTCTCAAAACCCCGATGGACGTGGGCCATCGCACTAGATGTATATATTCATCTTTTTGGAAAATGAAACGAGCGCAAGGGAATTGTTGTGGCTCGGATTCTAGTAAAATTATCAAAAATGTTACTAAGATGGATACCATCATGATATACTGTCAGTGAAGGCGAAGCTGCATGTTGGAATGCTTTGTTGAAATGTATCTGAACATTATAAAATGTAATAAAATATAATTGTTTAAAATAAAAAGGGAACCGAAAGATAAAATATGAAAAGTACAAATAAAGAAACTAATTATAAACATTAGAAATTAAGCAAATAAAGATGAAAATTAAATAGAAAATAATAGAGAAAAAATATGTATGCCACTGGGACTCGAACCCTACTCGGCTAAAATGTTCTAGTTTGACTCGCAGTACACGAAACCAATAAGCCAAGACTTTTACATGATGGCAATGTCAAAACATGTATCTATCTATTTAAAATCAAGTGTTAATGTTGTCCGAAACCTGCTTCCCCTAAAAAAATGGAATAGTCTTGTCACACTTAATCTTTGAACTCTCAAAGGTCGTTGATGAACTATAGCAGGTCATTTGATCGGTATCTGCGCATGTCAATAAAACCAATGATACTGTGCCTTGAGGTTTTCCACGCAAGCGCACTCATGAACATTCTCTAAAATGGAGGTACCAGTCTTCGTTTTTGATTTGCTGTTTATGGATTTGCCTAACTTTGACCCCTACCGTAGGAGGTAATAAATGGAACAGCAACCAAAGTAGCCAAAGGTAGTATTGGCTCCAGGTAAGGTGGGCCACCATTTATTATGTCAAGTTTTCCCATTGTTTTCCTAACTCTTTCTTTTCCTAGCTGATTGCCGAAAATCTTATCCCAAGGTTGCTTAACATGGATTCAGTGTGTCGAATACCAAATGAGAAAATATCGGTTACCTGCAGCCAGGCGCGCTTAACGAATATTTAATTTCACAAAAACACCCCTATATAATATCTACCCTTTTGAACCCACTTTTAGATAGTATACCTTGGGTTTACAAGGGTTAACCTTATTTTTCTGATGTCTGCTCAATATATGTATATTGAGGGTACTCGTTAGAACCGCCTCATCGAGTACCCACAATCTGTATTTTGAGCAGAAAAAAGAAAAATATCACAATTTTTCATCTTAAAATTTTCATTTTTAGGCGATAAAAGTTACAATGTTTTTGTATAGGCGTGTTTTGTAATGTTTCTGACTATCAAACAATTGACAAATAGAAGTAGAGGCAGTGATCAGGAATCGATACAATCAACCCACAGCTCCCATCAGAGACACCAAAGGGAAAGAAACACAAATATGAAACAACAGACCTAAAGCCCCGGTCCCACAGACCTTGCGACTGCGATGTGACCTCTCTGCAACTGATTTCGTTGCAACTGGCCCGCGACCTTTGCAACTGTTGCAACTAAATTTGCTCCGTAAATGTGATCGCTGACCCGTCGCCGACTAGTCGGCGACTAATCGGCGAACAATCGGCGATTAATGTTGCCCAAAGTCGGCGACTGATCAGCGACTTGTCGCCGAAGATTCGCCTTATGATCGGCGACTGACTTGCCACAAGTAAAACATGATCGGGGACTAGTCGGCGATCAATCTGCGACTCTTCAGAGACTGGATAAAACCGATCGGCGACTTGTCGGAGACTGTTTTGCGTTTTTGTTTGACCCAGACAAAAATAAACTACATTTTTGACTGCTGAGTGTCTTCTCTGGGCTGCTGCAAGTCCTCGTCATCCGAAATTGTGTCCGAGCCTTGCTTCCCGTTTTTTTTCGGCAGCGCCGCCGTTTTCTTTTGCCCGCCTCTCCGAACCATGTTGCTTCTTTGAAAGCTGTCGTCGAAATGATGCTAGGATGTTAACAGTTTTTTTATTGTAGTTGGCGCTATAATCGTTCGGTGGTTTTAACACCTTTTTACAGCTTGTCGGCGACCAGTTGCAGACCAATCGCAGACCAATCGCCGACTTATCAGTGATCAATCTCCGATCGATCGCCGACCCATCGCCGAACAGTTGCCGACTGATCATCGATTGGTCGTGGATCGATCGCGGAACAGTCGGCGATTAGTCGGCGATCGGTCTGCGACCAGTTTCCGATAAGTTGCAATAAGGTTGCTAGAATTTACAGCCAAAATTGCATAAATTCGGTCGGGGATCGATCGGTGACTGTTCGGCGATCGATCGGAGATTGGTCTGCGACGTCTAGAAAACCATTGCAACTAGTCTGCGATCAAAATCAGTCGCAGCCAGTCTTTTGTGCATGCACAAAAGACGATCGGCGACTAAATTTGATCGGCGACCTACCCGCGACCTTGCTGCAACCTTTTTAAAACCTCCGTGCGACTTCTGCAACCGTTCCGCGATTGCCATTTTTTTTAGTCGCAGAGAGGTCGCATCGCAGTCGCAAGCTCTGTGGGACCGCGGTTTAATGGAAACACCAATAGCGGAAAGCCAAAAGGACAGTTACTTTCCCACAAAATGGCCAAAAGGCTATCCAAAATAAAATAATATAAGCGACACAAACACCCAAAGACAAACCATAACAAAAATAAACCGCGACAGAAGAACCGCCTTGGAACGGTCAGCGGAAACGAATTCGACTATGGGGCTTAAATCGATTATACGTGGCCACAATCTTCGCCCTTACTTCCGTCGCGAATTAGACAAATAATTTGTTCAGTCCGCATGAAGGCCTCCTACCTCATCAGTGCAACATCTCCGTGAACACAAGTAATCAAACAACCACAGAGATGAAACAACGGTGAGGACTCGACAACAAGAAACCACTGAAATGCTGGAGCAAACTACGACGTACGTATACGAGTATTATAGTATTATAAATTCGCAAACTGAATGGCAGACAGTGTAGATCCAGATCAGAATCCTAAACTGCTTACAAAGGTAGGAGTTGTCGTGAACAGGAGATTAAGGGTTAAGCACAGTCTCGCTGAAGTCTTTGCTGCTTGCTTTTACGAAAACACGCCTATACAAATAAATTGTAAATTTTGCCGCCGAAAATACGAAAATTTGAGATGAAAATTGTGGTATTTGTACATCCCTTTAGTATAGACAAAAGTCGGATTTACAAGGTTATACATTTTTCTAATTAATGTTTACCATGACACAGCATCACGAAAACACGCCCTTATAATTTTGACCCCTTAAACCCCAGTTGTACATATATATCTTTTTTCGTATTTCTGAGCAGAAATATGAAATATATCAGATTTTTATATCTAAAGATTTTTGTTTTTAAGTGATAATTTTTTCACTATTTTTGAATAGGCGTGTTTTTGTACTGTTTTGTGGTTTTAATGAGCATTCACAAGCTATGTTTTGTGCAGCAATAAGGACACTGCCCTCAATAAACCATGTGTTAATTGCTATAGTGTGTGGGTTCTAATGAACATTCACAAGCTATGCTTGGTGCAGCAATAAGGACAGAACCCCCAACAAACCATGTGTTAATAACTATATTTTGTGGGTTCTAACGAGCATACACAAGTTATGTTTGGTGCAGCAATAAGGACAGAACCCCCAACAAACCATGTGTTAATTGCTATATTTTGTGGGTTCTAACGAGCATTCACAAGTTGTTTGGTGCAGCAATAAGGACAGAACCCCCAACAAACCATGTGTTAATTGCTATATTTTGTTGCTATATTTTGTGGGTTCTAACAAACATTCACAAGCTATGCTTGGTGCAGCAATAAGGAAAGAACCCCCAACAAACCATGTGTTAATAACTATATTTTGTGGGTTCTAATGAACATTCACAAGCTATGCTTGGTGCAGCAATAAGGAAAGAACCCCGAACAAACCATGTGTTAATAACTATATTTTGTGGGTTCTAACGAGCATACACAAGTTATGTTTGGTGCAGCAATAAGGACACAACCCCTCATAAACCATTTGTTAATTGCTATATTTTGTGGGTTCTAATGAACATTCATAACCATTGTTTGGTGCAGAAACAAGGACACTGCGACTACTTGTGGAGCGCTGTGGTGCAGTGTTTAAGCTTAAGTATCGGACTCGGGATCGAGAGGTACCGGGTTCGATCCCCATGAGCGACAAGTGTTGTTTCCTTGAGCAAGAGATTTTATCCATATTGCGTAGTATTGGTTTCTATACAGGAAAAGAGGGCCACATGGCAGATTAGTACTAGTTTACTAAATGTGTTACCCTCTATAAATAAGGTCGATTATTATGATATTTACTATACGAAACTCATATCCCCGTTTATAGGATTTATTGTTACCTGACAAGTATCCTTTCCACCTCGTAAATATCCTGCACATACTGAAGAGGAAAATACGTCTCCCGCATTCAAGTAATACTGACACTGTGGGTTTGGAATAACAGTGATGTCTACCTCTCTCAGCTCTGGAACAACGTCTCCATCTGATGGAAGAAGAACAGGTATCATCTCATCACATTCACAAGCTGGGGTATTAACCGCCTTTTACCCCCCCCCCCCCCCCCCCCCCACACACACACTTTTATGTGGAGAAAAAGAAGTCTGTTTACAAAAGTTTTGATTATTGTTATTTTATTTGCTCTGTACAATCGCAAACTTGGTAAACCATGCAATAACAACAGCTGCCATCAGGGGTTCATGACAAAGCATAAAAAGACAAAACATTTACCGGACATAACATAGACGCGGCAAAAGACGGAAAGACACAACATAGAAAAATAAGACAGAAAAAAAACTATTGAAAAACAACATAGAAAAAAAATGCAGAAAAAAAAAATATCAAAAGCAGGAAAATTTTATTGATACTATCTTTGCAAAGTTTTGATCCGCAAAATTTTGTACAAAAAGCCTTCATAGCCAGTTGTCTATTTTGTCGAAAAGTAACTGTCCTTTTGGCTTTCCGCTATTGATGTTTCCAGTAGGGTCTAGTTATTTCATGTTTGTGTTTCTTGCTCTTTGGTGTCCCTGCTTGGTGCTGTGGGTTAATTATATCGATTCCTGATCATTGCCTTCATTTCTATTTTTCATAGCCAATTTGAGGCTTTCCTTTTTGTGTCTGTAAAAGTTCTATTGCCGACTATTCCGACTAACTATTTAAATAACTCGCTCAATAACTAATTACTGACTGGCTGTAAAATGATTGTTTACTGCAATACTGATCGGGTGCGACAAAATGTTGATTACTTTCTTTCTTTTGTCGTTCTATTAATTGCCTTTCTATTAACGTTCGCTTCTGCCTTATGACGCGTCTATGTTATGTCGGTTCTTCCGTTTGTCTTGGAATTGTACCGGCCATTGCACAGCATGGCTCGCCTGTTAATGTGTCTGTGGCCACGGGCATAGGTGGGGGTACTGCCTAATAAATCTTTGGACCTGTAGCTATCATCATACCAAATACGAATCAGATCCATCACATAGTAAGGAAATATAAGCCCTTAAACCTTTAACATAAAAGTTTTAAATCTGTGGCCTTGACGTCATGGGCTTGGGCGAGGAATGGCTAAATAAAACTTTGGACCAATATCTTATCATCATGATCCACAATATTGTTTGGAAAATATCAGCTCAAAAATCTTAAACATAAAAAATCTGTCTTGGCCCTTGACCTTGAGGTCATGCGTGAAGGTATTGGTGAATAAAAGAGCGGATCTATATCATGAACCAAATTCGTCATGTGGTTTGGAAAATATGACCCTGAGATCATGGGCATGGGTGAGGGTGAAGCTGAATAAAACTCACGACCTATATCTATAATCATATCAAAAATGAACTTCCATCATACATAAGTTAAAAAACTTAAACATTAAACATTTCTAAGTCTGTGACCTTGACCTCGAGGTCATGGACATAGGTGGAGGTATTACTGAATGGACAGTTGAACCAATATCTATCATCATACCAAATATGAACCACATTCATCATACGGTTTGGACAATACGAGCCAATAAGGCCCATGGGCGGTAGTATTGCAGAATAAAAAACATTGCGGTAGTATTGCTGAATAAAAACATTGCTGAATAAAAACATTGGACCTATATCTATTGTCATAACAGACATGAACCAAATCCACCATATGATTGGTAAAATATGAGCTCTGAAATGCGGCCGCCGACACCGACTCCAACGCCAGATTTTATTCATTTGCTCATGCGATAGGGTGCAGACAATCCCAAATCGACAGTCTTTCAGGTCCTGTGCCTTTGAAAATAAGGTCAAGGTCACCAAATTTTAACATTATCTGTGGTATGTACTATTTAGTAATGATATATTGTACTAAGTTTGACCCAAATTAATCAATTCGTTTGTGAGATAGAGCGCAAAAAGGCATTTTTCATTTAGTAGATAAACCTAACCTAACATGTTTCCCCAATGTTAGTGTTGTAACAATGAAAATTGGTCAGAATCCGTCCATTGGTTGAGGAGATATAGTGCTTCAATCAGACTACGCTTACCCCGACGACAATGCCAACGGGACCCGCACCGGAAACAATATGCCCCCCCACCCCAATCCCGGCACAAATATGCCAACATTGGTAGTTTTCGAAAATCATTCAAGCTTAAATCACAAAATACTTATATGTTAGTGTCTGGAAGATCCAGTCGAAACTTAGGGACTTATGGCGATAACAATGCCAAAATAGACTTTTTCAGCAATCAAACGGACATAGCCCTGTGATAGATAGGCCAAGCTCGCCAGATTACAAACTCATCCGAGATGTTATCCCCGACCTAATTATATGTTAGTTTCAGGAAGATGCGATTAAAGCTGAAAGACTAAAGGATCTATGTTGATATAAGGGTTCAAAATGGGCATTTTCAGCGATCAATGGGACGTACACGTACCTCTGCGAGTAATAGAGTACTAGGATAACATCGCCAGTTTTCGAACTCGTCTGACTTACCAAGAAGACCCGCTCAGAACTGAGGGGGCTACGGTGATGACAAGGTCAAAAATAAACAATTTCTGCACAGTTGGGGACATAACGCCATGAGCAGTAGCCCAACATTGCCTGTTTTCAACTCATCCGTGCTTTTAGGGGGGATGAGAACACCTTCAGGGGACGTAATTCCCGCAAAAGAAGTTTTTATCTCCCATGAAAATAGGGGTCAACTCTTGAAGGAAACCATTTGCTCCTGAGGAGCAAATTCTTTCCTTTAAGAGTAGACCCCTTTTCCAGTGGGACTGAGCCTATAGAAAAGCGAACAGCAAGTCCCGAAGGTTGTCTCCCTTTGAAAAATGGCGGAAAATCTGCCAGGTGTTCCTATTCTCCTTAAAAGGGAAATCCCTTGGAAGCAAGAACCTCGACACAGAACGGAAAACAATGGAGTGTACACTTTATCTCTGGGCCAGACTAGCTAGTTTCGGTCAATAAGGCCTAATGTGTGTCCCTCGATTTCTTCAAAATCCGTAGTGGAATCAGCGATCCCAAGGATTTTAACCCTGACTTAGCTATATGTTAGTTTCAGGAAAATATGATCAAATGATCAAACTTGAAGGGGCTGTAACTCTATGATTAATGGGTCGCCTTTTAATCCCAAGCCAACTTGAGAAACAAGATGTGATTACGAGACACAAACATGTTCCCGGGCCGAGGTCATTTTATTCAATAAAGTAGGTCACAGGACAAAGCCACAGATCAAATGTTTTGTATGCGTTGGACTCTTGACACAAGAAACCTACAAGCCAAATATGAAGGCTCTATCTTAAATGATTCAAACGTTATGGTAAAGTAGGTCACAGGTCAATGTGAAGGTACCCGGCCAAGCCCTTTTCACAAGGAACCTAAATACTTAATATGAGGGCTCTATCTCAAAAGTTATGGCCATGATTTTTCTTTAATGCAGGTCATCAAACAGCCTTATATGCTTATTGTAATATAGAACTTTGATTTGGTCACGTTTCCGTGCATAAAAACTTCAACGTTGTTTTGAAATATCAAAAAGAAAAACGTCGTTTTGTGCATTACAATGCTTAATTTAATTTCGGCGACAGCCATAATCGAAGAGAAATACTCAGTAAGACCCCATGTGGTCCTGCTAAAGGTGGGTATTTCCCTACCCCCAGAATATGTTTATTTTATGGCAACCACCTAACCATTTCCTTTCTAGTGGAGTTGCAAATAAGTAAGTGCGCAAACAAAGAGAATTCGAAAAGCAACAGTCTTGAACACTACAAATCTAGGTTTTCCCGCGGCTCATTTTCCTTGAAAAGGCACTTTTCGACAGGAGGTTTATCATGCTATCTTTGGGACCTGTTGTTCTGTCGTATAAACGTGTGCATAGGTTAAATTTGACTGCTTGATTTCAGAAAATGTACGGCGACTGCAACATCCCGATTCATTTGAGAATGAGTGAGTCGACCCACCAGAACTCTCAGTGCTTTGATTATTTTACACCTAGCAAAAATCAATGCATATTCTAAAAAACTTAAATTGAGGTTTTCACATTGTGAAAAGTAATGATATTTTCGCATTGTGAAAAATAGCATGAACATGTTATTATTTCAGTAGCAGCTCGGATTACTTATAAACTGATAATAATAATAAAAGTACTTCCATTTCGTGTACTTAAACAAACTCGATGAACTATTTCTGGTATTCACCTAAAATGTAAATATTCTCTATTAATGATATGTAGTTATTTACCAAATAACAACAGTGTTATAGGATAAAAGTAAATATTCCAACAATCTTACCTTCAATAGTTGCGCCCCACCCGGTGGCTGTACACACTATATTGTCAAAGTTCTCATGAACACTAGGCATACAAGCTGGTCTTACAAAGGGACCTGCAATTTACAGAGATAGAATCGTTCTTAGGGTAGATTTCTTGTCTCTTATCAAGAAAACGATAGAAGGCCTTCATGAGGACTTAGCAAATTATTTGTCTAAACCGCGACGGAAGTAAGGGCGAGCATTGGGGCCTCGTAAAATCGATTTTAGCCCCTTCAGTGGAGTTCGTTTCACAGACCGTTCCAAGGCGGTTCTTTTTTCGCGGTGTATTTTTGTTATGGTTTGTCTTTGAGTGTTTGTATCGTTTATATGTTTTGTTTTGGATAACTAATTGGCCATTTGTGGGAAAGTAACTGTCTTTTTGGCTTTCTGCTATTGATGTTTCCATTAGGGTCTAGTTATTTCATGTTTGTGTTTCTTTCCCATTGGAGTCTCTGATGGGAGCTGTGGGTTAATTGTATCGATTCCTAATCGTTGCCTTCACTTCTTTTTTGACACGATGCCAACCAGTGGCCAGAGTCCGGTACTTATCAATTTGCACTACTTACATTGGCTTTAAATCCTGGAGGTGAAATACTGCGTTTAAGAACTGATACGTCTTCAGAGGAGCTTAAATAGGAAGATATTCCCTGTTGTATGAAACAGTGGATTATAAGGTATTTATAGCGATATCATTAAGAGCCATTAGGGCGGCGTAAACATTTTTTTTTTATAAAACTTTAACAGCCGAAGATGTGCATTCGTGTGGTGTGCAAATGTTGCTCCTGTGCGTATTTGAGCACATGTGAAGCCATCGTATAAAAGTTAAAAAATAAATTCTGTACACATAAGCTAATAAGCAAAGTATGCCCGCAATCTGACCATCTTATGGTTATGGTTTTAAGGCCAATTTGACCACGTGTAAAAGTACATCTGCAAATGTACTCCAGAATAGAAGAAAACATTCTGTGATTTCAATTTTTTTTTCGCTGTGCGCATAACTTATTTTTCTTATTCCTTATTTTTCACATTTTATACTTAGCTAGCCAGTTATAACCTTAATTGTTTTGTGTAAATTTCACTGATTAATAGGCATACCGTTACCACTAGACCTGCCAGTATTGCATACCCTTTACTTCGATCGCGGGCAAGGCAAACTTGCCTAATGGCGTCCACGGGCATCGATTGCAGCACGACATTGCCTGCGCATGCTCGTAATCAGAGTCTGTATCCGGTTTTCAGCCTCTATTCAGCAACCAATGCATTTTTGAGCTCATCTAAAGTTCTCGGCTGCACAGGTCAGGCTGAAACAGCACGCTGTATCATGTCCCACGCATGCTCAATCGGATTTAAGTCCGGTGATCGAGCAGGCCAGTCCATACGAACGATTGTCTCAAGTTCAAGATAGGCATCAGTGACGTGGGCAAGGTGGGAACGGGTATTATCGTCCTTCAGAATAAAGTCCGGGCCGATAGCACCGGCACACGGTCTCACAAACAAAGCAAGAATCTCATTACAGTACCTCACTGCCGTTAACGGTCCGTTTTCAACGACGAACAAGTCAGTTTCACCGTTCACGCTTACCCCAGCCCAAGCCATGACTGATCCCTTTCCATAGCGATCTTGCTCTGCCACATTCAAGTCATCGAATCGCTCCTTAGACATTCGCCAAGATAAATTGACGTTTATCAGTAAAGTCTAGACAGAAGCTGGACTCTAAACAATACTGTTGTCCAGTCACGAATCGTCCGCCTGACGTGAGTTATGGCAAAGTCCAACCGGTCTTGCACATGCTGTCTCTTCGACGGAATACCTACAGCAGGCCTTCTGGCATAAAGTTCGAACTCGTGGAGCCTGTTTCTGACAGTTTGTATAGAAATTCGTACCCCAGTTCCGTTCCGAAATTCGTTATTCAAACGCGTAGCGTTCAGGAACCGTTGACGTCGAGACTGAATCAGCACAAAACGTTCCTGACGTTGAGTTGCAGATCTTTCTCGACCCCGCCGTGTCTGTGTGAAGGATTTCCGTGGGTAAGTTGCCGACTCCACATTCGGGAAACCATGCTCTGAAACACATTCAGAATCCCGGCAACACGAAGTTGAGAGAAGCCGGATTCCAATATTCCGACGTCGCGGTTCATTTTTTCGGGGCTTAGACGGTTTCCTAACTGTCCCTTAGGCATTTTAGAGTTTCACAGATCAAATGAATTGTATCGATTCCTGATCATTGCCGTCACTTCTATTTTACAGGGATGTTCATTGTGCGGACTGGAATACATGTTTAAATTAAATTCAAAGAACCCTAGTTCCTTTCTGTGGGCTTGTGGCATGACTGACGAACGGTAGACACGCAACTCGAACTGGTCACGTGCTAATGACGTAAAGTGCATTGCTCGCACAATTAACGCACATCTGGCCTGGCGTCAAAATTTAAAGGCTGCACAACGCTTTTGAACTGGCTGATGCTTGACATTTATGATCTGTCAATGAGTGTCACGTGCAGGCATGTCACAGTCTAATGAATATGGAAATTTGTAGAATATTATAAATTATGGGCAAGGCATGTTGATGTAGAAAAAGGTACCGATGCTTCTCGGCAAATGTGTTAGTAAATCTATTAAGCCAACCTTTCGGAGACTTTTGGGCTTCCATTTTGGAACCACGATATGAGAAAGTATGTTCTTGCACACCAGACAAGGAAATCCGTGATTTTACCCTGGGATAGAAATTTATGTTCTGACCCTAGTGTTCCGACCCCAAATCGAATATAATCGCGTGTTTGATAAATGCACTGGTTGATTACAACCTCATGCGCGGCGGCGTCATGCGTGACGTCACTAAACATTCCTGTTGTGTCATCACAAAATGGCGGACGTCGGTAACCGAAGTGACAGCAGCATTAAAAATTCGCAATAGAAATGGAAGGTATGCAAGAAAAAGAATACAATATGGGTGTGAGGGGTGGATAGAAAAATCCGTCCCTCGGGATCACTGTCCGGCATCACTCGGCAAGCCTCGTGATGCCGGACAGTGACCCTCGGGACGGATTTTTCCATCCACACCTCACACCCATATAAGATTCTTATATTTTTGTCATGAACGTTTGATCATCACCTTTGATAGCACAATATAGTAGAACTTCGATGGCTCGAACACCGATGGTTCGTTTACCATGGCTGAGTCGAACCCGCTCTTGAGTCCCTAGGGAATTTCTCTACGTAAGAAATAGGGAGGGTAAAATTTAGGATATTTTTATCTTTTATCTTGCAAATGTATGCTGTGTGTACTCATTAGAATCGCCTCAATGAGGCGATTCTAATGAGGACACACAGCATACATTTATATTATAGATCACCGAAGTCCCGAATTATCCCAGTTTTACCTCCTGGAAGTAGCCATCTGTGTCTCGAACTACCCCTGTCTTGAACAGATTTTCGAGGTCCCAAAGGTGTTCGAGCCATTGAAGTTCGACTGTATTATTAAATTTTAAGACTCTGGCTAATCAGTGCAGCTAAGCAGGTTGGGCCACAAACCCGGACGACAGAATACAGTGAAATTCCTATATTGAGACCACCTTTGGGTCTGTTCAAAAGTTGTCTTAAAGACCACTTTTGAACAGTTCCAAAAGTGTTCTCTTTATAGGAGACACTAGGTTTTGAAAAATACAAGACAAAATAACAAAATTCTTCCAAATAAACATTTGAAGCGGATTTAGTCTCAATTTTAGGTGGTCTTAATAGCAGAATTTCCTAAGGCTTGTATTTTCGTGACGGGGCAGAAGCCTCTGTGGTGTAGTGGTTATGCTACTCGCTGGATAAACCAGGGATTGCAGGATCGATCCCGACTTCTCCAGATTTTCGGATGAGTCTTTAAACCGAGGTCCCGTCTTCGTATGACCATAGCTGTTTGATGGACGTAAAACTGAAACACACCCACTCACTCACTCGTGACGGGACATCAATGGATTTGTATAGTAGTCTCAGATAAGACTGGCATGGCGGGACAGTATTCGCTGGCAGGGCGGGAGAGATGTTGTCAGTATGGGACAGCTAATGTGTTACCAATAGTAGCTGAGTCCACACGAAGATTCGGTCAAGTGCCTTTTGCATGTTTTTTTTTCCTAGCGGGTCAAATCGCCATATATTCACCATCTTGTGTTATAGTTGAATTCGCATAATCTGGCGTTATGTTTTACTTTTTTGTTTAGTTAGTTGAATACTCCAAGACATGAATTATGCACCAACCAGAAATATCAACTGGTTTTGACAGCTTGATCAACGCAACATCGTTCACTTTTGACGTATCATTGTAATATTTGTGCACGATGATCTTCGAGGTTAGATGTAGATCTCCGCCTGTAAGATTGAGATTTTGAAGACCCAAACCCACAGTCCAGTGATGAAGTGGCGTGCTACAAAAAAAAAAAAAAACAATCGTGTACTCCTCGTGGAATTTTGATCAAGATGGCTGTGGGGTATTAGAGACATATTTATTTAAAATTGTTTAGGGATTGATACACGCACTGACGGACGGACGAGAGATGTTTAAAAGGATATGGTAACCTTTTGTAACAGTAATTGTATTTTTTTCACTATGCTGGCTTTTGAACTTTAGTGTATAAAAACTATAACAGTTTGATGAAACATTGTTAAAAGGCTAAGGGTATGGCCCGAATACGAAGGTATTAGAAAGGTGTTTTCAGATGCTCTGAAGGTAGACGTTCAAGAACTCGAATAGCTCGAGTGCCCATTCGTGCGCTGTGTACGCCCTTGAACTATATAAGGATACAAGGTTCAATGAAATTTGTTTAAAGAGCTCACAGGTATGACGCGCAAGCAATTGTTCAGATGCACCGAGGGTAGATAGTTCAAGAACAAGGATAGCCATTTGCTATCTGCATACCATTTTTAGTGTATGAATAATATACAAGTTTGTACAAATATCAGTAAAAGAAGCATGGATATATGGCCTCAAATATTTTTTTTCAGATACATCAAGAGCAAATAATTCAAACACCAGGATGGCCAGGGTGATCATTTTTACACTACGAACTCTCGAACCAGGTTTGCCAGAAGGTCCCTGTTTGCACTGTGCATACCCTAGGACTGTAGTGTATAAATATACAATAATTGTTAAAAATCAGTTGAGAGTGCATGAAGATATGACATTGAAACTGTTTTAAGATACAACAAGGGAATATAACTCAATAACTAGTATGGCCAGAACGGCCGCCGTTTCCTCTTCATACCCTTGGGCTAAACTATATGAGCCCCGCCAAGCGAATTTGTGTCTTCGAGCATTCCGTCATGACAAATTTTAACTGCGCATGCCCAGCCATTCAGACAGGCCAGGGATATGGCTTTCTGTCTGAACGTTCCTCTTGATTCACTGCTTGTATGAGCGAGCAGCGAAAGTTCTGGCGAGACTGCGCGGATGCGCAGGCTCGCCTGAACCTTCGCTGCTCGCACAGGCGATAAGTACAGAAATCGCTTGACGGGGCCCATATCAATAGTTTCGTACATAATCACCATTGTAATACCGGAGAAAACACCTGTCCTAGTCTCTAGTCGGGGATCATCATAAAAAAGTCGATGACACTTGCGGTTTCTTTCGCAACACCTCATTGGTGATGTGGTCTAACTATATAAGAACGTAGAGTCTCAATCATTTTAGAAACACATTGTACATTGGAA
Source organism: Lucinisca nassula (assembly GCA_963580285.1). Taxonomy (NCBI): domain Eukaryota; kingdom Metazoa; phylum Mollusca; class Bivalvia; order Lucinida; family Lucinidae; genus Lucinisca; species Lucinisca nassula. The sequence continues at coordinate 47,522,284 of OY757027.1, forward strand.
AAAACAAGGACAAAATCATGATGGCTTTCTTCAGACAATATTACACAACGATAACACACAACCGGTGCATTATTTCATATCACCAACACTGACATTTTTTTCGGGTGAAAAAAGTGTGATTTCTTATGCTGGAACCCGTTCTTCCATATGAATATTGAAAACGCTGCTTACAATTACAGTCTAGAACCTAAGGCAGGTTTACTTTTTTGTTTGTTTGATTTGAGGTTTAACATCCCCGTCAGCACTGTGTAGGTCATTTTGGAGACGCTGCATCCGATTTTGTGGGTCCTTTACCCGGCATCGAGATAAAATGATATTTCAAGCCCTGTATCCCAATGAAACCAATATGTGTTATAAGCATGGACTCACACCGCTTTGCCTGGGCAGGCTTAGATCCTCTAAGCAGTTTACCAGTATTCGTTTGCGGTCGGATTCAGCTCTTCGTTGAAGCATCATGCAGCCCATATATTTATTCAAGCCCAGATGGGCGGGGGCGGAGGTTTACTTTTATTTCGTTCGATAGGTATTTCGAAATTTTGAAATCATGTTAACAAATCCGTGTAATGAACACCCCTCTTTACCCCATTCTATGTGGAGAAAACTGGGGTTTAAAGGGCTATACATTATTTTCTTAATATTTGTGCGTGCTCTTTAGAACCGCCTCGACAAACAACCTATGTTTGGAATGTAAATAAGAAAAATAGCCAAAAATGCACTATAATACACATACAGTCGAAGTCGATGGCTCGAAACCCTTTGGGCCATGGAAATCTGTTCGAGACAGGGGATGTTCGAGCCTTTGAGATTACTTCCAGGAGGCATAACGAGATACTTTTGGACATATTTTCGGTGTTCTGTAATGAAAATGTATGCTGTGTGTAATCATTAGAATCGCCTCATCGAGGCGATTCTAATGAGTACACACAGCATACATTTGCAAGATAAAAGACGAAAATCTCCTTAATTATCCCCACTATTTCTTATGTAGAGGACTTCCTTAGGGGCTCAAGAACGGGTTCGACTCAGCCATGGTAAACGAGCCATCGGTGTTCGAGCCATCGAAGTTCTACTGTATGTGTTATCGTAATGCTTACTAACACGACCTTTCGACTTAGTATCTCGAAATTCCTACTAAGAATATCAAAAGTGCGACAGATTACCTACTTTGGACATATTAACTTGACATTTCGACATTATAACTCACAATTTGGACATTATAACTTTCGATTTATCATTATGAAAACATGTCCATGTGATATAAAGGCTTCCAAATTGGTGTCAGAAATGACAAATTTTAGGTAAAAATTGTAACACAGATTGCAGGTGCTCGTTTTAAAGAGTACCCACAGTCTATGTTTTCGATCAAAATAAGGCATATAATGTATACCCCGTAAACCCCACTTTCGCGAAAAAGGGGTTTAGAGGGGTCTTCATTTCAAAGAGTTATTATCGTGATATGATCTCAAAATTTCGAATTACGACTAGATTATTCGACAGTTTGACATATTACTCGAAATTTCGACATGTTATTTCAAAATCTCGAATGTTTGACTTTCTAATGCGAATATCGACTAAATATCTCCAAATTATTTATTCCGAATTTCGAGACATGATGAAGGAATTTTGAGAATCATATCAAAATTTCGAGTTATTTTCTCGAAATTTCGTCAAAACAACTCAGAATTTTGAAATAGCAGATCAGAATTCATAGATGAAAAGTGGATTTTTTCTTGTATAATGTCGAAATATCAAAATCATAGGTCGAGACGTTTTGAATTCTAATGTCGAAGATTAGAGATACTAAGTTGAAATTTTGGATGATTACGGTGAAATCTCGAGATCGTAAGTTGATATAATATGTCGAAATCCCAAATACTGCGCGAAATTTCGAGACACCTAGCATAAGAACTGATGTCGAACATTTGGAATACTAAGTTTAAAGGTTTGAGTTATTATGTCCACTGAGTTGAAGCTTCGAGAAACGTATCAAAAGAAGTAAAAGTACGTACGGCCTTATTTTTCTTCCGTAAGAAAATGCATTGCGTGCTGTTTTTCGAACAAAGTCTTTCACCTGCTTATCAACTTGTGTATGTTCATTTTGATCGAATTCATATTTCCAGTTTAGCCAACACACACACAAAAAGCACATCTCTCCTAGCATGAAATCAAGCACAAATCATTAACCCATAAAATGCCAATGACGACAATTGCCGTCTGCTTTGTCGTCTGCTGGTTATCCAACAGTCCCCTGCAGGCACAAAACGTTGAGTCAACGTTGAACTAACGTTGAAACAACGTTAGTACAACGTTGAGTGTCTGCTGGGTCATTTGTAACCACTGCCATCCCCCAACCCCACCTACGGGGAACAGCTGGGACAACGCCTTTCTCTCCATCACAGCCCTGCTAAAATCCCGGCACTGCGGGGACAAATGGATGGTAAAAGCAATGCCGCTTATCCCCAACTCCTGTTGTTTCCTCAATCTTCTCGGACAAATAGTTCTCGCAAGATTTCGCTGGTGCCCGGCTAGAAGTCAGGTCAAACACCGGTAAGAAACGGGTAAAACACCGCGATTCCTTCGGTTAATTCCGCCGAGCTGTTTTGGCGCGAAATCAGAGTCTCCGTACTAACACGGCACTGCAAGGACATTCAAAGGATAAAAGCACCGCACATTAGCCCGGCCATCCACGGCCCTTCCCCGTAGGTGGGCTGGGCAGTGATTACAAATGACTGGTGCATTACTTTAAAAGTCAAATTTTACAAACAGTGTTGACCTAAATCAGACTACTCTTCTAGGGAAAGTTTGGGTCCACCTTGTTTGCTTGTAAGCAAAAATATTTTTAAAACATTTGTACAAATCCAGCAGATGAGATAAGCAGACGACATTTTCCGATATAGTTTTTTCGGCGACTTGAGGGTTAAAACAGTAACAGGCTGTGCGCTTAAACAGCGGCCTGCAACTCTAAGCGAATTGAAAGGATTAGCTACCACCGCTACTGCAATCCTGGTAAAATAGTCAAGAAGAAAGCAACAGAACAAGACAGCGGCATTCTTGCTCGGCAGTGGTGCATTCGTCCGCACACAAACTCTACTCACTTAAAGCAAACTTAGCAGGAATATTGTATTAGCAAACAAGGCAATAATGCAATACATAAGATAATCCGTTGGGTCTAATTACGGGAAATATCTCCCTCAAGAATTACATATCACACTGGTTTACCCGGCGGATTAGCAAGTCTCTAGGTGAATATTTCTTGTACTTTAGACGCATGTGGATTAAGCTTTATGCATACCCCCAATTAACCCGAATTTTCTCTATAAAATGGGGTTACATAGGTATTCCCTTTAGCACTCACTCTTTAAAGCAATGGGCTGCTGTGAGTATCCACTGGTCGTCGATCAATGTTCCACCACACACATGATCACCTTCGTAACGTACGGATGCCTGTTCCATAAAGAAACAAATACAAAACATGTTTTACCATAAGGGAAATTCACGCACTGTCCGAAGGCGCCTGGAAGTTTCAGGAATGTGGACTCGCCATCGACAAGACCGCCTTAACTAGGCGATTGCTCGTCAGGGTCGCTGCAACCAGTTTAAGAACACTGTGCTTTTCAGAGACGAAAGCAAATTCAATATGATGCCTGCCGACGGAGAAAGAAGAGAATTGGTCAGTGTATTGCCAGAACTAAAAATTCAACCACATGCGGCCAAATTTTAAGTAGACCATAATGGCTTTGTAGACCCCAGGATCATTGCTGCCAATTCATTTTGAATTTTTTTGTCGTGGCACCGTCAATTCACAATTGCACAATTGTAAGAGTATTCAGTTTGTTGCCTTAATTTATGTACAGTAACTAATACTATGCTCTCTGGAATCTAGTTCACTCTCATTTCAATAGTTTCAACCGCTGCATATGTACACTATATAACATTTTGCGGCTGTATGATTCCACGCATTCTCTCTGATGATCACATAAAGATCTGTTGTTGAGTATATATTTCCTTTATTGAATATTATTAATTGATTATCCTATATTAGAAAAGGTCAACCAATATTCAAAAATCACAAATCATGTTTTTAATTGCGTCAATTAATAAAATTGTCATTAATCAAGTAATTTCGTATTGGCCCAGTTACAGGTCCGAGGTCTGCTGTATTGGCACGAGGCCGAAGGCCGAGGCCAATACAGCTGACCGATTTTTCTGCAACTGGGCCAATACGAAATTATTTGATTAATAACATTATATTAATAATTCCTCAACTAATTGGGGGGGGGGGGGGTTAATAATGTTGGTTTTTGCCCAGTTGTTGAAGTCTGCAAGTAATCATATCCATGCCAGAAAATATGCATGATTGTCTCTTCCTCTTGACAGACTCTTCAATTGGCGCTTAGTGCAATCTTAATTAAATAATGATATTTTGGTTGGAAGAATTCGATGGTTTATTTTCGTTTGAAACCAATTTAACTGGGTTTCTAGCAGAAAATAAATAGAATTCCAGGTTTCTTCCTCAATATTATAAATACTATTCCATTTAACTGGGAGGTAGGTTTAGTTGTATTCCTGTTAAGAATAGAGCAAGTGAATTCTTAGTGAAGTGAATGGAATTATGCTTTTTTTTTTGCAAAATCCTAAATTGCCTGTTTTAGACCTAGGGAATGGACACGATTTGTTATGACGTTGTCCATATTTTCAAAGTTATCATGTCAAAAATGTTTTCCATTCTCAAAGATGATGTCAATAACATACTTCACCGTTGTTTCATCTCTGTGGGTGTTTGATTTTTGTGTTCTCGGAGATGTTGCACTGATGAGTTAGGAGGCCTTCACGCGGACAGATTATTTGTATAAATCGCGACGGAAGTAAGGACAAGGGTTGCGGCCGCGTAAAATCGATTTAAACACCCCCCCCCCCCACACACACACACACAAACCCTCACCACAAAATTTGTTTCATTGACCGTTCCAAAGCGGTTCTTCTGTCGCTGATTATTTGTGTTATGGTTTGTCTTTGAGTGTATGTATCGTTTATATATTTTTTGTTTTGGATAGGCAATTGGCCATTTTGTGGGAAAGAAACCGTCCTTTTGGTTTCTGCTATTGATGCTTCCATTAGAATCTAGTTATTTCATGTTTGGTGTCTATGATTGGAGATGAGTCATTGTATCGATTCCTGATCATTGCCAACTTTTTATAAACACTGGCTTGAAACCTATTTGTGTCTTATTATTATGAACTTTTCTAATAAGAGATACTGTATAATCCCTTCCAAAAGTAAGTGTTTCTTGAAAATTTATTTTATTCTTTACGACGGATTGCCAACGACAGTCTGACAGTACTACCCTGTTTCATACTGTTGATATATGCTTTCAACTCAATCATTTGCAAACGTCCATCAAAATACTGCTTTAAGTTTTATTTAAGGTCCTTACCACTCCTATTCGAAAAATATGGGGTTTAATTGTTTGATTATTTGGTCAGTCGGATTTGGTATTGATATAAACTGATGGTATCTAATTGGCAGAGGTAGTGATTTTATTACACTAATCTTACATAAGAGTGTTTCATATCGTCTTTTCCATAATCTAATTATTGGCCTTATAGTAAAAAATGTGGTGAAACATGGAAGTTTACACATAAATATTTGAATTCAGTTTTACCCCATTATAGTTTCCATCTTGTTATGGTTGATTATGTACTATTTATCATTTTCTATCCATGTTTTTTTGTCAAAGTTAAAGTTTAATCCAGAAGATTTTGAGTACTCAAACAAAACACTGAGTGTTTCATTTAAGGATTTATTGCGCCTATAAAGGCTGCACCATCTGCATGTTGAGATAGTTTATGCTCCTTATTATTTACTATCAGGCCATTAATTTTCTAATTATTTCTTATCATTATTCCTAATATCTCGCCACAGATAATGAAGAGATCGACTGTAACTCTGTCCTCACTGATAGCATCCACGTCCTAAATTAACAAAAATGATGATATATCACGTCATTGAGTCATACTTAGCCTCACATTGTGGTTAAGGTACTTTATCCAAGAGATGACAGAATTACCGAAATCTAAGTATTCCATTATTGCCTTGAGAATCATTGCAGCTTCTTCGTGTGTTATGGGACCTTCAATGGAATCGTATTCGTTTGGTTAATTTTCTGAATTCATCGGTATTAAGTAGATCATTCCGATGTATATTTTTTATTTTTTATTTCTTTCTTTATTTCGCCTGAACCCCAGAAGGAAACAAAGAATGTGTACATTTTATACAGTCTCTTGTTTGCAGGATGGAAAGTAGAAGTAAAACAAAGATCAGGAATTGATACAATTAACTTACTCCACCCATAAAAGACACCAAAGGGAAAGAAATACAAACATTAAGCGACCAGACCATAATGGAAACCTAAACAAAGGAAGGCCATAAGGACAGTTACTTTCCCACAAAATGGCCATATGGCCATCCAAAACCAAAAGACACAAGTGATACACACAGCAAGTAACAAACAGCAACATAAATAAATCGCCACAGAAGAGCCGCCTTGGAACGGTCAGTGGAAGATTTCCACTGGGGGGCTTAAATCGATTTTACGTGGCCACAATCCTCGCCCTTACTTCCGTCGCGATTTAGACAAATAATTAGTTCAGTCCGCATGAAGGCCTCCTAACTCATCAGTGCAACATCTCCGTGAACACAAAAATCAAAGAACCACAGAGGTGAGACAACGGTGAGGACTCGACAGCAAGAAACCACTGAAATGCTGGAGCAAAAGAAAACCAACAGTTAGACTCCGATGAGCCCGACCAGAGACAGAGCATCAGGCACCAACCGACATTATCTCTCTAATTTTCAATAAGCCTTTACGTTGGAGCCGTCATAGAATCTGAGGCCTGACCCACCGGCGTGCAATTAAAGAGGGAAGCAAAGTTGCCAACCGTGATTGGGTTAACTACCATGCATGCAGTCTGTCGTATAATATCCATGTTGTACCCAATCTTTTTATATCGAAGAATGATTTTACGAAATTGGGTGCTGAAGTCATTGCGGTTATATATTTTTCTGAATTTATATGCCAAGTCACCATAAAATTCGGGTTCCGATAGACCTTGTTGCAGAAGAGATTTAAGTCCAATATTGAATTTTGAAATTAAATCAGAATGGCGTCTATAAAATTTTGAAAAGGCTTTGCGTAGTTTATGGTACCGATAACCCTGATTAAGGAGTTTAGCCGTTAATAATTTATTACGAGTGTTGAAGTCAGTTACATGACTACACACTCTAGCAAATCGAATTAATTGCGAAATATAAACGCCATAGGATGGCGCACGAGGAACATCACCATCCAAAAAAGAAAAATTTACAATCTCAAAATCAAAGTCATCGCGTTTATCATAAATTTTGCACGAAACAAATCCATCTACAATAGACAGATGTAAATCCAAAAACGGGGCCTCGGTATCAGAAGAATTTGCTTTATTTAACTGAAGTTCTAGGGGGTAAATCTGACTGATCAAACCATCAAAATAGGTATTATCAATATTTAATAAATCATCTAAATATCTAGAAGTAGAGCTAAAAGCTTCAATAATTTCAGATTGGTTATCAATGGAAAGCGACAAAATGAAGTCTCTTTCATAACAATACAAGAACAGATCAGCCACAAGAGGTGCGCAATTAGTACCCATCGGAATACCCACAATTTGTCTAAATAACTTAGTACCGAATCTAATATAAATATTGTCAAGTAGAAAGGTGAGGGCATCACACACTTTCTGACATGACCAAAGTGTATAATTCTTCTGCTCTTTAGAAGTGAAAAATGCATTTCTGACATTACATGCAAGATAGAGAGAATCTTCTCTGTGAAAAGTCCATTCAATTAAATCATTAAGCTTTTCTTTTATAAGATTATGAGGAAGTGTAGTGTAAAGAGTGGAAAAATCGTAGGTAGACAGACTAGAAGTAGAAGTAAAACAAAGATCAGGAATTGATACAATTAACTTACTCCATCCATAAAAGACACCAAAGGGAAAGAAATACAAACATTAAGCGACCAGACCATAATGGAAACCTAAACAAAAGAAGGCCATATGGACAGTTGCTTTCCCACAAAATATGATAGAAGCACGAAAATGTCTAGATTTCAATTTATTTAAAACCTCATTCGAATTTTTTATAGACCAAAACAGATTTCTTCCTGATCTTTCAAAGACTTTATCACAATATTTAATTACATGCGTTTTTATAGCAGTAAGACAGGAAGTTAATAATTTAGAAAGTTCAGTGGTAGTGCAAGAGCTAGAATTTGCAATAAACCGTGCTTTGTAAGGTTTTTTATGAAGTTTTGGTAACCAGTATAGCGTAGGAAGTTTGTCTTGGCCTTCGTTAACACACACAGCAAACTTGGTGGCTGAAAGACAAACATGTTTATCTACTATAGCTCTCTCTTCAGCTAAAGGCTGAAGTTCATAGGCCATAGTACCACCAAGCTCCTGCTTAAGCGTGTTAACATAGTGGAGCCGTCACACAACGACGACGTTGTTAGCGGCCTTGTCTGCAGGGGCCAAAACAAACTTCTTATGAAATTCTTGAATACCTAGTTTAAGATGACGTAAAGACGTCTTGGGCTTAGGAGGTAATAAGTTAGTATTTTGAGAATAGAAAGAAATGCGTTTATTTACTAGTTTTAAAATGCTAAGTTTCCAGTCCTTAAGGGCTTTATGCTCAACATACTCTCGCTTACACCATCGATTACCGAATTCATTCAAGGAAGCAGCGATTTCATCTCTACATTTACTGAAATCAATTTTAGAAGGAAACCGATATTTCGGTCCTTTAGAAATTATATTCCTTATCCTAGAATCAGGAATAATTTTCAAATTGCCAGTAATTACATGACCAGCAGCAGGATAGCAATACTTTGAGTTTTTACAATCACATGAATCAGGAGTATTAGTATCAATATCAAGATCTGAAACAAGTTTATTGAAATTAAAAATGATAGATCTAACAGGTTTGTTATATTTATAGCAAATTATAGGTGTTTCAGTATTTTGAAAATAAGCAGGAATGGAAGAAAGCACCGATCTCTCACGGAAGATACTGGGCAAATCTATAAAATCCATACCCTTATTAATGAAGGATATTTTGAAGAAATGGCGTTTATGATTAATTTCAGAATCAATGTAAGGACGGAGAGTATGCTGAGTATAGCCTCTAGTTAAGAGAGCCGCATCATATAACTGATGAGAACTATCGTAGAATTTATTCGCCTCGGTGTCCAGAAGACGTAAAACAGAAACGGGTAATGAACTTAAAAATGAAAGCATAGAGTGGCGTCCATGATTTAATAATATAATTGACAGTCACTTCAGTCTAGTATTGTTTCGTTTAAACGCACGTGTTTTACGTTTAAAGTTACCATTTTTCCTGGTGCCGTGAGATCTAGTTCTGCGTTTTCGACATTCCAGGAGTGAGAAAATATCAAAGTCCGGCATTCTGGAAATATTACCCTCATGATAAATGTTGTCATTAAATCCCAGTGGAAAAGGGGTCTGTAAAAATTTAATCCATTTCAGTTCAGCTTCATGTCTTTTGATTATTTTGAATCTAGATGTAGAATTTGCATCGTAATAAAGTTTTTCCACTGGTTGTATAACAATGTTATTTACAGAATGACCTGTACGTCGAAAGTGACGGTACAAGAAAGTGTCAGTTTTCTTAGGCTTACTCATTCTACGATAATGCTCGTTCAATCTAGTTTTAAGCATGCGGTTAGTTTGACCGACGTACTGCATATTACAGTTTGTAGCACGTCAAGTAATTAGATAAATTAAATCTGTAGACTGTCATGTCAAATCAGACATGTTAACTACAGAGAAGCGTCTACCGTTTACAGATGAAGTAACGGTAGACGCAGTGCTTAAATGCGAACAACATCTGCACCTCTTGGCATTGCACTTAGAAATACTGGGATACATTCCACTTCTTTTCCACGGATTAGTATATTTTCGAAGGATGGGCGATTTGAGAGGAGATAGTCTTATACGAAGACTACTCCCAAAAACATTGGTATTGCCTGCTCCTTTGAGATTAACTGAAGTTACAGAAGACAAATTTAAGGGTCTAACCAATACCGAAGGCAACATAGTATTAAAGTTCTTAATAGAATGGGGAATCCGTACAGAAGAAGCAGAGTGTAACCTAAGGGGTGATATTGATATTTTAAATGTATTTGTAATACTCATTTTGGTTAGTAAGGTTGTGATACCGTCAATACTAAAGCGATGTTCATACCGGTTATTAAATAAATAAATAAAACAGCATATAAAGTTACTGAAGAAGATTCCTTCGAATAGAAGGAAGGTACAACAAAAGCCCACAAAACATCCTAGTCTACTTAAAGTACAGGGATGTCAAACAAACAGTTGTTATACAACGAGGGACGAACATCGGTTTAATAATGACCTTCAACAGGTATCTAAAGGATGTCAATTGATGGAACAGTGAAAAGCAATTGTATAAGCAATCCCTGAGGATTGGAAAAATAAGAGCATTAAATGCATGTACGGGGAGACCTTTTACAGCCGCCACACGGCACAAACAAAACAGCCCTGATATGCAAAGTAGAAGTAAAACAAAGATCAGGAATTGATACAATTAACTTACTCCACCCATAAAAGACACCAAAGGGAAAGAAATACAAACATTAAGCGACCAGACCATAATGGAAACCTAAACAAAGGAAGGCCATAAGGACAGTTACTTTCCCACAAAATGGCCATATGGCCATCCAAAACCAAAAGACACAAGTGATACACACAGCAAGTAACAAACAGCAACATAAATAAATCGCCACAGAAGAGCCGCCTTGGAACGGTCAGTGGAAGATTTCCACTGGGGGGCTTAAATCGATTTTACGTGGCCACAATCCTCGCCCTTACTTCCGTCGCGATTTAGACAAATAATTAGTTCAGTCCGCATGAAGGCCTCCTAACTCATCAGTGCAACATCTCCGTGAACACAAAAATCAAAGAACCACAGAGGTGAGACAACGGTGAGGACTCGACAGCAAGAAACCACTGAAATGCTGGAGCAAAAGAAAACCAACAGTTAGACTCCGATGAGCCCGACCAGAGACAGAGCATCAGGCACCAACCGACATTATCTCTCTAATTTTCAATAAGCCTTTACGTTGGAGCCGTCATAGAATCTGAGGCCTGACCCACCGGCGTGCAATTAAAGAGGGAAGCAAAGTTGCCAACCGTGATTGGGTTAACTACCATGCATGCAGTCTGTCGTATAATATCCATGTTGTACCCAATCTTTTTATATCGAAGAATGATTTTACGAAATTGGGTGCTGAAGTCATTGCGGTTATATATTTTTCTGAATTTATATGCCAAGTCACCATAAAATTCGGGTTCCGATAGACCTTGTTGCAGAAGAGATTTAAGTCCAATATTGAATTTTGAAATTAAATCAGAATGGCGTCTATAAAATTTTGAAAAGGCTTTGCGTAGTTTATGGTACCGATAACCCTGATTAAGGAGTTTAGCCGTTAATAATTTATTACGAGTGTTGAAGTCAGTTACATGACTACACACTCTAGCAAATCGAATTAATTGCGAAATATAAACGCCATAGGATGGCGCACGAGGAACATCACCATCCAAAAAAGGAAAATTTACAATCTCAAAATCAAAGTCATCGCGTTTATCATAAATTTTGCACGAAACAAATCCATCTACAATAGACAGATGTAAATCCAAAAACGGGGCCTCGGTATCAGAAGAATTTGCTTTATTTAACTGAAGTTCTAGGGGGTAAATCTGACTGATCAAACCATCAAAATAGGTATTATCAATATTTAATAAATCATCTAAATATCTAGAAGTAGAGCTAAAAGCTTCAATAATTTCAGATTGGTTATCAATGGAAAGCGACAAAATGAAGTCTCTTTCATAACAATACAAGAACAGATCAGCCACAAGAGGTGCGCAATTAGTACCCATCGGAATACCCACAATTTGTCTAAATAACTTAGTACCGAATCTAATATAAATATTGTCAAGTAGAAAGGTGAGGGCATCACACACTTTCTGACATGACCAAAGTGTATAATTCTTATGCTCTTTAGAAGTGAAAAATGCATTTCTGACATTACATGCAAGATAGAGAGAATCTTCTCTGTGAAAAGTCCATTCAATTAAATCATTAAGCTTTTCTTTTATAAGATTATGAGGAAGTGTAGTGTAAAGAGTGGAAAAATCGTAGGTAGACAGACTAGAAGCACGAAAATGTCTAGATTTCAATTTATTTAAAACCTCATTCGAATTTTTTATAGACCAAAACAGATTTCTTCCTGATCTTTCAAAGACTTTATCACAATATTTAATTACATGCGTTTTTATAGCAGTAAGACAGGAAGTTAATAATTTAGAAAGTTCAGTGGTAGTGCAAGAGCTAGAATTTGCAATAAACCGTGCTTTGTAAGGTTTTTTATGAAGTTTTGGTAACCAGTATAGCGTAGGAAGTTTGTCTTGGCCTTCGTTAACACACACAGCAAACTTGGTGGCTGAAAGACAAACATGTTTATCTACTATAGCTCTCTCTTCAGCTAAAGGCTGAAGTTCATAGGCCATAGTACCACCAAGCTCCTGCTTAAGCGTGTTAACATAGTGGAGCCGTCACACAACGACGACGTTGTTAGCGGCCTTGTCTGCAGGGGCCAAAACAAACTTCTTATGAAATTCTTGAATACCTAGTTTAAGATGACGTAAAGACGTCTTGGGCTTAGGAGGTAATAAGTTAGTATTTTGAGAATAGAAAGAAATGCGTTTATTTACTAGTTTTAAAATGCTAAGTTTCCAGTCCTTAAGGGCTTTATGCTCAACATACTCTCGCTTACACCATCGATTACCGAATTCATTCAAGGAAGCAGCGATTTCATCTCTACATTTACTGAAATCAATTTTAGAAGGAAACCGATATTTCGGTCCTTTAGAAATTATATTCCTTATCCTAGAATCAGGAATAATTTTCAAATTGCCAGTAATTACATGACCAGCAGCAGGATAGCAATACTTTGAGTTTTTACAATCACATGAATCAGGAGTATTAGTATCAATATCAAGATCTGAAACAAGTTTATTGAAATTAAAAATGATAGATCTAACAGGTTTGTTATATTTATAGCAAATTATAGGTGTTTCAGTATTTTGAAAATAAGCAGGAATGGAAGAAAGCACCGATCTCTCACGGAAGATACTGGGCAAATCTATAAAATCCATACCCTTATTAATGAAGGATATTTTGAAGAAATGGCGTTTATGATTAATTTCAGAATCAATGTAAGGACGGAGAGTATGCTGAGTATAGCCTCTAGTTAAGAGAGCCGCATCATATAACTGATGAGAACTATCGTAGAATTTATTCGCCTCGGTGTCCAGAAGACGTAAAACAGAAACGGGTAATGAACTTAAAAATGAAAGCATAGAGTGGCGTCCATGATTTAATAATATAATTGACAGTCACTTCAGTCTAGTATTGTTTCGTTTAAACGCACGTGTTTTACGTTTAAAGTTACCATTTTTCCTGGTGCCGTGAGATCTAGTTCTGCGTTTTCGACATTCCAGGAGTGAGAAAATATCAAAGTCCGGCATTCTGGAAATATTACCCTCATGATAAATGTTGTCATTAAATCCCAGTGGAAAAGGGGTCTGTAAAAATTTAATCCATTTCAGTTCAGCTTCATGTCTTTTGATTATTTTGAATCTAGATGTAGAATTTGCATCGTAATAAAGTTTTTCCACTGGTTGTATAACAATGTTATTTACAGAATGACCTGTACGTCGAAAGTGACGGTACAAGAAAGTGTCAGTTTTCTTAGGCTTACTCATTCTACGATAATGCTCGTTCAATCTAGTTTTAAGCATGCGGTTAGTTTGACCGACGTACTGCATATTACAGTTTGTAGCACGTCAAGTAATTAGATAAATTAAATCTGTAGACTGTCATGTCAAATCAGACATGTTAACTACAGAGAAGCGTCTACCGTTTACAGATGAAGTAACGGTAGACGCAGTGCTTAAATGCGAACAACATCTGCACCTCTTGGCATTGCACTTAGAAATACTGGGATACATTCCACTTCTTTTCCACGGATTAGTATATTTTCGAAGGATGGGCGATTTGAGAGGAGATAGTCTTATACGAAGACTACTCCCAAAAACATTGGTATTGCCTGCTCCTTTGAGATTAACTGAAGTTACAGAAGACAAATTTAAGGGTCTAACCAATACCGAAGGCAACATAGTATTAAAGTTCTTAATAGAATGGGGAATCCGTACAGAAGAAGCAGAGTGTAACCTAAGGGGTGATATTGATATTTTAAATGTATTTGTAATACTCATTTTGGTTAGTAAGGTTGTGATACCGTCAATACTAAAGCGATGTTCATACCGGTTATTAAATAAATAAATAAAACAGCATATAAAATTACTGAAGAAGATTCCTTCGAATAGAAGGAAGGTACAACAAAAGCCCACAAAACATCCTAGTCTACTTAAAGTACAGGGATGTCAAACAAACAGTTGTTATACAACGAGGGACGAACATCGGTTTAATAATGACCTTCAACAGGTATCTAAAGGATGTCAATTGATGGAACAGTGAAAAGCAATTGTATAAGCAATCCCTGAGGATTGGAAAAATAAGAGCATTAAATGCATGTACGGGGAGACCTTTTACAGCCGCCACACGGCACAAACAAAACAGCCCTGATATGCAAAGTAGAAGTAAAACAAAGATCAGGAATTGATACAATTAACTTACTCCACCCATAAAAGACACCAAAGGGAAAGAAATACAAACATTAAGCGACCAGACCATAATGGAAACCTAAACAAAGGAAGGCCATAAGGACAGTTACTTTCCCACAAAATGGCCATATGGCCATCCAAAACCAAAAGACACAAGTGATACACACAGCAAGTAACAAACAGCAACATAAATAAATCGCCACAGAAGAGCCGCCTTGGAACGGTCAGTGGAAGATTTCCACTGGGGGGCTTAAATCGATTTTACGTGGCCACAATCCTCGCCCTTACTTCCGTCGCGATTTAGACAAATAATTAGTTCAGTCCGCATGAAGGCCTCCTAACTCATCAGTGCAACATCTCCGTGAACACAAAAATCAAAGAACCACAGAGGTGAGACAACGGTGAGGACTCGACAGCAAGAAACCACTGAAATGCTGGAGCAAAAGAAAACCAACAGTTAGACTCCGATGAGCCCGACCAGAGACAGAGCATCAGGCACCAACCGACATTATCTCTCTAATTTTCAATAAGCCTTTACGTTGGAGCCGTCATAGAATCTGAGGCCTGACCCACCGGCGTGCAATTAAAGAGGGAAGCAAAGTTGCCAACCGTGATTGGGTTAACTACCATGCATGCAGTCTGTCGTATAATATCCATGTTGTACCCAATCTTTTTATATCGAAGAATGATTTTACGAAATTGGGTGCTGAAGTCATTGCGGTTATATATTTTTCTGAATTTATATGCCAAGTCACCATAAAATTCGGGTTCCGATAGACCTTGTTGCAGAAGAGATTTAAGTCCAATATTGAATTTTGAAATTAAATCAGAATGGCGTCTATAAAATTTTGAAAAGGCTTTGCGTAGTTTATGGTACCGATAACCCTGATTAAGGAGTTTAGCCGTTAATAATTTATTACGAGTGTTGAAGTCAGTTACATGACTACACACTCTAGCAAATCGAATTAATTGCGAAATATAAACGCCATAGGATGGCGCACGAGGAACATCACCATCCAAAAAAGGAAAATTTACAATCTCAAAATCAAAGTCATCGCGTTTATCATAAATTTTGCACGAAACAAATCCATCTACAATAGACAGATGTAAATCCAAAAACGGGGCCTCGGTATCAGAAGAATTTGCTTTATTTAACTGAAGTTCTAGGGGGTAAATCTGACTGATCAAACCATCAAAATAGGTATTATCAATATTTAATAAATCATCTAAATATCTAGAAGTAGAGCTAAAAGCTTCAATAATTTCAGATTGGTTATCAATGGAAAGCGACAAAATGAAGTCTCTTTCATAACAATACAAGAACAGATCAGCCACAAGAGGTGCGCAATTAGTACCCATCGGAATACCCACAATTTGTCTAAATAACTTAGTACCGAATCTAATATAAATATTGTCAAGTAGAAAGGTGAGGGCATCACACACTTTCTGACATGACCAAAGTGTATAATTCTTATGCTCTTTAGAAGTGAAAAATGCATTTCTGACATTACATGCAAGATAGAGAGAATCTTCTCTGTGAAAAGTTCATTCAATTAAATCATTAAGCTTTTCTTTTATAAGATTATGAGGAAGTGTAGTGTAAAGAGTGGAAAAATCGTAGGTAGACAGACTAGAAGCACGAAAATGTCTAGATTTCAATTTATTTAAAACCTCATTCGAATTTTTTATAGACCAAAACAGATTTCTTCCTGATCTTTCAAAGACTTTATCACAATATTTAATTACATGCGTTTTTATAGCAGTAAGACAGGAAGTTAATAATTTAGAAAGTTCAGTGGTAGTGCAAGAGCTAGAATTTGCAATAAACCGTGCTTTGTAAGGTTTTTTATGAAGTTTTGGTAACCAGTATAGCGTAGGAAGTTTGTCTTGGCCTTCGTTAACACACACAGCAAACTTGGTGGCTGAAAGACAAACATGTTTATCTACTATAGCTCTCTCTTCAGCTAAAGGCTGAAGTTCATAGGCCATAGTACCACCAAGCTCCTGCTTAAGCGTGTTAACATAGTGGAGCCGTCACACAACGACGACGTTGTTAGCGGCCTTGTCTGCAGGGGCCAAAACAAACTTCTTATGAAATTCTTGAATACCTAGTTTAAGATGACGTAAAGACGTCTTGGGCTTAGGAGGTAATAAGTTAGTATTTTGAGAATAGAAAGAAATGCGTTTATTTACTAGTTTTAAAATGCTAAGTTTCCAGTCCTTAAGGGCTTTATGCTCAACATACTCTCGCTTACACCATCGATTACCGAATTCATTCAAGGAAGCAGCGAAGCCTATAGATTACGGTAGGGGTCTTTAACATGCACAGGGGATGGTTCTCCTTGCACGGGGGGACTCCAGTTAACGACCAGATCCAAAGGACTGTGCACTTCATACCATTCATCCCTGCAAATGGTGCCAGTGGAGCCTGCTCGGACGCCGAAACTTTATGACCGCTTCCGGGATTCGAACCGGGGCCTATAGCATTTCTAATAGCATACAAGTCTTCAGAAAATTGTTTTGTTTCATTTAAGATGGTCTGTAAGTATTTTTTCGTCATTTTTCTAGCTGAGGTATAATTTTAATATTATGTTTTTCGAGGTTAGAGAAAAAAATAGTTCGTTTTTCATCATCTTCAATAATTTTGGCTCTTACGTATTGCGATAGCTCTCTCTTTCAAACTTTATTTCACTGATATAAGTTGGTGACAGGTTGTTACTTTATCATAGCAATTAATTCGTTTTCTTTCTTTTCTGTTTTTTTTTTTTTTTTTTTTTTTTTTCATTCTTATGACTTGAATATGGAATAGTAGAAGTAAAACAAAGATCAGGAATTGATACAATTAACTTACTCCACCCATAAAAGACACCAAAGGGAAAGAAATACAAACATTAAGCGACCAGATCATAATGGAAACCTAAACAAAGGAAGGCCATAAGGACAGTTACTTTCCCACAAAATGGCCATATGGCCATCCAAAACCAAAAGACACAAGTGATACACATAGTAAGTAACAAACAACAACATAATCTTATCTCCATCAGAAGGGTTTCAATAAGGAGCTGACCATTAATCATGAATTTGATTTGGTCGTCTGGTATTGTCCTGATCGGATCTAATTCATAAACTGGTAGAGCATACACCTTTTAATGTTGTCAGTTTTCTAATTAGTTGTATGTCTTGTAAAAAAGAAATTAATATGTTTCCAAACCGGCTTTGGAAAAATGTTATAAAATAATGTTATACGACAGACTGCATGCATGGTAGTTAACTCAATCACGGTTGACAACTTTACTTGCACGCCGGTTGGTCAGGCCTCAGATTTTATGATGGTCCTCCCCCCCCCACCAATATGTTCTAGAAAGGGCTATACTTTGGAAGCAAGGAATACACCACAGAACTGGAAAAATGCAGTGTACAGGATTTCTGGGCCAGACTAGCTAGTTCCGGCCAATTTGGCCTCATCAGTGACCCTCAAATATTTTCAAAATTCAACAATAGAATCAATGATCCCAAAGGACAAGAAAATATAAACTACACTATGATTTAGGGCAGGGAGACCTTTTATGGCCGCCACACATTCCCAGACACCAGCTGTAGTGACGTTGATATGTTATAGAAAGGTCTATCCTTTGGAAGCAAGGAATACACCACAGAACGGAAAAATATGGAGTGTCCAGGTTTTCTGGTCCAGACTAGCTTGTTTCGGCCAATTAGGTCTCATCAGTGGCCCTCAAATATTTTCAAAATTCAACAATAGAATCAATGATCCCAAAAGGACACGAAAATATTAACTACACTATGATGTAGGGCAGGGAGACTATTTGCGGCCGCCACACATTCCCAGACACCAGCTGTAGTGACGTTAAATAAAATTATGTTCTAGAAAGGGCTATCCTTTGGAAGCAAGGAATACACCACAGAACTGGAAAATATAGAGTGTACAGGTTTTCTGGGCCAGACTAGCATGTTTCGGCCAATTAATGTTCTGCAAAGGCTGTTCTTCTAACGCGATTTATTTTTGTTATGGTTTGTCTTTGGGTGTTTGTGTCGCTTATATTATTTTATTTTGGAAAGCCTATTGGCCATTTTGTGGGAAAGAATCTGTCCTTTTTGCTTTCCGCTATTGTTTTTTTCCATTAGGATCTGTTGTTTCATATGTGTGTTTCTTTCCCTCTAGTGGCTCTGAGGGGAACTGTGGGTTTATTGTATCGATTCCTGATCATTGCCTCCAATTATATTCTCCCTTTTCAAACTGAATGAATGAATCTCCAGTGTAATCATCGAGAAGACAAAGTCAAGTCGAGGTTGTTTAATAGGGGGTTGTTTCCGCCATGTGTATATCATTTTAGCGAGGGATATAATTCTCAAAATTGGTAAAACAGACTGAACTTTTCTTTTACTTCTGGTACATTTTCATGTTACCTGTTTATTAATGGTTGCATAGTTAAAATAATCCAATTTTTCATCTTGAACTACGTTAAAATCTACAGAATTAGGTTTCAATTAGCCCAACAGTTTGCATTGCCTCCACTTCTACTTTAGAAAAGAAGTTAATGATATTGAATCTAAGGCAACCGGGTTAAAAGTCATTACATGACAATGATGACAATAACCTTTGATATTAATAAAAGTTCATTTAGCATGTTCTACATCATACCTGTGATAGGTACCAAACAGATCAAACGTAATTTAAATTAAACTTGATTTTTGTTTGTGCAAAGTTACTGCTACATTTTCCTAACTTCATTTAATGATTTTTTCAAAATTCAAGATTTGTCGGACTGAAAAATGGAATGAATTAAGAAAAGGTTTAAATTTATTATTGCATTTTCTGAAGTGATGTACTGAGAATTCTTACTAAATTATAAATCTATAAGTCACTATGTGAATTATTTCATTTCGAAAGGTTTGACGTCATAATTGATAGGCGACGTTGCTGGTGTCGTTTGTAACAAGAATAATAAAAGCTGACGTTTGACAAAAAATCTGATAAAGTCGTAGATCAGACTTCAAATTTCGAGTCCTTTTGACGTTTGCAACACGAAGATAAAGAATGATTTTCTTGATTATACAGTTCTATTGTCATGATGGTGTTGCATCTCTATTTCAAGCACAGGGTGATTTTGTATGAAAGGAAAACAAGAGGGCGACTGATTTTTAAACTAAACTATGCCTCCTGAAACCATGCAATGACTGGAACTGTTTTTGTTGGAAATCAGAATGATTGTATTTGAAAATGCAAAGGTAAAACAAAAATGGAAATGTAATAAACAGTTTATTCTGTTTTGATTGAATACGGAGAAATAATTCACTCGTGTTCTTCTAAGGTTTTCGTGTAAAAATATCGTTCGATTTCGCTCACTCGTTTTTTACTCTGAAAAGTAGAAGTAAAACAAAGATCAGGAGTTGATACAATTAACTAACTCCACCCATAAAAGACACCAAAGGGAAAGAAATACAAACATTAAGCGACCAGACCATAATGGAAACCTAAACAAAGGAAGGCCATAGGGACATTTACTTTCCCACAAAATGGCCATATGGCCATCCAAAATTAAAAGACACAAGTGATACACACAGTAAGTAACAAACAACAACATAAATAAATCGCCACAGAAGAGCCGCCTTGGAACGGTCAGTGGAAGATTTCCACTGGGGGGCTTAAATCGATTTTACGTGGCCAAAATCCTCGCCCTTACTTCCGTCGCGATTTAGACAAATAATTTGTTCAGTCCGCATGAAGGCCTCCTAACTCATCAGTGCAACATCTCCGTGAACACAAAAATCAAAGAAACACAGAGGTGAGACAACGGTGAGGACTCGACAGCAAGAAACCACTGAAATGCTGGAGCAAAAGAAAACCAACAGTTAGACTCCGATGAGCCCGACCAAAGACAGAGCATCAGGCACCAACCAACATTATCTCTCTAATTCTCAATAAGCTTTTACGTTGGAGCCGTCATAGAATCTGAGGCCTGACCCACCGGCGTGCAATTAAAGAGGGAAGCAAAGTTGCCAACCGTGATTGGGTTAACTACCATGCATGCAGTCTGTCGTATAATATCCATGTTGTACCCAATCTTTTTATATCGAAGAATGATTTTACGAAATTGAGTGCTGAAGTCATTGCGGTTATTTATTTTTCTGAATTTATATATTAAGTCGCCATAAATTTCGGGTTCCGATAGACCTTGTTGCAGAAGAGATTTAAGTCCAATATACAATTTTGAAATTAAATCAGAATGGCGTCTATAAAATTTTGAAAAGGCTTTGCGTAGTTTATGGTACCGATAACCCTGATTAAGGAGTTTAGCCGTTAATAATTTATTACGAGTGTTGAAGTCAGTTACATGACTACATACTCTAGCAAATCGAATTAATTGCGAAATATAAACGCCATAGGATGGCGCCCGAGGAACATCACCATCCAAAAAAGGAAAATTTACAATCTCAAAATCAAAGTCATCGCGTTTATCATAAATTTTGCACGAAACAAATCCATCTACAATAGATAGATGTAAATCCAAAAACGGGGCCTCGGTATCAGAAGAATTTGCTTTATTTAACTGAAGTTCTAGGGGGTAAATCAGACTGATCAAACCATCAAAATAGGTATTATCAATATTTAATAAATCATCTAAATATCTAGAAGTAGAGCTAAAAGCTTCAATAATTTCAGATTGGTTATCAATGGAAAGCGATAAAATGAAGTCTCTTTCACAACAATACAAGAACAGATCAGCCACAAGAGGTGCGCAATTAGTACCCATCGGAATACCCACAATTTGTCTAAATAACTTAGTACCGAATCTAATATAAATATTGTCAAGTAGAAAAGTGAGGGCATCACACACTTTCTGACATGACTGAAGTCTTCGAACACTTGTGAATTATTTAACCGTAATCGATAAAAAAACACCAAACAAATAAACTCTCTTTAATGGAAAAATGTGGAAATAATAATATTGTTATTATAATAATTTTTAAATTCAATTTCTTGGGACGATTGGCCCCCGGAAGCCGAAAGGCGAAATAAAAATCTCAAAATTAGATAAATAGGTAAATAAAAAATTCAAAAATTATTTTCTGCGAAAGGGGTGGGCCTCGGAACTAACGCGAAATGAACATCTTAGTCAACTTTTATATTGTTATAAAAATAAATAAATAAATAAAGTTGCCTCCATATTTAATTTGGTTTCAGTAATGCCAGAAGTGAGTGAGTGTTGTTTGAGTTTTACGTCCCACCAACAAATAAGGTCACACGGAGACGGGACCTTGGTTTGTTTAAGACTCATCCGAAAGTCTATAGAAGCCCGGGAACGGTCCTGCGATCCCTGGTTTACAAGGCGAGTAGCGTAACCACTACACCACGGAGGCTTCTATAATCCGTGCAGTTTTAGATGATAACATAACCGTACTAAATCTAAGACATCCAGGACAAAGGTCACTAAACAACCTAAAACTTTGTTATTAATTGATTATCCTGTATTACACCAGGTCAACAAATATTCAAAAATCATAAATCATATTTTTAATTGCGTCAATTAATAAAATTGACATTAATCAAGTAATTTCGTATTGTCCCAGTTACAGGTCCTCGGTCAGCTGTATTAGCCTCGGCCTTCGGCCTCGTGCCAATACAGCAGACCTCGGACCTGTAACTGGGCCAATACGAAATTATTTGATTAATAACATTGTAGTATTAATAAACTTTCATTCGGCTGATTGCATGCATTGCCTCTGATGCCATATGCCGCTTCGTTTCCTGGTGAATGAGCGCCAATTGACGTATCACCAGTTACAATTCTGAAGAAGATTTTCGAAGGTTTATACCATTGTCATGTGACCCAGACAACATGAAAAACACTTTTTCCCCCTAGCTCATGGAAGCTTTACAAGTATTTTGGTTTCAACCGGCCTTGCTGTTTCAGAGATGTTGTTTGAAACGACGGACGGCGACCACTGTTTAACGATCTTGTCTGAAAATGTTGACGACGCAGATAATGACTGACGATGACCACTGTTTATCCTATAAACTGCAACGGAGTCTTCGGCTCTGGTGAACTAAATTATAATCATTCATGACAAACAGAGACAAAAATAAATACATTATGTTACTTCTTATAAACACTTAAATTGAGACAGCCTTAACGAGCACCAACATTCTACATTTTAGAAAAAGCGAAGAAAAAAGGTTTTTCGTTATTTAAAGTACTTGCAGCCCCGAAAGACATCATAATAGTTCTAGCATCAAATTCACCTTCAAGTCATATGTTGCCGATCACGTCAAGCGGGTTGGTCTGAAACTGTGCAGCCATATTTCTGTTACTGTCCCGGCTGGGCGAAACATAAGAATATAAGTACATATTTTTCGTATATACCTGCCAGGGATAGGCTCCATGTTTTGCTATTTTTCCACCAACTATTCTATGCTGCGATGAAATTAAAGGATCTCCGCATGACGCTGAAATAAAACCCATGACCATTGCATTGTGTTAATAATTCGGTTTATTTAAAAGCGACAATGTAATATGTTAACGTTCATTTAACAAATGGCTATAATTTATAAAAAAATATTTATTGAAGTACATGTATGAATAACATTGGGAACCGAGCATAGTAAGTGAAAGGGGTCAAGTAAACTTTGCACGTAGCCGCAGTTATTCTGAATCAATGAACGTTAAATAAATTACCTTTATAAATTATATTTACATAATTTTTCATCCTTAATTGAACAAAACATTCCGATTTTAAGACTTAAATTGTAACAAGAAAACAAGTGCACGCTGTGTTCCTGTTAACAGCGAAAGGAAATAATTCATATTCAATGAATTATGAACAGAATTGACTCCAAGTAGTTAACTATATTTTTTTTTGTAACAGCACCGAGAGTGAAAATATTGAAGAAAGAAATTTATTTTTCTGCAGTTCATGGAAGTATGAATGCAGTGGGTCGTGAGCAAAGTAGAAGGGGTTTATGTAAACTTTGCTAGCGACCCACTATCGTTCATACTTTCATGAAAAGCAGAAAAATTAAGTTTATTTTTTATATTTACACTATTATCCCCTCATCATTGGGCGAAAAAAATGCTTGTAGGGCAAACTTTTAATGCATTTACACGCTGTTTTTCTGCAAAGAGCGAAGCAGCGTTTAGGTCATCAACGCCCGTAGAGAACAATGGTTTAGAATGACGTCACTTAACTTCACTGAAAATCATGTGATTCGATGCGTTCATGGAAGTATGAACGCAATTGTTTCTATCGGTTTACATCAGACTTTACACTGGAAATGTAACTATTTTAGAAATGGATTTTATTTTTCTGCTGCCAATGAACGTGTCAACGTAAACTCCGTTCAGAAAATCTGAATCATCGAGTTTTTCGTTTCTTCCTTTTAATACTCATTTTAGCCCATACATCACTATGGGAAAGTTGTAGACCTCGCCCTCCGCCGATTTCTCCAACAAGCCGTAAGCCTCTGCGACAGCCAGTAAAGGTTGTGATTATTTGGAGAAAATTGTAAAATCTAAAGTTTCGTTTACAGACTAAGACATTCTGATAGATTCGACACACCCTTTTCAACCATATATAGAAGTGGTTACTGCTCTTGTAAATTACAAGGGCGTCTATATTTTATTTGCACGATCACTTCATGGAAAATCATTAGCTGTGACACCACATCTGATATCGGTATAATTCATTTTGACCGCTGTTGACAACACATCGCGCTAGTGGCTCCCCGTTCCTAGTGAGCTTCTATCTAGCCATTCGAATGTAAGGTATGTCGTAATTGCATATCTATTTATAAAGTGCATAGCATGGATTTGAATATGTATTATTTCACCTGACAATCATCATCAAATGGACTAAGTCTGTGGTCTCATTTCTTTGTTTTGCAATTTTCTCCAAATAATCACAGCCTTTCCTGACTGTCACAGAGGCATACGACTTGCTGGAGAAGTCGGCGGAAAGTCTGGTCCAAAACTTCCCCATAGTGATGTATGGGCTAAAATGAGTATTAAAGGGAAGAAACGAAAACACTGATGATTCAGATTTTCAGAACGGAGTTTAGTGAGTCACCTGCAAAGTGAATGAACCCCTTCCATCGGGGTTCATGTAAAGTTTGCTAGCGTACCGCTGTCGTTCATACCCTCATGAACAGCAGAAAAAATATATATTTCTAATATTTACATTCTTTAAAGTAAAGAGGCTGATTTCGCCTTTGCTGAACGTACATAGTAAAAGACTCCCATATCGCTCAGAGCGGCCCAGGTGTTGTTATCATCACTAATAAAGCAAAACGTCACATGATTCTGCAATGGCCTATTCTGTGCGCACTCAGTTCTAAGCGTTGGGCCGAAATAAGAAACATCACAACTACTTAAACATGCGTTTTGCACATGAATAGTATTCAGAAAAAAGGTATTTGAACAACACGTGTATAGAACCAAAAATGAATTTACAGAGCATCTGTATTAAAAAAATGCATGCAAAGCACTTATATCTAACAATGTATTTTGCTTAGACTTGTATCCCAAAATGCATTTTGCACAAGACCTGTATTCAAAATGAAATTGCATAACGCTTGTATCCAAACGTGCATTTTTACAACGCATGTATCTTAAACTGAAGTTTGCACATGACTTGCATCCAAATTCCCTTGCTCTTCACATGTATTCAAAAAATGCATTTGTATAGCACATTTATCCAAAGATGCATTTAGACAAAATACATTTTGTACGGCACCTATATTCCAAAGTCATTTTGCACAGCACGTGTATCCAAAATGCATTTTGCAAAGCAATTATGTCCCAAAACGTATTTTACACAGTATTTACTTACATACGAAATACATTTTCTCAACATTCTGTGCAACATTTGTATCCACAATGTATTGTATTACAACTCTTGTATGCGAAAGCGGTTCTTGTACAACGTCTATATCCAAAACTGTATATGTGCAGCATTGTGTAAGAAAATGCAATTTACACTGCAATAGAAGATATCGAATACCTTTTACAATCGCAGGCGTGTGTGGTGGTGGGTAACAGCAGGACCGAAGAGGACCACAGAAACTCAACGACTTCATGTAACCGGAGGTACAGGGATCAAACAAAGGCTTACATAGACCTTGATAGGACCTTTCACATTCTGTAAAATAATCATAAACATTGGTACATATGGAGGACCCTCGTTATAACGACAGTATTTGTTCCCCAATATAGTGCCGTTATAATGATTTAGCCGTTATAAAGAATCCCAATAAGGAGTAAAAGGACTTTCACGCTTAATTACAACAGGCAACAAATGTTATGGATATTTGTTAGAATCGCCTCGTCGATGCAAAGAGGCGGTGAACATTTGTGTTATAACAATAGTTTATAATACCCAATTTGGTGCCGTTATAAGGATTTAGCCGTTATAAAGAATCCCAGTAAGGAGTAAAAAGGACTTTCACGCTTAATTACTCCAGGCAACAAATGTTATGGATATTTGTTAGAATCGCCTCGTCGATGCAAAGAGGCGGTGAACAACTTAGTTATAACGATAGTATATAATACCCAATTTTGTGCCGTTATAAGGGTTTAGCCGTTATAAAGAATCCCAATAAGGAGTAAAAAGGACTTTCACGCTTAATTACTTCAGGCAACAAATGCTATGGATATTTGTTAGAATCGCCTCGTCGATGCAAAGAGGCGGTGAACAACTGTGTTATAACGATAGTATATAATACCAAATTTGGTGCCGTTATAAGGATTTAACCGTTATAAAGAATCCCAATAAGGAGTGAAAAGGACTTTCTTGCTCAATTACTCCAAGCAACAAATGTTGTGAATATTTGTTAGAATCGCCTTGTCGAGGCGATTCTAACAAATATCCATAACTTTTGCCTCTTGAAGTATTAGATAATTAAAATTTTCGTGAATATTACCATTAATCCGTATCAACTTTAGTTCAGGATTCGTTTCATTGAAATTCTCGTTATATAACGAGTTTTGTTGTTATATCGATTGTCGGTATAAAGAGGGTTGACTGTACATATGGAGAATATCCGTTTTAGTGCTTAGATGAAGTAATAAATAGGTCGGCTCATGAAAACAGTTTCTTTTATTTGGACTGCACGATGCTTCCACGCAGAGCTGATACCGATCGCATATGAGTACTGGTAATATGGTTACAATGTCTAAGCCTGCCCAGGAAAATACCTGCGAGTCGGCCCGTCCATGCTTATAAACCATATTGGTTTCATTGGGCGGCAGGGATTGATTGATATGTCATGTTGGGTAAAAGTCCCACCTAATTGGAAGCAATGTCTCCAAAATGACCTAAATAGTGTTGACGGGGACGTTAAACGTCAAATCAACAGACAAATCCTTTAACTTTGCCGAATAACAGGTGGCGCAAGCAAACTTGTGCATACGCCCAAGTTCGCCAGACCCTTTTGCTACTTCCAGACATATAGAGAATATCTTGAAGTTGTGCGACTAGCCCTGTAAGTAAGTTGTGCATGATTGTTGTGAAGAATATAAATCGGAGAAAACAAAAGGTCCTTTTCTCATGTGGTGGCTCGCTTAACCCATTTTCAACAAATGGAATCTTCCATCTTATATACACTACGAGTCCATTTCAGACTTAAGGAGAGTCAGACTGTATTTTTTTCATACTTTACTCGGAAAATGTCTGAAGTTTTTGCAGACTGTGTAGGCTCGGATCAGATCCAGCGTTCTGCGGCGTCTGATCTGGGCCTGCACTGTTTGCCAATTTCCCGTTTTGGTTGTACAAAATGGGTTAGAAGGTAACAAGCGAATGCGGACTAACCTAGAAATCAAAGCACTGAGAGTACTGGTGTATCGATTGTCTTTGATGTAGGCTGGCTTTTTGTTTGATTTGAGGTTTAACGTCCCCGTCAACACTGTAAAGGTCATTTTGGAGACGTTGCTTCCAATTTGTGGGACTTTTACCCGACATTGAGATGAAATGACATCTCAAGCCCTGTCGCCCAATTAAACCAATAGAGTTTATTAGCATGGACGTGATGTAGGCTGGGAAAATAGTTCTGGTGTGAGATTAAACTGTTTCGTGTAAACCTTAAGTTCCAGTTTTTAGGCACACAAAGTGTAGATAATTATCAGACGCTGCGTTTTATGGTATCTGAACCTTTAATTCATGTACTGTAAGCGAAGAGCGAAGATCATGATCAGACGTCTGATCTGGGTTTACTATTTGTGTGTTCTAAGATGGCTGATGAGACCGATTCTAGCTCTGAACCGTCTGTTGCAAATAGAGCAACAGAGGCTAGAGGAAGACAGCTCTGTTGGTGATGTCTAAGCTCTGGCTTTGCGCTGTGCACTTTCTGCTCAGGTTCACTGATTCTTTTTGCCTCATATTTAGTGGCACCTCT
The DNA here is from genome assembly GCA_963580285.1 of Lucinisca nassula. Classification (NCBI taxonomy): domain Eukaryota; kingdom Metazoa; phylum Mollusca; class Bivalvia; order Lucinida; family Lucinidae; genus Lucinisca; species Lucinisca nassula. Next base: position 47,550,514 of record OY757027.1, read on the forward strand.
TTTGATGAAACCTCGCCACTTTGCTCTGTCCTGTGCAATTTTTTTCCACGACTCTGTTGGAATGTTGAAGTCCCTGAGGGAGGCTTTGAGGGGGGTGTCCTTGTAGCGCTTCTTCTGACCGCCTTGGGAGCGTTTGCCCATTTCTAGTTCTCCATAGAGAATTTTCTATGGCAAACGTTCCTCATGCATTCTGGTAACATGGACTGTCTATCTTAACTGTGCTAATTTCAGAAGAGCATGTTCACTTTGCATCCCTGCCCTGTTCAGACTTTCGTGTCTGGAATCCTGTCTTGCCACTTAATCTTTAAGGGTTTTCTAAGACAGCTAGTATGGAAGTGATTCAGTCTTTCGGCGTGCCAATGGTAAACTGTCCATGTTTCACATGCATACAATAGTGTTGGCAGCACCACAGCTCTGTAGACTTTCAGTTTTGTGTCAAGTCTGATTCCACTTTGATCCCAGACACTACCACGTAGTCGGCCAAATCTGCACTAGCTTTAGCAATCATGGCATTGACTTCATCATCAATGTGCACGACTCTTGACAGAGTGCTCCCAAGGTAGGTGAACTTGTCTACCACTTGCAATCTTTCACCTTTCACTGTGATGGATGGCTCTTTATAAGGCTTTCCAGGTGCTGGCTGATAGACTACTTCAGTCTTTTTGATGCTGATTGTGAGATCAAAGCTATCACAGGAGTCGGATGCTTGATCTATACCTTTTTGCATCTGCTCTTCTGTAGGGGCACATTTTGCCATGTCATCAGAAAAGAGGAACTCATCTAGCACCTCTGTCTATACTTTGGATTTGGCTTGCAAGCTTCTGAGATTGAAAATCTTCCCATGAAAGCGATACCTAACAGGTATGCCATTGTCACCATCCTAGAAAGCATCTGCATTATGCAGAACAGTGTTGGGGCTAACACACAGCCTTGCTTGGCTTTGTTTGTCACAGGGAATGGATCTGAAAACTCACCGTCATTTTTGACCCGTGCAAGCATTCCATCGTGGAACTGTCTCATCATTGCTATGAACTTGGTTTGACATCCATACTTCACCATGATTTTCCAAAGGCCCTGACGACTGACTGCGTCAAATGCTTTGGAGAGGTCAACAAAGGTCATGTATAGGTCCATGTTCTGTTCCTGGCATTTCTCATACAGTTGCCTTGCTGTCAAGATCATGTCAATTGTTCCCCTGTCCATCCTAAACCCACACTGGCTTTCTGGTGGAAGCCCTGAATGTTCAAGATGTTCATTTAGTCGGTTAAGTAGGACTCTTCCTAGGACTTTCCCAGCAATTGACAATAAAGCGATGCCACGGTGATTGTAATAGATCTGAGGGTTCATTTGCCGTTTATAGGTGGATAATTGACGCATCCTTGAATTATTGGGGGATGGTTTCTTTTCCCCACATAATTTGAAATGACTCTGTCAACTTCTTTGCAGCTGGAGTACCTCCTGCTTTGTAAATCTCAGCAGGTATTGCATCTGGTCCTGGAGCCAAGCCAGATGCCAGAAGTTTTATTGCTTTCTTTGTTTCAGTAACGGTTGAGAACTTGTCAAGACTAGTTCCATCTGCACTGAGGAGAGGAGTGGATCCTGAGGTCTGGGGACCATAAACAATCTTTAGTGCATCAAAGAACACATCCTTTCTGCCTGCAAAGGACTGGATTTCATCAGCCTTGTTGCTGAGCCAGGAGTCTTGCATGTCTTTGAGTCTTGTTTGACTGTCTTGCATATATCTGTCTTTTTAGATACTGAACTGGTATCACTGAGGCATGCCCTGTGTTTTTGGTGCTTCTATTCAAGGAGTCCATGGATTTCTTCATCATTCTCGTCAAGCCAGTCTTGGTGTTTGCGAGATACTGGACCTAGGGAATCCATTGCTGAAGAGTGAACAGTGTCTCTGAATACTTTTCAGTTCTCTTCAGGATCATCTGTACTGATTTCCATTGTATCTAGTCTGCTGCAGATGGCATGGGTGGAGGCTTGTCGCTTGCTGTCTTGTTTCAGCTTAGAGACATCCAGTCTCTTGGTCACTTTCTTGCCTTTTTGTCACCGTGTAGGCTGGATACGCAGGTTGAGTTTGCTGACAACAAGCCTGCGATCTGTCCAACAGTCCCCAGCACACACAGTCTTTTTCACTCTGACATCCTGTCTGTCCTTCCTTCTAACTATGACACAGTCAATGAGATGCCAGTGTTTGGAGCGAGGGTGCATCCATGATGTCTTGTTGCGAGTTTGCAGACGGAAGACTGTGTTGGTGATCAGCAGTTCATGCTCTGCACACTTCCTCAATAGGAGGAGGCCATTGCTATTGCACTTTCCCACTCCTTCATTCCCAATCACACCTTCCCAGGTTTGGTGGTCTGTGCCCACTCTAGCATTGAAGTCTCCCAGGATGATGAGTTTTTCTTCCCGGGGTGTAGCGGAAATCACAGAGTCCAAATCATCCTAGAACTTGTCTTTGACCTCATCTGGGTTCGTCATTGTGTGTGCATAGGCACTTACAATAGTTGCATGCCTCTTACCAGATAGGGGTAGTCTCAGCGTCATCAGGCGGTCGTTTATGCCTTTTTGGAAGTCCTGAGAGCTTGCTGACAAGGTGTGATTTGATGGCGAAACCTACGCCTGCTTCCCGCCGCTCTTCTTTTTTGCGTCCACTCCAGAAGAAAGTGTAGCCAGCACCAACTTCTTTTATTTGCCCCTCCTCTGCAAGGCGAGTCTCGCTCAGAGCTGCAATCTCGACTGATTATCGATTAAGTTCTCTACCAACTAGCGCTGTTCTACGCTGTAGTCTGTCTGAACCAGCACTCTCCATTAAGGTGCGAACATTCCATGCGCCAATTTTTAAAGGTATAACTTTATCTTCTTCTACCGCTAGATGGGATCCCTGATGATCGCGGTTAACCAGCCAAGGGCTGTTGATGCAGGCAATTGTTTAGGGCACCTTTTCTAGCCCCTTTCCCATGCTAAGGTGGTGAGCAGTGCGGTCCTTAAAATGTCTGCTCAGTCACTCAGTTCGGCTGCCGAATTCCCAATACTGCTTCATTTTAAGGAAAGCGACCATATAGAACCAAGTCGCCTGTGTGCAGGTCCGCAACTACAGCTTTCAGTGCATCCTCACCTGCTACTTCGCTGCTTGCCAATCGCCACAGGGCTTTTGAGTTTCATGCATATGTATGCCTGCAGTGACTGTTTGTATATGATTAAGATGATATGCGCTGTGAATTATAGTGAGGGGGAGGCGCGCAGAGTCAGCCTCACACTCTCGTCCTGACCTAGCTGGATCCAGAGGCAAGACAGTGTCGGGACATATGGAGCTAAACCCGGGTGCAGTGGATGACCATGACTTCTTTAGTGCCTTGTCACGCTCTTCATGCTCCACAGCATGCTGCTGCATCGCCGTTTGGACTGCTGAATCAGAGAAATTATTTCTTTCGCACCAGCAGCCGAAACAGACTTTACATAGCTGGAACAGGCAAATCCAGATATGTAGGTTTTTGTTTGGAGTTGCCTTCTCCTAGATGGATTGCCGACCAGGGCTGGAGAGCTCCATCTACCCCTTGCGGTGGCAGAGGAACCACCATGAGTTCCTAGTCAGCCCTGTGTACAGCCAGAGTGACCAAGCACCAACACAGGACTTCGTTGGACGATCACAGCTGTGCACAAAGTAACGCGAGGCCACTCCGCCCAATATTGGAAGTTAGTATTCAATTAAGAAAAAGAAAGTCAGTCCCCCTGCAACTGGCTAGGTTTTGTTTAGGGACCTAAAACCCTTAGGTGGTTTGCCAACCAAGGCTACGGGATCCACCTACCCACGCTAGCTTTGTTAAGAGATCTAGCAACTCCTAGATGGGTTGCCCTCCCGAGGTGTCGAGTCTCATCTGCTCGCATGCAACAGGTTGTACTGGCTTACATGTTACCGGTAGCAGCAATGAACCTGATCTGACGCGACTCTGGGTCTACACTGTTTGCCATAGATAATTTTTACGTAACAGCCCCGCCCATAGGGGCTTGAAGAAATATACGGGCTGCATGATGCTTCCACGCAGAGCTTAATCCGGCCCGCACACAAGTACTGGTAAACCGCTTAGAGGATCTAAGCCTGTCCAGGAACCGCGGTGCGAGACGGACCGTCCATGCTAATAAACCCTATTGGTTTCATTGGGCGACAGGGCTTGAGATGTCATTTCATCTCAATGTCGGTAAAAGTCCCACAAAATTGGAAGCAACGTCTCCAAAATGACCTTTACAGTGTTGACGGGGACGTTGAACCTCAAATCAACCAACCAACTATTACGTAACATTCTGACCTCACTTCGATGAAATTAACACTGCTATTTTCCATAAATGAATTACCTGGCTTTCCTACAAATCAATGATAGTGGCTATTGGCTTTAACACTGAAGAGTTTCTATGCTTTATAACTTTGGATCGATTGTTAAATAATTGACCCAAGAATTGATATTGCTAATATATTTTGGCATACAACTACAAAACAAGGTCCTAGTGGCGATAATCTGAAAATCAGAGCTGTGATTGGATACCTTCATATGGGCCCCGTCAAGCGATTTTGGTACTTATCGCCTATGCGAGCAGCGAAGGTTCAGGCGAGCCTGCGCATCCGCGCAGTCTCACCAGAACATTCGCTGCTCGCTCATACAAGCAGTGAATCAAGAGGAACCTTCAGACAGAAAGCCATATCCATGGTCCCTCTGAATGGCTTGGCATGCGCAGTTAAAATTTGTCATGACGGAATGCTCGAAGACATAAATTCGCTTGGCGGGGCTCCTATAAAGGATACTAAAGGAGTGGGTTGCTGATTTCGTGCAGGACAATGCAAACACTATGACCGGATTATCTGAGGCAATCTGATCAAGGCAATTGCGCATTGTGATGACTGACTGGCATGTATCAATCCAACATATTGTAGATCAGTGCATGTTGGCATTCTGGAAATGGGGATGCTGACCGCAAGGTGGGTTCTCCGAATGTTGACCTCTTATCAAAAGTCATGACATTTTGAGAACGGCCGAGTAAAATTCGTCCCGGGACTATTCCATTTTTTTCTTATTTTAAACATGAACACATGTATTTCTAGAAAGTGCGCCGGTTACTTAAGTATAACCAACCTATTTCATTGTATAAGTAGTTTAGGTCATAATAGCAAAGTGTTAATCCAAAATCATTAATCCACAGAGAAGTGGCAAATATTAATGTTCAGACCAACAGGTGGACTCCAGAAGAGTGTAATTAGGCGTCCTAGTTATGAATTGACACCGAACGGGTTATAATTTATACCATTTCGCGAGAAGAATCTTTTCGTTTTGGTATTTTTTTCATATGAGCCCCGCCAAGCGAATTTGTGTCTTTGAGCATTCCGTCATTACACTTTTTAACTGCGCATGCCCAGCCATTCAGAGGGGCCAGGGATATGGCTTTCTGTTTGAAGGTTCCTCTTGATTCACTGCTTGTATGAGCGAGCAGCGAAGGTTCTGGCGAGACTGCGCGGATGCGCAGGCTCGCCTGAACCTTCGCTGCTCACATAGGCGATAAGTACCAAAATCGCTTGACGGGGCCCATATGCAGTGCACCTACTCCAAACAACAGAAGCATATACAAGAACTGGCTTTGAAAAGGAAAACTATATTTCAGTCGTCTCATTAACACTGATATCTATGTCATAAATTGAACTGGAACATTATCAAAATCCAAATCATCCAAATCTCTGTTTCAGGGCTAGACAGCATAAGTCTTCTTTTTTTGGTCATGGCCTTGATCGCTCCCCTGAACTATGAGTAATATTCGCTAACTTGTTTCCTGATATGAGAGATCATGGTCTTTGGTACTGATAAACAGGTCAAAGTAAACCTAGGGCCATTATTATATAGAGGATCTTACATGAGTGGGCATGTATTATTGAATTTATTAAACGAGTTGAGGAAAAGGGATAAAATGCGAGGCTTTTTTATAAATTCAATAATACATGAGCACGAATGCAAGATTCTATTTATCATATGACATTTAAAACGCATTTTATTCACGATCGGTAACAAAAATATCAATATTCTGCCATTAGTAAACGCGAGGCGTTAAGGACGTCGTACATGTAATGTCACGGGACGTATCTAGCTAATTTGTATATTTAATCCACTAGTGGATTATCGAAAATATTACATGGCGTTATTACACTCTCATACGCGACGTCATGTGATAACAAAATATTGTAGTACCTCAGTCACCTGAAGCAACATTACAAGTACCAAGGAAATCGTCCCAGCGTTTCCAGAGAAGAGTTCTAGATTTTTTATCATAATTATGTGGCCGCGACAGCCATTTTGGTCATGTGACACGGGCGTTTTGAAAACATTTCCATTTGCCCAATGTCAAGGCAGCTGTATATGAAATTTTACTAAAACTGGCCCAGCAGTTTCAGAGATCATGCACTCTGGAAAGTTGATGGACACTGGGGCCAAGGTCGCTGAATGACCGTGACATTTACCATTCACAGACATTCATACAGTACATACGCTAATTTCATAATCACAACAGTGTTCATAAATGTATTGGTTAAACATTTTCCGATTCAAAAGCCTAAGGGGCAAAGTTTTACCTTGTTCAAAGATAGGTTAAGGTCAACCCAATCTGATTAAAATCCGATCTCGCTGCGGCTACATAGTTCAGCTTAGATCGGGTTTCAATCAGATTGAGATCGACCTAAAGTCATCATCATTGGAACAAATTTGGTTGTATTCAGTCACTTAAAGTCACACACTTAGGCTCAAGGTAATTGGTCCAGAATTTCTGGAGAACTAGGTTTTTAGGAGTTCTAACATATCTGGGGGTTACAAACAGGGGTATCGAGATAAAAGTACGGTGAAAATAGATGGAAAGTGGGAAGTGGTAGAGGGGAATAAAAGGGAAAAGGAAGGGGTAAGAAGTTTGATTAGATTCTGACATTAAAGGCTCTAAACAAAATGTATTTGCTAGAAACACTTTTATGCTAGCATTGTCAGGAGTCTATTTGTCCGTATTTTTCCGATATGTAAAAACAGCTGTTTAAATAATAATAAAAAATAATCGGTATCTTAACATAAAAATTAACTAACCCAAGCTTTGTACAACATCCATTTTGAGGTAAAAAGACATAAATCGGAATAAGAAAGTTTTCTTTCAAACATCCCCGCTTTTGGAAGTTTTTACAAAAACGAAAAGAAAGCAAGGGTGCTTCGAATGACACGGATATATTAAATAATCCCAAACGGATGTAGGGGCTCGCAGTAGAAAAAACAGTATGTACAGTTCAATAGAGAATTGAACGGCTTATGTTGGACATATTGTTTACAAAATCAAAATTTTCACTATCGCCATTTAAATATTGGACCAAAAGACCGGAAGTGAGCGAAACATATGGCGATTCAGACTGTAAGACCAAAACTGAAGATGCTAAGCGGTTGAAAGCACTTTTGGGGCTTTTCTTGGTTTGAAATATTTTTTTTGAAATTTTCGCTGAAAATGCATTTTTTGAGATTTCGATAGAATGTTTGTTTCTTGATAATTTTCAGATGTTATATTCTTTATTTTGTTTCTTGCGTTCTACTTATCTGCTTATTACGTTTGCGAAATGACGTTGTAGTCAAAGTACGATTTCAAGCAGATTTTGTGAAAAATGCGCTTTGTCTTATTTTCCCATGAAACTTGTATTTTGAGCATCAGATTTTCTTAAAATTGCTGCAGGGTTTATGTCTATAGGTAGACAAATCCTTCATCAGTGTCAGGAGAGACTTTTTAAAAGTGTTTAGTTTCTATTTCCGGTCAGTATATAACAGGCAAAAACATTGTGATAAACCTACTGTTTTTCTGCGGTTTTGTTTATTTCACCGAAGTAAGTATCAACTGCTTAGGATAATAACACTGACAGAGCAAGGATAAAAATAAAACTATTTTATTGTGCTTTTGTTTGTTTGGTTTGAGGTTTGATCATTGCCTCCACTTCTACTTTACGCTCCCATCAACGTTATAAAGGTTATTTTGGAGACATTGCTTCAAATTTGTGTGTCTTTAACCCTACATTGAGATGTAATGACATCTGAAGCCCTGTCGCTCAATGAAACCAGTGAGATTTATACGCTTGGAAGGGCCATTTTGCCTGGGCACGCCTACACCCTCTATAAGCGGTTTACCAGTACTCATGTTTGGTCGGTTTCCGCTCTGCTTGGACGCGCCATGCAGCCTAGACTATTTCTCCAAGCCGCGATGGGGGGAGACCTGGTTTGTTTCTGTAAGTTCCATGATTGTTGGAAGAAGCTACTGGTTTCCATGGTGACATTTATGCTGGTATGAAACGCAGTCAGTATGAGTCGGGCTCGTATATCTCAGTGCATACGTAGGTCAGAAGAATGTATTCAACAAGACGAACAGTTTGCTGATATAAATATTGATGACATGAATCTGAAAAAGCGATATTTTTAAATTTTCACAATAAAAATATTGACTCTTATTCACGAAACCCTCACCGTGGGGTGCTGTGGTGCAGTGGTAAATCATCGGACTCGAGATCGTACCGGGTTCGATTCCCACTAACATCAAGCGTTGTTTCCTTGAGCAAGAGATTTTATCCACATTGTTAAGTACTGGTTTCTACCCACAAAAAATAGGGCTACATGGGAGATTGGTACTAGTAATGTGTTACCCTCTATATACATGTATAAAGTATTATTATGTTATTATTTATCAGCTACGCTCTATATTAAATACATTGTAGCACAATAACCTGAAATAGATATACTGGCTCAGGACAAGTGAGCTTTATCACCCCCCACATCCATGTGAGATTCTTTTTCTTGCATAATTTCCATTTCTGAGCGCGAATTTTTAATACTACAAATACTTCGATTACCGACGTCCGTCATATTGTGATGACTTAGTGACGTCACGTAACGTGCTGTGACGTCAACCTTGACGACGACGCATATGAGGTCGTATTCAACCAGTGCATTTATCAAAGACGCGAGAATATTCGATTTTGGGTAAGAACACCAGGGTTAGAACAGAGTTTTTATCTCAAGCTAAAACTATGGATTCCCTTATCTAGTGTACACATGTAATTTCTGAAAGCCGGAACGTTATTAAATGGGTTTATGATTTTATAACGAGTACCAAAGGCTGACTAAAGCATTTGTGAGGAACGACCGAGTGCCGAATTTCAAGATAGGAAAATATCGATACCTGCTCAGTTCTGTCTGATGACAAGAAGAAGAGAAATTTGTTTGTCGGACTCTGGCATCTTCAGTGATGTCCACTCCTTCACGTTGTCGGACCAGCTGTTTCGTTGCCTGTCTCGTTTGCCCCCACCCACCCTTTCCGCAGTTCGTTGTAGAATTGTTTCAAGGGATTGTATAACGCGTGTTAGCGCCCCGCCCATCGGGGCTTGGAGAAACAGATTTGGCTGCATGATGCTTCCACTCAGAGCTGAAAATGACCACACACGAGTACTGGTAAATAGCTTGGACTAATCAACCTTCACAGGCAAAGCAGTGTGAGTCAGATCGTCCAATGCATATCATTGAAGCCTTCTGGTTTCATTGGGCGGCAGTGCTTGAGGTGTCATTTCATCTCAATGTCGGGTAAAAGTTCCACAAAATTGGAAGTGACCTAAATAGTGTAGACGGGGACGTTAAACCCCAATTCAAACAAACAAAATAATGCGTGTTAAATGAGTCATCGATATTCCGGTCATCGAAGCTTCAATGTATTTAGGCGTAAAAAATACTTGTGTTTCTACTAACATTCTGAAAGAAAATGGTTTGGCCGCTAGGTTACGGAACCCGGGAAGGGACATAATATTTTTAATATGTTGTGCGAACAAGATATTAAGTTGTGCGAACAAAATAATATGTTGTGCAGACAAGATATCTTGTGCGGACAACATAATTTATGTTGTGCGGACAACATATTATCTTGTGCGGACAAGATAAAATCTTGTTTGCACAACTTAATATCTTGTGCGGACAAGATATTATTTTGTTCGCACAACATAGTATCTTGTTTGCACAACATAGAGCTTGGGAAGTTGTGTGAACAAGATATTATCTTGTGCGGACAAGATATTATCTTGTTCGCACAACATATTATCTTGTGCGGATAAGATATTATGTTGCGCGGACAATATGATATATTGTGCGCAAGATAATATCTTGTTCGCACAACTGAATATCTTGTGTGCACAAGATAATATGTTGTGCGAACAAGATATTATGTTGTCATATGCGAAAAAGATAATATCTTGTCCGCACAAGATAATATCTTGTCCGCACAAGATAATATGTTGTCCGAACAAGATAATGTCTTGTCCGCTCAAGATATTATCTTGTTCGCACAGCATAATAAAAATGAAAAATCATGACCCTTTCCAGGTTCCGTACTAGGTAGAACAAACTTTTTATTATTTTATTTTTTCTCCCGACAAGGAAAACAGGGTCGGGCCTGTATTTTATGTGTTTTTGTTTTTGTACATGTTTTATTTATTTATTTATTTATTTATTTATTTATTTATTTATTTATTTATGTTAATAAAATTGTCATGTTGAGACTTGCACTGTATATCATAATTCATTTTAGACGCTCAAAAAAGCCAGCTCTGTATTTTTGAAGGTATTTAATGCCCAAAACTACAAAAATGTACTTAAAAAGCGAAATTACTATGGGTAAATGGAAAGAAGACTCTGGGTAGGGTCGGAAGTTGAAAATGGCAGCTTCGGCGTTTTAATTTTTATTTTGTCCTTTTATTGATAAAAAATAGTAGTCGTGGGGCGGGGTCTGAAGCAGGGTCGGTCGGGTAAGCGGAAACACGGCAATAGTAAATACACGGTGAGTGTCCTTAATCATAAAATATAATCGGTGAGCCTAGACAATTTTGCAGGGGCGAGCTTGAGCGAGTCCCTATAAAATTGTTGCGGCGAACTGATTAAAGACACTAACCCTGCATTTAGTTTATACCGCATTTCAAACAATCAATGGTTTTGCAATAGTATAGCAAATTTAAGGCAAAAAGACAACATACAGTGTGGCATGTTAAACGACATTCAGTGCCATGGCGCGCACACGTAGTATAACGTGACGTCAAATAGCGCTAAGTTTCTGACGTCACCGCGCCACAGAAACGCAGGAAACAACATGTACGCTCGAATAAAAGTTTCTCAGCGCTTAATATTCTGTATGAAAATCTGCAAATAGATAGTTTATCTTAGCTTTAGAAACTATTTTCGAGGTTGAGACGCAACCGCAGTAGCAGTGCACAATCATTCCAACAGACCATTCAAACCAGGGAAAGCCCGAGAAGGTAAGAATTTAGCTGCAATCCCTGCAAATATGTTTAAATAAATACTCACTTCCTATGTTATCGCGGATTCTACGTTATCGCGGACCTTAAATATCTCGCGAATTTTCGAACGTCACGCCCCCTAGCGTTTGTTTACGTTGGCTACCTTTCGAGGGAAACGTCAAACTTGATCTCTGTGAGAAAATCAGGCGACATGTCTAGAATACTGGTGAGTAAAATTTTATATTTATGAAAAACATGGAAAATATACGTTTTGTAATATATCGGGTACCCCCTTCTCAGAAAAATCAGCCCCGGAACCCTTATTTTCAACTTTGTCATATATTTGACCCGGGAATTCGGTCGTCTGAGTTTGACATTTGTCACGCGCACACCGAAAGTCACGTTATTACCAAATATGGAAGTGGGATGTCACGTGATAAAACAAGAAGTATAGTGCAGTTCAAGTCAGCAGAAAAACCAATATATTGAAACCGTTATGAAATCAAAATACATTTCTGACTATTTTGGCTCAAGTTATTAAATTTTATTTTCAATTATTAACTTTAAGATATTTTAATGTTTATTTCATTAATTTATTTATATGTTTTACCTGTTAGTTTGATAAAATTAGCAAAAACATTTGTCAACTATGCTACACAAGGTTTTCGCTGATTTTATTAACTAAAACATAGACCAGTTGTAGGCTGTGGTGCGAGTCATGCGTCTTAATAAGGTTTCTCATGTCTTCCAGGATGTACCCGTCAAGAAAAGACGCCTCCAGTATGACCGGGCAAACCTACCAAGGGCATTTGAAGCTACCCAGAATGGTATGTCGGTGTGCAGGGCTGCAAAACTCTACAGCGTTCCAGAATCAAATCTGAGGGACCGCACCAGGGGCAACGTTACAGTTGATGCAAAAAATGGTACTGGGACACTACTGGCAACAGAAGAGGAAGAGAAGTTGGTAGATCATTTAAAGTACATGGCAGATATAGGCTACGGCTACAATAAATCTAGCATACAGTATATGGCCAGAGATTATGCAATGTCATTAGGAAAGAGTGTGCCAGCTTCAGACTCACTAAGTAACTGCTGGTTTTATGGCTTTATGGGACGTTGGCCTACATTGAAAGTGGTTAAGCCTCAAAAGTTAGCTATTTCCAGGGCTAAGTCGGCATCACGGGAGGTTCTGAGTAAATACTACAGGGAGCTTGGCACAATCCTTTCCACTAATAATCTTAAAAACAAACCTGAAAGGATTTATAATATTGACGAAACAGGCATTTCAACTGAACACACTCCTCCTAAAATAGTATGTGATAAAGACACGAATCCTCAAGCTGTAACATCCCCAAGAGGATCGACAATCACGGTTATTGCAGCTGGAAATGCTCTTGGGAACACCGTTCCACCATATTATGTATTCCCCGGAGCCAGATGGAATGATTCTCTCCTGTTTGGGGCGAGTACCGGATCAGCAGGTGAAATGTCAAAGAGTGGTTGGTCGTCGTCTGCGGTATTTCAGAACTATCTGACAAAGCATTTTGCTAAGTATGCGAATATTGCACATGGATCAAATGCTGAACCAACATTAGTTTTATATGATGGACATCGGTCACATATATCATTAACACTTACAGAATGGGCTAAGACAAACAATGTAATCCTCTTTGTATTACCACCTCACACCAGTCATCTGACACAACCTTTGGACGTTGGTGTATTTGGGCCTTTTAAGGCAATGTACAATAAAGAATGCCAGACGTATATGAAAAACAACCCGGGGCTTACAATTACCAAATATCAAGTTGCTGAGCTTACTTCCAGGCCATACATTAAGTCTTTAACACCGGACAATCTGACTGCTGCCTTCCGCAAAACTGGAATTTATCCATTTGACAGTTCGGTAATATCAGACTCGCAGGTAGCTCCAGCTGTAATATATCCGATTCAACCAAATGAACGGACTGATGGTGAATCAAATGAGACATCACATCAAGAGGCAACCTTAATAGAAGAACAGCAAGACCTAGACCAATCAATCCAACACCAACATGAACCTAATCAGTCAACTTGTGATCAAGAAACACCAAAAACCACTTCCACACTTGACCCAAAGGAATCTTTCTTCCAACAGAGAACTATCACTTGTGCTGTCAATAACAGAACTAAGCGAAAATTTGTACCGCCTTTCATTGCTGGCAACCTACTGAAAAAATCTGTTACGGACATATTACATGAACAAGCCATTAAGAAGCAGTCATTGCCAGCTACGTCATGTAACCCTAAACTGGAGAAAGATCTAAAGAAAAAACAGCCATTGCCCAAGAAGTCATCTACGTGTAAGACCAAAAAATCCAAAACATCTAATATTAAAGCTGTTGTTAGGGATGAGCCATTGCCAAGTACTTCTGGCTTAAGCAAGGCAGGAGGTCCCATAGACTTGATCTCAAATGAGGACATGTCCACATGCAGCAGTGATTACAGTAGTGACACAGAGGAAGATAAGTGTTGTGTATGTCATGCATTCCAGCCAGAGGAAGTAAGGAAGTGTCAGTCAGTTATCTTTGTGAAATGGGCTAAATGTGACTATTGTAATCACTGGACTCACTTACAGTTCTGCTCAGATGTCAGGGTCATCAGAAGGGGTAGTGAATTCCGTTGTCCTCACTGCTCCTCTCCAACTCAGTAGAATTTTATCAAAGAAATTTAACTGTAAATATGTTAGTTGGTGTTTCAAGTTAGTTTCAATATGTTTCATGACGTTAAAACTGCTGTATGAATCATAGTTCATTTACAAAATATGTGTGTTCAAAACTGCTGCATTGGTCTTACACGGGGAGTGCACTATATGGTTGCAATTATAATTTAGGTGAACTCCGCGATAACATAGGAACCTCATTCTGAATCGACCTTGACATGTAATGGCTGCCGATGGACGAGTTTCAAAATAAATAGAAACAACAAACGAAATTGTACTGTGTTGAAATACACAAGGATGAATGCTTAAAACATTAATAGGATAAACTTGCTGGTAAGTTCTATTAATTAATTATTTATTTAAATCAAAGCGTTAAGTCCGCGATAACATAGGATCCCGGGATATAAAGGGTTGAGTGTTATTGTTTACGCTTGCAAATTAGGCACCTGAAAAGTAGGTCCGGTCTATTTACGGTTCCTAGACGTATTATAGGTCAGTAAAAGTTATTATAGGTCACTACCGATTATAGCGTGCAGTTATTCGTACCCCTTTATTAGGTTACTAGAATGCCTGATTGGGGTATAATTTTTTTTGTAGGCCTTAACTAACTTAAACGACAGCATCAAAAAAAGAGAAAAAAAGTCCTTTAAGATGGAGTTGATCGACAGTTAGACTGGTGAAAACTTTCTAGGCCTTGTTAGAAGCCCGATTGATCGAGCATACAAAGTGTCCTTCCAAACTCATTACGATAACACACCTGCGGAATAGTGCATTTTTCATATCTCCAAAATGGCTACTTTTCTGAAGAAAATCCGTGAAACCTTTCTTATTTATATTGAAAAAAATAGGTTGTAGGTGCTCGTTAGAACCGCCTCATTGAGGCGGTTCTAACGAGTACCCACAACCTATGTTTTGGAGCAGAAATAAGAAAGATAATATATACCCCCGTAAACGCCAGTTTTCCCTATATCAAGTGGGGTTTTGGGGGTGTTCATTTCACAGACTTGTTCACGTGATGAAGTTGGGTTTACTTACCAGTTAATGCATCAGATAAGGCAACAACACATAAGATAACAAAGCATACAGCTCCTAAAACTCGTCGCATTTTATATGTAACAGTTAACAAATCAAATGAAGTTCCAAAGACTGATCAGTCGTGTTGAAATTTGTCCTTTTAATTGAAACCAAAATAATTCAAATATTTCAGTTTTCTGGTGGGCGAAATTATCTGAATATTTCAACTGATAAGACTTACATTTTGCAATTATTAAACACAAGGGGCACAGCTTCTCGATCATCTATTACGAAAACACGCCTGTATAATTTCGACCCTCTGGAACCACTTTTATATTGTAAAACTGGGATTTACAGGGGTAAACCTTATTTTTCTTATTTCTGCTCTAAAATATAGATTGTGGGTACTCGTTACGAGTACCCTCAATCTATATATTGAGCAGAAATAAGAAAACTATCATAATTTTTCATCTTAAAATTTCAACTTGTCGGCGATAAAATTTACAATGTATTTGTATAGCCGTGTTGTCGTAATGTATCGCCATATAACTTGATTCCAGTGCTTTATATTCCAACCACGCCTGTATCTTGTTTGGCTGGCATTTCTAGACGTCCACAAGTTAGACATTTTTCTGACAGGTAACATTTATTAAGATGCCAAACACTCATAATCTAGATTGTTATGTTATATATCAATAAGTGAAAGTTTGAGCAAATTCTCCATATCACTCAGACACTTATTAAGCATACATGTACCACCATTCGTTTACAGATTCGACTAATTCCGCCTACGATCGGAGAGGCAGAGCGAACTCTTGGTTTATACTAGACGTATACTACGCGATCGTAGGCGGTATTAGTCGAATCTGTAAACGAATGGTGGTACATGTATGCTTAATAAGTGTCTGAGTGATACGGAGAGTTTGCTCAAACTTTCGCTTTTTCTTATATAACATTACAATCTAGATTATGAGTGTTTGGCATCTGAAAAAATGTGACCTGTCAGAAAAATGTCTAACTCATCGACGTCTAGAAATGCCAGCCAAACAAGATACAGGCGTGGTTGGAATATAAAGCACTGGAATCAATTTATATGGAGATACATTACGAAACCACGGCTATACAAATACATTGTAAATTTTATCGCCGAAAAATTGAAATTTTAAGATGAAAATTTTGATAGTTTTTTTGTTTCTACTCAAAATATAGATTGTGGGTACTCGTTAGAACCGCCTCATTGAGGCGGTTCTAACGGGTACCCACAATCTATATTTTGTCGATCCATTACGAAACCACGCCTATACAAATACAGTGTAAATTTTATCTGAAAAAAAAAAAAAAACACGAAAATTTTAGGTGACAATTGCGATATTTTCTAATTTCTGTTCAAATAAATTACGAGTACTCCTGTAAACCCCAGTTTGACTACATACAAGTGGGGTTCAAGGGGGGGGGGGGGTCAGAATTGTATAGGTGTGTTCTTGGGATGAGTGAAGCACATAAACACTACTATTACTACTACTACTGATACTACCACTGCTACCACCACCCCACTACTACTACTACTACTACTACTACTATTACTACTACTACTACTACTACTACTACTACTACTACTACTACTACTACTACTACTGCTGCTGCTACTACTACTACTACGATTACTACTACTACTACCGCTGCTGCTGCTACTACTACTACCACTATTACTACTACTACTAATGTGCGATAAATTGTCAGAAGAGACTGGTTCTAGATAAATTAATTTTGCGAAAAAAATGAGTTCAATTTTAAAATCCCATTGATACTATACGAAAACACTCATATTTTGCCAACCAGACAAAAATGTACTATTTTTGGGTTGGTATTTTCGCATGCGCTATAAATTGTTAAAAAAGCCACGTGTCATGGGCGTTGACACTAATATGGCTCAATTTGGCTTTTTTGATGTCCCCGGTAGCGATACATATTGTTTTTGCCCTGTCTGTTGGTTTGTTGGTTTGTACGTGGACAGCATTAGCGTTGGTCATAACTTTTGAACCGTTGGAGGTAGAGTATTCATATTTGTCATGAAGGTTCCTTGTGACAAAAGCTTCAAATTCATGTAAAACAATTTGACCTGTGACCTTGGCCTTTGACCTACATAAAAGAAAAATTAACATTTTGGTCATAACTTTCGAACCGCTGGAGGTACAGCCTTTATATTTGGCATGTATATTCCTTGTAACTAAAGCTTTACATTCATGCAAAAAATTTTGACCCCTTACCTTGACCTTTGACCAACTTAAAATAAAAATATAACATTCTGGTTATAACTTTTGAACCATTTGAGATACAGCCTTTATATTCTGCATGTAGCTTTCTTGTGACAAGAGCTTTACATTTACACAAAAAGTTTGATCTGTGACCTTGACCTTTGACCTACATAAAAGCAAAAGTTAACATTGGTAATAACTTTTGAACCGTTTGAGATACAGCCGTCAGATTTGGCAAGTAGGTTCCTTGTTAGAATAGCTTTACATTCATGCAAAAATGTGACCTGTGACCTTGACCTTTGACCTCCTTAAAAGAAAAATTAACATTTTGGTCATAATTTTCGAACAGTTTGGGATTGAGCCTTCATATCTGGCATGTAGGTTCCTTGTGACACGAGCTTTACAGTCATGCAACATTTTATGACCATGACCTTGACCTTTGACCTACTTAAAATAAAAAAAAATAACTTTCTGGTTATAACTTTTGAACCATTAGAGATACAGCCTTCATATTCTGCATGTAGGTTCCTTGTGACAAGAGCTTTACATTTACACAAAAAGTTGATCTGTGACCTTGACCTCTGACCTACCTAAAAGCAAAAGATAGCATTGGTAATAACTTTTGAACTGTTTGAGATACAGCCGTTAGATTTGGCATGTAGGTTCTTTGTTAAAATAGCTTTACATTCATGCAAAAAATGTGACCTGTGACCTTGACCTTTGACCTCCTTAAAAGAAAAAATAAAATTTTGGTCATAACTTTCGAACTGTTTGGGATAGAGCCTTCATATCTGGCATGTAGGTTCCTTGTGATACGAGCTTTACAATCATGCAACATTTTTTTAACCATGACCTTGACATTTGACCTACTTAAAAGAACAAATAAAATTGCTCATAACTTTTGAATCGTTTAAGAAAGAGCCTTCATATTTGGTTCCTTGTGACAAGAGCTTTACACTCATGCAAATTTTGTTGACCTGTTACCTTGACTTATGATCTACTTTAAAGAAAGAAATATTGTTCATAACTTTCGAACCGTTTAAGATAGAGCCTTCATATTTGGCATGTAAGTTCCTTGTGTCAAGGGCTTCCCACATAAACCCCCCAAAAAAACTTGACCTGTGACCTTGACTTTGAACTGTGACCAACTTTCAAAGAAAATGACCATGCCCGGGGACATGTTCGTGTTTCACAAACACATCTTGTTGTTTTCTATGTTAAGGCAAGCTTCAGACAAACCTGCAGAGCTGGTGAGCAGATTTCAGACCCCCCCCCCAACACACACACACACACACACACACACACACACACACACACACACACACACACACAAACACTCTCAAACACACAAACACTCTCAAACACACAAACAAACAGTGCGCCGAAACGATGAACATCCACACAGTCTCAGCAGAGCAGATGAGGATATGTGCTGCGTCATCTGCAGATAATTTCACTGGCATTTCTTTGTTTACATCTGATTTCTATGTCATTATTGTCGTATTTGACATTTTAATGACAGATTCTTCTCTCTGTCATCTTTAGCTAGCACACGAGTTTTTTTTATCTATTTTCTGCTTTGACTTAGTACAACTGAAACATGTGTCCGCGAAGAAAACGTAGTCTGGCTTGTTTTCAGTCTTCCGCACAGTTTCGCTAAAATCATACTGCTAGATAAATTTGAACACTTTCTTGCGCATTTCTGTATACATAATATTGATTTAAATTTGAAAATGTCTTGAATAATCATTTGACGGGCCTCCGTGGCCTAGTGGTTAAGAGCGCTGACACTTGATCATTAGGTCTCTCACCGCTGTGGTTCGAGCCTCGTTTGGGTCACATGCGAGACGCCAAGTTCTGCAACGGAAGGTCAGATGGTTTTCTCCGGGTACTCCGGTTTTCGCCCACCTCTCATTAACGATCTGAAGAAGCCATCTGATCAGGATGTACACTGTTTGGCATTTAGTTTTTGAAGTTCTAGCAATAAATTACATCAATTAATTTGATTGGTTCACAGACAGAAATGGGTGTGGCTTAAAAGAATATTCAGCAAGATAAGGGTTAATACCCCGATCATTCCCAGCAGGCACATGGCGACATTGTGACGTCACATAGACGTCGGTACAACGTCGTCTACGAAATTGATCTGACGTTGACCTAGCGACGTGTGCCAGCTATAGGTTAATACCACTGCAGCTTCGAAAATGTCATAGGGTCACTGATGGGGCCTAATTGGCCGAAACTAACTTGTCTCGCCAAGAAACAACTTGAACACTCTACAGTTTTCAGTTCTATTCTGTAGTCCTTGTTTCCAAAGGATTACGTTTTTATGGAAGCGGTTTACGAGTACAGTGCCAATCCTTGACTCAACGGAAAGAAGAGAGAGAGACCGTAGAAACGATTTCAAAATCAATCCCCACAAAAGAATGTTGCCGACACATTACGATAACTTGTCCCTACGATAAAGTGCATTTTTCACATCTCCAAAATGGCTACTTTTCTGAAGAAAATCCTTGATATTTTTCTTATAAATGCTAATAACATAGGTTGTGTGTGCTCGTTAGAACCGCCTCATTGAGGCAGTTCTAACGAGTACCCACAACCTATGTCCTGGAGCAGAAATAAGAAAAATAATGAATAACCCCGTAAACCCCAGTTTTCTCTATATAAAGTGGGGTTTAGGGGGTCTTCATTTCAAGGACTTGTTCACGTGATGATCCGCAGGTATCCACCTCGCGACCCCAAGATCACAAGTCAGACGCACATCCGACTGAGCTTTAAGTGGTCTCGATTTATTTCATATTACGGTCTTTGCACTTGAAATACGTTAACACTTTTGAAGTGACCTATTCCATCAGTGAATCTGGACACACACATTCTACTAGACAGAAAATCTAGTCAAACCTCATTAACCCATTGTATGCGTGAAACCCCTAAATGAGTACCTTGGCGAATAGTGCAGGCACAGATCAGACGCCGCAGCGTCTGATCAGGTCCTGCACTATTTGCTAACAGACTTTTCCATCACAAATAGAAAAAAGGGCTTGTCACGCCTTACATGTCAAATGGACTTGTCCAATAGTAGCAATGGAAGAGTCCACTAGTATGCAATGGGTTAACAGAAAAAGCATACAGTGTAGATCCTGCTAAGGTGGACAAGAACGATCTACAGTTAAACCCCCTGTAAGTCATGAGAGTTATCGATTTATTTGACTGCACCTAGTTCGATACTGCTTCCTGCATGGACAAAACCAACTGACAAAATGCACTAAAATGTATGCAGTCACTACATTAAATTTAATATTTTTTTCCTGGAAAATGACACATAATTATAAGAGTTTACATTAAAATTCAGTCTTTGCCCTTCAAGATGATACATGTATCTCGTAAAACTTTGAATAATGTTGTTGCTTCCCTGGTGTGTTTTTTTTGTTTGTTTTGGAGTTTAACGACCCAGCCAAGACTAGCTGAGGTCATTTTTGAGCCTGTCAACTTACCTATCCACACGTTTCCTGGGAAGCTTATAGGTAAGCGGTTAATCAGTAGTGCACAATCTTTCGCCAGAAACTGAAAACTGGCCTTCTAAAATCAACAGAAGGGAGAATATGACCATAAAAAAGATCCACGAAAGAATGTTGCCGACTTCGGACCCGTTAGACGCGTATCCGACTAAGATACCGAGGCCGGTGAGTGTGTGAACTTGGCTTGGGATTCGCGGCTTGGAATATCGATTTTCTCCTACATTCGCTAATATTTTACTATACTTTACTACTACGGAATAAATCGAATACCAGACTCCATACTCCAGACTCCAAGCCAACTTCATACACTTGAGGCCGGTTATGATTTTCAATGGAATCTATTACTGCTATCTAGTTATCAGAGAAATTGATGCGAAATACATAGAATTGCATTATCATACCACTAATGCGCATCATTCTATATCCACAAGTTTCTATTATAAGTATTTTTATGTTGACTACCTTCCAGACTTAACACTGATATAATTTTCATAAAAATGAGAAATGAGGAAATTGCTTTGAAATTCCTGTATGGCACAATCTGCGTTTCCAATGCGCTTTGTGTTCGCAAAGTCGACTCAATAAGATCAGGTAAATGCGTTTTACTGTGCTTGACTAAATTACCTAGGCAAACAGTCCAGCAGGCACTCAACGTTGAACAAACGTTGAAACAACGTTGAAAACGTTGTTTCAACGTTAGTTCAACGTTGAGGGTCAACGTTTTGTGCCTGCAGGGAGGGGACATAACTTAGGTTAACTGGAGCAAATTTCTCTATATGATGTATCTGTAAATCTGTAATCGGTCTTTAGAGTTGATTGAGTTAAACATTTGCCGTAGATTATAATGTAAAATGTTCGTACATGTATAACTTATTATCAAACTGTTATCTGTATCCACACTGCGAGCCGCCACAATAAAAAAATATCGAATCCGTGCGCATAACAAAAAGCCTAAGATGAGCCTGCAATTTGAAAACAGAACCTGCGGCGTGCCCCATGCGGCGTCCTTTGACCCAACGTTTTTTTTTTTTTTTTTTTATTTGTTGTTTTATGCCGAGGTGGTACGACGACATCGGGTAAGTCTGATGACTATTGTTTGCCTGTCGCTGATAATAATAATGATAATTTTGAGCTAGCATATGACAAACCTATAATACGTTTTGAGCGACCAGGAAAGATTCGGATTAGCCTGCGGATTCGCACAGCCTGATCCGAGCCTTCGCCTATCACATGAGCGTTCGGTTGTTTCCGGGTTCTCCAGTGAGGGAAAACGTGAAAGTCTTTGCTTTATTGACTGGATGCGCAATCTGAATTGAGTCTATAATCATTTATAAGCTTTGTTGTGCGCCGGCCCTTTTAGCTCTTTATCTCAGGGTATCCGAAACATACATCGTTCGCTGTTACTGTACCTTTTCATATGTGGGGGCTTTAACGGGAGTTAATACATCCCACAAATTTTCCGCCATTTTGGCAAAGGGAAACAATTTCTAACGTCTTGACTTTCTGTTGTACTGCACATAAAACCCTTTGATCCTGTGAAAAAAAGGATCTACTTTTACAGAGGAAATTTGTTCATTAGGAACAAATGGTCCCCTTAGATTAGGCCCTTACTGAGAAGGGTATTGTCACCCATTGGAGTTGCCTCCCATGATGGTTTCCCCAATCCCTTTAACCAGGAACTGATATAATCACAATCAAAATAATACAAGGGAAAGCTGGCATATTAATTGCAAGGAAAAAGGTATTATTATTATAATAAGTATTATGATTATTATTATAGTTTTGATAACCTGCATACACTATTTCAAGTTTATTTTGTATTGAAAGAACAACTTGTTATTCATTTGTAATCACTTGTATCCTTTCAAATACATTTATTGCACGGCATCAGAAGAATCAGATTCTTCTGTCGTGGTTTATTTTTGGTATGGCGTGTACCGCTTATATTACATGTATTTTGTTTTGGATAGCCAATCGGCCATTGTGTTGGAAAGTTACTGTCCTTGTGGCTTTCCGCCATTGATGTTTCCATTGAGAGCTAGTCGAGTTTGTGTTTCTTCCCCTTTGGTGTCTCTGATCATTGCCTTCACTTCTATTTTGATGCTGGGATTTTGCTCCTACTATTTCGTTCTATTTTGTCAAGTGACATTCATTCACTAGGACAATTTACCGAATTAAGATGCTCATAAAACACGTTAGTGTTTACATGGGCGTGCGTTCTAACACTGTTGAGCCAAATAAACTAATTTCGAGGGTCACCGGGTACGTGAGATACTATCTTTAATTTTCTTCGTTTTATCACATTCTTACAAAACGCAAGACAGTACGAAAATCTAGTCGAGAAATTGGTCCACTAGGTTTCTAAAATTATTATTCGTGATAAAAATATAAGGAAATTTGTCTGGACCAATTGAGAGTTTTTAATTATGATTTCATTTTCTACTATATCTACAGATGGTTGTTCGGTCCTGGAGTCTAGCCCTGTGTGTAATTGGGTCTCTATGTTTAGCGCAACAACAGGTTAAACATGGGAAAGATCAAACCGTGTGTACCGACTACTCTAGCCCGACAGGAACAGGTAGGTCAAAATACAACTACACTTTAACACTCAACCAGACAATCATCTCGAAAACACGCCAATACAAATACATTGTAAACTTTACTCATGGATCAGGGCCTCCACTGTTTGCTTACATATCAGTCATTTTCCAAATACATTTTGACGAAAACACAACCGGACACCCCTACAATATGAAATGGACTCCTGCTATATATAAAGTGGAAGATTCCAGTTGGTACCAAAAGGGTTAATATCGCTCATCATCATATTGTATAAAATTTTATAATATAATCCTTTTTTATTTGATTTTATTTTTGAAACAATATGTAATAATAATGAAACACCGTTTAGTTGCACAATTTTCACGTCTTATCTTCCAATATATAAAATCATTTGAGTTGTTTTCTTTACTTGCAATAGCTTTTTGTTTTCAGAATTACACGATTACTCTTTCATCCGCATTTGCTTAGCAAAATCCCCATACTTCACATCCATTTTCAAGAATAGATGAAATGAACTTGCCAAATACTTGTGATTTATGCTTTGGTGACACGAACAAAAACCTGTATAGGTACTTGTTTAATTTAAATATGGCATGTTGTGCTGTCCTTCCAACGTAGTTTGCACTTCTGAGAAAGAGCCCCACTCCAACACTTGTGGTAAATACAATTCACAAATATTTGAAAGTCGTAACTATTTCTATAGGTTTACCATCGTATTTTGCAGTAGAGTGCCAACCTCTCTGAATATCAAAACTGTGTTGCATTAGCTTCTGGTAATAAATCTAAACCTAACTGCAATTCTTCGGCATTATTAGCAAATATTACTGTATCATCAGTATATAGATATGTAATATCATGCTTATTTTGAACAGATCATCAGAAAATTTAAGTTTACTCACTCATAAACTGCTGTATGATCGAGCAGCAAGGATAAATATAGTTTCAAATTCGACGAAGTTGATGTCGCACCTGCCCCACCCAAAATAAAAATGCTTTTTAAGGCAGAAGTGATGAATAAAGGACTTTAAGAGGTATCCATAGTTTATATACTCGAGGTAAGTTCTAATATGCAAAACAGTAGTTAAAATTCATCTAAAAATCATATCCAAACCAACTGCACAGCCTCATACCATGGAGAAAACACATGCGAAGTTTCAAAATGATTGGTATAAAACTGTAAGAGAAGTTGCGATGACAAGAGGTGCAATTGAAGGTTAAAAATGACAAAGTTCGCAATGTGAAAAAATGACAAAAATTGATCCAAGATTTATATCCAAACAACATGCACATCCTCATACCATGTAGAAAATACCTGTGAAGTTTCAAAATAATTGGTATAAAACTGTACGTGCAGTTAGGATGACAAGAGGTACCTACTGTATATCAATTGAAGGTTAAAATGACTAAGTTCATAATGTGGAAAAAGTAACAAAAATTGATCCGAGAATTATGGCCAAGCCACCTGTACATCCTCCATGGCGATAACAAATGCAAAATTTCAAAATGATTGGTATAAAACTGTAGGAGAAGTTGCGATGAAAACACACCCAGTGTAAAATGTACACTGTTATCGGAAAGACGGACGGATGGACAGACGGACGGATTGACAGACGGACGCCCGGACGGACAGACAGACGGAAACTTGCACGCCTATATCTTCCTGCTAAAGCATGTGCGGCAATAAAAGCGGAGATAAACACTTGCCCTGTCCTATTATACAAAGTGTGCAGAATAATTTATTACCCACCGTGATACATATTTTTTAATCTTGATTTGATGTTTGAATATTCATTTTTTGTGCATTCTTACACATTTTCTCTACACATTCAAGTAGTTCTTGAAATACAGCAGTTCTTAGATGAAAGTTTTACTTGATCTTCTAGCTGTTCAGCAAGAAAAGGTTGCACATCACATTTTGATTAATAACATAAAGATTGACTCTGATTATTTTACATACTCGAGTACCATATAAAAAGATCAGTTGATGAATACATTGTACTATAAGGTTGCGTAAGGAACTTAGTGGACACTTTGTGTGGGAAGTTGTGTTTCAAACTTGCCAACTTGTACATTTGGTTGTGCCCTGACTGTGGATATAAACAATCAATATGCTCACTTAGAAGACGTATAACTGCTATAAGCACTTTAGTCACAAAATTAATATAAAGCTGTCCACAAGATATCGTTTTATTATGTTTCTTATTTGTTGCAAATGAAGTTCATAAGGATAGAAAACACATTTACAATTCATCCATAATAGTGCTGTGTTCCTTGACTATAAACATTGCATTTTTCTAACAATTCGATTGAAGGTTGTTCGTCGAAATATTGTCAAAATAAATTAAATAAAAATAACATACAATCGGATTTATACGGATACAACAAGCGCATGTTTATGTGATGAAAACGAAATTTGATAAAAATAATAATATTATTATTATTATTATTATCACAACAACAACTACTATTTCTACTACGATTGATAACAATTTTAATAATGAAACGATGATAAAACTAATTAAATATATTTTGGTTTGTTTAGGGGTCAGGGTTTGAGATGACATTTCTCAATGCGGGATAAAAGCTTCACAAAATTGGAAGCAACGTCTCCAAACTGACCTACGAGTAAATAGTGTTAACGGAGATTCAAACAAACTACTACATCTAATCCTGCTACTTATGATAATGATAATTTTAATACTAAACTAATTATAATAATAATTATATCTATCTACAACTCTTACTACCAGCCTGCTCAAGCAAAGTGGCGCGAGTCGGACCGTCCATGCATACAGTCCCTATCCATGCATTGGTTTCATTGGGCGGCAGGACTTGAGCTGTCATTTCATCTCAGTGTAGGGTAAAACTGCCATAAAATTTGAAGCAGCGTCTCCAAAATAACCTAAATAGTGTTGTTATGGATGTTAAATCTCATATCAAACAATACTGACTTAATTACTATTCCCCCTACTTCTACTACTACTGCTACTACAATAATAATAATGATAATAATAATTTCAATAATCCGAACGATGATTATAATACTTATGCTTTCTACTTTTTCCAGCATTACTTCAACTGCTACTGCTACTGTTACAACAAGTACTATGATTTTAATTATTATTGTTAATATTATTATTATTATTATTATTATTATTATTATTATTATTATTTTTATTATTATTATTATTATTGTAATGTATGTATTGCAAAAAATGAATAGACATTTGCTGGACATTCATCAGTAATA
Source organism: Lucinisca nassula (assembly GCA_963580285.1). NCBI lineage: Eukaryota > Metazoa > Mollusca > Bivalvia > Lucinida > Lucinidae > Lucinisca > Lucinisca nassula. Next base: position 47,577,143 of record OY757027.1, read on the forward strand.
ATAATAAATATAGAAAACGACGATTCAGTTAATAATAATAATAATAATAATAATAATAATAATCATAATAATAATAAAATATAAACACGCGGAGCTTTAATGGGCCCGTCTTGTTCTTGGTGTTGAATAGGAGGGTGCTAAGTACATGTATAAAGCAGACCAGTCTCTTTGTTGATTAAGCTTGTCGGTTTGTTATATACTTAAGGCTGTGCCATTGATCAGTCGTTGTCGAATTCAACTCTCTTAAATTCAACATAGTTCTCCACAAACATGATCAAACTGACAATCGGTCATGTTGAATATGATACTGCACATACAGTGTTCATGTCGACACGGTCAAATAATTCTAGTTTATATCTTAATAACTGAATGGTTGAATAATCAGATTACATTGCCTGTCCTTTCTAATATACTTCAGAGCAATCACAATCGAGTCACTTGATATGGCACTTTGTGTCATATCTTTTCTTGTTAGTATTTAATTAATAGAATGAGCATGCCCAGGATCTCACTGACGAAATTTAGAGTTGCAAGGGTTAAAGTTTGTTTGTACATTATATTTTCCTAGTGAACCGCCAGAGGCCAAATGTGACCAACAACTTTCATACCAGGGTGGAATGTGTGATTATCAACAGAAACAAAACAACTGACATTCACGAGTACTTTGATGCTAATGACAACCGAGGCTTCATCGAGCAAGTGGATCTTGGAGTACGATTTGACGCTCTATATTCATATGCTACAGACGAATTTATTACTTTCTATCCCGATCAAATAGGTAAGGAAATATTTATGGTAAACTCTCTTCCGGGGAACAATCGTCCCAAAGTTACTAGCAGTCTAGAATTTCACACTGATTGTTCACTAATCACTAATCAATAAACGTAAACGGCGCGGAAATTCCTCCAAAGGACCACCTGATCAATAGATTCTTCCACTCAAAAGCTTTGGAGAGATCTACAGTCGAACTTCAAGAACTCGAATGTCTCAGGGACCATGGACATTTATTCGAGAAAGGGGAAGTTCGAACTATTGAAGGTTACTTATAATGTCTTGTCATTAAGCACGATAGGGATCACTTAAGGATATTTTACGACCTTCGCAATGAAATAAAGGTATATTGTATGTACTCATTAGAATCGCGTCATTCAGGTGATTCTGATGAGTACATACAATATACCTTTTCAAGATTAAAGAAGAAAATTCCATGTAATATCCTATTTTTATTGATGTCTGAACCTTTGGGAAATATTCTCAATGGGCTCCGAGGCTAGTTTGAAATAGCCATTGTTAACGAAATATCCGTTTTCGAGTTAGCGAACTTCCCCTGTTGTTACAATATATGGGGCGTCACGTATTTTTATTCGTCGTGAAGTTTACGTCCACTTCCGTATCTTAACAATACAGTGAAAACCTAGATCAGAACTACATTACGAAAACATGCCTATACAAATACATCGTAAATTTTACCGACGAAAAATACACGAACGTTTTAAGATACAAAAAGTGTGATATTTTTCTTATTTCTGCTCAAAATATAGATTACGGGCGCTCGTTAAAACCGCCTCATCGAGAAAGAAAAACACCGAACAATTGTGATATTTTTCTTATTTCTGGTCAAAATATAGATTACGGGCGCTCGTTAGAACCGCCTCTAACGAGTACCTACAATTTATAATTTTGAGCAGATATAAGAGAAATAAGGTTTACTATGGGTTAATTGTATCGATTCCTGGTCATTGCCTCTACTTCTATTTCACTCCTGTAAACCCCATGTTCTTCTGTATAAAAGTGTGGTTCAAGGGGGTCAGAATTATACAGGTGTATTTTCATAATGGAATTAGCGTATCTAAATCTCTGATCCCTCACCTCAGTGTGTTTTTGGGTTTTGCATATGTCAAATTCTCATACTTTATCCCTGGTTGTTTTGTCTTTGCAAACTTCAAGTAATGATCGGCTGAAGTTCAAGAGTGCATTTCGTAAAAATGACAGTTGTATTATATGCAAACATGCGAATGTTCAAATAAATGTGATTTGAGCGAAACTCTGCCAGAATCTGAGAATTAGCCGGACTAGGTTTTTGTGTGGAGACTTATTTCAGGAAGAGTGGAAGAAGGAATTAAGTTTAAAAATGTTTGTGACAGCTAGGAATGACAGATAAAATATGTCATTAAACATCATTTATATAGAAGTAAATTGCATAAACACGTTAATCCAAAGTTTTTGTTTTTAAGGTACGGGATCAGATTGTCAAGTCACACAATTATCAAGATCAGGACAGAGATTCCTACTCGGTTTCCAGAACATAAATGGCCAGCCCCATATCTTCTCGGCTAATGATGCTCTTCGTTTGACTGGGCAAGGTGTCAGCGAGGTGAGTAAAGTAGTCGAGTTTTCTTCTTTATCGTTAAGACAACACGCCCATGAAAATGCCACTTTATATAGAGAATAGTCAGGTTTACAGGGGTATACAATATTTTTCCTATTTTAGAACCACCGAGGCGGTTCAGACGAGCATCTACCGTCTATGTTGTGAGCCTATACTCTACTAGGCAAGTGATGACACTGTTATTTTGTGCTGGCCGGGAAGACTCCTTCTTGGGTATTGATACAATATCGTTGTGGCCAACCATGGCCGGATGGCCTAACCACTAGCGACCGAGACTTTGCCTATACCGTACCTATATAGAATTCGTACAATTAAAATACGAGATAATAATAATGATAATTATTACATGTATTATTATTATTAAAGGCAGTAATAGTAGAAATGATAGAAGTATTAATAGTAGTAGGAGTACTAGTAGTAGTTTGGTAGCAGTAGTTGTTTAACAAATCATATCTTACAACTTTCCTTTTGTTGATTAACCCATTTAGTACCGGAAACCCCAAATGGGGTACCTTGGCAAATAGTGCAGGCCCAGATGAGACGCCGCAGAACGCGGCGTCTCATCAGGGCCTACACTATTTGCTGGAAGTTAAGCCATTTTCCAAATCAATTTTGAAGATACCACAACCTTTCATCCCTAAATTTTGAAATGGACTCCTGCTATATATAAGGAGGAAGATTCCATTTGGTACAAAAAAGGGTTAAAGAAACACGTCGGTACAAAAATGAACTTCTTGATGTATAGTAGACATACAGTCAAACTTGAACTTGAACATCTTTCAGGCCACGAAAATTTGTTTGAGGTAGAGGCATTACGAAAACACGCGTATACAAATACATTGTAAAATTAACCCCCGAAAAAAGGAAAAATTTTAGACGATTAATAGTGATATCTTTCTTATTTCTGCTCAAAATATAGATTGTGAGTACCCTTTAGAACCGCCTCTTCGATGCGGTTCTAACGAGTACCCACAATCTATATTTTAGAGCAGAGAAAAGAAAAATAATCTTTACCCCTGTAAACTCCATTTCTACTGTATAAAATTGGGGAACAAGGGGCTCAAAATCAAAATATAGATTGTGAGTACCCGTTAGAACCGCCTCATCGAGGCGGTTCTAAGGAGTACCCACAATCTATATTTTAGAGCAGAGAGAAGAAAAATAACATTTATCCCCGTCAACCCCATTTCTACTTTATAAAAGTGGGGTATAAGGGGGTAAAAATTATATAGGCGTGTTTTCGTGATGTAATTCCAGCTATCATTTGTTTAGGGGATAACTGTGTAAAGTACTTCTTTTGATGGCAATGCATCTGCGGAGCTGTAAAGGAATTGCGACCGTAAAACCGACAATTTACTTGCCCAAATGCCAATTTTAGTTAGCCTTCAAATGCGCTTATCCACTTGTCTTTTTTAACGCTCTACTTGCCCAACACGACAAGAACAATTAGCTGCGTTAAATCATATAAGTAAAAATCTTATATTAAGGCCACATTTGAGATTTAAAGGTGGTCTGTATTTAGGAGACATTTGGTGAAGCAAACACAAGGAAAGAATAATTGAAATTTTCTCAATAAGCTTTTAAAAGCAGATTTAATCCTAATTTTAGGTTTAATTTAATAGCGGAATGTTACTGTACCAATCAATGTAAAGTGACGTCACATGATGGCGTCAGATATCGCAGAATGTCCCATCGCAAATTGTTGACGTTATCCAATCAGACGTCGCGTTACATACACAAGTATATTAGAATTTATGTTCGGTGCTGTTCGATTTTACTATGTTCTTCTCTGTGTCCAAAGTATTTAGTTCAGTAAAAGATAACTATGTTGTCAATCGGTTTAGGAAAGAGCTGCTAACTCGCCTTGTCGCCTGGTATTCTGTTGTTTGTCTTTACACATTTCATTTAAATTATATCCGATAAGGAAGCATAATGTCGATAAAGTTTTACCTTCTAAGAGATAAAGGTATTTTGTGTGTACTCATTGGAATCGCCTCATCGAGGCGATTCTATAATGAGTACACACAGCATTTGTTTTCAAGATAAATCAAGACAAACTCCTCATGAAATCTAAACACTGTGTAAAATTCTTACACTAAGATCACCTTTGTGACTGTTCAAAAGTGGTCTTTAAGACCACTTTTGTGACTGTTCAAAAGTGGTCTTTAAGACCACTTTTGAACAGTCACAAAGGTGGTCAATGACAAGTGGACATTGTACGCAGAAAACACAAAGAAAAAATAACTGACGCCTACTAAATAAGCTTTTTAAAGCAGAATTAGTCTTAATTTTAGGTGGTCTTAATAGCGGAGTTTTACTGTATATAGAATATATAGAAATCTGGGGGCTCGCGAAGAATTATCCAGGAATCAATATTGAGTTTTGAAACAGCTGTGGTAAACGAGCCATCGATGTTCGAGCCATCGAGGTTTCCATGTATTTCGGAGTAATTATTTGTACTATTTTTACAGTACTATCAGGGCGTGACTACAAAGCGAGGTGTGCTTGTTGATTGGTGGAGATCTTGTCAATATTGGAATAACATGGACGCTACAATGACCGTTGACTGGTACTTCTCGGGTAAGCTAAGCGTTCGCGCACTCGTGGCTTGATGCCGTTCATCTTGACACTATAACTTGCTTAATTTGGATCATACTGGCACTAGGACAAGCTTTGATCTGGATCATATTGGCATCTGACATATTGCTTATATCGGGTCATTCTGACACTAGAACTAACTATATCCGAAAGAACTCGGCACAAGGGCCAACTTGATCCGGGGCTTAACACTAGAATCTACTTGATCTGAATCATCTTGACACTAGATTTTAGTTAAATCGGATCATCTTGACACTAGAACTTACTTAAAGTGGATCATCTTGACACTAGAAATTACTTAAATTGGATCATATTGACACTAGAACAAACTTGATCTCGATCATCCTGACAATAGGACCAACTTCATATGGATCATTCTGGCACTTTGATCATATTGTCGCTAAGATCAACTTGTATTTAATCATACTGACACTAGAAGCAACTTAATCCGGATCATATTGACACTAGCAGCAACTTGATCCGGATTATATTGACACTAGCAGCAACTTAATCCGGATCATATTGACACTAGCAGCAACTTGATCCGGATTATATTGACACTAGCAGCAACTTGATCCGGGTCATATTGACACTAGCAGCAATTTTATCCGGGTCATATTGACACTAGCAGCAACTTGATCCGGGTCATATTGACACTAGCAGCAATTTGATCCGGGTCATATTGACACTAGCAGCAATTTGATCCGGGGTCATATTGACACTAGCAACAATTTGATCCGGGCCATATTGACACTAGCTGCAACTTGATCCGGATTACATTGACACTAGCAGCAACTTGAACCGGATTATATTGACACTAGCAGCAACTTGATCCGAAATTGGTCCCGGTCATATTGACACTAGCAGCAACTTAATCCGGATCATACTGACACTAGCAGCAACTTGATCCGGATCATATGGACACTAGCAGCAACTTGATCCGGATTATATTGACACTAGCAGCAACTTGATCCGGATTATATTGACACTAGCAGCAACTTGAACCGGATTATATTGACACTAGCAGCAACTTGATCCGGATTATATTGACACTAGCAGCAACTTGATCCGGATAATATCGACACTAGCAGAAACTTGAACCGGATTATATTGACACTAGCAGCAACTTGATGCGGATTATATTGACACTAGCAGCAACTCGATCCGGATCATATTGACACTAGCAGCAACTTGATCCGGATTATATTGACACTAGCAGCAACTTGATCCGGATTATATTGGCACTAGCAGCAGCTTGATCCGGGTCATATCGACACTAGCAGCAACTTGAACCGGATTATATTGACACTTGCAGCAACTTGATCCGTATCATCTTGACACTAAGGCCAACTTGACCAGGGTCATCTTGCGACTAAGATCAGCTTGATCCAGATTATCTCCGACACTTGGACCCCTTTGATCATACTGTCCCTGGGAGCAATTCTATCTGGGCATCTTCACACCCGGGGCAACTTGATCCGGATCATCTTGGCACACTAGGGCGGATTTGACTAGGATCATCTTGACACTAGAACTATCTGGATTTGATCATCTTGACACCAGTACCTGATGATTCAGATCATCTTGGCACTAGAGCCAACTTGGTTTGACCATCTCGACACAAGGAGCAACTTGATACAGTTTATCTTGCCATCCTTACACTAGACACAACTTAATTCGGATCATCCTGACACTCGTCCAATTTGATTTTGAATAACCCCAGTGTAGAGATATAGTATTGTAGAATTGTTACATGATCCAGTTATGTGTGATCATTTTAGCTAGCTTATGTGAAAAGCCATGATAACAAGTCTGTGTACTGAACACCCTCTAAACCCCACTTTATATAGAGGAAACTGGGGTTTACAGGGGTAAACCTTATTGTTCTTATTTCTGCTCTAAAATATACATTGTGGGCACTCGTTAGAACCGCCTCAATGAGGCGATTCTAACTTGCACCCACAATCTATATTTTGAACAGAAATAAGAAAAACATGACATTTGTTCGTCTTAAATTGTTCATGTTTTCGGCGATAAAGGTTACAATTTGTATAGGCGTGTTTTCGCAATGGTTTTAGCCACCTTATGTGAAAAGCATAGTTACAGCATAGGCGAGCAGTAAAGGATAACATTACGAAAACACGCCTGTTCAAATATATTGAAAATTTTAACAACAAAAAATGAAAATTTTCAGACAAACATTCTGATATTTTTTCTATTTCTGCATAAAACATTGACTGTGGGTACTCGTTAGAACCGCCTCGGCGAGGAGGTTCTAACGAGAACAAACAACCAAAGTTTTGAATAGAAATAAGAAAAAGAATGTATACCTTGTAAACCCCAGTTTTACCATCTAAAAGTTGGGTTTAAGGGTGTCAAAATTATATAGACGTGTTTTCGTGATGTAGGCATGAGCGCAGACTCGCCAGAGACTTTGTTGCTCGCAGACATATTGAGACTATCTTCAGTTATCTTCATGAAAGACGCCAGGTATCTAACGATATAACATAGTTGAGTGTGCAGGCCTACTCGCATTTGATGGGAATGGGAACACCTGACACATTTCCCGCCATTTTTCAAAGTGAGACAACTTTCAGGACTTCCTGTTCTTTCCTTTAAGAGTTGACCCCTGTTGAAATGGGAGACAAAAATACTTTTGAAGGAGTAGCCGCCCCTGAAGGTGTACATATTCGCCTTAAGGATAATTTTCTCGTATATTGGCTCAAATTTAAAACGTCATTTTAACATGTCAAGACAACTGGGATTGACAGGGATATACGTTATTTTTCGCATTGCTGCTCCAAAACATAGGCTGTTGGCACTCGTTAGAACCGCCTCATTATCCATGGTGCGGTTTTTATGAGCACCCGCAATTTATGCTTGGAGTATAAATAAGAAAGATAGCACAAGTTTTAATCAGAAAATAACAATTTTGGTGATTTGTTAGAATTTGCTATGTCTCACGGATGTGTTATCGTAATTTTATAAGATCTTTCTCATTGCTTTCTTCAGCCAAATCTTCTTGGGATTCTTCCGTTGGAGTTCAAATTCCGATCATGGCGCATGTGACCGGGAAAATATATATGCCAGACGGAACCAATCATAATTTTGAGCACTATTACAACTTCTTCCACTTTAGACCTTATCAAGACGAGGTTCAGAGTGCAAAATATGAGGTATGATTTATCCAATATATTTCATGCTCATCTAACCTGAGTGAAAATTTTACTACTCATGTTTCATGCTATGATTAGTACAGTGCATTGTTATATAGCCAAAAAATGTAAAGACATTACCGGTCAATATTGTTTTTTTTTTCATATCGCCCGTAGTTCCTATATGATTTTGAACCCCTGTAACCCCACTTTTATATAGTAATACTGGGGTATATAGGATATAACCTTATTATGCCCTCGCCATTCGGAGAATGGTGGAAAGGGCATATAGTGTTGCCCCTGTCCGTCCGAAACTTAAACGCAGCCAATAACTTTCTTATTTTTGAATGGATTTTGAAATTATTTTGCAGAAATGTTAACCATCATAAGACGATGTGTCGCGCGCAAAACCCTGGTTCATACCTCCTAGGTCAAGGTTGTACTTAGAGGTCAAAGGTCAAAAAGTGATGATGTCATGCTGAACACGAAAAACTCCCCATTTCAAACAGTGTAGATCCAGATTAGATGGCGAAGCCATCTGATCAAGCTCTACACTGTTTGTCATGCAGTTTGTGAACTGAATGGATACATTATATCAAGTAATTTGATTGGTTGATAATCAGAAATGGGTGTTGCTGAAATAGTTTATTCAACAGGATAAGGGCTAAGCAGAAATTCCTTTGTTCATCCATTCATTTGAAGGTGTTCTAGTTTTTGCGAAAAGGTAAGAATCAATCTGGCCTGGTCAGCCAAGCAGAATAATCAGTGCCATAAGAGTTTAGTTATGAAAACTGAGATATGAAAACTGTTAAATTCCAAACAACGTTAACTGTAGGCCCCATATGCAGGGGGAACAGTTCCCTGTGCAGGTTAAAGATCCCTACACTAATTACATGATTGCTGTGTAGGCTTTCATCCTGCAAACCTGGAGTCTATGTAACGTGAACCTGCGGTAATGGCAAAATATAATTTTGTACTCAAGTCAAAACAATCAGCCAAAAGCTGAATCTGTAAGATTGGTATCTGTTGATAAAGGTAGCACATTCGTTTGTAGCGAAACAGTTTTCTCAGCTAGTCATTGCAATCGATTTTCAAAGGCTTGAACACATTTGCATCACGAAAACACGCCTATATAATTTTGACCCCCCATCCTCGAACTCAAATTGTATATAGTAAAACTGGAGTTTGAAGGGGTAAACCTTATTTTTCTTATTTCTGCTCTAAAATATAGATTTCGGGTACTCGTTAGAACCGCCTCGATGAGGCGGTTCTAACGAGTATCCACAATCTATATTTTGAGCAGAAATAAGACAAATATCACAATTTTTCATCTTAAAATTTTCTTTTTTCGGCGGTAAAATTTACAATGAATTTGTATAGGCGTGTTTTCGTAATGGGGACAATAAGATTTTATTGGGGACAGGGGTACTTCGAGCCACTGAGAGTAATGGGAATGTATAAGGTACATGCATATATCAAGGATCTTTTATAAAATAATAGTATTTGGCTGTTTTGAGTGTTTGTTTGCTTGTTTAATTGTTTGTATTGGAGATTAACAGCCCAGTCAACAATATTTAGATCATTTTGGGCCGGTCAGTTAACCTATCCACACTTTGTCCTGTAAGCGGTTAACCAGTACATTGCACATTCTTTCGCCAGAAACTGACAACTGCCCTCCTTGAATCAGCGCAATAATAGTTGGTCTGTCATTACTGACATTGACCAATCTTAATCATATTTGAGAAATGTTTCTATTTGTGTGTTCATGGTCATGAATCAGCGCAAGGAAGAGAATGACCGTAGAAAAGATGTCTTGATCGATCTCCACGAATGTTGCCGACCCCGGCAGTTATTGAACCCGCCTCCTACTGGTCACTACTGGGCTACCGAGTCCGGCTTGTTGTGTGTATACTCATTAGCATCGCCTCATCGAGGCGATGCTAATGAGTACACGGAAAATAAAATGTTCAGACAATGATTACACACAAAATAAAATTTATAGTCAAAAAGAAGCAAAGCTTTCCTAAATTGTCACTTAGTGCTTTTGAAAGAATTTCTTAGGAAGTAAGGAACAGGTCAGACTCAGTCCGAGTAATTGAGTCATCGGGATTCGAGACATTGAAGTTTTACTCTACAGTTACTGTTCAGTATTTTTGGGTCGATTGTTAGTAAATCGACCCAAAGTCACTAAGTACAGTAGCGTAACGCTGTTGAAGTCCACGTGGTTATCATTGATTTGGACGAAATTCATGTAACAGTTATAACAGTGCTAGTTTTGTCATTGTGACGTCAGTTCTGTGTTAAACACTGACTCGGCTTATGTGTTGGGACATTAGCAAACAGTGTGGACCCAGATCAGATTGCACAGAACGCGGTTTTCGATCAGGATCTACATTGTTTGCACAAAATACAGGAAATTTCGGGTTAAACGAAACAGCATTATTTCATCACGAAAACACGCCTATATAAAGTTGACCCCCTTGATCCCCACTTTTATATTGTGAATCTGGGGTTTACAGGGGTAAACCTTATTTTTTCTTATTTCTGCTCTAAAATATTGATTGTGGGTACTCGTTAGAACCGCCTCGATGAGGCGGTTCTAACGAGTACCCACAATCTATATTTGCACACGGTTCTTACAAATACCCACAATCTATATTTCGAGCAGAAATAAGGACAATATCAGATTGTTGGTATTCGTTAGAACTGCCTCATCGGATACCCACAATCTATATTTTAGAGTAGAAATAAGAAACAAAATATCACATGTTTGTTTTCAGCGGTAAAGTTTACAATGCATTTGTATAGGCGTGTTTTCGTAATTTTCGGTCCTGGACCGCTTTCCCCACATTAGAGATAATCGATCAACCAGTGCTCTAAGTGCTTTGATTTTTTTACAGACCCCAGCTGGACTGCAGTGTCCAGGAAGAGTTGCAGTGAAAAAACTTCCTAAAGTTCCTCAAGACGCCTTTTCCTTCACTACTGAAGTCGTTGACGTCAATAATAACCTAGTTTCCTTTGTGAAGGTGAGAAGATTGTTAATTAAGAAACAGATCAGCTCTAGCAGTGATTTGTTGAGTAATATATTACGGTTTGGAACTCGGTTATAAGGTAGATCAAATCACGAGCGCGCAGCAAAATTGATTTATCTACTTACAACTGACCGACAAACCGTGATAAATTACTCAACAAATCACACAATAGAGCTGATCTGTTTCGATTCTAACACACTGAAAGTCAACTAAATGATGTTGTTTCTTTCATATTCTTTCAACATTCCGCTATTGTTTGAAGAAATCCCGCCAATATGTTTGACTGTAACAAATGAAGTTACTTGTTTTGTAATGTACTTCATACGTGAAAAAGACATTACCCTGTCTAACGTCAAGGAAACGATCTGTGACGCCGCAAAACGTCATAATACGGCGGCTCTTCGCGTCACGCCTTTACGCCTAGTGATTTGTCACCCATTATACATGTATCACTGGATCTAACTATTGGCTATATAGGCCACCAATGTTAGAATACATGCGATATACAATTATTTGATGGCTGTTCGGACAGTAGTCATAAATATTACCCAACATACTATTTGAGCCCCAAAGCGAATTTGTGTCTTCAAGCATTCCGTCATAACAAATTTTATCTGCGCATGCCCAACCATTCAGAGGGGCCAAGGATATGGCTTTCCGTCTGAAGGTTCCTCTTGATTCACTGCTTGTATGAGCGAGCAGCGAAGGTTCTGGCGAGACTGCGCGGATGCGCAGGCTCGCCTGAACCTTCGCTGCTCTCATAGGCGATAAGTACCAAAATCGCTAGACGGGGCCCATATACATGTTTGGAATCCATCTTGAACCTTGGTATATCCAAAACCGTGTTACAAAGAACCAAGTGGAAACAGGGTTTCTGTGTGTTCTTATACTGTTACATCGGGGCAATATTTTGACTATGCTCCAGCTATACTATTGCCCGAGGTGTTGTGGGCGACATGATGCACTATAGTCCGAGGCCGAAGGCCGAGTGCAATAGTGCGTCAGGTCGTCCACAACACCCAAGTGTTGAAGTCTTGAATTTTGTCCGAACAGTGATCAAATAACTTTTTTATTGATCGCTCATCCAGCATACAGAAAGATAATTTTAAATGACAATTACGAGAACACGCCTATACAAATACACTGTAATCTTAAACGCCGAAAAAAACGAAAATTTTAAGATGAAAAATTGTGATATTTTTTCTTATTTCTGCTAAAAATATAGATTGTGTTTTTCGTTAGAACCGCTTAATCGTGGGTGGGTACTCTAACAATATTTTAGAGCATAAATAAGAATGTAAGGTTTACCCTTGTAAATCCCAGTTTTTACTATTTAAAAGTGGGGTTGAAGGTGGATCAATCAGACGGCATTGTAAACAGTTCTTTGGCGTGGCCGCGTCCCGTTGTCTGTTTCTCCTGCATATGGTGTCACAAACATGATAAAACTGGTTAAAGATCATCACATAGCTAAAATGCGTGACGTCACGTTCAGTCAGTGGACGAATTAATTTTGTGATAAAGAATTTATTTTGTATATCGTCGTCCATTATAACGAATTGATTTGGTATGACGTCATCCCTGATGACGAATTGATTAGGTATGACGCACATGGGCCAGTTTCAAGTTTTTTGAGAGGAAAGATATACTTTCCTACAATAATATAGCCTCGCCGGGCAAGGACACCATATCTAACCAACCGTGATTGAAGTTGTGTATAACACAAAAGTCAAATATCTTGTCACACAAATAGTTAACACATTTATGTATATAATCGACGGTACCTGTCATCTTTAATCCAGTGAATGTCTAGAAGTGGTCAAAAGTATCCGATGTACATGTAGTTAAGCATTGTTAAAAGTTGAACCCTTCGCTTATCCAAGAGATTCCGAAGCATTCTAGGCACAACGCTAAGAAAAAGTGTCCAGTATTCTCATCAATACCACTCGCCTGTGTCCATAATCTCAACAAAAACGTGTAGATACCACTGCAAGTTATGAATTAGGAATATTAGGATTTTTATTTGAAAAAAAAAACAAAAAACATACACACACACAAAAAAAAATACAATTTGTCGGTGGTAAAATCCTTTCGCCCAGATATTTGAATAGGCGTGTTTTTGTAATGTTAATACATGAGTATGTTCTCCTAATGTGTCAGTAAGATGTTGACATCATGGAATTTTCGATCGGAACACGATTTTTTTTTTGTTTTGGAAGAAATAAAAGAAAAAATGTAGCGTAATCAGCCTATATATCTTCTAATACTGAGTCGGTCATATTAAGCAATCACCTGGGTAGAAATTCCTTGGTAGAAACGCGGATTAGGACACAACTTATGATTCCTGATGTGGTACTCGAACCCAGAACCTTCGATCACGAGTCGAGTTGTTTATCAAGGTACCAATGCGCTCTGACGAGTTTCATAAATTTCGTAAGAAATAACCACGAGAGTATGATTCCGTTTATCATATAACGATTTTAAACCGGATTTTATTGCTGAAGAAACTGAAAAAAATAATAGACACAGAAAGCGTCATTAAGTTTCGGCAACAGTGTAAATAGATAAGCTCTAGCAGTAGTTTGTTGAATAATATATCACTGTTTGGAGGTCAGTTGTACGGTAGATCAAATCACGAGCGCGTAGATTTATCAACTTTCAACTGGCCGACAGATTGTGATATATTACTCAATAAATCACGCAACAGAGGTGATTTATTTCGATTCTAACACGCCGTCATTGTTTGAACAAATCCCGCCATGTCTGACTGTAACACATGCATTTACCTGTTTTTTAAAGTATTTGATGCATTAGAAAGAAGTTGCTACGTCTAATGTCAAGGAAACGATCGGTGACGTCGCAAAACGTCATAAAACGGCGGCTCTTCGCGTCACATTTTTTCGTCTAGTGATTTGTCACTCAGTATATCACTGTATAGGCGACCAGTATTAGAATTATTACACATAAGGTCATATTATTTTTAGGACACCGTGTTATTTACTGAAGAACAACGACAAAATATTATATAATAATGATATTTAACGTCGTTTCAAAACGCAGACTGTCGTTTGCGATGCCATTGATATGTATGCCTTTTTCAGGAAACATTCTACTACGCGGAGAAGTTGGTGAAATATGAGTATAATACCGACAGTTATTATGTGGAAATACATGACTTCCATTCTGGTTAGTGAAAACATAAATTTCATGTCCATTTTATGTTCCGGTGTTTTTAATTTGGCTTGGTGGTAGTCGTGACAAAGAATAGGAAGCATACCTAGAAAAAATCCCCGCTTGTGCTTGGATTCGAACCCGGGTCACTCTAACTACTAATCTAAAGAATCGACTCCTAAACGCAGTTGTCAGAGACTGGTGATAAGCTATGCGTAATCTACATTTATCACATGACGTCGCATCTGAGAGTGTAATAACGCCATGTAATAATATCGATAATCCACTAGTGGATTAAATATGCAAATAAGCAAATATACGCTCCTTAACGTTTCACATCATTAATGACGTCGCATTTACTAATGACGGACTTTTGCCATTTTTGTTAAAAATCGTGAATAAAATGTGTTTTAAATGTCATATGATAAATAGAATCGACTCGGCCACGGAGGCTTCTTGTATCTTATGAAAACAACTTTTAAAATGTATCATATTACGTCGCGTCTGAGAGTGTAATGACGCCATGTGATTAATTCCATAATCCCCTTTGGATTAAATATGCAAATTAGCCAGATACGCCCCGTAACGTTACACGTGCGGCGTCCTTAACAACGTCGCACGTGTTCTAATGGCGAAATATTAATATATTTGTTAACAAAATCGCGAATAAAATGCGTTTCAAATTTCATACTATAAACAGAATCTTGTTTTCGGGTTCATGTATTAATATTGAATTTGTTAAACTCGTTTAGCAACATGAATAAAATACAAGCCACAGCAGCCTCGCATTTTATCCATTTTCCTCAAATCGTTTAATAAATTCAATAATACATGAACACTCATGTAAGATCCTCTATGTTTGAATAAGTACCGTCTGCAATGGCTCAAATAGTGAATAAATTCTGATTACAATTTGCGATAATTGTCAAAAGTTTGATGCAAACATAGGTCACTGGTATTCGCAAGGAAAGCTTCAGGGAGGCATACCAACAATCTGTGTTCTGGAGAGCAGAAATACGGAAAATAATGTATACGCTTGTATACCCTTTGTTTACGGTAAACATTGTTAATGGTGGACACCCGCCCATCGGGCCTTTTAGAAGGTTGGGCTGCAGAGCTGAAACTGACCACTCATGAGTACTGAAAAACCACTTAGAAGGCTTAAGCCTGACCAAGCAAAGTTGTGCGAGTCGGGCCGTCCATACTGGTTTCACTTGGAGGCAGGGCTTGAGATTTCATTTCATCTTAATGTCGGGTTAAAGTACCACAAACCTGGAGGCAACTTCTCCAAAATGACTTAAATAGAGTTGATGGGGACCTTAAACCTCAAATCCAGCAAAAAAAACAAACATTTTTTATGGAGTGGTTTTTCACGCACTTGTTTACGTAACAGGATAGCATGCTCGAGCAGAAATTTTCTGTCGCTGTTTGAATATTACATGTATTATACTGATCCGTATTCATTATTTGTTTCTGATTTGTCCGCCAAATAGAGCTTGTAGTTGTCCATTGCGGTATAAGCGAGTACCCACAGTCCACGTCTTTGATAAAAATGAGGAACTGAGTTTGTATCCTTGTAAGCACCTATTTCCCCTTCATCAGGTGGATATTTTTCAAGAGTGTGTGTGTTGTGTGTTGGGGGTGGGGGGAGGGGGGGCTGGGGGGAGCAGTTTCAGCAATGCATTTCCGACGTATTTTCGTTGGATTTATCTGAAAGAGATGTTTCAGAAAAAAATCTTCTTATGATACTTCTTGATTTATCCCAGATTTTCTATTCAGTTCAAGGTTATATAGCATTATGCCCCCGCCCCCTCACAACCGGAGGTGAGAGGGACATATTGCTTTTGGTGCGGATTCCGTTTGTGTCGGCGTTGACGTCGGCATCGATGTCGCCTGTTTGAAGCATTAATCCTCCTGAACTGTGAATGGATTATAACCAAACTTGCATGGTTGTATCACTGGGATTGGGGAAAATAATCATTAGGTTATGATGACCTTGACCTCATTTTCAAGGACACATGCCCATAAAATAGGGAATGGAGATGAACTTAATAAGCTTTAAGCTTCCGTTCAAACCCTTTCAAGAATGAACATATTTATATGTGGTTGTATGTGTCTACGAATAAATACGTTTAAACAAAACGAATTGATGAAATTTGGTCAAACTTGGTACAGTATATCATTGCAAACTCCCAAAGTTTTGATTAGATTTGGATGCCATTGACCTCATTTTCAATGGCACATGCCCCCAAAGACCGTTAATGTTGGCTTGTCCGCACCGTATCTCATGAACAAATGCATGGTATTTGGTCAAACTTGTTACAGTATATCATTTCAACCTACCAAAGACTTGATTATTATTGACCTTATTTTCAAATGGCACAGCCCCCACCCCAAAACGGTCAGTGTCCCCATCTAATAAATGAATCAATCAGATTTTGTCACAATCGGTACAACATATCAGTGCAACTGACAAAAGATTTTATTAGATTTTGGTGACCTTGATCTGATTTACAAGGGCACAGGTCCCCAGATACTGTCAATTTTTTATTGTCTGCACCCTATCGCATTAACGAATTGATGAAATTTGGTCAAACTTGGTACAATATATCATTGCCACCCACCAAAGGTTTGTTCAGATTAATGTGACCTTGACCTAAGCTTCAAGGCAATACAACACCCACCCCCAACTCCTCCCGTCTCCACCGCAAAGAAAGTTAAGGACTTGCCTGCACCCTATCTCATAAAAGAATAAAGAATTGTTTGTTTGTTTAATTTGAGGTTAAACGTCCTCATCAACACTGTAAAGGTCATTTTGGAGACGTTGCTTTCAATTTTGTGGGACCTTTACCCGACATTGAGATGATATGACTTCCAGGCCCTGCCGCCCAATGAAACCAATAGGGTTTATAAGCATGGACAGGCCGACTCGCACCGCTTTGCCTGGGTAGGCTTAGATCCTCTAAGCGGTTTACCAGTACTTGTGTGCGGGTCGGTTTCGGCTCTGCGTGGAAGCAAAATTATGAAGAAATGGGTCAAACTATATAACTGCAACTTACAGAAGATTTCATTTGATTGGGTGACATCATTATCAAGGTTACAGTTTCCCGAAACATGCCCATTTTGGAGAAAAATGGCTTGTTTGAACCGTATCTCTTTTAAAAAATGATGGATTATGGACAAACGTTGTACAATATTTAATTACAACGCACAAAATTTGATTAGATTTCGGTGCTCTTGACCTTTTTTTTATGACCATTTCTAAGGTCATAGGTGCCCGAAAACTGATAGGTTTGTCGCTAAAAATAGCTTGTTTGCAAATCATATTTACGTGACCTTAACCTAGTTCTCAAACCAAACTGGTGTTTAAGTTATATCATCAGTTTGTGAGTGTGAATGGAGTGTTTTTCATTTGCAGGAGTCGCTTATATCACAGACAAGTTAAAAGGCAACTGTAGCGCTCGACCAATAGAAACTAGCGACTTTGACGTCCGATCTGCCGGCCCTAACACAGTGAGGATACGGACCTCGAACGAGTTCTTTTATTTCGACACTAAAGGAGTAACATACGAGGGAATTGTGAGTTTAATGTAGTGTCGAAACTTAGCTTTCTGAAAAGATATATAACATGGGATATACACATTTCAAAAGCTACTTTCACTTTCAATGTGTGTGTGTGTGTGTGTGTGTGTGTGTGTGTGTGTGTGTGTGTTTGTGCGTGCGTGCGTGCGTGCGTGTGTGCATGCGTGCGTGCGTGCATGCGTGCGTGCGTGCATGCGTGCGTACATTTTGTTTCATGTATCTTTCTTGGAAACAGCCACACGTATTTAATTTACATTTTCAAGCGAAACGTCAAAAATACGAAACACGACAAAGTTGTATTTGTCACACTGAAACTAAATCCATTTATTTTAAAGCTACATGTAACACCCTTATTAACGGGCCTCCGTGGCCTAGTGGATAAGAGCGCTGACTCTTAGTCATTAGGTCTCTCACCGCCGTAGGTTCGAGCCTCGCTCGGGCCACGTGTGAGACGCCAAGTTCTGCAACGGAAGGTCAGGTGGTTTTTCTCCGGGTACTCCGGTTTTCGCCCACCTCTGATTAACGATCGGCTCGATATGAGTGAAATAATCTTGAAAGGGCCGTAAAACCAAAAACCAAAAAAAAAAAAAAAAAAACACCCTTATTAAATCATGAAGCTAAATCCATTTATTTTGAAGGTAACACCCCCGTGGCCTAGTGGGTAAGTGCGCTTAGACTTAGGTCTCACAATGCTGTTTTCCAAGCCTCGCTCGGTGTACATGTGAGACGCAAAGTTCTGCAAGGAAGGTCAGTTGTTTTTTTTCTCCGAGTATTCCGGTTTTTAGCCCACCTATGATTAACGATCGGATCCAAATACGTGAGATACATCCACGCAACCAGCAGTTTAGCAATAAGATTTCTCACCGCCACACATCTGGTGCTGTTGGGAACATAAAATCTACATATTGAACTACTGAACAGGTTGACAACAATCATGTTGGCGGAACTATCACGTAGCTTCTCACTTGATTGGCCAAAACTCTCAGACAACTGGCGAAATGGTAATATCATTTATGATTATGCAGCTCGGGATTGCTATGGTATGGATAAGTACCCATACAAGCTATAAATTCGCCCGCCAATAAGGGCTTGGCTAAATTGATGATAGGACCGACCGTAATTTTGAGTACTGGTAAATCACTGAGGTCTAAGCATGTCCAGGAAAAGTGGTGCGAGTTGGACCGTTCTAGAAACTCTAGCGTTTTTTTTGGGCGGTAGGGCTTGAGATGTCATTTCATCACATTGTCGAGTACAAGTTCAACAAAATCTAAAGCAGCGCCTCCAAAATTACCTAAATAATGTTGACGGGGACGTTAAACCTCAACACACACACATATAAGTAGTTTAGGTCGTAGTACCAAAGCGTTAATCCAAAATCGTTAATCCATAGACAAAATGGCAAAATATCAATGTTCGGATTAACAGACATGGACTCCAGAAGAGTGTAATCAGGCGTCCGCGGATATTAAGGATTACTTGGTAAGCAAGCTTCGCCCACTATGCCCATCGACCCGAACGAAGAAAAGGTGTAAATGCCAGGAAGGGTATGTCCGAGATTTTGGAAGTCTTCCTATGGCTTTCCATTAGCCAACATATCAGAAATAATTCTGGAAATGGCCACATTGTACGGATCCACAAGATCATGGTGCCTCCCATAAAACTTCTTTAGTGTTGATACCAGTGCAAATCATTTCTTGAGATTTTTCATATCCGCCAATATGGCCGCGTTTAAAAGGCTATGTGATAGTAAGAAATTTATTGAGATAATTTTGTTGTGCTTCGTTTCAGAAAAAGAATCGTAAGATAGATTGTGACGTATGGATAGGCAAGAGAAATGACTATCCTTTCAAGAAGCCTGCCAACTCAACATGGGAATGGTACTTCGCTTCAAATACAAATCCAGTAAGATCATATTGGTGTTTTAACAGGAAATCGGAGCATTGTTATAGCAAAACGTCATTTTTACAATATGTTCTATACTATAAAAGGGTTATTACAAGTCCGTGAAATGAACATCCCCGTAAATCCTAGTTTTTGAAGATACATCTTGCACAGGGAATTTCTTTTCTCATTTCTGCTCCAAGACATAGGTTGTGGGTGCTCGTTAGAAGCGCATGAATGAGGCGGTTCTAAAGTGCAACCATAACGCATATTCGAATACCATAATTTCATCAGGAAAAATAACAGTTTTGGAGATGTGAAAAAATGCACTATGTTACACGGATGTGTTAACATGATGAAGAAAAATTTGCACAGGAAGAGCCACAGACACAGACACCGAAAGCAGAAAGAAGACAAAAGGCTTCGAAACATGAAGGAGCGCACAAAACAAAATACCATGTATATCAACACGTCATACTAATTGACATAATATGGGAACCGTCAGGGTAAAATGGACTTTATTCACAATTTTTACATTATTTGCTGGCTCAAAGCTTACATATTATCAATGCTGGAAAAGGTCAGGGGGTCTGGTTACCTGTTTTCCCAACACTGATAACCTTCAGTCTAGAAGCCAGCAGATAATGCAAAAAAGGTGAATAGGTGTCTGAAAGTGCTAAACTTTCGAAACCAATACGTTACATAATCATTGACTTAAAGGAATTATTAGGAAATTTGATTGAATTTTAAAGTTAAAGAGAAATCTTACGTTTTCGCTGACCGTTCCAAGGCGGTTCTTCTGTCGCGGTTAAACCATTAATCGCTTGACGCTTATGACCCACAAAGAGGGTTGACGCGTCGTTAAACACAAAATCATCATCATCATCTGTCGCGGTTTATTTTTGTTATGGTTTGTCTTTGGGTGTTTGTGTTGCTTATATTATTTTATTTTGGATAGCCTATTGGCCATCTTGTGGGAAAGTGACCGTCATTTTGGCTTTCCGCTATTGATGTTTCCATTAGGGTTTGTTGTTTCTTTCCCCTTGGTGTCTCTGGTGGGAGCTGTGGGTTAATTTCATCGATTCTTGATCATTGCCTCCACTTCTATTTTGCATATATGATAGCGCGTACGGAAAATTCAATATAGGAATGAATTTCAGTTTTGTGAATTTTATCGATTTGTAAACACCGGCGAATCACTCACAAACTGCATGAAGGGCAGACAAGTTTGTGAGTCATTCGCCAGAGTTTACACATCGATAAAAGTCACAAAAGTGATATTCGGGCTTCATGCTAAGTTTGGGAGTGATTCGCCGGAGTTTATACAACGATAAAAGCCACGAAAATGATATTTCATTCATTATAATTCCAACTTTCTTATCAAAGCGTTACAAATGCCACCAAAATGGATTTTTTTAGGAAATATTTCGAAAGCGTAAGAATACACTTAACAACGGCTACGGCGGAATGATTATTCAATTGAAAGCTGCCATCTTTGTAAGAAATCAAAGCGGAAAAAAAATCAAGTCTTAAAATTCAGTTTATTTGTCTTCTAACATTTACGTTTTCAATAGCTTTCCATCTTTTAATCGAAAGCTGCTGACATCGCTTCATAACTAATGACGTAAAGTGCGGGTTCTAAACATGCTTTTTGACGTCACGTCTTATTACTACCTGTCGCTATGTAAAACAGATCTGAGAGTCTTGCTCATACAATTTATCAAAGTAAAAAACTTTTACTTTAACCAATCAAATCGCTTGAAATGCACATGATGACGGAGAATTTGAATTATAATAGGTTGCTACTGTGAATAGATGGAAATAAAACATGTAAAAGAGAATGTATAGGGACCTATTTGGTAACATTCATGACTCGACTTTCCTTTGACCTGACCTATTAATAGTCAGTGGCAATTGCACCATTCGCATGAATGCTGCCAAGTAGGCCTCTATGCAATTTTAACAACCATTTCCTTGCCACAAAACTTGAACCTTCCAGCACTTTAAGAACTAGTTGTGTAACAAAAATGTGTTACTGTTATTCAGTGTCATGGAAGACATCTGCAGTATTAGTGACTGTGAAAAGGTCAGGCTAATGCAAAGAGCGAGTCATGAATGTTACCAAATAGGTCCCTATACATTTTCTTTTACATTTTTTTTATTTTCCATCTATTCGATAGAACCATCGGGGCTTGGAGAAATAGATTGGGCTGATTGGTGCTTCCACGCAGAGCTAAAGCTGATCTCACATGTGTACTGGTAAACCGCTAAGAAGGACTAAGGCTGCCCAGGCAATATGGTATGAGCAAGACCGTCCAGTGCATACAAGCCTTTTGGTTTCATCGGGCTGCAGGACTTGAGTTGTCATTTTATCTCAATATCGGGTAAAAGTCCCTCAAAATTGGAAACATCGTCTCCAAAATGACCACAATTGTGTTGACGGGGACGTTAAACCTCGATTCAAACAAACCATATTTGATAGAACCTCCCGCGTGAGCACTTACGTTCTACGTTTAAAGCAGAAATCGCACAATTGTTCTTGACAAAAATGTTATATTAACCATATTGAATGCAGTTGCAGTATCTTATTCAGATATCAAAGATAGTTTGTCTGTTACAGAAATATCAATCTTGTGATTTTTCTTTGTGATCCACAGTGCAGAGTTAACGTTTAGAACACTGTTGGTTCGTTTACCATGGATTGGTCGAACCCGCTTGGATTCCAAAAGGAATCCTCCCATATCTCCAGATTAGAATAACTGTTGGATATTTTGGGGTTAATCTTGAAAAAAAAAATGTGTAACAGTTATGGTCTGCTTAATATGGCAGATTCAGTTAACGTAGTGCACATATCATCCCTTCCGTCACGAAAACACGCATATATAAGTTTGACCCCCTCAAACCCCACTTTTATATATTTCTGCTCGAATGTATAGATTGTGGGTATTCGTTAGAACCGCCTCGATGACGTGTACCCACATCTATATTTTGAGCAGAAATAAAAAAAAAATCACAAATTTTTCATCTTAAAAGTTTTTTTTTTTCGGCGGTAAAGTTTACAATGTATTTGTATAGGCGTAATTTCGTAATGATTTTAGATGTAGATGGCCCTCTTTATAACCGCATTTTATATAACGAGAAAACGTGTTACAACAACAATTCACAATGAAAGAATAATGAAAATATCAAAGAATACAGATTTATCATATGACGTCGCGTCTGAGAGTATAATAACGTCATGTAATATTTTCGATAATCCACTAGTGGATTAAATATGCAAATTAGCTACATACGTCCAGTAACGTTACATGTATGACGTCCTTAACGACGTCGCGTTTACTAACGGCGGAATATTGACATTTTTGTAAACAATCATGAATGAAATGCGCTTTAAATGTCATATGATAAATAGAATCTTGCATTCGTGCTCATGTATTATTGAATTTATTAAACTCGTTGAGGAAAAGGGATAAAATGCTCGGCAAAGCCTTGCATTTTATCCCTTTTCCTCAACTCGTTTAATAAATTCAATAATACATGAGCACTCATGTAAGATCCTCTATTTATTACTACAAGATACAAATGTTGTGGGTATTTGTTAGTATCACCTAAGCAAGGTGATTCTAACAAATATCCACAATATTTGTTTCTTGGAGCAACTGATGTGAAAATCGCTTTCTCATATATGCCTAGCGTCCCATTTTGGAACATTTGCAAAAGCGTCTGATCTGGGTAAACACTGTTTGCTAAAAGTGCATGCATTTAGCTCATCTGAGCCGAATGCTAATAGATGAGCTTATAGTTTGGCAAGTGTCCGTTGTCTGTCTGTCTGTCTGCCTTCCTCAGTCTGTCTGTCTGCCTGTCTGTCTGTATGTATGTCTGTCAACACTTTCAAATATCTTCTCCTCCGAAACCTCTGGGCCGATTGAAGTCATATTACATATGGAGCATTTGGTCACTTAGACTTTTCTATGGGTTAAAGTCAAAACCATGTGTTTGTCAGAAATTATTGCAACCTGTGATCTGATAATTGGTGGAGGCAGTAAGTTAACCCACATGAGTATTCAAGCCCTATCTCATTCCTTGACCTTAGCTTAAGGACGTTTATATATAAAGATTAAAACATATTTTCCAAATGGGGAAAAAGTAAAAAAAGAAAAAAAAAACAGCATGTACTTTTCAGTAACCATTACAGCCTTTGATCTGAAAATAAGTAGACGCAGTTAGCTAATTGAGTGAGGGAAACTACTAGAGTATTGAAGGTCAGGGTCATTCTCGGACCTTGGCCCAAGGTCATAAAAAAGTATGTTTTATAAAAAAAAAACACTGCTCTATTTGTAATAAAAATTACATGAAAGCTTTTAAGAACAAACAAATGAAAGTGTTAGCTTAAGGACGTTTAGATATATAGATTAAAACATTTTTTCCAAAGTGAAAAAAAAACATGTACTTTTCAGTATCCATTACAGCCTTTGATCTGAAAATAAGTAGACGCAGTTAGCTAATTGAGTGAGTGAAACTACTAGAGTATTGAAGATCAGGGTCATTCTAGGACCTTGGCCCAAGGTCATTCAGATAAAAAAATTATTTTTTTATAGAAACCACTGCTCTATTTTTAATAAAAAAATTAAATGAAAGCTTTTAAGAACAAACAAATGAAAGTGTTATGTTATGAATTCGACCACCGTCATGTCCATATAAGGTAAAACAAACTTCCGCAATCTTCTCTGGAACTAATGGGCCCATTATCAGGTCCAATGGCCAAGAATGCTACCATGGTAAAATCTTTTAAAAATCTACTCAGAATCAAATGGCTCCCTAAATCCTTCGCACTCATGTGAGCGGCTCAGAACCATTGGCCCTCTGGTTGTGCGACTTACAAAACAAGCCTGACACCCATATTATTGAAAAAGGACCACCTTAAACTTGTTCGGTTGAAGATTCCATTGTCATTTGTGTGATAATTGCATATTACACTACTTCTATTATATTTTATAGAAGATCGAACAGACACAGTTGAATCATCCTATTTACTTCTCTTGGCCTCGCCCTATGAATAACATTCAGTAGCTCGAAGTACTATGTCTCGAACAATTTTGCATTAGCCCAAATCGTTTCTGGGCCATTTGGAGTTTGAATATACATAGATAATATGAGTGTTTGCTCTGATTCGATCCATCCGCAACAAAATCAGTATTTATCCCTGATTATGCCTCTGCTGTGGTTGAGAAGACGAAAGGTCGCTTTTAAACAAAAATCGGGAAAAAACCTAAGTAAACATTTAATATTAGTCCGAATTCTTTTGCCTTACAGAAAGCCTGGAAAGAAATTTCGCCTGGCCCGGAACCGGGAGCCATCCCTGTACAGATGAGAATATCAGTTCCTGCTGTAAGTACAATTTTGATACATTTTATACATGAATTGACTCTTCCACCTTATATGTTTCGAAATTCGGGGTTGCCAGGTTGTATTGAGTTAAAATCGATTTGAAAAGGTTGAAATTTCTGCAAACAGTGAAGGCATTTATCAGACTTCGCGTTCTGATCTGGACTGCACTGTTTGCCAATTAGCCGTTTCGGTACTTTTCGTATGCAAAGGCTGGCTAACATATTGCTCGTATAATTAACACCCTTAAAAAATAGACGTGAATCCAATGATCAGGAATCGATACAATAAACCCACAACTCCCATCAAAGATACCAAAGGGAAAGAAACACAAACATGAAACAACTAGACCCTGATGGAAACATCAATAGCGGAAAGCCAAAAGGACAGCTACTTTCTCACAAAATGGCCAATTGGTTATCCAAAACAAAATAATATAAGCGATAAACACACTCAAAGACAAGCCATAACAAAAATGAACCGCGACAGAAGAACCGCCTTGGAACGGTCAGTGACAGGAATGCCACTGGGAATTCCACCCTTATAAAATGGAGTGAACAATGGTGCATAATATGAATACTAGAGCTTAACAAGCACCCAAAATCTATGTTTTCAATGAAAGTTAGAAACTAAAAAGATAAATTCTGATGTATGCAAACCGTCCACACGTGTTTGTTGACATAATGCGCACGGATGGACACGCGCGCCCATACTTTATCGATCAAGGTTTCAATAATTAATGATCATTCGATATATTTGATCATGGTGAACACTTTTTGTCATATGTTGGCTTATGCAATTTCAATATAAATGATTATAGCAAAAACTTTATTTCATATGCTTCATATGAATTGGCCTTAAGTTTGTGAAGGTAGTAGGTCCCAGATCAAATCGGGGTCTATATTATCTGTTTTGTTGGACCTTAAGATTTGCGAAAGGCGCGCGCAACAGTACAACAAATTAGCATAAACTGGATAAATAAACTGCATACACACCAAGGATAACGCCAGAAAGAGGCTTCCAAAATGGCGCCAAACTTAAGAATCGTGATACGTCTGGTACATCTGGTACATTTTCGGCCTTTTTCAACAAGGTAGACAACTTTCGGAACATAATTTTCACTTTCACTTTCCCATAAACCCATGCTCTCTGATGGAAGGATCTACTCATTATTGTATGACTTAGTTCCTGCTGATGTAGATAGTCAATGGTGAGCATGGAGACGTGCGGTTAAAACATGGTATCGTGGTGTACAATAAGTAATGACGTTTTATGGCCAACGCTGACGCCGGTCCACAACGCGAGTCTTCACCACTCCATCAACTGTGTTTCAGGACGCAATAATTCACGATCCGTTCAGCCCTTCATCTGTAGATTCGTTTGTTACGCCGGCGGGAAAGATTGAATTTGTCAGTAAGAAGCGAACGTCGCATTTTTGCAAGTTTCATCCTTTATGATTGATTGTCCAGGTTAGTCGTTTACAACGACTGCTAGAATTGACCATTTGTATTGCGTTCTGGGATTATTCTGGGAATTTTATGGAAACAGCAAGTCGAAAAAGGTTATGGGATTATGCAACGGTTGCAAGTGTCCATAGTGTCCCTTGCAAGTTCTGTTGCTGTCTTAAACTCTGTCTTGAACAGTTCATTAGTTGGACGTTTATCTCAACCTGCATGCAAAAAAGCCTATGAGTCTGTTTCGGTTCGCAAATGTAAGCTTTTCCACTCTATTGTCTAAAAAAGACAGAAAGGAATGGATACATGAGTGTTCGTTGAAAGTTAATGACTCGTATAGGCACATGTGCGAATTGAGCATTTTCTACATAAATGCATTGATGCATAAATGTACAGAAAGTCTTCAAATGATTTCGACCAACAAGTAATTTATATCTTGTTGAAAATTTGGGATAAATGATTTTTATTTTTTTTGTGTTTTTACAGCTTCAGTGGAATTACCAGTACAATTTTTACAACTTTAAAAAGGATAAACCCGATCTCTTGAACTTTGACATCAGTGGCTGCTACGAATTTAGAAAAAGAAGAAAATTTCAGTTCCAACTGCCAGGTGAG
The DNA here is from genome assembly GCA_963580285.1 of Lucinisca nassula. NCBI lineage: Eukaryota > Metazoa > Mollusca > Bivalvia > Lucinida > Lucinidae > Lucinisca > Lucinisca nassula. Next base: position 47,604,402 of record OY757027.1, read on the forward strand.
CATTATGATGACATACTCGTGTGTTATTTATGGTGTTTTTCATATCTCTAGAACCAGCAGTATTCGGATAATTTTATTAGCCCATCTGAAGCAAAGCTCGAGGTGCGCTTATGGCGCGGCCGATTGTCCTTCATCCCTCATCGTAATTCCGTCGTTAAATTGCTAAATCGATTTGTTACAATATCCAAGATGGCCACCATGGAGGTAAAGTTAAAAGTTTTTCAAATGACATCTCTTCCCCAACCAACAGTCAGATTGAGCTGCATCTTGATAGGGTAGGGAGGAGGGCATCCGGGCGACATGTAGATTCAGTACTACAATCCTTCCATTCCAATATCTAAGATGGCCGTCATATCCTGAAATTTTAAACGACATCTCTTCCTGAACCGAAAGTCGGATTGATCTGAAAAGTGATAGGAGGCATCTTGGCTACGTGGAAATGCAGAGTTGTCAAAGCCATTTCAGTCCGATATCCAAGATCGCCGCCGATGCTAGCAATTTTGAAATGTTTCAAACAACTCTCCTCTACCTGGATTTTTGATTGAGCCGAACCTTAATGGGTGGAATTGCTTCAAACGGCATTTCCTCCTGCTGAAACTGTATAGAATTCGACGGGGTATCACGAAGGTTCAGAGTTGCTAAACACATTCCGTTCCTATATCCGAGATGACCCCTGGACCGAAAGTTCGAGTGTACTTAACTTTGATGAGAAGCATCACGGCGACATGAAAATTCATAATTAAACTTTTTCTGTTCCGATTTCTAAGACAGCGGCCGTCTTGAATTTGTTTAAACGAACCGAAATGTGCATCGACCTGAAACTTTTGGAAGGCTTTTGAATACCATAGAGATTAAGAACGGCTAAAATTATTCTGCTCCGAACTTCATAATGGTCGCAATGGTGAAATTCTTAATTATTTTAACAACGGAAAGACTTCCTGATGTCCCTTTCCGTTGAAAACCAATCTGAAATCATTGAAGCTTTTAGTTTGACTTCTAGATATTTGGATGATTCATTGACAATAACTATTTCGATGGTTTAATCAGTCAAATTTGCCGTCCACTCCACAGGGTGTCGGTAAAATAAAGCAAATTCTTCTGATACCAAGGAGCTGTTTTTATATTGTCGATGGGTGTTTCCTGTATATTTTATGATAGATTTTGATTTTGAGATTGTAACTTCTCCTTTCTCGATTTGCCATAGTGTCTAGTCGTGTAACTGACTTAAACACTCGTAATAAATTGGTAACTGCTGGGCTTCTTGGTCGGGGTTGTCGGTGTCGTAGACTACGCAAATCCTTTTCAAAGTTTTATAGACGTCATTCCGATTTTATTTCGGGACTCGATGTTGGACATAAATCTCTTCTGCAACAAGGTCTGTCGGAACCAAAATTTTGGTGGTGACTTAATATGTGAGTTTAGAGAAATATATACTTGCACTGAAATTGGCGCTCGATATCGTGAGGTCATTCTTCGATATAAAAATATTGGGTACAACATAAATGTTCTACGACAGACTGCATGGTAGTTAACCAAATCTTAGTTGACAGATTTGCTTCCCTCTTTAGTTGCTCGCCGGTGGGTCAGGCTGCAGATTCTGTGACGGTTTCAGCGTAAAGGCTTACTGAGAATTAGAGAGAATTTAATTTCATGAAATGTTGGTTGGTGCCTGATGCTCTGTCTCTGGTAGGGCCCATCGGAGTCTAACTGTTGGATTCTATTTACTCCAGCATTTCAGTGAGTTCTAGCTGTCGAGTCCTCACCGCTGTTTCATACCTGTGGTTGTTTGATTTTTGTGATCTCGGAGTTATTGCACTGATGAGTTAGAAGGTCTTCATGCGGACTGAACAAATTATTTGTCTAAATCGTCGGAAGTAAGGGCTAGAATTGCGGCCGCGTAAAATCAATTTAACCCCCCAAAGCCCCACCCAGTTGAATTCGTTTCACTTACCGTTCCAAAGCGGTTTATCGGTCGCGGTTTATTTTTGTTATGGTTTGTCTTTGAGTTTATGTATCGATTACATTACATTTTTTCTTTGGATAGCCAATTGGCCATTTTGTGGGAAAGTAACTGTCCTTTTGGCTCTCCGCTATTGATGTTGCCATTAGGGTGTAGTTGTTTCATGTTGGTGTCTCTGATAGGAGCCGTGGGTTAATTGTATGGTTTCATTCACTTCTATTTAGCTGAAACTTGATGGGCGTCACTAGGATAACGCAGAAATTCGAAATTTCAGAATTGCTTAAATCGTTCAATGCCAATATCTAAGCTGGCCACAATGGCGGCCCAGTGATAAACTTTAAAACTACATCCCGAATGATAAGTCAATTTGAGCTGAAACAAAGCCGATAGCCTTTTGGGCGATATGGAGTGTCCGATCTGTTTAAACCGTTCTGTTCCCGTATTTAAGATGAACGCTACAGCCACTATCTTGAAAATCTTCCAACTCCATCGTTTCCGGAAGGACTAGCCCTGAACATGTACTCTTGTTGAAGACATTTGGGTACATGCACTTTCAGAATTGGAAAAAAATATTCTTAATAATTCAAAGCTTCTTATCCATATTTTCGGGAGTAGTGTATAAATGAAAATTTGTATAAAGTAGTTTCCTAGTACTAATATACTCTCTATCTGTTACTGCGACATCGTGACAACGTTGCATTCTACATCACGGAGCCAAAACCCAAGCAATGACGTTGGTGCCAAAACCCTTGACGTTACGCCAACAAACACACCCTGGTGTAGAAACCGGAAAACCGTCCCTACACAAAAAGTCAGTCTACAAGACATTCCTTTAACCTTAGATGCCAATCACTTTCTGTCGTATTTCATGGCCGCCGCTTGTTAGTTTAAAAATTATTGTTACAAACAGTGTAGTCCCAAATCAGCAGCCCGACTTCGGCCCACACTGTTTGCCTGTGAGTACAATTATTTTTGAGATGTTTGCAAGCTGTTCAGCAGATGGCATAATAAGGCGACCCTGTTCGCTTATGCAAACAACGAAGGCCCAGGCGTCGTGGTTGTTCAGTCCGCATCTGTCGTGGTTTAAACAAATAATGTGTTCAGTCGGCATAACGTAAAATAGACATGTCTGATAATATCCTTTCTTTCATTCGTGAAATGGATAGGATGAAGCGTTTACTTGTCATGGCCAATGAAATAGTCTTGTATCCACTCCACACCTCCCCTACGATCTCTGGTTTCTTCTGTTGCATTTTTAGCCAAGTGGTCTGTCGTGTGAATCTGTTTTATTTTATACGTAGCAGTGAAATCAATGCATGGCTGAAACAAATAAAAATGATATCAAACACTAGTGAAACGATATTGTTTCATTTCACTAGCGACTGATACCATTTACATTGTTTTACTGCAGTCATTCGGGCTTCGTTTTCGTACACGTTCTGCTATAAACATTGCTTTCCGCTATATAATATAAAGAAAATCTACTTTATTCTGCAAGTACCAAACGCATTTCAGCTCAGCCGGCCTCAGTGGCTCAGTCGGATGCGCGTCTGACTGGTGTTCAGGAGGACGCGGGTTCGACTCCCGCCGGGGTCGGCAACATTCTTTCGTGGAGATTGATCATGAAATCTTTTGTACGGTCATTCTCTCTCTTCCGCTGATTCAAGAAGGGAGTTGTCAGTTTCTGGCGAAAGAATGTGCACTGTACTGGTTAACCGCTTACGTATAAGCTTGCCCAGGAAAGTGTTGATAGGTAAACTGGCCGGCTCAAAAATGACCTAAATAGTGTTGACTGGGCCGTAAAACTCCAATACAAACAAACAAAGCATTTCAGCTCATGTGCTTAAAACACTCGGACTGAGGCAATGGCCAAATGTGGCCGATTCAGTATAGATAGATAGATAGATAGATAGATAGATAGATAGATAGATAGATAGATAGATAGATAGATAGATAGATACGCACTCGTAAAAATCGGATGTTTTCAGTACACTAGATGAAATATATTTAGTATCCACCTCAAAAAATAAATATCCTCTCTAAATGCTATTGTCATTATAGGTACTTACAAGGCTTTAGTTAGCCGTAATCAAGAATTGTTCAAGACATTCGTTTTGGATGCTGTAGTACGAAATACTGGTATATCGCCTGTTAGAGTTGCACATATACAGGTACGTTAAGTTGAAAGTTCTGGGCAAAAATGCTTTGAACATCTTTGCCCGGTGATTCAATACTCTGACAATAGTTTAGCAGAAATATTCCTTGGATGTACCTCTGCCACAGTTGCTAAAATAGTTCCGCGTATTGAACAAAATTGCACCAGAGCTAAAGATTGAAACAAATCTTTAAATGATCCGTCAACAATTTACTCAAAAGGCATATCCTCTTAAATTTCAAAAAAGTTTCACAGATTGAAATGTTTCTTTAGTGACCCTCTTCCAAACTTGCTAAAATGGTACTTCTCCACTAAACAAAGTGACTGCCAGAGCTGAAAAATAGTAATAAACCCTTTAAACGATATCTTCTGCTAGGCAAAAAGCCAAATTTCAAAACGATTTCACTGTAATGGGCCTAATAATATTACCCTTTTGCTACTATTGCTAAAATAGATTCGCTTTGCTTTACAAAAAGGCCGAAAAGGCTAAATATGGAAAAAAAAACTTTTAAAAGACATCTTCATTTAAGCAAATGACCCGATTTAAAAACAATTTTACAAAAGTGTTCATCATGAGACCCTCCACCCGAATTGCGCAAATAGTTACGCTCAATTAAACAAAATTGAGATAGAGCTAAAAATAGAAAAAAAAAGAGTTTAACCGTCATCAATTTATTCGAATGACATTTCCTCCTAAACGGGTTGGATTTTAAAATAATTCCACGAACATGTTTTTGGTTGACCCTCAATCAAAATTGCTTAAATCGGCTCCACTTAACCAACTGGCCACTATAGCTAACAGTTGAAAATAAACAGCATCCACTCCAAGAGAAATAGCCTACTTTCAAAATGATTTCACATACGTGTTTCTCGTATTATCCTTATCAAATATTGCTGAAACTGTTTTGTTCCGCTCAACAAAAAGGCGTACAGAAATTATTTTTAAATTGTGCCGTTTGCCTAGGAATTCATGTATTTTAAAATATTTTTACCTCTGGTGGCCATTTTGTTCAGCGGAGTGTAACCATTCAGCAAGTTTGGTAAAAGGTCATACTAGGAACATTTCTATGAAATTAGTTCGAAATCGGGACATTTTTTCCTAGGAGAATATGTCATTTATAGAGTTTTCTATTTGCAGCCCTGGGGCCATTTTTTAGCGCAGTGGAACTATTTGAGTATTTTTGGTAGAACATTCCTGCAAAAATATTTAGAAATCCACCAGTACAGGAGGTGACGTCTTTGAGCAAATGGTTGAAATACTGTTAAAAGTTTGTTTTCTATTTTAGCTCTGATGGCCATGTTGTAATGCGGAGCAGAAATATTTTAGCCATTGTGAAAGAGGGTCATTCAAGTAACATTTCTGTAAAAATTATTTTGAAATTTGGCGATTGGCCTAAATGGGGATGTCGTTTAAAGGGTTTTATATATATATTTTTGTATTTTATTTATTGTATTTATTTATTTATTTTTTGCTCTGATGGTCATTTTGTTCAGGAGTTAAGCATCCACAAAAGCTGCTCACATTGTTTTCAGCAAAAGTTTTAGCATATTTGCCATGTTTAATGATCAAAATTTTAACGATACGTTAACTAACGACGTCGTTAGTTTTGAACAACTGGCCCCAAGACTACAACACAGAACTAAAATCTTCGAAGTATATGTTGTTGTTTTTTTCTGAGTCAGGCTAGCTAATCTCGGTCAATCAGGTCTCATCAGTGACCCGCAGTTATTCTCCAAATTCCGCAATGGGATCTATTATCCCGTAGGACTAGAATATAACACACTATACGCTGAATGGCAGGGAGACGTTTTGCCCCCGCCACACATTACCCTAACACCAGCTGTGGAGAAGTTAAATGTTCTTTAAAAAGGTAATTCTTTGGAAGCCACTTTACCAAACTTACATCTGTCACGGATTGGTTTTGGTATGGTATGTCTTTGGGTGTGTGTATCGCTTACATTATTGTGTTGTGGATAGCCAATTGGCCATTTTGTGAGAAAGTAGCTGTCCTTTTGGCTTTCCACTGTTGATGTTTCCGTCGGGGTCTTGTTCCATATGTGTGCCCTTTGGAGTCTCTGGTGGGAGCTGTGGGTTAATTGGATCTATTCCTGATCGTTGCTGTCACTTCTAATTTACTAAAATTGTTCTCCTAGAGCTGAAAATGGCGAAATCTTTGAACAACATCTCCTAGTCTAATACCCCTATTTAAAATTTATTTCACAGAAATGTCTCTCTAATATTGCACTGCTACATGAATCCAACTGAAATAAAAATATAGCACACAAAGCTAAAAATTGAAAAAAGAGGCTATAATTCTTTGACTCTTTGAGCGATCCAATGCCATACTGGTTGTCTAGCTTTATTTACTTTTAGATCAAATTGCCGATTCAGAATCTGGAAAATTAATGCGATCACTGGTGAAAACCAATTAAGAGCTTACTGATGACATCACACACAAGGTGTTGTCTTCCTTGTTAGAGACACGCATGCCGATTTTTAACAGAATCGTAAAATACTTTTGGCATCGGTTGTGTTCTTGACTTAAAAGAGAATGATATTGAAACAATTATTCCTTCATTCTTACCGAAGGTCAGTTTTGACTAGATATTAAATCCGTAAATCTGTTCGTCATTCAGATATAAAGAGATGGAAAAAGATTACAATTGTACACAGAAACATGTCTGGGTGTATCCGAAATAGTGTATCAAATGAGAATAGTCTTACCTAACGGCATATTGTGCAACCCCATCAACTGGCAGAAGCTAGCTTACCTGGTACAGGAAACTTGAGTCTTGATTTTCATTCTTGTGTGTTTGTTATTTGTTTCCAAAAGCGCGTTTTACAGCATTATTCTCTTTTTTACGTTTAGACTGCATTAATCAGACGGAAAATATCTCAGGAATAACCATTTACGGCGGGTAAACCGTGTGCCATATTCAAAGGCGGGCCATCAGTGTCGGCTGTTAAGACGCTCCACTCCAAATACCGTTAGGATAACGCATACATATTTGTGAGGGTTCAACAATTACTTTTACCCACACCCTGCGCTACAATGGCCTTTATCGAATCTGTGAAACAAAAATAGTATTTTCCAGAGAAAAAAGTTTTCATATTTGTAAGAATCTCCCCATTGAGCAAGGGTACCCTTGAATTATGCTTTCAAGTAAACGAAAAGAAAATTATGGAAACTTCAGTAAATGCCACTTTTTCTATGTAAAGTGGTGTTTCCAAGGGTGTCCATTGCATGGACCTACTGAGGTGATGTCATTTTGACAAGCTCAGAATATTTTCATTACATAATCGAAGTTTTCTATAACGAAATTACAAGACAATAGAGAATAAGCTCTGATTTTAAAACAGAAGGGATAATACAACTTACCTTTGGATGGGAGTTATGTCATTATGCTTAACGACGCTGAGTTAAGCATTTTATGATGTCGCTGAAATCTTTTGACGTCATTCAGTTATGCGGGTCATAGTTTCAGTTATTATAACCAAAACTCATCTGAAATAATAATAAACATACATAAGTAAAATGTAAGGTGGTCTTACAAGAGTTTTCCTTTATCTGCTGGAAAGCTATCTTCTATGACAGTTTAATATGTTCTAGAAAGGGTTATCAATCGGAAGCAAGGGATACACCACAGAACCGGAAAAAATAAGGAGTGTACATGTTTCCTGGGCCAGACTAGCTCGTTTCGGCCATATAGGCCTCATCAGTGACCCTCAACTATTTTCAATATACCATAATGGCTTCAATGATCCCGAAGGACAAGAAAATACAAACTACACTATGATGTAGTGCTTCCTTTGAAACGCCAAATATTGCAAAAATGTTTTGAGTATTAAAAAGAACGTATCACATGTTTTTTATTATTTGGATGCACAATGTCATGTGGATGTGTTTTTGTAATGATACTGATGTAATTCCAGGTATTTTTCACAGACGTCATCATCGTGACGTTTGAACTGCTAGATGTGTCACCGACACCAGGAGATATTAAACGGGCAAGTGACTATAACGAGACCCCTCTTGACTTTGCTGCAAATACCCTATCACAAACGATTCAGAATGGACAGTTTGTTATAATGGTTCACGGCGATGCTTTTGAACAGGTATCTCTTTGTTATTCTTCTAACGTAATCTCCATTAATATTAAGCAATACTGAACGGTGAGAAATATGAGAAAACATTCGAGGAATAATCATACCGTTATCATTCGTCATCAGTATTCTTCCTTCACATTACACGTTTTCTCGGACGATTGCTGCGAATAATGAACGTTTGCTATGAATACTGAACGGTGAGAAATATGAGATAGAATTCGAGTAACAATCGTACTGTTATCACTTGTCATCAGCACTCTTCCTTGATATTAAACGATTACTTGGTCTTTTGTGATGTTATATCAGGTCTGCGAACATTTGTTTCTTAATCATACATGTTCAGAAAGAACTCATATTTCAAATTAAATGCTTTTATTGACACAGAATATTTATAGCTTTGTAAACTCTTTATTACGGTTATAGTTTATAATTGCTATAGTTTGTCATTGCATATATGTACTGCTAAAGTCGTTTTATTTTGGTTAGCCTTTGGCTTGATTGGAGATATTAGGCAATTGTATCGATTGCTGATCCCAACCCGAGATAAAAGTCATAATATCAATGCAATGAAACTATGATATTTAAATTTAAATACATGTCGGAATAAGATGATTTCATGCGCATATATCCAATACAGCGTTTGCAACACCCGGATTGCTCTGAAACGCCTATATCAGAGCCATTATATTTATGTTTGCATAACACAACTTTGTGGTTTGATGTTATTTCCACGTGTTATTCGGCGAATCTGACCAGAAGGTACTGCATTATAAAAATAATTACCATCAACATATAAATAGCTGTCTGTGAAAAAGATAACTGATATCCAAAAGGCAAACATCTGGAACAATCTTCGTCAGATAAGTATGGGAGGCAAAAGTGCATTAAGCCGCAATTAACCGCTGGTAAAAAAAAATAAAGTTATTTCCCTTAGAGTCACTTTCGCAGTTATCGGATTCTCTCTATCTCCTACCTGTCCAGCGTAGGATATAATCCTATAATCACAAACTGATTATTGGTTTGTTAATGTTCAGGGGTGCCTTGCTTTATATCGGTTTAATTTAGTGACAAAATTCATATCAGGGCGCAAAATACATGCATTTACTCAAATCGTGGGTCGTGATATTGAAACATATTTTTGCATTACTCAACTGGGCATGTAATTTATCCTGCTACTAAATGTTAAGATACCAACACATTCAACATTTCAACATTTATTTAGCATTACGAAAACACCCCTTTGTAATTTTGACCCCATTAAACCCAACTTTTAGATAGTAAAACTTGGGTTTACAGGGGTATATATTATTTTTCTTATTCTGCGCACCATCCCCCCCGCCACACACACACACAAAAGATTACGGGTATAGTACTCATTGGAACTGCCTCAATGAAGCAGTTCTAACGAGTTCCCACAATCTATATTTTAAGTAGATGTGTGAAAAAATATCAGAATCTTTTATCAGAAACGTTGAAAAATACCAATAATATATGAATAGGGGTGTTTTCGTAATGGGAGGATAGACAACTTCAGCCCATGCAAAACTTTTAGCATTTATAAACACTACAGATGAGTCGAACATGAAAAAGTGTCATAAGCTCAGGTCAGAAGTTAAGAAGAGCAATTATTGATTATTATATGATAATTATTATTATCTCACTATTCAAACAATCATCAGCAGCCGATTCAACCACCTGGTATTTTCATCATTCGTGTAGACTTTGATCGGACTGCTATATTGGTTAGTCTGTGTCTGCAAGTACTCCTTTATCATTTTAGAGAAGAGTCACAGCACAATTGGGCCCCTCCCATCAGGACTTGAAGAAAAAGATGGGCTGTACGAGTCTTCCATGCAGAGCTGAAACCAACCGCACACGAGTACCGGTAAACCGCTTAGAGGGTCTAAGCCTGTCATGCAGACAGAGCGTGCTTGCAGAGCTAAAACCGATCGAATATGTGTACTAGTAAACAGTGTAGATCCTGATCAGATTAATCGGGACATACACTGTTTGTAAATGTTGCAAGATCAGAGTTAAAATGGACACACATCACGCAATCATGCCTATATAATTTTGACCCCAATAAACCCCAATTTTATATAGTAAAACTGGGGTTTACAGGGTATACATTATTTTTCTTATTTCTGCTTCAAAACAGATTGTGAGTACTCGTTAGAACTGCCTTGTCGAGGCAGTTCTAACGCTTACCCACAATGTATATTTTGATCACAAATATGAAAAATATCACGATTTTTATCTGAAAAAAAAATCGTTTTTGTGGATTACGAGTGCCCAAAATATATTTTTTGAAAAGAATTAGGAAAAGGTCCCAAATTACCATCAGGCAAATCCATCAACATATAAATAGCTGTCTGTGAAAAAGATAATTGATATCCAAAAGGCAAACATCTGGAACAATCTTCGTCAGATAAGTATGGGAGACAAAATTGCATTAAGCCGCAATTAACCGCTGGCAAAAAAAAAAATCTAACATAGGTATGTTATCCCTATTAGTGATATTTTATGACTGAGTCATCTACTGTCTTATTTGCTGTAAGCTATTTAACTAACAAGTTTTGACCCATTTATGCCAAGCGTCCCTTTTGAGAGGCATTCACAAGCAGTGTAAACCATATAATGCACCACAGAAATTGGTGTCTGATCAAGGTCTACACTGAATGCTTATTCTACATATTTTTGTGAAACTTTTGACAAAGAAAACAAATCGTTTTAACACTCCAAACATTTGAAATGGGCCACTATAAACTTTATACCTGGATGGATTCCTTTGCAATTGATGGGTTAAGATATTCGGTCGCCTGACCATAAACTGTGTTTATTGCGGCCACTTTTATATACCCGAATTATTGGTTCTATTTCAAGGTGTCCTTAATCAGTGAAATCAATTCTTAATTTTGTTACAATCCCAAGAGTCTTATTTTTTTCTTTTAATTCTGAAATTGTCATATCCTTAGATTTCTCATTTTCTTTTAGTAATTGCAAATATTTGTGGTGTGCAGTATTTACTTCATTTGTTATTCTGCTTTTTTCAATTTTGATTTTCAGCCTTTTCTTTTTTTCAGTTCTGACTTTCAGCCTTTTCTTTTCTCCCAAAAGTCTGAAATTTCTTTTGCAGATTACACCGCAAAAAAAAAAACAAAAAAAACACACACACGAAAAGTTTAGGATGATAAATTTGGTTATTTTCTTATTTCTGCTCAAAATATAGACTGTGTGTACTCTTTAGGACTGGTTGTAACGAGTACCCACAATCTGCTCTAGTTTAGAGAAGAAATGAGAAAAAATAAGTTTTACCACTTTTTAGTAAAACTAGGGTTTATAGGGGTAACCTTATTTTTCTTAATTCTGCTCTAAAATGTAGATTGTGGGTACTCATGTACGCACAATTTATATTTTGAAAATTAGAAAAATATCACAATTTTTTATCTTAAATTTTTCCTTTTTCGGCGGTAAAATTTACAATGAATTTGTATAGGTGTGTTTTCATTATGTTAAAGTTTTTGAATTTACGTCTGCAACTTTGGGTCAACAAATTGTTAATGAGACACTATGTCAATTAATGATGTTCTTCATGTGATAAGTCCGCCCGCCGGGCAAAGCGGCAAACAAAGTTCGGCTCTGCGAAGGCCTACTAAAAATGATTGCAATAAAACTGTCTTTCTTTCTTTTCTTTCTTTCTACCAAAACTGCGCTCGGTCATATTTGACCATCACTCGCATATGCACATTACATACACACCAGGTTTGCAGGATTGAAAGCCTACACAGTAATCACGTAATTATGGTAGGGGTCGTTAACCCCTTTTGTACCAAATGGCATCTTCCACCTTATATATGGCAGGAGTCCATTTCGAAATTTAGGGGTGTCAGGTTGTGTTTTCTTCAAAATTGATTCTGGAAATGGCTTAACTTTTAGCAAACAGTGTAGGCTCTGATCAGACGCCGCATTATGTGGCGTCTGATCTGGGCCTGCACTGTTTGCCAAGGTACCCCTTTGGGGGTTTCTGGTTCTGAATGGGTGAACCTGCACAAGAGATGGCACAGGGGGCCTCCAGTTAACATCCCGATCCGAAGGACGGCGCACTTGTTTGGCATTCATCCCGGCAAATGATGCCAATGGAGCGTGTTCGGACACCGAAATAACCCACGCTTCCGGGGATCGAACCGGGGACCTCTAGCATCAGAGGCAAGAGCACTAACCACTGAGCTGTCACGCCCCTAATTATCACGCCAAACATCTAATTATGATTTTTTCTCAATGCCTTTTAATTTAAATTCTACATAATGGTAGCCAATTGTAGTTTTTCTATGTATTATATTCAGCCTTTATATATAAATAACTTAGTCTTCTTTCATCCGTCCTTTCTTCTTTCCGTTCGTCTGTGCGCCTGTCTGTCTCACTGTCAGTCATTCGATCTTATTTTATATTTTAGACATGATACCATGCATTACCAAGAATTAAGGAAAATCACGCATTCATTAATTCATTCATTCATTCATTCATTTCTTTCTTTCCTAAGTTTTACAGCTTTTCTTCACATATTATCATGCAGATCCCGAGTTCTTTCTACAGATGGAATGAATTAATTAACTGATAAATCTACAAATAAATAAATAAATAAATAAACATTATAAGACTCTGCTTAAGTAAATTTCTACCCATGACTATCTTGTCCTGCTGGCGCTCATGGACTTTCTAGTCATGACTTATAAAAAAATCAATGAGAAAGTAATAAGCTTTAAATTAGCACTGGAATGTAGGTTCAGGAGCTTTTTGCTAAAATATATATAAGATGAATAGGAATACGACTTCCACTCGTGATGATGTTTAAAGGTAAGTCTGTGACGACTGTCGCAAATCGATATCGGATATTTTTGTGAAACTACGAGGATTGTTCCCTATGACTAACAACTGGCAGTTCTTCTGTCGCGGTTTATTTTTGTTATGGTTTGTCTTTGGGTGTTTGTGTTGCTTTTATTATTTTATTTTGGATAGCCTATTGTCCATTTTGTGGGAAAGTAACTGTCCTTTTGGCTTTCCGCTATTGATTTTTTTTTCATTAGGGTCTGTTGTTTCATGTTTGTGTTTCTTTCCCTTTGGAGTCTCTGATAGGAGCTGTGGGTTAATTGTTTCAAGTCCTGATCATTGCCTACACTTCTATTTTGAGCATGTAGAAATCTCTGCAACAAAGTATATAGGAAACTGTATTCTACAAATACAAATATCGGTCTACAAATATAAATTTATATGTTCTCGGAGATGACTTCCAGACGATCCGCGGCGTACTGTCAGATCTTGAAAGGTAGTATTGTACCTGAAGCAATCAAAATAAAGTTCAAACCAAATTTAAGAAAATTCTAGGGCAACCAAAATTTCAGATAAATTCAAAAAGAACGTTACAAATAGGTCAGATACAATTTGAAAATCATGCGTTTTTGTTGACCGAATCATTTGCTTTATGCCTTAACTGCACGGCGGTGGACCAGCCTGCAGCCTCAGCAATACTTCTATAAGCTTGTTTAGGTTCGATACTATGTATTTCGCTTGATCCACCACCGTCTTTTAACTGATGTTTTAGCTCTGATTACCAGGTTTTTGCTATAAATATAACAAACCTGTTAGATCTATCATTTTTAATTTCAATAAACTTGTTTCAGATCTTGATTTTGATACTAATAGTCCTGATTCATGTGGTTGATAAAATTCAGTGTATTGCTATCCTGCAGCCGGCCATGTAATTACTGGCAATTTGAAAATTATTCCTGATTCTAGGATAAGGAATATAATTTCTAACGGACCGAAATATCGGTTTCCTTCTAAAATTGATTTCAGTAAATGTAGAGATAAAATCGTTGCTGCCTTGAATGAATTCGGTAATCGATGGTGTAAGCGAGAGTATGTTGAGCATAAAGCATTTTAAAACTAGTGAATAAACCCATTTCTTTCTATTCTCAAAATACTAACTTATTACCTCCAAAGCCTAAGACGTCTTATCTGTTGGTTTTCGTTTGCATTTCAGTGGTTTCTTGCTGTCGAGTCCTCACCGTTGTCTCACCTCTGTGGTTCTTTGATTTTGATTTTTGTGTTCACGGAGATGTTGCACTGATGAGTTAGGAGGCCTTCATGCGGACTGAAAAAATTATTTGTCTAAATCGCGACGGAAGTAAGGGCGAGGATTGTGGCCACGTAAAATCGATTTAAGCCCCCAAGTGGAAATCATTCCACTCACCGTTCCAAGGCGGTTCTTTTGTGGCGGTTTATTTATGGTGTTGTTTGTTACTTACTGTGTATATCACTTGTGTCTTTTTATTTTGGATGGCCATATGGCCATTTTGTGGGAAAGTAACTGTCCTTATGGCCTTCCTTTGTTTAGGTTTCCATTATGGTCTGGTCGCTTAATGTTTGTGTTTCTTTCCCTTTGGTGTCTTTGATGGGTGGAGTTAGTTAATTGTATCGATTCCTGATCTTTGTTTTACTTCTACCTTATGTCATCTTAAACTAGGTATTCAAGAATTTCATAAGAAGTTTGTTTTGGCCCCTGCAGACAAGGCCGCTAACAACGTCGTCGTTGTGTGACGGCTCCACTATGTTAACAGACTTAAGCAGGAGCTTGGTGGTACTAAGGCCTATGAACTTCAGCCTTCAGCTGAAGAGAGAGCTATAGTAGATGAACATATTTGTCATTCAGCCACCAAGTTTGATGTGTGTGTTACAGGAGGCCAAGACAAGCTTCCTACGCTATACTGGTTACCAAAACTTCATAAAAGACCTTACAAAGCAGGGTTTATTTCAATTTCTAGCTCTTGCACTACCACTGAACTTTCTAAATTATTAAATTCCTGCCTTACTGCTATTAAAACGCATGTGATTAAATATTGTGATAAAGTCTTTGAAAGATCAGGAAGAAATCTGTTTTGGTCTATAAAAAATTCGAATGAGGTTTTAAATAAATTGAAATCCAGATTTTTTCGTGCTTCAAGTCTGTCTACTTACGATTTTTCCACTCTTTACACTACACTTCCTCATAATCTTACAAAAGAAAAGCTAATGATTTAATTAAATGGACTTTTTCACAGAGAAGATTCTCTCTATCTTGCATGTAATGTCAGAAATGCATTTTTTATTTCTAGAGAGCATAATAATTATACACTTTGGTCATGTCAGAAAGTGTGTGATGTCCTCACCTTTCTACTTGACAATATTTATATTAGATTCGGTACTAAGTTATATAGACAAATTGTGGGTATTCCGATGGGTACGAATTGCGCACCTCTTGTGGCTGATCTGTTCTTGTATTGTTATGAAAGAGACTTCATGTTGTCGCTTTCCATTGATAGCCAATCTGAAATTATTGAAGCTTTTAGTTCTACTTCTAGATATTTAGATGATTTATTAAATATTGACAATATTTACTTTGATGGTTTGATCAGTCAGATTTATCCCCTAGAACTTCAGTTAAACAAGGCAAATTCCTCTGATACCGAGGCCCCCTTTTTGGATTTACATTTATCTATTGTAGATAGATTTGTTTCTTTCAAAATTTATGATAAATGTGATGATTTTGATGTCGAGATTGTAATTTTTTCTTTTTTGGACGGTGATGTTCCTCGTGCGACATCGTACGGGGTTTATAGCTCTGTCTCTGGTTGGGCCCATCGGAGTCTAACTGTTGGTTTTCTCTTGCTCCAGCATTTCAGCGGTTTCTTGCTGTCGAGTCCTCACCGTTGTCTCACCTCTGTGGTTCTTTGATTTTTTGTGTTCACGGAGATGTTGCACTGATGAGTTAGGGGGCATTCATGCGGACTGAACAAATTATTTGTCTAAATTGCAACGGAAGTAAGGGCGAGGATTGTGGCCACGTAAAATCGATTTAAGCCCCCAGTAGAAATCTTTCCACTGACCGTTCCAAGGCGGTTCTTCTGTTGCGGTTTATTTATGTTGTTGTTTGTTACTTACTGTGTGTATCACTTGTGTCTTTTCATTTTGGATGGCCATATGGCCATTTTGTGGGAAAGTAACTGTCCTTATGGCCTTCCTTTGTTTAGGTTTCGATTATGGTCTGGTCGCTTAATGTTTGTGTTTCTTTCCCTTTGGTGTTTTTGATGGGTGGAGTAAGTTAATTGTATCGATTCCTGATCTTTGTTTTACTTCTACTTTTTATATTTCGCAGTTAATTCGATTCACTAGAGTGTCTAGTCATGTATCCGACTTCAAGACTCGTAATAAATTTTTAACTGCTAAACTTCTTAATCAGGGGTATCGGTATCATAAACTACGTAAAACCTTTTCTAAGTTTTATAGACGTTATTCTGATTTGGTTTCAAAATTCAATGTTGGACTAAAAACACTTCTGCTTCAAGGCCTGTCGGAACCCGAATTCTTTGGTGACTTAGTATATAAATTTAGAAAAAATACATGCCTGTAATGACTTAAGTACCCAATTTCGTAAAATCGTTCGTCGATATATAAAGATTGGGTACAACATCAATATTATAAAACAGACTGCATGCATGGTGGTTAACCCAATCACGGTTGGCAACTTTGCTTCCCTCTTTGATTGCACACCGGTGGGTCGGGCTTAAGATTATATGAAGGTTCCAGAGTAAAAACATCATTGGATTTTTTTATTTAGTATTCTTTATGTTGGTTGGCGCCTGATGCTCCGTCTTTGGTCGGGCCCCTTGGAGTCTAACTGTTGGTTTTCTTTTGCTCCTACAATTCTGTTGTTGTATGCTGTCGAGTCCTCAACCTTGTTTCATCCCTGTAGTTTTTTGATTTGTATGTTCTCGGAGATGTTACACTGATGAGGGATGCCTTCATGCGGACTTAACAAAATTAGTGTATACCGCGACAGAGGTAAGGGCGAGGATTATGGCCATGTAAAATCGATTTAAGCCCCCCAGTGGAGTTCTTTCCACTGACTGTTCCAAGGCGGTTCTTCTGTGGGGGTTTATTTATGTTGTTGTTTGTTATTACTTATTGTGTGTATCACTTGTGTCTTTTTATTTTGAATGGCCATTTGGCCATTTGGTGGGAAAGTAACTGTCCTTATGGCCATCCTTTGTTTGGGTTTCCGTTGTGGTCAGGTCGCTTCGTGTTTGTGTTTCTTTCCCTTTGCTGTCTTTGATGGGTGGAGTAGGTTAATTGTATCGATTCATGATCTTTGTTTCACTTCTTTTTAGGAATATCGGTCAGCAGCCCTCATCTTTGCTTCATTGAATTTGAATTGATTTATATGTGTCTGCGTGATTCATTGATTGCGTTAAGAAATTATTATGCGGTTCAAATATATGTGTGTTTAATTTTAAGAATTACTCCTGAACCTAGGACGAAAAAGGTGCTACCGACCATTCTAAGGCGGTGGTTGTGGTATTCTTGTTCATTGTTGCTTTGTTATATGAGCCAGCGCATGACAAAATCTACAATAAGACATGTGCGCCTAACGAAGACTCAGATCAGCCTGCGCATCCGCGTAGTCTGATCTGAGTCTTCGTTGTGCGCTCTAAAGATAGCTAATGGCCCAGTGTTCCTTCATGTAGCAAGAGAAGTTTCTGGTTAGACTATATGGATGCGCAGGCTAATTTGAGTCTTCGGTGGGCGCACATGTCTTATTGTCTTGTTTTGTTATGCGCTGTCTCATATATCTGCGATTTGTGCTTTATTTTTCATCTGTTGTTGAGTGCTTTCTAGTACCACCCTCTGGGAAAGAGATGTCTGATTATTCTGCTTGTTGTTCTCGTTCACTGTGAGTTTTGTCTCTTCATCCTAAAGCGAAATGTGTGCTATGTCTTGTGATTGTGGCGTTCACTGTTTATTTATTGTGTTTCTTAGCTTTTTAGCTCACCAGAGCCGAAGGCTCCAGGGGAGCGTATAGTATAGGCAGTGATCCGTCGTCCGCGTCCGCGTCAACATTTTCAAACGACTTCTTCTCAGAAACTGCTGGGCAAATTGAAACCAAATTACATGTGGAGCCTTTATGGGAAGGGGGGACGAAAGTTTGTTCCTAAGGACTGGGTCACAAGACCAATATGGCCACCAAGCCCATATACGAGTATGCTAAAGACATTTAAAAATCTTCTTCTCAGGAACCAAACGGCCGATGACCTTGAAACCTTGGATGCAGAATTTGGGACTCTGGGTCTACCAAGTATGTTGAAATAATGACCTTCGGTTGACCCTGACCTGTTTTACGTTAAGGTCAAATTTGGTCACTTTGGCATTTATATAGAAAAATGGCAAAACAGCGGACTTTTCTGATTGCATTGTTGCCTGTGGCATCAGAAATCATACTTGCAATCAGTTGAATAGAACTTTATCAATTCCAAAGGTCAAGGACATTTACTGACCTTTGTCCTGGAAGGCTCAGATTGAGTATTGTTATCTTCTTCTCAACTTAAACTGCTGGGTAGTTTGAAACCAAATTACACGTGGAACCTCAATGGAAGGGGGGAAGAAAGTTTGTTAGTAAGGACCGGGTCACATGACCAAAATGGCCGCCATGCCCATATTTGGTTAAAACCTTTAAAAGTGTACTTCTCAGGAACCAAATGGCCGATGACCCTGAAGCTTGGTATGCAGCATTGGGGACTCGGGCCCTACCGAGTTTGTTCAAATGATGACCTTTGGTTGACCTTGACCTGTTTTACATCAAGGTCAAATTTGGCCACTGAGACATTTGTATGGAAAAAGAGCTAAACAGTGAATTTTTCTGATTACATCGTAACCATTGGCATCAGAAATGATATTTGCAATCAGTTGAATGGCATTTTATCAATTCCAACTGTCAAGGTCGTTTATTGACCTTTGTCCTGGATGGCTCTGATTCAGTATTTTAATCTTCTTCTCCACTCAAACTGCTAAGTTCTTTGAAACTAAATTACATGTGCAGTTTCTATGGGAAGGGGGAACGGATGTTTGTTCGTAAGAAGTGTGTCACAAGACCAATATGGCCATCATGCCCATATATGGTAAAATCCATTAAAAATCTTCTTCTCAGGAACCAAATGGCCGATGACCTTGAAACTTGGTATGAATCATGTGGAACTCGGGGCCATACCATGTTTGTTCAAATGATGACATTTGGTTGACCCTGACCTGTTTTATGTCATGGTCAAATTGTGTCACTTAGACATTTGTATGGAAAAAGGCAAAACAGTGGATTTTAGCTCACCACAGCCAAAGGCTCCGGGGGAGCTTATAGTATAGGCAGCGGTCTGCTGTTCATCGTCTGTGTCCACGTCCAGGTCAACGTTTTCAAAGGACTTCATTCTCCTCAGAAACTGCTGGGCCAATTGAAACCAAGTAGGTTCACCATTGGTTGGGGAAAGAAAGTTTGTTCATGGGATCTTGGTCACATGACCAAGATGGCCGCCATGCCCATAAAGGGTAAACACTTTAAAAATCTTCTTCTCAGGAACCAAACAGCCTTTGTCCTAAAACGTGTTATCATCTTCTCCACTAAAACTGCTGTGCTGATTGAAACAAATTACATGTAAAGCCTCTATGGGATGAGGCAACGAAAAGTTTGTTTGTGGGATTGTTGTCACATGACCAAGATGGGCGCCATGCCTGTATATGGTATAAACTACATGACCTCTGGTGAGCGTAGTGGCCCATGAGCCTCTTGTTTTAGTGTTTTAATGCATTTAATGCGAACTTATACGGTTACCTTGCAACTAACTTCTTCAGTTTAGCAATGTATAAAATTAAATGTAGTATCATCTTACAACCTTATCTTTTGAGTGTTGAAATGTTTTATAAATGGAGCGCTTAATCGCCATCTTGCATTTTAACTTCCTCAGTGTTAGAATATGTTCAATGAGGCGTAGCATCTGCATCTTACAGATTATCTTCTTCAGTGTTAAAATGTATTACAGGAAGCGTCGAATTGCTTTCTTATAATCGTGTGTGAATGTTTTATAGAAGGCGTACTATAGGCGTCTTACAATATATTTGCTTCAGTGTTTGAATGCATTAAATGAGGCGTTGAATCATCATATCTTATCATAAGTCTTTTCGAAAACACGCCTGTACATATACATTGTAAACTTGACCGCATAAAAAACTAAAATGTTAAGATGAAAACAATTGTGATATTTTTCTTAATTTGGATCAACATACAGATTGTGGATACTCGTTGAACCGCCTCATCTAGGCGGTTCTAACGAGTACTCACAATCTATAGTTTAGATCAGAAATACGAAAAATAAGGTTTACCCCTGTAAACCCATGTTTTACTGTATAAAAGTGGGGTTCAAGGGGGTCAAAATTATGTAGACCTGTTTTCGTTATGATCAATCTTATAACCATTATTCTGTCTATTCTAGGATGTATTAAATGAGACGTTGAATTTTCATCTTACAACCCATCTTCATCAATGTTTGTATGTATTACATGACTATAGTATGGTCGTCTTTAAGCCATACTTCTTAAGTATTGAAATGTATTAACTGTGGCGTGCTATAGCCATCTTATAACTGAACGGTTTAGGCGTTGGCTCTTACTTGTTATCAGTCGTGCACAGCAGGTTGTTACATATTTACGAAAGTCTATATGTAATTTTTTACATCAAATCAAAATAACTGTATGCAGATAATACTCTCAGTTGTTACATTTGTCATAAATTCTGCCCTAAAAGTGGATTGTATTATCGTTAAAATTGTATGTGCGTTTTCATCTTGCTTTCCATTGTATATAAGTCTCTATCTCTCTCTCTCTCTCTCTCTCTCTCTCTCTCTCTCTCTCTCTCTCTCTCTCTCTCTTTAAAGATTCTAAAACTATTAGCCTTCAACAATTTGATTGTACTTTTGACTAGGTCCCTAACATCGTGGTTCTATCAAAGAGTGTCATAGTGACCAAGTATGAGAATAAAACGGTCATTCAGCCAAGTACGACAAAGAAGGACGGTTATGGAGCAGGTAAGGGTAATCAATGTCACATTGATGAATTAATTCAACACTTGTTCATCACGTCCGGAGAACAGGCAGTTATTATACACGTCCAGTCTATGTTTTCACAGCACACATTAATTTTTGAAAGTTGATTTTTAAATCAAGTTTCTATATTAACTGCTATATCTTGTACTGGACCCTCTCGCCGCTTCCGTTTTCGCCTATTTCATAAAGTAGTCCTTATGGCCCAGCTTGTTAGTATTGTGAGTAGCATGGACCGTAGCTGAATTTCAGTGTACCTGTTTTCATAATATTTTATCCATGCGTATTAAATTTTACGAAAAAGAAAGAATACGAAAATATTAAGTACACACGAACCATATTCATTCGCCTTTTCATGGCCTTCAGTCGTCTGTAAGTTATACTCTTTTTACCCCTGGGTTTCTGAAATGATTTCCTCTAGCTTGATATTTGGACATACTTTTCCATATTTTGTTGTAAAAAGCGAGGTTAAATCTGGATCACTAATATGTTAACAACAGTGTACAACATGGCAAAGCTTGTCGTAGTGCACCGTCTCATGTCGTCATTGTGATGTTTCATGAAAATGTTAAATTGTGCCCATATTGAAATATGTGCGATACTTACGGTGAATGCTGTAGTAAAGAAGTTATAGTTCTACCACGGGCGTCGGGAATTCAACACCTGCAAGAGTACCAATGGGACTGGTGATAATTCCGGTAAATATGTGTATGCACGCGGTTTGATCAGTCTTCATTAATAGTGTGTGTCTTTTGTTATGATGGGCTATGCCACCCTCCATTTAAATTGTGCAGATTATCTTTATTTAAAAAATCTTGTTTGTTGCAGGTCCAATGGCTGCTGTTGGAGTGTCAATGCCCATATTGGGCGTGGGCTTGGGCGCTGTCTTCGCATACTTCTTCTTCAGATGAACTTTTCTAAAATGGATACATTTCGGCGGTTTTATTTTTAATGTGAAATGCTTTATTTGGACATTTTGTTACTTATTTAAATTTTTATTGGTAACTCACTATTCTGAAAATGTCTCGTCTCCGAGAAAAGAATTTGCCTCTGTCTGGGAGGAGCAAATTGTTTGTTCATAACAAGTTACCGAGAAGGGCATTAGGTCACATGACGATGCTACATTCGTGCGAATAGTGCATTATTTTATATTTCCAAAATGTAACAGATGTGATATTATCCTTATTTACAATAAAAACACGTTGCGGGTCTTACGAGAACCCACAACCTATTTCGTGGCACAGAAATAGAAAAAAAAACTATCTATACCCCTGTAAACTCCAGTTTTCTCTGTATAAAAATACGGGGGTGTTTATTTCACGGACTCATTAGCGTGATGAGCTTTAAAGATAGGCAACACCATGATACCAATATGTTTTGCATTTTGCACACATTGCTTATTCTAAATCCATTTTTATTAAATAGCTTATGTTTAAGGCATGACTTTCTGTCTTTTCAATAAGCTTGAAATTTAAAGAAATGTGAAACCAACTGTCAATCCCGGAGATATTTTTTTTCTCAAATTAGTATGGCCATGAAACAAATATAGATATTGGTAGACATAGCTTGGTTAATGGGCATTCAACTCCATTGGCTCATCTTTAATATTTTTATAAGTCTATAACTACGTGTGAAGCAATTATGCAGTCATTTATCATCATGGTCGATCATTTACCTGTCAGTAGTTGATGTACGTCTAAGAGTGGAATATGCAGATTTTGAGAAATATTTAGAGGGACGTTGAACATCCAATAAAGAAACGAGTGCGCTTGAGCACGAGTTTCGTATTTGGATGTTCAACCTCCCGAGGTTAATAAATCCCATATTTCAAATGGGCTGAGCCAATAAACTGTATATTACATGCATTTGATAGAGCTGATAGACCACTTTGCATCTAATTCTACGTACAGTTCACTCTTAACAGACAGTCCATGCAAAAGGTAGTGGGCACAATGACGCTTAAGCTGACTGAAACAAAAACTGAAAGCTCTTCCTAATGTAATGAATGAAAACAGAAGAAATAAAGTTATATTGATAGAACAATTACAAAATGCGAGAGAACGGTAACCAAACGTACCCCTCATTCAGTACTTATGTCCAGATAATCTTTATTGCAGCGTCTCGAAAGTCACAAGCGACTCGAACGACACGCATTCTGAACGTCTGTTCGCAATTAAGATGACGTCATGAATAACGTTGACGTGTCTGAAACTCTCCCGCGTTTCAATAGAGCGATTTCATTGTAAAAACACCGCCTTGTATCATGTACCAAAAGT
This sequence comes from Lucinisca nassula, assembly GCA_963580285.1. Classification (NCBI taxonomy): domain Eukaryota; kingdom Metazoa; phylum Mollusca; class Bivalvia; order Lucinida; family Lucinidae; genus Lucinisca; species Lucinisca nassula. The sequence goes on from OY757027.1 coordinate 47,627,854, forward strand.
AGTTTCGAAAATAATGACTTTATGTCTGACAGAAATCATGGTATTTCTGTTATGTATGTAATATAATCATGTAATAAATGAAAAAAACACCCATAATAATACTGTTGATTTTTTGTGAATACTTTGTGACCACTGATTGGCAAATCGGGCAAAGTGGTCGCTGTATCAGCCCAGTCAGTTTTATCTTAAATAGTATTCATGGACATCAAACGTTTTGCAGCATTCCTGAACAATGAAATACTATGTGAGTGATTCAGTTTCTTAAATTAGTGTCCGAATCGCAAAAAAATTTGGCACAAATGTGTTTGAAGTCACAACTTGATAAACCTTACAGACTTTTGATATCTTATTACATTGGGTTTAAACGAAATTTTTGTTTAGTATGGCCAATTAATTTTCTTGCACAAAATAAAAAGTGCTCAATCTTCCTTTTGAATGAGAGAAGAACAATTTCGGGATTCTTTATTGTTGAGTATGAACTTGTTATGCCTATCCAAGGCAAAAGGCTCTTTTTAAGCAAATGGTAAAAACTGAATCCAAAAATGTAAACACTCACATTTTTTTTTTACTTATAATTAAATATAAAAAACCTGGTATTATACTTCAGTTCCTTGGCTTTAATTTGATATACATAAAAGGAATTGCCCTTGTAAATTTTAAGTAAGAATCATTTAAAAATGACCACTGTCCCAAGGTGAAGTATATCATTAAAGGGTTGCAGCCTTTAGGGTATATCCACTCCTTCAACTGGTTCTATAAAAGGGTTATGCTTTGGTATTTTTAGTTTACCTCTTTTTCAAGTATGTTTAAAATCTGCGAGCCCAATGTTAACAAATATGTTCTATAAAAGGGTTATCCTTTGGAAGCAAGGAATACACCAGAGAACTGGAAAATATTAAGTGCGCATGTTTGCTGGACAAGACTGGCTAGTTTCAGCCAATTAGGCCTCATCAGTGATCCTCAAGTATTTGCAAAATTCAACAATGGAATCAATGATCCCAAAGAACAATAAAATATAAACTACACTATGATGTAGGGCAGGGAGACATTTAACGGCCGCCACACAATCCCAGACACCAGCTGTAGTGCCGTCAAATATGTTGTATAGAAGGGTTATCCTTTGGAAGCAAGGAGTACACCACATAACTGGCAAATATGAAGTGCGCATGTTTTTTGGACCAGACTAGCTAGTTTCGGCCAATTAGGCCTCATCAGTGACCCTCAAGTATGTTCAAAATTCCACAATGGAATCAATGATCCCAAAGGACAAGAAAATATAAACTACACTATGATGTAGGGCAATGGGACAGTTTGGTTGTAAACTCAGCAAAATCAAAATAAAAACAAACAAAAGTGGTCTTTGTTTTACTTCTACTTTGCATATCAGGGCTGTTTTGTTTGTGCCGTGTGGCGGCTGTAAAAGGTCTCCCCGTACATACATTTAATGGTCTTATTCTTCCAATCCTCAGGGATTGCTTATGCAATTGCTTTTCACTGTTCCATCAATTGACATCCTTTAGATACCTGTTGAAGGTCATTATTAAACCGATGTTTATTCCTCGTTGTATAACAACTGCTTGTTTGACATCCCTGGACTTTAAGTAGACAAAGATGGTTGGTGGGCTTTTGTTGTACCTTCCTTCTATTCGGAAGAATTATCTTCAGTAATTTTATATGCTGTTTTACTTAATGACCTGTATGAAGATCGCTTTAGTTTTGACGGTATCAAAACCTTATAAACCCAAATGAGTATCACAAATTCATTTTAACTATCAATATCACCCCTTAGGTTACACTCTGCTTCTTCTGTGCGGATTTCCCATTCTATTAAGAACTTTAATACTATGTTGCGTTCGGTATTGGTCACCTGGAAATTTGTCAGATATCAGTGAACAGACTTCCAAGACTGGAACATCAGAAGCCGGTTTATCATGGCTGATTACAACTCATTTAGGAGTCAACTAGAAGTTGGCAGATATCACTGAAGAGTGAAACTTCAAAACGAATGTAGGAGTCATCTGAAAAAGTGTCTGATATTAGTGAACAGTGAAACTTCATCAGAGGCCGTAAAACGTCTCCCCGTACATCAACCATAGTGCAGTTTATATTTTACTTTTGGTCCTTTGAGATCAACGTGAATATTCTGAGAAATCAGAAATAAATTATTGGTTTAGACTCATATTCTAGACAGATTTTTAATCATTTGGACCCCATTTTGATTTATATCAGTCTTTGAATCGACTGCCTATTCTAAATTCGCAAAATTGCGGTATGTTTCCTCTGGCTTTCTTTGCCGGATCAGTACAGGGTCACTGATGAGGCTTTATTAGCCGAAACTACGTAGTATGACCCATCTTCTTTCTTTTAAATGTTTTCATTGTTCTTAAAGGAACTCATATTTGATTTTTATTTGCCTTCACTGCAGCTGGTGTTGTGCCGTGTGGCGGCCGTAAAACGTCTCCAAGTACATCAACCATAGTGCAGTTTTTATTTTACTTTTGGTCCTTTGAGATCAACGTGAATATTCTGAGAAATCAGAAATAAATTATTAGTTTAGACTCATATTCTAGACAGGTTTTTAATCATTTGGACCCCATTTTGATTTATATCAGTCTTTGAATCGACTGCCTATTCTAAATTCGCAAAATTACAGTATGTTTCCTCTGGCTTTCTTTGCCGGATCATTACAGGGTCCCTGATGAGGCTTTATTAGCCGAAACTACGTAGTATGACCCATCTTCTTTCTTTTGAATGTTTTCATTGCTCTTAAAGGAACTCATATTTTATTTTTTATTTGCCTTCACTGCAGCTGGTGTTGTGCCGTGTGGCGGCCGTAAAACGTCTCCCCTTACATCAACCATAGTGCAGTTTATATTTTACTTTTGGTCCTTTGAGATCAACGTGAAAATTCTGAGAAATCAAAAATGCATTATTGGTTAAGACTCATATTCTAGACAGGTTTTTAATCATTTTGACCCAATTTTGATTTATATCAGTCTTTGAATCGACTGCCTATTCTAAATTCGCAAAATTGCAGTATGTTTCCTCTGGCTTTCTTTGCCGGATCATTACAGGATCACTGATGAGGCTTTATTAGCCGAAACTACGTAGTATGACCCATCTTCTTTCTTTTGAATGTTTTCATTGCTCTTAAAGGAACTCATATTTGATTTTTATTTGCCTTCACTGCAGCTGGTGTAGTGCCGGATGGCGGCCGTAAAACGTCTCCCCGTACATCAACCATAGTGCAGTTTATATTTTACTTTTGGTCCTTTGAGATCAATGTGAATATTCTGAGAAATCAGAAATAAATTATTGGTTTAGACTCATATTCTTGACAGGTTTTTAATCATTTGGACCCCATTTTGATTTATATCAGTCTTTGAATCGACTGCCTATTCTAAATTCGCAAAATTGCAGTATGTTTCCTCTGGCTTTCTTTGCCGGATCATTACAGGGTCACTGATGAGACTTTATTAGCCGAAACTACGTAGTATGACCCATCTTCTTTCTTTTGAATGTTTTCATTGCTATTAAAGGAACTCATATTTGATTTTTATTTGCCTTCACTGCATCTGGTGTAGTGCCGTGTGGCGGCCGTAAAACGTCTCCCCGTACATCAACCATAGTGCAGTTTATATTTTACTTTTGGTCCTTTGAGATCAATGTGAATATTCTGAGAAATCAGAAATAAATTATTGGTTCAGACTCATATTCTAGACAGGTATTTAATCATTTGGACCCCATTTTGATTTATATCAGTCTTTGATATGTTAACACGCTTAAGCAGGAGCTTGGTGGTACTAAGGCCTATGAACTTCAGCCTTTAGCTGAAGAGAGAGCTATAGTAGATAAACATGTTTGTCTTTCAGCCACCAAGTTTGCTGTGTGTGTTAACGAAGGCCAAGACAAGCTTCCTACGCTATACTGGTTACCAAAACTTCATAAAAAACCTTACAAAGCACGGTTTATTGCAAATTCTAGCTCTTGCACTACCACTGAACTTTCTAAATTATTAACTTCCTGTCTTACTGCTATTAAAACGCATGTAATTAAATATTGTGATAAAGTCTTTGAAAGATCAGGAAGAAATCTGTTTTGGTCTATAAAAAATTCGAATGATGTTTTAAATAAATTGAAATCTAGACAGTTTCGTGCTTCTAGTCTGTTTACCTACGATTTTTCCACTCTTTACACTACACTTCCTCATAATCTTATAAAAGAAAAGCTTAATGATTTAATTGAATGGGCTTTTCACAGAGAAGATTCTCTCTATCTTGCATGTAATGTCAGAAATGCATTTTTCACTTCTAAAGAGCATAAGAATTATACACTTTGGTCATGTCAGAAAGTGTGTGATGCCCTCACCTTTCTACTTGACAATATTTATGTTAGATTCGGTACTAAGTTATTTAGACAAATTGTGGGTATTCCGATGGGTACTAATTGCGCACCTCTTGTGGCTGATCTGTTCTTGTATTGTTATGAAAGAGACTTCATTTTGTCGCTTTCCATTGATAACCAATCTGAAATTATTGAAGCTTTTAGCTCTACTTCTAGATATTTAGATGATTTATTAAATATTGATAATACCTATTTTGATGGTTTGATCAGTCAGATTTACCCCCTAGAACTTCAGTTAAATAAAGCAAATTCTTCTGATACCGAGGCCCCGTTTTTGGATTTACATCTATCTATTGTAGATGGATTTGTTTCGTGCAAAATTTATGATAAACGCGATGACTTTGATTTTGAGATTGTAAATTTTCCTTTTTTGGATGGTGATGTTCCTCGTGCGCCATCCTATGGCGTTTATATTTCGCAATTAATTCGATTTGCTAGAGTGTGTAGTCATGTAACTGACTTCAACACTCGTAATAAATTATTAACGGCTAAACTCCTTAATCAGGGTTATCGGTACCATAAACTACGCAAAGCCTTTTCAAAATTTTATAGACGCCATTCTGATTTAATTTCAAAATTCAATATTGGACTTAAATCTCTTCTGCAACAAGGTCTATCGGAACCCGAATTTTATGGTGACTTAGTATTTAAATTCAGAAAAATATATAACCGCAATGACTTCAGTACCCAATTTCGTAAAATCATTCTTCGATATAAAAAGATTGGGTACAACATGGATATTATACGACAGACTGCATGCATGGTAGTTAACCCAATCACGGTTGGCAACTTTGCTTCCCTCTTTAATTGCACGCCGGTGGGTCAGGCCTCAGATTCTATGACGGCTCCAACGTAAAGGCTTATTGAGAATTAGAGAGATCTAATTCAAGGTAATGTTGGTTGGTGCCCGATGCTCTGTCTCTGGTCGGGCTCATCGGAGTCTAACTGTTGGTTTTCTTTTGCTCCAGCATTTCAGTGGTTTCTTGCTGTCGAGTCCTCACCGTTGTCTCACCTCTGTGGTTCTTTGATTTTTGTGTTCACGGAGATGTTGCACTGATGAGTTAGGAGGCCTTCATGCGGACTGAACAAATTATTTGTCTAAATCGCGACGGAAGTAAGGGCGAGGATTGTGGCCACGTAAAATCGATTTAAGCCCCCCAGTGGAAATCTTCCACTGACCGTTCCAAGGCGGCTCTTCTGTGGCGATTTATTTTATGTTGTTGTTTGTTACTTACTGTGTGTATCACTTGTGTCTTTTAGTTTCGGATGACCATATGGCCATTTTGTGGGAAAGTAACTGTCCTTATGGCCTTCCTTTGTTTAGGTTTCCATTATGGTCTGGTCGCTTAATGTTTGTATTTCTTTCCCTTTGGTGTCTTTTATGGGTGGAGTAAGTTAATTGTATCAATTCCTGATCTTTGTTTTACTTCTACTTTGAATCGACTGCCTATTCTAAATTGGCAAAATTGCAGTATGTTTCCTCTGGCTTTCTTTGCCGGATCATTACAGGGTCACTGATGAGGCTTTATTAGCCGAAACTACGTAGTATGACCCATCTTCTTTCTTTTGATTGTTTTCATTGCTCGTAAAGGAACTCATATTTGATTTTTATTATTATGGCTGATTACAACTCAACTAGGAGTCACCTGGAAAATTGTCTGATATCAGTGAACAGTGAAACTTCAAAAACTGGAACGTCAGAGTCCGGTTTATTATGGCTGATTACAAATCATCTAGGAGTCACCTGGAAAATTGTCAGACATCAATGAACAGCTTATTAATATTTGGGCCTTAAATGACGTCAAAACTTCGTTTCCGGTCAACATCTTGAAAAAAATTGTCATATTTAGTATGTGAAGTGATGTTGACAAGATCCAGCTTGGGATTGTTAGGCAGGTTTTTGCGTCTATTTTCAGCAGAGTAATGGCCATTGAATGACGTCAAAAATCGTTTCCACTCACTACCTTGATAAAGAAATGATGGATGTTTGATCATATTTGGTATGTAAAATAGAAGTGGAGGCAAATTTATGTTACCAAGAGCTAGCTTGGGATTTTTACACGACATTGTTGGTCTATTTTTATCGGAGTTAAGGCCCTTGAATGACATCAAAATTCGTATCCGCTCTAAATCTTGAGAAAGAATTCATGGATTTTGAGTGAGTGTTTGTGTTTTACGTCCAACCGTAAGCTAATGTCATATGGAAACGGGACCTCGGTTTAAAGACTCATCCGAAAGTCTGGAGAAGCCCGGGATCGATCCTGCGACCCCTGCTTTACAATGGGAGTAGCGTAACTACTACGCCACGGAGGCTTCTAATCATTGATTTTGATCATATTTAGTATTTGACTCAATGTTGACAGGCTCTAGCTTGGGATTGTTACACGACATTTTGCGTCTATTTTCACCAGGGTTATGGCCCTTGAATATTGTAAAAAAAATCGTTTCCGCTCAATATCTTGAGAAAGTATTTATGGATTTAAATCATATATATAGTATGTTAATGTATGCTGACAAGATCTAGCTTGAGATTATAACACAACATTTTGCTTCTATTTTCATGAGAGTTATAGCCCTTGTATGACGTCAAAACTTTGTTTCCGCTCAAAATCTTGAGATAGAAATGGTGGATTTTGATCATTTCAGTATGTAATTTTTGTTGACAAGATCCAGCTTAGGATTGTAAGGCGGCATTTTTCGTCTATTTTCAGCAGAATTGAATGCCCTTGAATGGCATCAAATAAGTGTTTTCTTCTGCTCAATATCGTGAGAAAGAATTGATGGATTGTGATAATTTGGTATGCGAATTTATGGTGACAAGATATAGGTTGGGATTATGACACGGTATTTGGTGCTAACTTTCAGCAGCGCTTTGACCGGTGTCTGGATCTAGGACGTCATTTCCGCGAAACATCTATAGAAAGATATGATTAATTTTGTATCATAGTAAGTATATGAATTTATGTTGATAAGATCTAGCTTTGGAATCTTATGCGGCATTTTGCATCCATTTTCAGCTACATTATAGCCACTGAATGAGATCAAAATAATGAAAACGAATTGATAAATTTTGATCAAATTTGGTGTGGGAATTTATGTTGACAAGATCAAGCTGGGAATTGCTACACGTTATTTTATGTCAATTCTCAGCAGATGTATGCCCTTGAATGATGTCTTAAATTTGTTTTCCGTTAATATCTTGAGAAACTCATCAATATCTTGAGAGATAAATTTTGATCGATTTTAGTATTAGAACTTTGTTGGCAAGACATAGCTTAGGAATTGTACACAGCTTTTTGCATCAGTTTTCAGCAGAGTTATGTCCCTTGACTGAACTCAAAAATTCGGTTTCGCCCAATTTCTTGTGGAATCCGTTTAAACTTTGTTGAACTAAATTCCGAATTGTTATGTTGCGGGGGTATTTTGTAGGCCCTGCTTTCTGACATATAATTATTTCTGCTTCAGGCAAAGGTTGTTGATGCTTACAATACAGTATCAACAATCAATGTTTTAACAAACCTAAGCAATATGCACACTTCTCTACATAATTCGCGGTTCACAAGTAGAGAATACCAGGTTCATGTCTTTTGATATCAAGAGGCTTGCCGAGCAATTCTACATGCGTTCTCAAAGCCGAGCCTGATAAACTTGATATCAAATGAACGAATCTGGTATTCGATTTGGCAGTTAATCCCCTTGTACACTTTTACAGTTTTGCCAATTTTAGTCCAGTTCATAGAAATGCAATGTGTCGTTCACCTGATAAAGTTCACTTGTCCTGAGATAGAATATCTTTATCAGGTCAAGGTGTAACAATGCAATTAATGTAGGGGATACCTGAAAAGGACTTGTTAACATGGCTCTTCTGTGGCGATTTATTTATGTTGTTTGTTACTTACTGTGTGTATCACTTGCGTCTTTTAATTTTGGATGGCCATATGGCCATTTTGTGGGAAAGTAACTGTCCATATGGCCTTCCTTTGTTTAGGTTTCCATTATGGTCTGGTCGCTTAATGTTTGTATTTCTTTCACTTTGGTGTCTTTTATGGATGGAGTAAGTTAATTGTATCAATTCCTGATCTTTGTTTTACTTCTACTTTGTCACCAAAGAAGCTGCTCAGTGCGTTATGTTTGTAACCTGTTTTACATGGTCGTCTAATTAAATCATCTGCGAAATCACACAATAGAGAGAGAGAGAGAGAGAGAGAGAGAGAGAGAGAGAGAGAGAGAGAGAGAGAGAGAGAGAGAGAGAAAGAGAGAGAGAGAGAGAGAGAGAGAGAGAGAGGAGAGAGAGGGGGGAGCGATTAATGGGGCGTGGGGTAAACGTTTTGTCGTATTTTGTAACCGAGAAACAGTCTTTGCCAATGGGTAACCTGAAGAATCGGCGCGCCGAGGCGGTGCAAAACTGGCATGATGGCAATATTCTAATTTCTGCAACAATACAAACATATATTGTGGGCGCTCGTTAGAACCGTCTCATTCATTGGCGCTTTCATCAATGTAAGCTCTTTAAGATAAATTTAGCTATTTGACGTCGACTTACGTGAGAACCCGATTGCGTTAAGTAATGAAAACACATTAACGCAAAATCCAGGCCGTAACGTGCAAAGCAGAGCCTAGGCAGTAATCAACACAGAACTAACGTTTAATTGTTAATTCGTAACCACTTCAATGTAAAGAGCAATCCGAATATGTGTCGATGGGAATGTTCCGCGCAGCAGTCCGTCCTACTGCGCCGATTCAGAAGCAACATTCCGCTGTCTGACCCAACAATGAGGGCACCGGCAAAACTGTGCAGTTAGAAAGACCCGCCGGAGATTGCAGCACTGACTCAACTAATAACGATCGCTATATATCGAAGAAGTATATTCAAAGAAGGCAGCCTCATTTCTAAATGTTCGCCACAAATAAATCAAAGCACTGACAGCACCGGTGGGTCTTTTTTCTCCGAGTGAAGGCTTGAAAAAATAGTCTCGAACAGAGACTTAGACTGTTTCGATTAACCCTTAAATTCCTGTACAGAAAGCAAACAGTGTAGACCCTGATCAGACGCCGCGTTTTGTGGCTTCTGATCTGGTCTACAATGTTCGCCAAGCTCAACCCACGATTCCAGTCCAGGTTCTATAGATAACCGTCTTATAAAAATAGCGCGGTAAAAGTCCCACAGGATTGGAAGCAACGTCTCCAAAATGACCTTTACAGTGTTGACGGGGACGTTAAACTTCAAATCAAACAAATAAACAATACTTGATGGTAACACCGCGCTAAGCTTTGACAGCACTAGTCAGTCGATTATCTATGAGTGCAGAAGTGTAGAATGGACACAAAATAGTCTTGGACTGGGACTTAAACTGTTTCGTTTCACTTTTAAATGTCTGTAGTTTAAGCAAACAGTATAGATCATGATCAGACGCCGTGTTCTTTTGCATCTATTCTGGGTCTACACTGTTTGCAAGTGTCCAGCATATGAAGCCGGCCAGTGTTTTACAGGTAACCCGCTTTACTCTGCACTCTGACGTCACAGTGACAAAAAAATGCGGTTATTAAATAATGTTATTAATCAAATAATTTCGTATTGCCTGATTAATGACTTGATTAATGACAATTTTATTAAATGACGCAATTAAAAAACATGATTCATGATTTTTGACCTCCAGTTAATATAATACAGGTGGTGTAATACAGGATAGTCAATTGATAACTGAATGTTTCAGTCAGCGATAGACAATATAGAAAGATAAATTAACATCAAAGAGATTTAACACAAGAATAGAAATAAAGAATGGTGCGTATCCTGGTGCAGGGTTTGATGTCAGTCTTTCATCTGAAGCAGTCGAGTACACATGTGAGATAAATTGTGACACAAAAAGACTGCTTTCTGCATGTGAGACCAGAAAATGGTTAGCGGAGCCAGTGCTGGTATCAAATAGGGATATATGTAGTTGAATCACGAAAACACGCCTATATAACTTTGCCTCCCCCCCCCCCTTGAATGCTTCGTTTATATAGTAAAACTGGGGTTTACAGGGGTAAACCTTATTTTTCTTATTTCTGCTCTAAAATATAGATTGTTGGTACCCGTTAGAACCGCCCGATGAGGCGGTTCTTACGAGTAGCCACAATCTATATTTTGAGCAGAAATAAAAAAAAAATCAAAGCGCCAAAAGGCACTGAAATGACAGATTCTGTGAAAAACCAGTGCTTCAGCTGAAGTGCACGACCCGCCGGATGCTTTAAGCTTTATGAGTGTAACCATATATGGGTATGGCGGCCATTTTGGTCATGTGACCTGGACCTAAAACGGCTCCCCAAATAATTGCGCCTTATCGTAAGGAGCAAAATATATCTTATACTTTAGTACTGTATTCTGAATGGTTTGCAGGACAAAATGCATTCTCACTTTTCCAATACAAAAGCATATGTGTCAAAGTTTGACCTTGACACAAAGAAGGTCAAGGTCAACCCAGGGTCACCATTTTAGCAATTTATGATGGGCCTACGTCCCAGATGCTATTTATCAAGTTTCGTGGAAATCTGCCCAGTGGTTCTGGAGATGACTATTTTTGAAGGTTTTTTACCGTATATGGCTTGGTGGCCATTTTGGTCATGTGACCTGGACCCCATGAGCAAATTTTGGTTTCCCCCATCCCATAGAGGCCCCATATGAAATTTGACTTCAATCGGCCCAACGGTTTCCGAGGAGAAGCAGTTCGAAAATGTTCACATTTTTCGCCTCTGCGAGGCTATACTAAATGATATGTAATACTTCGTAAGTTCATTGGTTAGATCTCATTGATATCTATCAGTATGCCAAAAATTGTTTAAATATTCCACGCGGTTAAGTCACTATCACCAATTTTCACAAACGGGTTACGGACGGACAGACAGACAGACCATATATGGCTTGGCGGCCATTTTGGTCATGTGACCTGGACCCCATGAGCAAATTTTGGTTCCCCCCATCCCATAGAGGCTTCATATGAAATTTGACTTCAATCGGCCCAACGGTTTCCGAGGAGAAGCAGTTCGAAAATTTTCACATTTTTCGCCTCAGCGAGGCTATACTAAATGGAATGTAATATTTCGCAAGTTCATTGGTTAGATCTCATTGATATCTTTCAGTATGACAAAAATTGTTTAAATATTCCAAGCGGTTAAGTCACTATCACCAATTTTCACAAACGGGTTACGGACGGACAGACAGACTGACAGACTGACAGAATGACACGGTGATTTTAGGGCACTCTTAGAAAATCAACCGACTTCAGTTGGTCGCTTTTCTGCGGGTCGTGCAATTCAGATTTACTTTCTTAAGTGATAAGGACAATGGCGCTGGAGTGCTGATTTTTAGTTTGGTTCACAAAACTGAGGTGAATCGGCTGTTAAACACTTTCATCTTCATTTTACTTGGACATTATAAATTGAACAACATGCAAATGACTACCCAGCAGGCACACGTCGCTAGGGCAACGTCAAATCAACGTCGATGCAACGTCATGACGTTGCACCGACGTTGATGTGACGTCACAATTACGTCATGTGCCTGCTGAGATAGTTGCCAGTTTTATGACAACACATAGCCGCAACTTTCTTGTAAAAGCTTACACTTGTTGACTGAGATGTGTTTCGCGGCTTAGTCAAGAACCTGCCTTATGTCGTGCGCTACAATAAAGGAAAACACTTTTTGTGCGATGTTTGAAGTTTTGCGGCATGTGACTAATTATTTATCACAACATTGTGCTTACATATTCAGTTATTTAGACCTATACAACAGAATTGGACAGTGATAACTGTTAGGAGTTTATTATTGCTGGCTTGCTACCGTACGGTGAAGTTTCTAGCGTCACGTACTTCGCATTTAATTGTGTTATGAGTCTGTACCCTTTCAGCCCTTTATAGCCAAGTACAGATACATATGTACCTACAGATGCAAACAGGGTAGAACCTGGTGAGATGGCTCATAATCATACACCGCATTCGGTTCTACATGGTTTGACATGCTATTGACGACTATTGACTAGACACCCAATTTACATGTGCAGAATGGACGCGACTGAAGAGTGAACTGGAGAAACTCGTGGGTTGAAGGGGTAAAATCTTAACCTGGCCTGTAACTGTTTTGTGCGGGTCAGGACCAGACAAAGCGGCTTGGCCAATAATCAAAAGTTAAATACAGCTTATTATACGGTCAATTTTCTTTATTTTTCAAAGTTTATCTAGATACTTAAATGGTGTGCACTCAGTGATTGTAGCTCTATATATATTGTTTTTTTTTTCTTTTCTAAAAATATACAAAGGTACTTTAATGGCGTATTGATACAAATATAATTAATCATAACCCATTTTGTACTGAATGTAATATTATCACTTATCTGACGAAGATTTCATTTCGAAATCCCGGTTCTAAATTAAGGGGCGTCAGCTAGAAATACAGGAATTAATTTAGGAAAAAAATGGGCTAACTTTCGACAACAGTGAAGCCCGCAGTGAAGGCCGTGGTTGGACGCCTCCTCCAAGATTCACCAATGACCCATTATGCAGTCGTCTGTATAAAATGGGAACTTTCCTTATGCATATTCAATTAACTTTTCCCGTTTTGTTTGTAATTTAAGAAATATCATTTTTGTATTTTGATTACAAATGAAACAAAACGTGTAATCAAAATGCGGAAATAATGCCATGAGAAATTAGTTTTGAGACAACGAGCATGAAAAGTCAACAAACAACGGACTATTTGCGCGGAGTCATATTTCAAAAGTAGTGGAAGCCGGAAGTTCGGACGTTAAAATTGTAAACATGCAGCACGACGAAGAATGACAGAAAGAATCTGTCATTAATGACATTACAATTTCGTTATTTTTTCGGCGGAAAGTTTACAATGTATTTGTATAGGCGTGTTTTCGTAATTGAATGATTCAGCATGATGTTCTCTCAAGACCTCCGCTACGATTTCGCGAGCAGGAAAGTCTCAGGCGCGACTGTGTGCATGCGCAGGCTCGCCTGAGCCGTTGCTGGTTGCCTATGCGGTAATGACCCTTTTCTAGTGTCATGTTTCACGTGTGGGCGGCCTCGGTGGTTCTGTCGGATGTGCGCCTGACTGTTGATCAGGAGGTCGGTCGGTAACATTCTTTGGTTGAGATCGATCATGAAATCTTCCTAATGGTCACAATCTCCCTACGGCCGGCTGTCTGTTTCGGTACTGTATTGGTTAACCGCTTTTATGTAAAAGCCTGTCTAGGAAAAGTGTGGGTCGGTAAACTGATCAGCACGATATGACCTAAATGGTCTTGACTGTGCCGTTTAACTCCAAACCTCCAAAAATGACATTTTTTTCTCAGGAGATGGATCAGTTAAAGTGCAGCTGTTTCGCCTGATCCTTTCACTGTTTACAATGTCCTAAATGTCTTTTCATGTGACCCAGCTTATGCAAGATCAAATTTTGATGCGATCAGAGTTCAACTATTGCACCCGCGGTTTGGCGTATCTTTGATTTTATCAAACGATTTATTAAGATTATAGATAATTTAAGATATTCGTGTTAAACAATGTACAGGAAAATATACACGACAAAAAGAGATTGCGTATTAACCCATTGTAGGCGGGAAAGCCCCTAAAGGGGCACCTTGGCAAAGAGTGCAGACCCAGATCAGACACCGCAAAACGCGGCGTCTAATCAGGGCCAGCACTATTTGCTAACATAAGTTTCCATAAAAAATAGAATAAAAAAAAAACTGATTCGTGGAAGGAAAACAACCGTCGTGCATTCCTGTTTGGTTTGCTATAAATTAATCCAACCCCCAACCCCTCCCACCACGAAAGCGGGACCCATCCTTGAAGGAAAATAATAATTCTCAAAGTATTTTTATTCCGCAAGAATTAAAATACGCTTAACCCATTTATGCCTAACGGTCATTTGCTTCGATATTGGCAAACAGTGTAAACCCCCATCAGACGCCGCAGAAAGCGGCGTCTGATCTGGGTCTACACTTTTTGCCTTAAGAACATTCATTTTTGTAAAATTTGCCACAAACAAAAACAAACCTGCCACCCCTATTATTGAAACTAGACCTCTCCAAACTTACGAGATTGAAGATTCTATTGTCATGTATGTTAAAAAGAGTTGTTATCCATCTTAATGCAGCTTATCATAGGACAGTTCATATTTATTCATTTTTTTATTGTATTGGGGAAAGGCACATCAACCTGTGTGGGTCATTTTGTGACGTCTCCCAGAGAAAGGTCGAAAAGAGATAGAAGAGACAGCACAGGTTGGTTGGTTAATTTGAGGTTTAACGTCCCCGTCAACACTGTATAGGTAATTTTGGTGACGTTGCCTCCAATTTTGTGGGACCTATACTCGACATTGAGCTGATATGACATCTCAAGCCCTGTCGCCCAATGAAACCAATAGGGTTTATAAGCATGGACGGGCCGACTCGCACCGTTTTGCCTGGGCAGGCTTAGATCCTCTAACTCGTGTGCGGTCGGTTTCAGCTCTGCGTGCATCACGTTAACAAGTCCGTGAAATGAACACCCCCTTAAACCCCACTTTATATAGTGAAAACTGGGGTTTAAGGGGGTATATATTATTTCTCTTATTTCTGCTCCAAGACATAGGTTGTGGGTACTCATTAGAACCGCCTCATTGAGGCGGTTCTAACGAGCACCCACAATCTATGTTTTGAGTATAAATGAGAAAGACATCACAAATTTTCATCAGAAAAATGTCCTTTTTTTTTTTTGAGGTATGAAAACATGCACTATATCACACGGATGTGTTATCGTAATGGAAGCATCATGTAACCCATCTATTTCTTCAAGCCCCGATGGGCGACAGCACTGGGTAGAGGAGATAAAAGCGAAGGACAGAGGAGAAAGAGGAAACTGAAGAAATAACAACATCCCCCTCTGCCCATACATGCTACAAGGACTACTGCTACAAGGACTGTAGTCCTTGCCGAACTTCCAATATTAGTTGGACGCCCCTGTGACGCAAGATACACGTCAACTTCGCCTCACCCAGCCGCAGCAGACCCAATGTTGAACTTGTGTTTTTCCCTGCGGATTAAGTTGTTATGCATGTATATACATCATAACTGAGGACAGCGGCTAAATATCCATACATTCTGAAGTGGAAGCCCCCATCCCCAACCCCGACCTATCATGTTTTGTTTTAATTATTTTATTTTTTTGCTCACCTCTCAATGTGGTCTCTTACATGTCATTTGGTTCTGCATTATTGTTGTGCTCACCGTCTCAATGTGGTCTCT
The DNA here is from genome assembly GCA_963580285.1 of Lucinisca nassula. Taxonomy (NCBI): domain Eukaryota; kingdom Metazoa; phylum Mollusca; class Bivalvia; order Lucinida; family Lucinidae; genus Lucinisca; species Lucinisca nassula. The sequence continues at coordinate 47,643,528 of OY757027.1, forward strand.
TACATGTCAGTTGGTTCTGCATTATTAACTAAATATGTTTTTGTCGATTGATTGTCATAAAACGATCAACAAAAACACACTTCTATGTTTGCTTACCCAAACAACATAAAAAGTAGTAGTAAAACAAAGATCAGGAATCGATACAATTAACTTACTCCACCCATCAAAGACACCAAAGGGAAAGAAACACAAACATTAAGCGATCAGACCATAATGGAAACCTAAACAAAGGAAGGCCATAAGGACCGTTACTTTCCCACAAAATGGCCATATGAACATCCAAAATAAAAAGACACAAGTGATACACACAGTAAGTAACAAACAACAACATAAATAAACCGCCACAGAAGAACCGCCTTGGAACGGTCAGTGGAAAGATTTCCACAGGGGGGCTTAAATCGATTTTACGTGGCCACAATCCTCGCCCTTACTTCCGTCGCGATTTAGACAAATAATTTGTTCAGTCCGCATGAAGGCCTCCTAACTCATCAGTGCAACATCTCCGTGAGCACAAATAATCAAAGAACCACAGAGGTGAGACAACGGTTAGGACTCGACAGCAAGAAACCACTGAAATAATGGAACAAAAGAAAATCAACAGTTATACTCCGATGGGCCAGACCAGAGACAGAGCATCGAAACAGGAACAACTCAATTTTGGCGACAGCTTGCGGACAGGGGTAGCAATCGGGTAGATTACTCCGTATCATTTACACTCTCCAAACATAAGTTGCGGGTGTTCTTTAGATCCGCCCTATTTAGAGGCGGTTCTAATAAGTACCCATAACTTATGTCTTGGAGCAGGAATAAAGAAATAATGTATATCACTGTAAACTCCAGTGTTCCTGATAGTTTGGTTTACGGGTTGTTCATTTCAGCGACTTGTTAACGTAATGCGAAGTACATGTTATATAAAAAACGGATTGCTTTGTCCGCTGCAATTAGCTCACCTGAGCCGACGGTATAGTATGGGAATGCACCGTTGTCTGTCTGAAGCCACTGAGCCGATTGAAGTCAAATTCATACAGAGTATACGAAGGATGGGGGAACGAATGATTATCCTCGGGGTTCAGGTCACTATGCCCATATAATATGTCTTCTCCGGAACCAGCGAATCGATTGTCATGAAATTTGGTATGTAACATTCCGGACTCGAGACAATCACAAATTGTTTATATGATGACTCTTGGATGACCTTGATCTATTTAAGGTCAAAATATAATTTGGTCACATAGGCGTTTGAATGGGAAAACGTCAAAACCTTGTATTTATTGCAGCCTGTGTACTGAAAATCGGTAGATGCAATAAACTAAAAGTGAATGGAACTAGATGGGTATTCAAGGTCGTTCCTTAACCTTAAATCTAAGGTCATTCAAATATGAAAATTAAAGTTTGTTTTTCTCAGGCTTCATATGAAAGCTTTTAATGAACAAGGACTTAGAAATCAATTTATATGAGTTTTAAGTCACATTATCAATATGGCCGCCATGGTCATATATGATAAAAAATAATAAAACTCTTCCCCTCTGGAACCCACTCAGGATTGCCTGTAGAATCGGGGAATCAAAGCCGTCATAGTTTGTTCAAGTAAAGACTCTGGCTTCGTCAACGTCAAATTTGGTCGCACATGCTGTTTGTTATACGTGGAAAAGTGGATTTGTTTTTCTTTCGGAGACGATTGTTGCATATGAACTGAAAGTTTGCATATGCAGTCAACTAAATGATGAGTAAATGAAGCCTCATCAGTATCAAAGGTCAAGGTCAATTCTTGACTTTGGTGCAAGGTTACTCAGATATCTAGATTGAAACTTGATGATTTTGAAAAACCGCTGGGCAAATTGTAGTCAAAGCTTTAAAGATTGCTAATTTTTCAACAATTGTTGTTACATGTACCGGTGAACTTAAAGTCAACTAAACAAGTAAATGAGGCTGCATGAGTACCAAGGTCAAGGTCACTCTTTTACCATGGTCCGGGACCACTCAATATTTTTAAATAGAAAAGCTAGGTAAATTTAAGGCAAATCCCATATGAAGTATGTATGGGATGGAAGAACAAAAGTTTGTACAGATGGTTTTGGCCAACTGATTAAGATGGCTGCAATAGTGAAAAACCTACAAAAATCTTTTTCTCAGAAACCAAATGGCTTCATAAATGTTTAGCACTCAGGGAGTAGTAACATTAGTCCCCAGGTAGTTTTGATCATATTACAAGAATACAATTTATTTAGTGCCACATGGTATTGTATGGTAAGGCTCTGTTGTCTGTCTGTCGTTTCTTTTCTGAAGCTACTAGGCCTATTGAAGTCAAATTTCATAAAGAAAATTCGAAGGATGGGGGAACGAAAAAATATTCGCCGGGTACAGATCACATGACCAAGATGGCCGTCATGCCCATATAAGATAGAAACTTCTTCTCCGGAACCAGTGGGCCGATTTTCATGACATTTGGTATGTATCATTGGAGACAACCATAGTTTGTTCAAATAATGACTCCTGGATGACCTTGACCTAGTTTAGGCCAAGGTCAAATTGGTCACATAGGCGTTGATGCGGTAAAAAAAGTCAAAACCGTGTATTTATTGCAGCCTGTGATATGAAAATTGGTAGATGCAGTAAATTGGATGCGTAAATTAAACTACATGAGTATTCAATACCAAGGTCAAGGTCATTCAGATATGAAAATTAAAACTCGTTTTTCTCAGGTTTCAAATGATAGCTTTTTAAGAACAAGGAAATGAAGATCAATTTATATGAGTTTAGTCAGACGATCAATATGGTCGCCATGCCCTTACATGGTAAAAAATCTTCTTTTCCGGACCAAATAAATCGATTGCCTTGAAACTTGGCAGATAGCATAAGGGACCCAAGGCCGTCATAGTTTGTTCACAGGAACACTATGGCTTGACCATGGCCTAATTTTCGACAACTTGAAGGTCAAATTTGGTCGCATATGCCGTTGTATGGGAAAAATTGTAAATTGTTTTTGCTTCTGAAACTATTGTTTCCTATGAAATCTAAGTTTGTATATGCACTCGACTTAATGAGTAAATGAAGCTTCATCAGTATCAAATGTCAAGGTCACTTCACGGTCACTCTAGATGGACTTTGATATTTCTCAAAAAAAAAAAAAAAAAAAAAAAAAAAAAGAACGCTTAACGCCATAAGCTTTTATGGGATAAAAAATAGCACTTTGTTAGGCTGGTTCATATCACATGACCAAGAGGACAACCATGACCATCTTCAAAAACCTTCATCTCTGGAACCACATAACGAAACACGCCTATACAAATACATTGTAAACTTTACCGCCAAAAAAGAAAAAAAAATGTTTAGATTAAAAAATGGGGATATTTTTCTTATTTCATCGAGGCGGTTCTAACGAGTACCCACAATCTATATTTTAGAGCAGAAATAAGAAAAACAAGGCTGACCCCTGTAAACCCTAGTTTTACTATATAAAAGTCGGGTTCAAGGGGGTCAAAATTATATAGGCGTGTTTTCGTGATGTTGAAATTTGGCAGCATTGGAGACATCGGTCCATTGTAATTATCACATGATAAATCTGGATCGACTTCGACACATTTTACACCAAGGTTAAATCGTCACTTTTGTTCATGTCTGGAAAAACGTGGACCTTGTTTTTTTTTTATTTTTTTTTATCAAAATATGTTGTAAGCAGTGACCTTAAAAGGTATATGAAGTAAGCAAAAGGTCAAGGACACTCTTTCATCCTGGTCCAGGACCACTCAGAATATTGTGTTTAAAACAAAATAAAAAATAGGCAAATGTAACCCAAATTTCATATGAACTCTATATGGCTTTTGGCCACATGGCCAAGATGGCTACCATGGGAAATAAAACAAAAATCAAAAAATAATTTTCTCAGAAACCAAATGGCACTATAAACGTTCACCACACTAGTGAGTCGTTCAGGACTATTAGTTATCAGGTGTTTTTGTTAATGTATTAAGACTATCATTTAGTTTGTGCCACAGTTAAAACATTATTATTCAAATGAAATAATATACTGTAAAACATTAATGTAATATAAATGTGTTTGGAACGTGCTTTGCACAATTTCACAATAATAATGACCAGCCGTAAAAGCCAAAGAAATAAAAAGAAGAATGAAACGAAAGAAAGAAGAAACAAAGAAGTAAAAGGATACCTGTATATTCAACAAGGCCAATACCTTTAAATTTCTTTAACACTCATTGTATACACTTCTCAAATTTAAATCTTGCATAGAAAGCCGAATTAATTGAGCCCTAGCAGCAGATACACGTAAGGTGGCTCTTTGGGGATAACTGAAAAATAAATTTCCTTGTTTTTCCCTATTAACCTTTTTTGTTGGTATTTTTTCTGAGCAAAATGCTTAATTGTGGCGTCTGATCTGGGTCTACATTGTATGCTTGGTTTATACTAATTATTTTAATTCGATTGCAAAGAAAGCTCCAAACTTATTGAATCGCTCTCGAACACCCATTCCGGATGTTATCACGCACGCGCGCGAGAGAGCCAGTGACTTTTATATCACTGCTACATGTACTCAGTTACAACTGGGTCGAGTGGGGGTATTGTCATAAGGTGTCTTGCCCAAGGACACATCTCGCCTGCCGTGGCCGGATTCGAACCAACAACCTTTCGATCATAAGGTGAACGCGCTAACCACTGAGCTGTCGAGGTTGATATGCTTGAAGTGCATACATGTACATATTTATTAAACTTACCACAATCTATACATGCCTGACACCCCTATTCTTGGAAATGGACCACTCCAAACTTATCGGCTGGACGATTCTTTTGTCATATATGAGTTAACCCTCTTTTTACCAAATGGAATCTTCCTCCTTACATATATTAGGAGTTCATTTCTAAATTCAGGGGTGTCAGGTTGTGTTTTCATGATTTGTTTTTAAGTAAACTTTAGCAAACAGTTGAGGCCCTGATCAGACGCCGCGTTCTGCGGCGTCTGATCTGGGCCTGCACTGTTTGCCAGGGTACCCGTTTTTGGCTTTCTGTCACTAAATGGGTTAAATATATCACGAGGAATAGATAGGTTTGCTTTCGTACTCAGTATGGATTCTTTTCCCGAACCAGTCATTGCTTGTACACTGCGGTGGAACTTTTTTTCCCCCAAAACTGTCTTCTGCTGTATGTTTTTTCATCCATCCAAAGAGGGAATCACCTTTACAGTTTCTCCCTGGGTGTACAATTTTAACAGCCCAGTGTGTCATCAATTTGCTGTCTAGTGTCAAGGACAAAATGCCATTAAATGTACTTCAGATATAAACAGCTACATGTAATTAAACGTACTTAAAATGGATGGAAAATGTTTAAACACGTTTTAGAGGCCCGACCATTTCGCTCTGCTGCCTTTGCGTAAAAGGGCAATTTTGCATATTATAGATTTGGTAGCTTACGGAAACATTTTACCATTCACAATGATCAATGACGAAGTTAAGACCTCGACCAGCCTCGCGTGATACTTAAATTGAGATATCCTTGTCTCGGTCTCAACCCATCACAGGTATTAGGTTTTTTGTTTTGTATTTTTTATTTTTTTTATTTGAGGTTTAACGTCCTCGTCAACACTGTAAAGGTCATTTTGGAGACATTGCTTCCAGTTTTGTGGGACTTAAACCCGACATTGGGATAGGTTGGCATCTCAGGCCCTGTCGCCAAGTGGGGTCGATGGGGTTTATAAGCATGGACGATCCGACTCGCGCCGCTTTGCCTGGACAGGCTTAGATCCTCTAAGCGTTTTCAGTACTCGTGCGCGGTCGGATTTCAGCTCTGCGTGGAAGCACCATGCGGCCCATCTGTTTCTTCAAGCCCCGATGACAGGGAGCGAATATAATGTATCTAAATTACACGGTATGTAAAAAAGATAGGGCCGGAAAGGGGAGGAGACACCGACCCAAAAAATAATCTGGTATTAGGGAACATGATTATATAAGCATGTTGCTTGTATTCCAGTCCCATAAGCTATTAACTAACGTTACGGTGGCACTACAGTAAAAAAAATCCCCTTACTCACAATGTAAATTGGGGCATATTCCATGTTCTTCCACATTTCAGCAGGTCTAATGCTTCCACTATGAGGCATATAATATGACAGGCTCACCATTTACCTTCCAGAAGCAGCTAAAAAATATGGGTGCTATGCGGCATATTTTGGCCTTTTTGGCAGCCAGTGTCAACCAACCCATACCGCAGCCAATAAATCAAGGCATTTCCAGTGGCCAGTCATCACAATTTTCTGGTTCAATTTAAATCAGCTGCATTTTACAATAGCAAATACCTACTAATATTTCTTCTAATAAACAATAATACTTCTCAGAAAAATAATGACTTAGCACCAAATCCAATCAGAAGCAGCAGAATATTCAATTCTGTACTGAAAGCTCTCCCCAAAGCAAGTGTAGCTTTCATAAAGACCAATTATTTACTGTAGTGCAACCTTACTTGTCATTTGCAGAGAACAAATATGTTTATACGAAATCTAGGGGTGTCAGAGACGCTTATATAGGCGATGGCGTCCTGCAGCGTCTGATTTGTGCCAGCACAGGGACCGTGGGGTGGGTCCTGTCCAAAACGATTTAAATTGATTTGAGTTGTGAGAATATACGAGATTTCATCAAGTGATACGAGAAACGTTTTGATAGCAATATAACAGTTCATTAATAAAAACAAATAACATGTTATTTTTTCCGTTCGTTATTTGTTCTTTTGTCTTTATTTCTGATGAAGAGTAATCTTTATGATTTATTTCAGTTTTTTTAGTCGTTCCTTTTAAAATAAAACATAGATTGTTGGTACTCGAAAGAGCCGCCTCATCGAGGCAGTTCTGAGGAGTATCCACAAATTATGTTTTTGAGTAAAAACTAAGAAAGCAATGTATACCACAGTAATTCAATTTTTCTCTGTATAAATTGGGGTTTACATGACTGGTGTTCATTTCACGAACTTGTTAACGTGGTGTAAATGAAACTAAGAACTACTCACATCACGAAAACTTGCCTATATAATTTTGACCCGCCTGAACCCCACTTTTTACACTAAAACTGGGGTATACAGGGGTAAACCTTATTTTTCTTATTTCTCCTATAAAATACAGATTGTCTGTACTCGTTAGAACCGCGTCATCGAGGCGGTTCTTCCGAGTACCCTTAATATGTATTTTGAGCATAAATAAGAAATTATATCAAAATTTTTCATCTTTAAATTTTCGTTTTGTCGGCGGTAAAGTTTACAATGTATTTGTATAGCCGTGTTTCGTAATCCTATTTCTAACATTCTGTTATTTAACAGTGTTATTTGTTTTGTTTGATTTGAAGTTTAACGTCCCCGTCGACACTACATAGGCCATTTTGAGACGTTGCTTCCAATTTTTTGGGAGTTTTACCCGACATTGAGATGAAATGACATCTCAAGCCCTGTAGCCCAATGAAACATATAAGGTTTACAAGCATGGGCGGGCCGACTCGCACCGCTTTGCCTGAGCAGGCTTAGATCCTCTATGCGGTTTACCAGTACTCGTGTGCGGTCAGCTTCAGCTCTGCGTGGAAGCATCATGCAGCCCATCTATTTCTTCAAGCCCCGATGAGCGGGGGCCGAGAGACGAGCTTGTACACATCAGGTTGACAAGTCTGTGAAATTAACCACCCAGTAAACCCATCTATAGGCGCCCCCACCTTCGGGCTTGGAGAAAAAGGGCTTCACGGTGTTTCCGCGCAGAGCTAAAACCGACCGAACTTGAGTTCTGGTACACCTTAGGTCTAACATGGAGCGAGTCAGACCGCTCCTAAAACCCCAGTGGTTTCTCTGGGTGGTAAAGCTTGAAATGTCATTTCATGTCAATGTTGGGTAAAATTCCCTCTAAATTGGAAGCAATGTCTCCAAAATGACACAAAAAGTGTTGGCGGGGATGTAAAATCTCAACTCAAACAAACAAACAAAAACGTCTTTAGAGAAAAATTGGGCTCTACAGTGTGTGTATGTGCAGGGGTTGGGGGGAATTATTTTCCGTTTTTGTTCGAAACATAGGTTTTGCGTACTCATTAGAACCGCCTCAAAGAAGCGGTTATAACGAGTACCCGTAACCTATCTTTGGAATAAAACTAATACGAAAAATATAACAGATTCTCAACTGAAGAATAATAGTTCTAGAGATAGGAAAGACATGGTGTAGTGGTTATGCTTCTCGCCTCATAAACCAGGTGTCTTAGGTTCGACCCCGAGCTACTCCAGACTTTCAGGTGAGTCTTTAAATCGAGGTTCCGTCTCCGTATGACCTTAGCTGTTGGGGGACGTAAAACGCAAATACACACACATGAAATACGTCTTTTAAGGTCACGGATGTGTATCCGCTGATTCAAGAAGGGCAGTTGTCAGTTTCTGGGGAAAGACCCAGGAAAAGTGTGGATAGGTAAACTGATCGGCGCAAAAATGACCTAAAATAGTGTTGACTGGGCCGTTAAACTCTTAAACAAACAAACACGGATGTGTTATGGTACATGAAATGATTTGGCTGTGCACGGACATTTTGAAGTATACCACTCGGATCATACAAAGGTCCCTTGTACCATGGGCACACAAAGAATGCGAAATTTTTTTTATCATCCCAGCAGATTTTTTCTTTCCAAAGCAATGTATGTCACAGCTTTTAATATCAAGTCGACACTAGAAAATGACATTGATAGCAGACTGCGTATAAACTAGTTAAAATTAAAAAAAAAATGTAGTAGAAACTGATACAGATGCTCCCGCCTGGTAGATGTGACACTGACGCAAATTAATAACCATTACGAAAACACGCCTATACAAATACATTGTAAACTCTACCACCGAAAAGACGAAATTTTTAAGATGAAAACTTGTTTTTTTTTTTTTTTTCTTATTTCTGCTCAAAATATAGAGTGTGGGTACCCGTTAGAACCGCCTCATGAAGGCGGTTCTAACGAGTACCCACACTCTATATTTTAGAGCAGAAATAAGAAAAATATGGTTTACCCCTGTAAACCCCAGGTTTACTATATGAAAGTGAGATTCAAGGGGGTCAAAATTATATAGACGTGTTTTTGTAATGGCTATCACGGAACAAATACTTTAACGCAAACGGCCACTGCAATTTCGGACGCGGACGGACCGACGGACGGACATGGTACATTTAACACTATATGCTCTTTCCACCATTCTTTGAATGGCGGGGTATAAAAACATGAACATGCTTTCCAGTTGATATAGACAAAAGAGTGATTGTGGGACGTATGTCAGGACCACCTGTAATCATTACATACAACTACAGTTAATATTTTTAAACAAACAAACAGAATCCATGTTTTCAAACAGTATGTGAGTTTTTATGTTTGCTGTTCGCCTCAGGAAACCAAGCGTTCTATTGTGATGCTAATGTGTGCATTCTATCTCAAATCGCGTGGGATTGTCACACCAAAGGTATTAATTCTCGAGGACCGTTTCCTCTAAAGTGTAAGAAGCCTCAATTTTATTGATTGTCTTCCTAGTTATCTGCATAATACTGCATTTAACGGACTGAAATCTCATGCCCCATTTTTGTGCCCAGCATCACTACCTATATCATTCGGACGTTTCAGTGAGTTCTCTGTATCTCAAATTTCCCAGTAGCAAACACAGTCAGCTACGAACAGTTTATTTCTGAGTTAATGACAGTGGAATATTATTAATGTATACAAGGAGAATAACAATAGACCAAGAACATTGCCTTGTGGGATCCCAGACAAAACTACTGGAACCCACTCTGTAGATTAAACACGATGACTAACAACAATGCGCTGTTTTCTTTAGCAAAGAAAGGAATCTATCCATTTGAGCGCCTTCTTCCCAATTCCATAACCAAATAATTTGGAGTTCATTGGTGTCGAAAGCCTTCTCGAAGTCCAAACTAAATATGTCTGCCGCGGTTTATTGTTGTTATGGGTTGTCTTTGGGTGTTTGTGTCGCTTATATTATTTTAGTTTGGATAGCCTATTGGCCATTTTGTTGGAAAGAGTAACTGTCCTTTTGGCTTTTCGCTATTGATGTTACCATTAGGGTCTGTTGTTTCGTATTTGTGTTTCTTTCCCCTTTGTGTCTCTGATGGGAGCTGTGAGTTAATTGTATAGATTCCTGATCATTGCCTCCACTTCTTTTTTTTATATTATAAACAGGACCTCACACTCATGAAGTTTATGATACTTGCCAAAGACTCGTTTTATAAATTTCATATGAAATTACCACTTGTGTAAGATCCTCTTTTTTCACATTTATAAATGTATTGTGGTTTTTACTTGGTTGTTCATTACACGGAATCATAAATGCCACGTAATGCTCCTGTACATAGAATCTAAACAAATAGTTGATGTGTACGAGGGGCGTTTGGAAAATATTAGTTGTGGATGCGGCTTGTAAATATACGGGTTACCTGGTCAAAACTAGCTATTGGAGTCCCTCAAAGTATTTTTCCTAAACCTGTACGTACTTTTCCAGTCGTTTGATCCATTCAGACGTCCTTTTTGTGTAAAATGTTTATACACTTGAACAACGTACTGCCCTGGGCATGACAGCTTTCAAAAGGACATCCTCGCTGACATTATAAGTTATTTTGATTCTTGACGGGGAGCATGGGATCATACTCCCCCCCTCACCCCCACCCCCTGAGAGCGAAGCTTTCAGGCGGGGAAGGGAATATGAGCCCATGTTCCCCACCAAGAATCAAAATAACGTTTAACGAATTTGTAATACTGCAAAGTTTTTTCATGACATTTGGTGCATCGTTCTAATGTTTTCTTTAGAAGCGGACGTTGTGAGAAGTAGATGTTTATATGCGACGTCATCAAACCACTATGCTGATCATTGCGCTCAGTAGGAACGTTTTTACGCCATGTTAAAACGAAAGTTTTATTACATAAAAAAATAAAGTATCGAATGAATGAAAAACAATCAAAAGTTTCTATTTTATTGCAAAAATTATTTTTCTTATACAATGTATTTATCAACTGCAGTAAATCCAAGAAGGCGGACATCGCAATTCAGCGAAGGCAAGCGCGATAGTGGTATATATTTTTGCTGACGGGGTATATGGAAAATAATTGCACTGGCGCTGTCCAATCAAAAGCCTGGAAACTCCTTTGCAGTATTGCACGTTTTATTATATGGGTTGAGCAAGAAATCACAGGGAGAAATAATGATAATGCTTTAATGTTCAACTCATCCCACGGTTGACCTGTGTGCATTGCCGTTGTCATGAACAATATGAAGACCCCGCACCCCTGTACGTGGGCGCTTTGCAATATAGTGATCCACCATAGCAGAAATATGTTTTCTTTATAAAATAATCCTGTGGCACTCTTGTTCTCAGGTAGTACTGGTACTCGGGCCACAACTCCATCGCAGTCAAAAATAGAGCGTACATGACATGTCTCGAAGTCATTTCTCCGCGTGATTTAAGGTGTTTCACAGTTTCATCTACCCAAACTACTATTAATACTCCAAATTGCCCTAGTATGTTCACTTAAGGTTGCCATGGTAACCGATCTTATATATTTATCTATGGTATGCAATTAATGAACACAATGTATTTGTCTGAATCAGTTTTATTGACCATCTTATTATGTACATCTTGAGACTCTATATAGACTTCTGTTGTCATTGAACTATATCTGTAGCTTTGCTTATATTATAGTTGTTATGGTAATGGTGATTTTCTGAGATTCCACCCTGTAATGAATGTATTAGTTAAACATAAGTGTATAACTGAATTGTCTTTAATTCACAAACTTCTGAACTGATACAAAGTATCCACTTTTATGTGTATGTTCAAAATTGCCAGTATCATAGGTCACTTATGGGTCGGGTGGGGTAAATCAGCATTTGGTTTGAAAATTAAAAATGGGATTACATGTTCATTCCACATGGCTCTGGCAATGATAAGAGTCAAACTGAAGTTATTAAATTGGTTTTCAAATGTATACGAAGTCCTAATTTCACATATAGCCAAAAACAAAGTATGTTATATACTCAAAAGGAATTATAGATATTTCGATACTTTCAACCTTTGCGTCAAAATTTTGACGTCACTCAGACCCCATGCAATATAGTAAAACAATTTTATTTCACTATATATCATGCTTGAAATGTTATGTAGCCAAGTTTCAAGTATTTCTGAAGTTGGGCCATTTTCGGCACTTAATGAACCAACCCCTTTAAACACCCCGCCATCTGTATGTAAAAAAACAACAAAACACAACAACAACAATAACAAAAAATGACTTATCAATGTAATAGTATCTAGGATTATGAAATGGATATTGTGAATCTTAAGTCACGATCGCTGGTTTAATCCATAAACATATTTATAAATGAAGTAAACTGTAATTGATGAGGTTTTGATAAATAAGAAATATTGATCGGGAAAAATAAAGAAATATCTAAATAAGGTCGCTGTGCATTAATGTTTTCAAAGAAAGGAATTATTGTTCTTAAAGTTAATAATGAAATTTAAATACCGGGATTTAATTTTAAATTTAAAGTCACAGTTTAGTGTTTAATAGTTATGTGCGGATAAGGTTACAATGTTCTACTTGAGGGTGATTTTCGCACATCAAAGCGAGGTAATTCATGTTTAAAATGGCTTACCTCTCTTCCGATAGGGGCTTTACTTAAAGGGAGATAATTCGTTGTCAGAGAGTGAAATTCTGTTCCTTTTAGAGTAGCTTCCGTTTACAGTGCAATTGAAATGCCACTATAAACAATTTCCTTTCGTTTGCAAGCAAGTCACATCAGAACTGACACCGATTTAAATCAGACTTTATAGAGAGAAAAGTGTTTTTTCGGGGGTATTTTATTATTTTCCTTAATTTTGCTCAAAAACACAAAGGGTGGGTACGCGTTAGAACCGCCTCGAGGCGGTTCTATCGAGCACACGCAATCTGTATTTGAACCAGAAATAATATGAATATCTAAAACGCTTGTTTTAGTAAGGCTTGTTCCACAGATAAGAAAAGTACCAAGTGTTTTCACACGGGCGTGATACGTGTATCTCAAGTATCTCCCATTAATAAGATGAACAGATCTCATCACAAAAACATTCTAATGTAATTTTGCGCCCCTTGAATCCCATTTTTATATAGTAAAACTGGGGTTTACAGGGGTAAACCTGATTATTCTTATTTCTGCTCTAATATATAGATTGTGGGTACTCGTTAGAACCGCCTCGATGAGGCGGTTCTAACGAGTACTAACAATCTATTTTTTTTTTAGCATAAATACGAAAAATGTCATATTTTTTCATCTTACAAGTTTCATTTTTTCGGCCGTAATGTTTGTAATGCATTTGTAAAGGCGTGTTTTCGTAATATACCTAGGTGTAACTATTCACACTAATAGGCTTTACTGGGATATAAAAATTAAAACCATTATGCACGTTGACTTCATCGACAGTAGACTGTTCATAAAGTAATCACATTCGACGATTTTACAAGCATGTAAAAGGTAGGTCAAATCTTATATTAAATACAATCAAAATTCATTTATACAAAATAAGGATGCTTACATGTTCTGATCGTCTTCCGGAATGTCGTCCAATAACAGGTCCGGGTAAAGAACTCTCTTGTAAAAAGCAAAGTTATAGCTTACAAGAGTATCAATTATTTATCAGAATTCTGATCCTTACACAGGTTATCGGTCACCGCCCATCGGAGCTTGGAGAAATAGATTGAGCTGCACGATGCTTCCATGCAGAGCTGAAACTGACCGCACATGAGTAGTGGTTAACCGCTTAGATAGACTAAGCCTGCCAGGCAAACTGGGGCGAGTCGGACCGCCCAGTGCATATAAGCCTTATTCGTTGCATTTGGCGACAGGGCTTGAGATGTCATTTCATCTCAATGTCGGGTAAACGTCCCAAACAATTGGAAGCAACTTCTCAAAAATAACCTAAATAGTGTTGACGGGGATGTTAAACCACAATCAGACAAACAAACAATTACATTGGTTATGGGTGCTCGTTAGAACCGCCTCATGGGAAGAAGCCTCCGTGGTGTAGTGGTTATGCTATTCGCCTTGTAAACCAGGGGTCGCAGGATCGATACCGGGCTTCTCAAGACTTTCGGATGAGTCTTTAAACCGAGGTCCCGTCTCCGTATGCCTTTGGCTGTTGGTGAGACGTAAAGCTCAAATACTCACTCACTCACAGCCTCATGGGTACTCGTTAGAACCGCCTCATGAGGCGATTTTCACGGGCACCACAAGCTATGCTTGCAACAGAAATAAAACATCGTAAAGTAGTGGCATTTTTAGCTTCGTTTTAAAGAAAGCATGTGTGAGTGAACTCATGAAAGACAAATTTACCCATATAAGCCTAGCTTCTACAATATTGGACTTTTGATATTGTCATTGACAAGCGCTATTTTATATTTTAATATAGAATCTGCCCATGGGTAAACCGTAGAACAGCCTATTCGAGGTGTTTGTAACGTGTTTTGTTTGTTTGATTTGAGGTTTAATGTCCCCGTGAACACTGTACAAGTCATTTCGGAGACGTTGCTTCCAATTTTGTGGGACTTTTGCCCGATATTGAGATGAAATGACATCTCAAGCCCTGTCCCCCAATGAAACCAATAGGGTTTATAAGCATGGACGGTCCGATTCGCCTCGCTTTGCCTGGGCCGGCTTAGATATATCTAAAGCATGCAGTTCAAGTAGGCAGTCGTTATGATGTAGGCCTACTGAACGTCTAAGTGTCGGTGGAAATGGTTTTTGTTTCCTCGATATGAGTAAGTGAGTGTTTGAGTTTTACGTCCCACCAAAGCTGAGGTCATAGGGAGACGGGACCTCGGTTTAAAGACTCATCCGAAAGTCTGGAGAAGCCCGGGATCGATCCTGCGACCCCTGGTTTACAAGGCGAATAGCATAACCACTACACCACGGAGGCTTCTTCCCATGTTCTGCAACGGAAGGTCAGGTGGTTTTACTCCGGGCACTCCGGTTTTCGCCCACCTCTGATTAACGATCGGCTCGATATGAGTGAAATACTCTTGAAAGGGCCGTAAAACCAAAAACTAAAACCAAACTGTGAATAGTTATTATAATTTTGCCTTGTTTCAAGGATTAAGACTTTAATACTGAGCCCCTATATCGTTTAATCTTTATGATCTTAATCTCAATACGCGATTAGTTTCAGTATTTTTTTGTTTATATTTTATGATTCGACAAATAAAGTAGATTCCTAAAATCGGAATACTCTTAATCACAGTTTGCGAATTCGGTTTTAGGTTATAATAATTTCTTTCAGTTCGATTGTGACGAAAGCTCCAAGCTCGAACACTCATTCGGGATGTTATCACGCGCGCGAGAGAGAGAGGCCGTGACTTTTACACCACTGCTACCCATTTACACCCGGGGTCGAGTGGGGCATTGTCATAAAGTGACAAGGACACACCTCGTCTCCGGCGGCCGGATATGAACTCACAACTTTTCGATCACAAGTCGAACGCGCTAACAACTGAGCTATCGAGGCTACATGTATCGAATTCGGTTTTCGCGATATCGCAAGCGCCGATGTATTCACGGATAGATTACATGTAGCTTTAAATACATGTAAATATATGTATCCGCAAGTTATGCTGTTATGCGTGATTTCGTTATACCAATGAACCTGTGGGTAAATCGAGCGGACGCTGGTCAAAACATACAATTAGACATTTTTGACCAGAAAACACACATATCAGCCTGAACATCCACCTAGTATTGTAAGACTTATCGCTAATGTCTCTTTCGTTAGCCCGATGGTGTATATATATTTAAAATAATGTTTTAATATAAAATATTTTAAAACATGCTCCCTTTACAAATCCCAAATTTTTAACAAGAAATCATAACTGTTTTAGCCATTTTCAGAAAATATTTTGTACACAAATTCTTTTGTTTCTTGTGAGCTTTGTAGACCTTAATCAGGCGACACATCCTTCAAAGCCTTGACTAGAACAGATCTTACATAACCTGTCCATTTACAATTATTTTTGATGGCAAAGTTCTGCTAAAGCAAGTTAAAGGTCGCCTGTCCTGAAAAAAACAAGACAATAAGCAGTGGAAATTGGTACATTTTAGGACAGGCAACTCTTAGGATTCCTTATCAATATTTTTGTAGGGTCTACTTTTCGCAGTCGAAGGAAATATTTTTTTCCCCAAAAACTGACGTTAAATATGTACATTTTAGGTGTAGCCATACCCTAAACTGTCTGTTCAAAAATAATCTCAGATAAATCTATTTGGGGCAGACATGATGTCTTCGTCACAATACACCGACCTTTTTCGAGGTCATGTCTAGCACTAGCGATACTAGACCAAAGTATCTAGCATAGCAGACAAGGGTATCCATCAATTACACATAAGATGAGTTCGTATCTCACTTTTCTTATCTTACCCACCTTATCCTACTTAGGGAAAAAATAAGGCGTAAAAAATTGTTTCCGCTAACATGCTGTAAAAAAATTGGTCGGTAGGTAGGAGAAACTTTTTTTATTTTTTCCCCCGAAAAAAAAACAGGGTCGGACCTGTATTTTTATGTTCTTTTGTTTTTTGTACATGTTTTTGTTAATAAAATTGTCATGTTGACACTTGCACTGTATATTATAATTCATTTTAGATGCTCAAAAATGTTATCTCTGTATTTTGGAAGGTACTAAATGCCAAAAACTACAAAATTGTACTTAAAGCGCGAAATTACTATGGGAAAATGCAAAGACGACACTTGGTAGGGTCGGAAATGTCGGAAATTGAAAATGATAGGGTCGGTGTTTATTTTTTATTTTGTTCTCTTATTGTTAAAAATAGAAGAGTCGGGGATGAGAGTCTGAAGCAGGGTCGGTCGGGTTTCATCTCCGGCCCCGATAGTTCAGTGGTAGAGCGTCCGCTTCGGGAATGGGAGGTCGCGGGTTCGATCCCCGACCGCGCCATACCGAAGGCGTGAAAATGGTACTAGGAGCTCCCTTGGCTGACGCTCGCATTATCAGGGGTAGTCCTGGGAAAATAAATAAGGACAGGTAAGTATTTGTTAGAGGATACTTTGTTTGTCGCAATAAAAGCTCTACAGAGCTTATGTTATTTGTTTCGAATATGCGACGTTAAATAAAGCTTCTTTATCTTTATCTTAAATTTTGCATTTTTACGGCGTGTTCTCGTAATGAAATGCCGGAGCTCATAGATAGCAAGGATGGTCACACGGATTTGGAAAACGCGATTAGGGTGATACGGGATTCTGTATTTTACTATCGGAACACTGGTAGAAGACTGTAGTATTTTTGTAGGTATGTAATAACAACATTTACCACTCTATATGCTAATTCAGCAAAGGACAATTGTTAATATTTTGTTCATTTTTCCCTGGAGATAATTTGCATGTGATGACAAACTCTGTGTTTTTTTTTGGTGGGGGGAATAATAGATGTATTTCAAAATGCCGTCTGCTGAAAAATACGCAGCACGCAGGGCGTAAAGAGTCGTGTGGTGGCGATAGAACATCACCCAGTACTTAATCACAGTGCAGTTTTTAAAGTTGCTTGCATACACCTCACCGTCACCACAAAATGTTTCATCATGATATATAATTTTGACCCGTTGAGCCCCCACTTTTATATAGTAAAACTGGAATTTACATAAGTAAACCTAATTTTTCTTCCTCTTTCTCCCCCGTCTTTCACTAGGATTTCCTCTAATATCTCTTCTATCGCTTTTCTCCCTTTCTCTTGGAGGCGACACAAAATGACACAGACGGGTTGACATGTCATTAAACCCCTAATAGCCAGTCGTATTTTATATAAGTCCTTTAGTGAACTGCACGACTTCCGCTTATTGTTGAATGTTTAATGGCTGGTCGACCCCAGTTTGTCATTTTGGATTGCCGCACAAAGCAATGGATCAGAATGGCAGAGAGAAAGAAGTACATGTATACGTAAAAAGAAAACTCAAAATTGTGAAAAAGAAAGTACAGCACAACGCAGCACATCACAATACTGTATAACAACGCCATCAGGTTAACAGGTCCGTGTAATGAAAACCGTAGGTTATCATTAGAACCGCCACAACCTATATTTTAACACAACGCACAGCGTTGTGTTAAAACATAGGTTGGGGCGGTTCTATTGATAACCAATAAGCTATGTATGGACATATAAAAAATATTCATCTGAAAATTGCTAGTTATGGAGCTATGACAGGCGCCATTTTGGCACTCGGATGTGTTATCGTAATGCTTCAGATCCAATGTAACCTTTGCACATGGATATAGAGGATCTTACATGAGTGTTCATGCATTGATGAATTTATTAAACGTGTTGAGGAAAAGGGATAAAATACCGAGTATTTTATCCCTTTTCCTCAACGAGTTTAATAAATTCAATAATACATGAGCACGAATGCAAGATTCTATTTATCATATGACATTTAAAACGATTTTTATTCACGATTGTTTACAAAAACGTCAATATTCCGCCGTTAGTAAACGCGACGTCGTAAAGGAAGTCGCACATGTAACCTTACGGGGCGTATCTAGCTAATTTGCATATTTAATCCACTAGTGGATTATCGAAAATATTACATGGCGTTATTACACTCTCAGGCGCGACGTCATATGATAAAAACAAATAATACATGTTCTTAAAGCAGGCATATTTTTGTTGTATCCAGCGGCATATGCAAATCTGGTGCAGTGGAGTGGATTTGAGTGACAGGGATATATGGTTGTCGATCCATGTCGTGAATCACCCTTTCCCACGACCGTTAATCCCTTCCACGCCCGAGCTGATTATCCTTTCCACGCTACCGTTGCGAAAGCTCACGTTTATCGCTCACAATTCTTCGTAAATCTCACGCAAACTCCACACTATTTCCACGGATTTCCCACACTAAAGACGTAAATGGCTTCCGAGATTTTTCCTGCGTGACAGTGGAAGGTATATTACCATCACGGTGCGAGTACTGTATAAGAGAAGAAAGCGCCATCTTGTCTGAATAGCAAAAGTCCTGCATAAAAGGCCTGTTGAATGCAGGGCAACATGTATTTAGATAAAAGTAGTCATCATCTTTTCACTCTGGAACATCCTCAGATTTTTCAGGCAGGGATATATGGTTGTCGATCCATGTCGTGAATCACCCTTTCCCACGACCGTTAATCCCTTCCACGCCCGAGCTGATTATCCTTTCCATGCTACCGTTGCGAAAGCTCACGTTTATCGCTCAACATTCTTCGTAAATCTCACGCAAACTCCACGCTATTTCCACGGATTTCCCACACTAAAGACGTAAATGGCTTCCGAGATTTTTCCTGCGTGACAGTGGAAGGTATATTACCATCACGGTGCGAGTACTGTATAAGAGAAGAAAGCGCCATCTTGTCTGAATAGCAAAAGTCCTGCATAAAAGGCCTGTTGAATGCAGGGCAACATGTATTTAGATAAAAGTAGTCATCATCTTTTCACTCTGGAACATCCTCAGATTTTTCAGGCATTTGCAAAAGTTCAGTCTTCAGAAGCTTGCTTTTATGGTGTTTAAGTTTTCAGTTTTTTTTTTTTTTTTCTTATTCTAATTAACACTACAGAATTGGTTGAAAAATCCAGCTCTTTCAGGCATGAACAATCTTGGACAGTATGAGGCTTGTACAATTTAACAACTCTTTTTCCATGTCTCCGGGATGGGAGAATAATAGCAGAGCTATTACTACATGTACCCATTTGTTCCCGCAGTGCAGAGGTTTTAGCCGGGCTTTGATCAGGTAGAAGAAAGTTTTTCATTTAAAGACTTCTTTAAATTTAAGGACTGTCTGTAAATTTAAAGACTTTTTAGTCTGTAAATTTAAAGACTCGCACAAATAAAATCATGAAAATGGTGTAAAACGGAAAAATCGCACTTTGCTGTTTATAGTTTTTTGGCCGTTACCAATGGAATATTTAATTATGTGTAACTGCACTTTATATAGTTGTCTCTATTTAATTAACTTCCTTCCATCATAACTGAAGAGTTCTAAGGGAAACAGTTTTGTTATAAGATTCATATGTAAAATGAGCTCAGAAATGAATGTGTATAACGAGTTTATCATTTTGTCAATATACCGACCACTCGCTTCGACAAACAGTTTTTCTGAGAACTAAAATTGATGAAAGTTTCAGACGGACTACAACAGTAAAATGTCCGAAAACGAAATGACGTCAGTACGAAACTCATCATATGTTCGGCCTTTGACAGATATCCCCCCCCCCCCCCCCCACACTTACTGCGGAGTTTCACGGCATTTGTGGTCTAAGGGAAGGAGCCGTGTTGTTTTATTTCTTAATTATTTCTATCATTAAAACGATATTAAAAGACAATAAAATACATGCAGTCTTAGGCAACGCACGTTGTATTAATGAGATTAAGACTGAGGCTGCGTATGAGAATGCGATTTTTTCGTGTTACATCATTTTCATGAGTTTCCGTTGTGTTACTCAATGTTAGTATTTAAATCTACAGACTAAAATTCTTTAAATTTACAGACAGTCTTTAAATTTAAAGATAGTCTTTAAATAAAACAGCTTTCTCCTACCTGTTGATGTTGAGAAAGTTGTAGTCCCCACCCATCCCCGTAGGCGGGATGTGGTTACACATGACCGGTGCAAAACTCTCATTCAACTCTCTTTGCCCCACCGTGGGAACATGTTATTTCTTTTAGGCGTAGCCCTTAACATAAAGGACAGTATGTATTCCTCTTCATTTTAACGATATCGTGATATAAACTGTTTTATGATGCCTAGCTGGCCGACATTAGCTACTCTAGCATGTTTGGTTGTTATGGAGTTAATGCTTCCAACCATTTTAGAACTCGTTAAACTTCGCTATAGCTGTTGTTAAAAATAAACAATGTATGGCAGCCGTAAAAGTTAAGCCTGTTGTTCTTACCCAAAATCGAATAAGCTCGCGTGTTTGATAAATGCACTAGTTGAATACGACCGCATATGCGCCGTCGTTATGGTTGACGTCATAGCTCGTTACGTGACGTCACTTAACATCACTGAAGTGTCCCCACAATATGGCGGACGTCGGCAATCGAAGTGACTGCAGTATTAAAAATACACACTCAGAAAAGGAATGTATGCTAGAAAAAGAATCCTACATGGGTGTGAGGGGTGGATAGAAAAGTCCGTCCCTCGGGATCACTGTCCGACATCACTCGGCAAGCCTCGTGGTGCTAGACAGTGACCATCCATAGGGATTTTTCCATCCACCCCTCACAACCATGTAAGATTCTAATATTATTGTTATATAACTTATCAATGTTGTAGCCAGTTTGCGTTTGTGGTATAAAAACGAATATAGAATTTCTCGCGACGAGGCGCATATCAGTTGCATGCAATGTTTTAAACCATGTCATTTTGTAGACAGATGTTTAAGAACTGAACCGATATAAATTTGAATGAGGTCAAAAATCAATAATCCATTCGTCATGTTCTTCGTTAATCAAGTATTTTCGAATTGCCCTAGTTACAGGTCCGAGGGCAACTGCATTGACCCGAGGCCGAAGGCCAAGGGCCAATACAGCCGTCCAAGGACCTGTATCTGGGCCAATACGAAATTCCTTGATTAATAACATTATAATATAAAGCCTGGCTTTGAGTAATATCGTGCCTGCATGTGTCGATCGCTTGAACTATCTGATCAACATAACTAGTTTTGTTAAACCCCTATGCGTACATGTTTAAAAAGATATATCTTGCTAAAAGCTATTTCTTTGCTTTCTGTTTTATAATTTCAGACTAGTAATATACACATGACCTTGATGTGACAGAATTGCATGTACACGGTTTGTTCTTTAGTGCAATAAAAACAGTCCAGGCAAAGATGCCGCCTAGGAAGTCGATTGTCGCTCTCTCATTCGCTGCTCCGCGTATGTCAAGAGCGCGGATACAATCAATCAGCACTGCTGGATCTAGATACCCTCAAAGCCAAAACAGATCTCTCGAGACAGACATTATCTCCCTTGGAATAAATCAGGAAAATAATAGCCTCAGACCGATAAAGCTAGAAAATACATATAAGCAGCACCCAGACGTCCCGTTTCGCTCACACGAAGTGGAAAAAAAGATACAGGAAATTCTGTCAGAATTTTTATATGATAAGGAGTACGATGCTCAACAATGTAAAAGCCTGAGTCAAACAATTTCAGCCAATCTTCTGGAGGCGATAAAAGGACTTGGATTCAAAAGATACAAAATGGTTGCCGTCGTGTCTATAGGTAGTATGAAAGAACGTCCCGGCATGCAGTTCGGCAGTAGATGTTTGTGGAACAAGGACACGGATAACTTCATCAGTGCTAAATATAACAACACATCATTATTTGCTGTGGCAATGGTTTATGGATTATACTATAATTAATGCCAAAGTGAGAGGAAACTCATTCAAGGGGAGCAACCACTACGATTACACAACAGTGTGGAAGAAAGCATTCTGTTGAAACTCCAAGCAGTTATTTCCTGAAGAAAATTTTTGATCTTTTTGTTATTTATACTCCAAACAAAGGTTACGGGTGCTCGTTAGAACCGCCTCATTGAGGCGGTTCTAACTGGTACCCACAACCTGTGTATTGGAGCAAAAATAAGGAAAATAATATATACCCACGGCCTGTAAATTTCAGTTTTCTCTGTATAAAGTGGGGTTTACAGGGGTGTTCTTGACATGGATTTGTTAATATTATATCTTTATTTTTGCCTGTCTTATCAATATATAGACTGGTTCCCTTGTCGCAAATATCTCCGCTAGGTGGTTACAACATAACGGCTGGTAGCTAGCAGAAGCCATTGTGTCTATTTATAGCATAAGTACTGACGCGGTATTGGAAATACCCGAGTTTAACAAGTGTAACTGCTGAGTCATCCATACCTAAACAAACATAAAGATACTGAAATGATTTATAATTTTTATAGTGAAATACCTATCATTATCTTGAAATATGTATGTTTTCAACACTCGCAGGTATAATTTACAATGAGTAATTACATTGCTAGCTGTTCTACTACGGCAATATTTTAAAACAACAGACGCGCTTTTGAGGCATGCGCAGTGGTAAGAGTAGGATTCTTTACCTCAAAGCAATTACTCGCTATTCAGGCATCAGGGGACAGTTTCGCATTTGAGGGTGGACGTTTTTCAAAATATTATAGTAGGAGGGCCAATAATGGCATGGTTGATCATAGAAATTGTGATATGTGGATATTTTTTGCCAATGTGGGCTTATTTGCTGAGTATCTGTACTTCTATGAAATGGAATACGAAACTAAAACCCCGGCTGTCTGGATGCTGTGCAAGTTCAAGGTGCAGCGGCATATCTGAATTCACGAAGGTAGCTTTGGCACTAAAAAGTAGCCTTTTTTGCAAAGAGGATTCCTGAAAAAGTTTACTGGTTATGGTATACTTTTCTGTCTATTTCTTTGCATGTGACTGAGTGTAAATGACATTTCAACAGGTGCCAAATACTGGTGTTTTGGGAGTAAATTCACAGGATCTGTCAAAGTGAGGTGGATTCATGATTTTTTGTATGTAAAATTAGTGGGTGGGGTAAGTGAAATGCTGCTGCTGTCAGCCTATGCAAACAGAGAAGTGTTTCTTTGGTATTCTGTTTTGATTTCATGCATGTGTGGAGCAGTTTGAAACCAAAACAGAAGTTATCGCTTTCTCCAGGAGTTGTCGATAACGATTCAAAAACTTGGTGTGACGCGGACAAAAAAAGTGCGGCGATTAACTGTCCCCTGATGCCTTAAGGGAAAACGCCAAAAATTCAAGTCATCTTTTGGGGTGTTATTCACTGCAATTTGAAAAGCTTATTATTTGTCGAATGAGTACCCGCAATGTTTTTGTGCATTGCGCAGTCCATATTTACGCAGGAAATGATACGCTATAGGTACCGTATGATTGTCACATTTAAAGCCGACAAACAGTTTTCTTACACCAGACTGCAGCCTGTGCCCTTAAACATCTAATTCACATACTGGGGATGGAAATATTGTTCATTTTCAAGGATTTGAATAGTTTTACATCTAAATATGGCCTTAAAGAGTATAATTTAAGCTAGTTTGGCTTTGTTTTTGGTCATTTTTCCCAATTTTGAATGAATTTTCCATTGGGGGAAATGGGCAAAATTTTACTGAAGTCAAAAATTTGGCTCTAGTCCACACCACAGTGGCACAGGCATTCTATCAAGCATTAAAGTCTACCAGAAAAAGCAATTAACAGCATTCCAAGACAGTTCAACAGGAATATTTTGAACAAAAACAGTTGTCGAGCTTGGCAAGGGCGCACAGATGATATCGGTTTTGGTGAAAAGCTTGTATGGCATCGCAATGTGTGCGCTTGTCTGAAATTACACCGCATTGATTTTCCACGAGCCCATTTAAATATTTATCACAGGAGTACTTGATATGATATTTTGCACATTTTTGCCCTAACCATCTCTGTGTAAATGTTATGACCTGTCTCATGAGCCACATTCTGTGAAAAAATAATAGGTAATTCAGTAAAAATGATGGACAGTGCCTAGACCACTATAGATGCAAAGGTTGCCTCAGAAACAGATCTCAAATTTGTGCAGTGCAAATGTCCCAAAAGCCTATCCAGGTCCTTAATATTAACAACAATGTCCTTTTCAGTGCTGTAAGGCCTTCTGTGTGTCCAAGAATGTACTTTGGACACATTATTCTGATAGGATTCTTTCTCTTTTCCAGTCTGTAGCTAGTAACCTCAGAATACTCACCAGGTCTAGCTGCTGATGACAGCACATGTGCAAGTTAAGAAGTTCTTCTTATCCAAGTAAGTGTAGTTTCTTGCAGCCAGAAAGTGTTTTCTTGTGTTGACTCCATTTTATGTAGTGGAGAATGACAAGGCCAGTGCAATGTTACACTCCTCCCTGATTCTTTTATGGAGATTTTTTAGTCTGGGGCTCAATTCTTACCTTGTAGTATGCCCTAGACTCAGGAAATAGTGCTTTGACTGTAACAAAAACACAGTAGAACCTTTCTCAAACACATTCAGAAATGAAATACCCTTTTTTGCCGTTTCTGGTATGCATAGTTGCTGTTTTATCATAACCTGTAGACTCTGTTTTGGTTGAAATACAGCTTCAGTAGAAACCTTATGATTTTGATTGTTTAAGAGCCTGTCAGTATCTTTATCTAAGCCAGTTATCTGATAAGAAATGACACAACTGACTTAATTGGTTTGTTCTCTCCCTTTTTCTTACCTGCAGAGGGTGTCCACTTTAGACTCTGATCAGAAGCAAAGGGGAGATAATGAATATCTCAAAGGCTCAGTCATTTTAGGAAAACTTGGGGATTTGGGGTGGGTTCTTAAGTTTACGACCCATGTCCACCAATTCAGTCATTTAGGGCCAGTGCTATCAGTTACATGTTTTACATCAAACATCACTGTTTACATCCCTATTCACCACATTGCTGTGTATTATCAAATGACATCTCCAGAAAGCATTGTCCATCATGGACTTAGTGCGCAATTCTCCGAATTGAATTTGGCCGCTCTTCAGTATTAATGAAATTCCAAAAGGGCTATGAAAGCAACAACATGTATTTTAGTCAACACTTTTTTTATTTGTTTTTGTTACAAATAAGCCAAATTACAATGTGGAATCACCAATGGCTGAAAATCAAAGAAAACTTCCCAACTTAAGGCATCAGGGGACAGTTTCGCATTTGAGGGTGGACGTTTTTCAAAATATTATAGTAGGAGGGCCAATAATGGCATGGTTGATCATAGAAATTGTGATATGTGGATATTTTTTGTCAATGTGGGCTTATTTGCTGAGTATCTGTACTTTTATGAAATGGAATACGAAACTAAAACCCCGGCTGTCTGGATGCTGTGCAAGTTCAAGGTGCAGCGGCATATCTGAATTCACGAAGGTAGCTTTGGCACTAAAAAGTAGTTTTTTTTTGCAAAGAGGATTCCTGAAAAAGTTTACTGGTTATGGTATACTTTTCTGTCTATTTCTTTGCATGTGACTGAGTGTACATGACATTTCAACAGGTGTCAAGTACTGGTGTTTTGGGAATAAATTCACAGGATCTGTCAAAGTGAGGTGGAGTCATGATTTTTTTGTATGTAAAAATAAGTGGGTGGGGTAAGTGAAATGCTGCTGCTGTCAGCCTATGCAAATAGAGAAGTGTTTCTTTGGTATTCTGTTTTGATTTCATGCATGTGTGGAGCAATTTGAAACCAAAACAGAAGTTATCGCTTTCTCCAGGAGTTGTCGATAACGATTCAAAAACTTGGTGTGACGCGGACAAAAAAGTGCTGCGATTAACTGTCCCCTGATGCCTCATCATTATGTGCTTACCGAAGGGGAGGTAATAACGAAGGGAGACCAATCTTATCAATAGGACCAATTTATCTCTCTTCATGCAGATTATGTTTTCTGATGTTATGAAACATTAAAAACACTCTTGTTCCACATTGTCAATCTTATATAGGTTATTCTTATTCGAATTCAATAGTCATGAACATAAGAAGAAATATATCCATTCACTGCTACTGTTCAAATTATTCTACAGGTGATTGTCACTAACCAAAACCAGGGCACGTCGATGGCGCGCCATCGCAGATCTCCGTGCTTTGAATATAGTTTGGACCTCTGGTAATCCCAAGTCATGCTCCCGGGACAAATACTTTGCACCACAGTGTTCTACTCTTCATAACCTTTGTTTTGATCAGTAACATAGCTGTGTTTGAACAAAATGGAGTTTGAGCCCTCAACCGGGTTCAAAACTCACCCCAGGGGAGATGTGTTTGTTTTGGGTGAGGGGTTAGGGTCACATCAAACTTCCAAAAACGTTCCGTTAGTCCCCTTCCATCGGGCGATTACTTGTGACAGTTTCAAGAGTTTTTCCCAAAATTCGTAGGTAATGATGTGTGACGATTGAAAAAAGGACCAAAATCCTACTTTTTACCTCTGGGGACTCCAAGACATGCCCCGGCAAAAGTTTTGAACCACTTAACCTTTGATTCTAGCCGGCGCATGACGAAACCTACAATAAAACCCATGCTATGGTCGAAGACTCCGTTTAGCCGGTCCGTCAGGTCAAGCTGGTCGGCGAACTCTCTTGTTGCCCTATGAATAACCCTCAGGCTATAGAAGGCTCATGCGAACAGCGAAAACTCTGATCAGACTGCGCGAATGATCTGAGGCTTTCGTTGGTCGCTCAAGACTGCTTGTAGATTTTTGTCATGCGCTGACCCATTTGATATGCAACATGACTATGTTTATACAAATTGAATTCATGAGCACTCGGGCACAATCCGCCTAGCCCGCCCCAGGAAGTCACAACAAACAATTCGTACTTCCACTTCTCACCCATACGGCAGTTGACCTGTGACAGTTTCAAGATTCTAGCTTAACAAGAACAAGCCTAGAGAGTGTGTGACATAACGAAAGTGACCCCAAATCCTACTTTTTGACCTCTGGAGACACCCAGTCATGTCTTTGGGGCATAACATTGCACCATTGTATTCTTATCTTAATATGCAACATGCCGTTTATGAAGTAAAGGGGTGGAACATTTCCGCAAAAGCACTCCGGGAGGCCCCATGTTGGTGACACTAAATGCGTCTTATCGTAAGGAACATGAGTATATATGGTTTAGGGGTGGTACTCTGAAAAGTTTCTCAGACATATGACGTTTTATGAAGTGAAGGGGTGGAGCATTTCCGCAACGCACTCCGGGAGGCCCCCAGGTTGATGTCACCGTAAGGAACATGAATATATAAGGTTTAGGGATGGGTGTATGAAAGTGTTCCGAAATATTAGGCCTTTTATGAAGTAGAGGGAGTAGGGCGCAGTCGAGCGACCCCCGGTTGGTGCCACCGAATGCGACTCATCATAAGAAACAAGAATATATATGGTTTAAGAATTGGGATCTGAATGGTTTCTGAGGTATATGGCCTTTTATGAAGTGAAGTGTGCCATGGCCCGGGCACACCCTGGGAGACTCCAGGTTGGCATCTCTGAATGCGTCTAATCATGAGACTCTCGCTCTCAACCTCATCACATCTTCTATTAGACCCAAGGGTGAGGAAACGTACTATTCCGTGAAGTACAAGAGAATACCATTCCTGCAATTAGATCGCAGAAACGACCAGTATATGAAAACGTTAGATGAATTGCATCCACACATATGGGATTCCTAATTCTAGGGTACTAGTATAAAACAACCATTTGAGAAAAAACTATCGTTAATGTATGTAAGAATGAAGTCTGTCTGAAAACTCAACTTCCCACAATTACACTTTACCCTGACATAGTTTGTAGGGTACTTGTTAGAACCGACACTTGAGGCAGTTCTAACCAGTACCGACAGTCTATTTCTCGGAGCATTGGCCTTTTCTATATAAAAGGGTTTCCATGGTTTTCATTCCATGACTTGTTTACGTGATGTGATATCAAAATAAATGTTGATTACCTGTTAAAATAATTTCTTCTATCATACATGGGCGGTCAGTGAGTCAATCAAAAGGAAGGATGAATTTAGGCATTCACGCAGAATCAATAACACATACATCCAATGTGCATACAGATTGTTCAGGGTTCACTGAACCCAATAGTCATAATATTAATAAGCCCTTGCAATGGACACCCATGTAAACCCGACTTTATATAGAGAAATCTGGTGTTTACAGGGGTGTACATTATTTTGCGTATTTTTGTTCCAAGACACCACCTCGTTTAGGCGGTTCTAAAGAGCAACAAAACCGATATATGGGACATTAACCGAAAAATAACCGTTTTTGAGATTTGAAAGAATGCACTTTCTCATGTAGTGCATATATATGAAACCCCTAACGTTATTTCTACAAAGGTATTGTGATAAGTCGCCAGTGTTCAGAGTGAAAGTCATACATTTGCGTTTTGTTACATGCCATCACGAAAACACGCCTATATAATTTTGACCCCCTTGAACCCCACTTTTATATAGTAAAACTGGGGTTTCCGGGGGTATACCTTATTCTTCTTATTTCTGCTCTAATATATAGATTGTGGGTACTCGTTAGAACCGCCTCGATGAGGCGGTTCTAACGGGTGCCCACAATCTATATTTTGAGCAGAAATAAAAAAAAATATCACAATTTTTTAATCCTAAAATTTTCATTTTTTCGGCGATAAAGGTGGCAATGTATTTGTATAGGCGTGTTTGCATAATGTGTAGAATCAGTTTATAGACAACTTCAAATGAATTTTACATAATAGCATGCTAGCAGCACAGCAGGGCTCTTCATTGTTTATATATATTAATTATAGCCAGTTATGAAAAGTCTTGCGTGATGTCTTCTTTTTCTTTCTGGTTTTCAAATCTCACGGAAGGAACAGCTCCTATACTTTTCCTCTTAAAAAGGTACATGCCAACGACGCCAAGAATGCAGAACACAATAGCTAAGGCCACGCCCATTCCAGCCATAGCACCTGTAAATTAAACAAGCCCTGTTAGTAATCGCGCTTGAATACGGAAAAAGAATACAAATACTGACAAATGCGATACTCGTTATAGGTGCTTGGTCTCACAACTATGACATCCCACTTTGGTTAGTTTTTGTTTTTTTTTGTTTTGGGTTTTACGGCCCTTTCAAGATTATTTCACTCATATCGAGCCGATCGTTTATCAGAGGTGGGCGAAAACCGGAGTACCCGGAGAAAAACCACCTGGTCTTCCGTTGCAGAACTTGGCGTCTCACACGTGGCCCGAGCGAGGCTCGAACCTACGGCGGTGAGAGACCTAATGACAAAGAGTCAGCGCTCTTATCCACTAGGCCACGGAGGCCCGTCCCACTTTGGTTAGTTTTAGTTTTATTATTCAGGCTATATCTCACTGTGACTAGTTTTAAGCAAGTGTTTTTGTCTAGATGACGTCTAACCGTGGCTAGTTTAAGCAAGTGTTTATCTAGATGACGCATAACCTTGGCTGGTTTTAAGCAAGTGTTTATGTCTAGCTGATGTCTCAATGTGGCTAGTTTTAAGCAATGTTTACGTCTAGATGGCGTCTCACTGTGGCTAATTTAAAGCGTGTATATGTAAAATATATCTCATTGGGGCTTATGTTTATATGTAGGCTCCATCGTACAGTGGCTACAAGTAGGCGACATCGCACTATAGCTAGTTGTAAAGTGTAAATGAAGACGACATCTGGCTGTAGCTAGATATAAATGTGAATATAAAGGCGTCATTTCACTGAAGCTAGTTTAAAGTATATATATCAGCGACAGCTCCTTATTGTTGGATATAAGCGTATATATGATCGCTTCATCTCACTGTAGCTAGTTCAAAGTGTGTTAGCGTCACCTCACTGTTGCTAGATGTAAGTGTGAATATGTACATGTTGGTGACTTATCACTGTGAAGCTGGTTTAGTGAAGATGAGGGCGATACCTTACTGTTGCTGGATGTCAGTATGAATGTGCATATGTAAGTGCGATCTCATTGCAGCTAATGTTTAGTGTGTATACACAGGTGACATCTCACTGTAGCTATATATAATAAAAAACTAAAATGCTGCCTTTTGAAACAAAGAACACATCGGTTTTATTGAGTCTTTTCATACACAGTTTGCAAGAGAGCATACGCACGCCTCCTGCCACCGGCTTAAGCGATAATCGATTTTCAAAGTAACCAGAACGGGCTCAATGGTCCCAAAGGAAAAGAAAATGTAATCTGCACTATGATGAAGCACGGGGAGACTTTTACGGCCGCCACACGCCCTTAACACCAGCTGCAGTGAGTTAAAATACAAAACTGAAAGGTTGCCTTTGGAAACAAAGAACACATAAAAGAACGAGAATCGGAAACTCGGTTTTATTGGGTCTCCTCATACACAGCAATGGTTTGCAAGGCTGCATACGCCTCCTAGCACCGGGGTCTGCTTATGTAGGTTACACCTCACTGTGGCTAGTTTCAAGTGCGCATACATGTATGTAAGCTACGTAATGTAAACATCTGACAGCATGACAGTTTTAGAACGACGATTTTACCCATTCAGACTGAATGGAATCTTTCCACAATGTAAAGCAGGAGTCCATCATGAAACCACGCCTTTATAAATTTGACTCCCTTTAACCCCAATTTTATATGATAAAACTGGGGTTTACAGAGGTAAACATTATTCTTTCTTATTTCTGCTCAAATACATAGATTGTGGGTACTCCTTAGAACCGCCTCATCATCGAATTGCCAAATCTATGTTTAGAGCAGAACTATGAAAAACATCGCATGAAAATTTTCATTTTTGTTGGTAAAATTTTTTAATATATTTGAATAGGCGTGTTTACGTAATGCTAATTCGAAACTGAAGGGTATCGATTTGAGTAAGTTTAAAAAAGTCAATACTAAGAAAATGGTTGAGCTGTGCAAAACAGTTGACGCCCTGATCAGCGGCGTCTGATCTGGGCTAGTACTGTTTGCCAGGTTACCCGTGTCTGGGTCTCTTGTATTAAAAGGGTTGGTTTCTGGTCAGTATTCTTCTTCTGGTTACATTATCTGATGACTTCTCTTGTTTCTATGTATTCCATTTGGAAAAAAAAAACTCTACTGAATAAAGCGTTATTTTGGAAATGGTCATTTACAGCTGAAAATTGGTGGTTATTTTCTTATCTCGCTTCAAACATAAATAGTAGGTGCTCATTAGAACCGTCTGACGGATGCTCATCTCACATATCAACGCCATGTGCTGTAGCAAAATAAGATACAAAAGGTACATCCGTGCATGCCCAAGTAGTTCCTATAATAGGCGAAGAAAGAAATTTATTACATGGTCGTTTTAAATATTTAATAGTGTATTGTGTTGCCTGGACCATGTCCTTTTGGTTTGCATCTACTGCAGAACATGTGAGCGCCGATGTCTCATCAGTGGGTGTGCATTTAAAGGGTTGAGGTAGTTGTGTAATAACAAACGGAGAAACCTTTTAAGTACTCGTGCTTTCGTTCTTATCAAAATTATAATCATTGCAATGACATTATCATAGTAATAAATCATGTTGACAGGATCCATGAACTTCAGGACGTATATGGGCCCCGTCAAGCGATTTTGTACTTATCGCTTATGCGAGCTGCGAAGGTTCAGATGCGCCTGCGCATCCGCGCAGTCACGCCAGAACCTTCGCTGCTCGCTCATACAAGCAGTGAATCAAGAGGAAACTTCAGACTGAAAGCCATATCCATGGCTCCTCTGAATGGCTGGGCATGCGCAGTTAAAATTTGTCATGACGGAATGCTCGAAGACACAAATTCGCTTGGCGGGGCTCATATAAAGTTTATACAGAGGACCCTCATTATAACGACAGTATTTGTTCCCTATTATTGTGCCGTTATAAAGAATTAGCTGTTATAAAGAATCCCAGTTAGGAGTATGATAGGGGTTATAAAAGGCCTTATCCCAATTATTACTCCAAAAAAAACAAATGCTATAGACATTTGTTAGAGGCGATTCTAACAAATATCCATATCATATGTTTCCTGGAGTATCAGTTTATAAGAATCGTTCATGACTATGAGTAGTATAGGGCGTGTATATGGCGCCTTTTTTATAGCGCCTTTTTTATAGCGCCTTTTTGTCGGGTGTTTGGCGCTATACAATTGGTCGTATAAAAAAGGCGCCATATACACGCCGCTGGATCTGAACTTGACTAGGCTAGGTGTGTTTTGTGTGATATGTGTGCTTTCGTGAAGGGGGCATCATACATTTTCAGTGTTTGTGGGGATTATAGCGCCTTTGGTGGAGGGCGCTATTAATTTTCATTTTTTTTTTTGTGGGGATTATAGCGCCTTTGCTAGAGGGCGCTATAAATTTTCATTTTTGTGGGATTATAGCGCCTTTGGTGAAGGGCGCTATAAATTTTCATTTTTGTGGGATTATAGCGCCTTTTGTGATGGGCGCTATAAATTTTCATGTTTGTGGGATTATAGCGCCTTTTGTGATGGGCGCTATAAATTTTCATTTTTGTGGGATTATAGCGCCTTTGGTGAAGGGCGCTATAAATTTTTAATTTTGTCTGGTAAAAGTTGACTTAGTTTTTTTTGTGTTTAACTGTCAAGATGACATTATGTTGTTCTTTTGGAAATAACTTGAAATTGTAAAAAATGTTTGGCACGAATAGGGCTCGAACCTATGACCTCCTGCTTATTAGACAGGTGCTCTACCAACTGAGCTAAAGTGCCTAGATATATTTTGTATGTAATATAATTGTTTTAAACTTAAGACATTATAGTTATTCTTTCTTAACTGTTTGATAGCCCTGAAAAGGGCTGTTTGGGTTTTGAATATCTTATTCTTTTATCTGGTTTTCTTTTTTCCGTATGGGTTTGGTGGCAGCTCCAAGGCCAATAGCTGATGATGACTGCATCAGTTGTTCATCTTCATTCGCCACGATATTGATATGGAGTGGAATCCTAATAGGACTCATTTCCAGTGATGATGGTTGTTGAGGACGATCTTCTAACTGCTTGACTCTATTTTTGAGCTCATTGATTTCCTTCACCAAGACTTCAATAACTTTGGGTTGGGGCTTAGATTGCTGTACTGGAGGCTGTGCATAGATCAGTTGGTTAGATGGTATTGTTGTATATTGTTGTTGCTGTAAGGTAGCATCACTACCAAATGTTTCATTGATAGCGGTTGTTAAAAGATCTGGATTTTGCAAGAGATCATCGAATGATATTGACGGTTCCATTGTTTTTTCAAGAAATCTGAAGTAGGTCAAATCCTTTTTATACTCTGGAGAGGGATTGACATACTTGCAAAAATACTTTCTTACACGTCCGTGTTCACTCAATAAATATCGATGCATTGGCCTACTTCGTTGCACTTCTGTGTAAAATTGAAGATGGCTCACAACAGTGAAATCTATTTCAAAGCTTTGGAGGAGCAGACGGAGTCACTGAAGAGTGGCGTGAGGGAATTGATGCTCTCGTTTGATATAGTCAAGCGAGAAGCTGAAGGATTATTGACAATATGGAGAAGATGATAGCCATAACAAAAGAGGCAGCAGAGTTGGCCCATGGTCAACAAAGGAATGGTGAGCTACCTGGGTCCTCTGCGACCACACAGACAGAAGACTGGAGCCAAGAAGCGACAGAGCCCCCGTTCTGCCTTTCCAGTGGGTCCAGGATAACGTATGAGTCCTGGGCCAGAAGATGTCCAGCATGCGGCGGGAGAACCTGCTGTCAGTGTTAGTTTTATAAACTAACAAAAACCCAACGGCCCTTTTCAGGGCCACCATTTATTTTTGAATGAATGTCCTTTAATAATGTTCAATCAAGATTCCTAAGTCTGGTATTTGCTATGATGTTTAGAAAGAACAAACATCATTGCTACATCAAAGACGATGAATTCTCTGATTATGATTGGCTAAGCCAGTTTTTTCATTTTAAGTAGGTCAATCCGATGTCACTTGTATATATATCATTCATGATTATTACTAACTTCATAACCATGGATGAATACCCAAAGTCTGGTACTTGCAGTGAGTGTAATGCTCCAACTTATCTTGAATGTGGTAAGTGCTACGTCATTCTAAGGTATGTTGGAGAGGAGCACAACTGCCCTGATGATGACGATGGGTTCTTTGAAAACGACAGTTTGTCCATATGTGATGAGTGTCTAGAAAAAAAAAACTGAACCTTTGAAGGTTCTCTAGACCAAATGGCCCTTTTCAGGGCCACCACTTATTCTTGAAAGAGGACCTTTTGATGATCATACAAAAGATTCCTAAGTCTGATATTTGCTATAATGATTTATGTTTCGAACATAGACCATCATTGCTACACCAAAGACGAAGAATTCTCTTAGGATGATCACTATTGGCTATTTCGTTAGCCAGTTTGATTGGTTGTTCGATTAAAGTAGGTCAATCCTCCTACATTGTATAAAAACCCTTCTGCTTTTGAGTTCTCACCATATTGTTCCAGTATGAGTTGGTTTAAGAAGTTACGTGCTGTCTTCCACCGAAGGAAATGTCCTGAGGTGGAAAGACAACAGCCATGTACTGAGGAAGAGTACTGGAAGAAAGTGGAGAGACTGCAAAGCGGACTGGCTTTCCAGCAGTTCCTGGCTAGAAGGGGAGTGGGATCGGTTACCATTAAACCGATCGCTATAGTGGAGCCATTTCGTGGCTAGTAACTGTTTAAGTTACTAGCTACATAAGAACAGTCCTTTTTAGGGCTAACCAATGTATTTCGTTAAAGAATAACCTTTTATTACAAAACAAAGACTGGTAAACTTTTACTGTTTTTAATGTATTTTAAAAATTCTTAATACAATACTATGTTTCTTAACTATAACTATCTTATGTCTGTAACTAAAGTCTATGACACTTTGTTTTATTCACAGTCAAATGTCTATTTTGTCTTTGGTTTCTTCACACCACGAGTGTTAGAAGTTGTTCGCTTTCTTTTTCTTGATTTCTTAACACTAGACTGGGATTGTTTCTCCTCAGTAGAAGTCTGTTTCTCCTCGGCACAAGGCTGTTTCTCATCGGCACAAGACTGTTTTTCCTGAGGAGTGTCAGATGATATTTCTTCAGTAGGTAATGTAGGTGGTATGTCCAACTCATCTTGTATCAACTGCTTCTGTGGACATTCGGGTGCCCAATGATCTGGAAGTCCACATATGTAACCGTGTCCGTAGGGTAGCTTGAAGCCCGATGTACAATCTCTTGACCAATGTGTCGTAGCATTACATCTGAAGCAACGACCATAAGGTGTTCTCATCAGTTGTTGATCAAGAAGTGATTTTTCCAATGTTCGTAGAAGATGGATATCATATTGTTGTTTCAATAACTTCTTTAAACTTGAACAATGGTAGTAGATACTTTCAGGATCACTCTATATCTTTGTTCTTGGATCCCTATTGTATTCCATCTTGTTTAAGATTTTTGAAGTTTTCACTGTGGCAGTCAGAAGTAGAATGAAGTTCTATTCAAGATCACTTCCTTTTATATCATCCTTGCCTCGTGTCTTTGAATGTAAGAACTCGATCACCTTTGGATTGTCAGCTACAGTTTTTTTTCCAGTTCTCAAATGTAATAACTGAATCTTCTAACAGTTTGTACTTAGCACAAGTCCACCACAATTTCTTGAAATCTTCAAAAGTTTCTTTTTCATTTAATTTCATCTGGATTTCCTCCATAGAAATATCTTCATGAGAAAACAGTATGTAGATGCAAAGTAGTAATCTTCTGTAAGGTTTGAATTTTATCACTTGTGTCAGAGGTACTTCAAACCACTTCTTCTCCATGCTGTTGATAAAACAATGATGATCTGTGTATCGGATCAATTTATATGGTCAAAGAATCCATCTGTTTGATCAAATCGTCAATATCAGTTTCCATCGGTTCCTCATCACGGTTTTCAGAGCAGTCCATCGACTGTTCTGATGAAGCTCTTTCAATATCCATTATCATGTTGAAAATGTAGCTGATCACCTCATCGTTGTTAGCTACATGCAAACGCCATTGATCCAGTTTCACGGGTGACTCATCCAGTATGTTACTCATGAGCCAAGCTGTTCTTTTCATCTCATGCCGAAAAGACATAAATGTATCATATCTTCTCAACCAAACATGAATGTCATCTTTAGTTTTCAAGAAATCAACATTATCTGGCTCTAACGACAAAGTTTGTTCAAGTGCAAGTCTGTAGATCTCAAATTTCAGAATTTGATCTAAAGATACAGGTAGACTTTTTCTGATAATCTTAATCATGGTCTGTTTTAGTCAAGTACCCAGTTAGAATATTTAGTTGGGAACTTCAATAGATCTTATGTTCTTGTCTCAATTGTTCGTTTCCTAATATCACTTTATATCCTTCTTTGCTATTTATATATTCTGGCCAATAGTCGTTGAAAGTCAAACATCCCGATGGTAATATCATAAAATCTGGATTGTCCTGACTACAGAATAACTGTTTGACTTGAGCTTTGGTATATTCCTCACTCAGTATAAGATATCCCAAAAGCATATCTCTGTAGAGAAAGCTAGATGACACATTGCCATGTAGGAAGTGCTGATGAAATTTCTCAGACATGTAAAACATGTCCCGTGTGGTAAAGTTGAAGAATGTGACTAGCCATCTTTTTGCTTTCTTAAGGGTTGGTTGATGTTGAAAATGAAAACAGCTAATCTGTCTATGAAACTCTAATCGTTTCTTATCTGACAAATTAGGAAGTTCATCTATGAGCAATAGTAAACGAATCATTTCATCTTGGTAAGTTATTTGAGATCCAGTGTTCTTCAACATCTTCATTCTCATAGAAAACCAACTGTCTTGGATGAGTTCTGTAAATGCTTGGCCTTTTCCACAGTTGTACATGCTGTATGTTAAAATCATCTCCGTTATTTCCAAGGGTAGAATACAGCTGGTAGTCATGATTAATCTGAAACAAGAATTTTAAAAATCGCTTAAGGCAGTCAAAAGTTATAAGTGTTATTGTTTTTTATTCTCACTGTTTATAATTATCGGAAAACCAATCTTTTTTCCGGGAATAGGGTACTTTCAAATTCAATGGACAAAACTCACTATTGATCGATTTTCGGAAAATTGACCTTACATTTTTTAGGGAATGGGGTGAACTTTCAGTTTTAATAGACAAAATCTCTATTGACAAATTTTCGGAAAATCTCACTGACTTTTGATGTTTGTTTTAACAATGGCAATATGATTTGAAAATCAATGATTATAAAATCTTAAGTTCATAGATTTGTTTGTTTATTCGATTTGAGGTTTAGCGTCCCCGCAAACACTGTGCATCCCCCGCAATCACTGTATATGTCATGTTTGAAGGCGTTCTGACTTCTACCCAACATTGAGATGAAATGACATCTCAAGCCCTACCGCCCAATGAAACCAATAGGGTATAAGGGAAGGTTTGGCCCGTATCCCTTTGACTGGTTAGACATGATATTGATGTACAGTTGGATCAGCTTCTTCAAAGTCTCGATAGATAGAAGCAATGCATAAGAAAACTAACTGTCTTGTTGTAATCAACTCTCTAACGAATCGTACGATTCATGATTACTCTGCAACAAGAGTTTGGAATTTCCAAAGTCAGTGGGTCAATATAAAACGGGTTTTTCAGGTTGAAGCTTCATAGTTCAGCATTGAACACCAAACAATCAACATGCCTAAGAGACATTGGAAGCGAATAAGAACTCCATCCAGTTCGGATGATGAGACCATGCCTAAGAGACCTAAGCTGGTGGATTATTCTGACACTGAAGATGAAGAAAATGAACAATATTATACTTTGAAACCAGTAAGACAGAGGGAGTCCAGAAGATTTAGAACAAGGGCCAATGTATACAGCGTGGACATGAGAAAATTTCCTGAGAAGACATCACCACTTGAATTTGTTCTACGCTTGTTTCAACAATTGGTGGACGACATTAAGAGACATACCGAGGCACAGGGCAACGATAGAATTAGAGTAAGTATCTACCATCCTGGACTTAAACTTGGTGTCTTCATACCCTTCACAGATGTATCATCATTGACTGGAGATGCCCTGTCCCATGAAATTGAGAAAGTCTTACAGTCTAATGAAGACTTCAGAATCGATGATGGTCAGATGTCAATGGAAGTGACCCATACAAGACTCCCTGTAGGAAGTGGGCGTAGTAAGCCACTACATTATGGCCTCTACTTCGATTCTAACAACATGAGAAAGATGAAAAGAAGTATTGTTAATATCAACAATACAGAAGACTCCATGTGTCTAGCCAGAGCTGTGGTTGTCGGCAAATGTCATGCTGACAAAGATGAATCTCCGACCTGGAAGAAGACATGGAAATATATCTCAGACTCTAGGAAACCTATGCAGACCAGTGAAGCTAAGAAGTTGTTGGATCGAGCTCAAGTTCTACATACCAAACCTTGTGGACTTGACGAATACAAGAAGATCCAAGCTGTGTTAGCTCCTGACTACCTAATCAAAGTACATTCGCAACATGCGAAAAATGACCTTCTCTTCAAACCTGAATTCGAAATGACAAAACAGACAAAAGTGATACATATATACTATGACAGAGACAATCATTATGATACTATCACCAGTATAACTGGTTTTCTAGGATGTATATACTTCTGTGAACTTTG
Organism: Lucinisca nassula; assembly: GCA_963580285.1. Lineage (NCBI taxonomy): Eukaryota > Metazoa > Mollusca > Bivalvia > Lucinida > Lucinidae > Lucinisca > Lucinisca nassula. The sequence goes on from OY757027.1 coordinate 47,682,705, forward strand.
TGACAAAGGATATAGCCATCGTGGTGATCATATGTGTCCCCATGGATGTGACAAATGTTACAATGAGACATTATGTGAGGCAGGAGAAACTTGTTTCTGTAGGGATTGTAAAAGAAAATTTTACAGTCCTCAATGTTTTGCTAATCATAAAAGAATCAAACCTGGGCAGAAAAAATCAATGTGTCAATTAGTCTATAATTGTGAAAATTGTTTAACAAGAATCATTGGTAGTAAGAAAAATCATGTTTGTCCAGGAAATAGAAAATGTAGATTCTGTAAACAAATTGTTGGTGTAAATCATCAGTGTTACATTCAGCCTTATGTTTGTAAGACTGATGGTGATGCACCCAACGAATCTGATGATGATGATGATGACGAAGAAACAAGTTCTTCCTCCAAGTACATTTTCTTTGATTTTGAATCTTCACAAAATACTGGAGAACACAAAGTTAATTTCTGTGTAGCACATAGAGCCTGTGACCAGTGTATCCATTTACCTATCCATGAAAAGTGTAAAAATTGTAGCAAGTTCCCAGACCAAGGAAGAGAAATGATCTTTGAAGGTCCTGGTACTTTGCATGAGTTTTGTACTTGGCTATTTCAACCTTTTAATGAAGGCTCAATTTGTATTGCACACAACTTTGGTGGTTATGATGGCCAGTTTATTTTAAGATATCTCTTAGAGAATGGAACTTACAAACCAGAGGTGATCATGAATGGGCATACCATCATTACCATGAAAGCTGGAAAACTTGAGTTCAAAGATTCGTTTCAGTTTTTGCACATACGTTTGGCTAGTTTCCCTGATACCTTTGGACTTAAAGAAATGAAGAAAGGTTATTTCCCACATTTGGCAAATACTGAAACTAACCAGAATTATGTGGGTCCATACTTTCCTGCTGAAATGTATAACCCTGGCCAGATGTCTAGCAAAGACAGAGACGACTTCTTGCAATGGCATAAGTCTAAAGTAGAATCAAATGCTATCTTTAACTTCAGGCAAGAAATGGAAGAGTACTGTCGGAGTGATGTCGATATCTTGAGGAGAGGTTGTGCTTGCTTTAGGCAGCAGTTGATGGAAACTAGTGGAATTGATCCCTTTAAAGTAGCATGTACGGTGGCTCAAACTTGTTCACTCGTTTGGAGAAAGGATCATATGCCAGAAAACTCAGTAGCTATCATTCCTCCTGAAGGCTATCCAAACCAAAAGAAATATTCGATCAAGGCTGTAAGATGGCTGCAAGTAATGGCTAAGAAAACAAACACACACATTCTACATGCGTTGAATGGTGGTGAACAGAAAATTGGTGAGTTTTACGTGGATGGGTTTGACCAAGAAAATAAGAAAATCTATGAATTTCAAGGTTGTTATTGGCATGGTTGTCAAAGATGTTATCCTGACAGGCATAAGATCAATACCTACAACTGTTTGAAGATGGACACTCTTTTTTGTTCCACTTTGAGAAAGGTTGAAACTCTGAAAGCTGCAGGGTATGAAGTCATAGAATGTTGGGAATGTGATTTTGACAAACAGTGTAGAGAAGACAAGGAATTCCAAACTTTAGTAGAGGCTGAATTTACTAACTTGGACCCCTTGAAACCCAGAGATGCTTTGTTTGGGGGAAGGACTAATGCTACCAAATTGTACCATGAGATTGATGAGCGTTCAGATCAAGAAATCAAGTACATTGATGTCTGTTCTCTGTACCCATACATTTGTAAATATGGTGTTTTCCCACTAGGTCATCCAGAGATTTATTCTCAAGAAGAAATTGACAAAGACAATATCCAGCAATATTGTGGTCTGATCAAATGTAAAGTTCTTCCACCCAGAAACTTGTATCATCCAGTACTCCCTTACAAATGTAACAATAAACTTCTGTTTCCACTCTGTAGAACATGTGCTGAAAAGTCAGACAACACACAACTTTGTCATCATACTAAAGCAGAAGATAGAGAATTGGTTGGAACTTGGGTCAGTATCGAATTGTTTGAAGCTTTGAAACTTGGTTATCAAGTTACAGAAATTTATGAGGTTTGGCATTTCCCCGAGACAACTCAGTATGATAAAGAAACTGGCCAAGGTGGATTCTTTGCTGGGTATATTGATACATTCCTCAAAATAAAGCAAGAAGCAAGTGGATATCCTGATTGGTGTAAAACTGAGGCAGACAAAGAAAACTTCAAACAGGATTACTTCGAGGCAGAGGGAATTAGATTGGGGCATATTGAAAAGAATAAGGGTCGTAGGGCTACTGCAAAGACTGAGTTGAATAACTTGTGGGGAAAATTGGCTCAAAGAGATAATATGACTAAAACTGAATACATCTCAGAACCATCAACATACTTTGAGTTGGTAAGCAATCCCATGAAAAAAGTCAAGTATGTTGATGTCTATGGTGAACAGTTTTTACATGTCAACTGGGAAGAAACAGACTCTATCATTGAACCTCATAGTTGCAGTAATGTGGTGGTAGCATCTTTTGTGACAGCACAAGCCAGATTGAAATTGTACAGTGTGTTACACAAACTTGATACACGTGTACTCTACTTTGACACTGACTCTGCAATCTATGTCCACAATCCCAAACTTTGGAATCCAACTATTGTGAATAATCGACTTGGGGAATGGACTGATGAGATGCCCAATGCAAAAATCACAAAATTTGTTGGTATGGGGCCAAAGAACTATGGTTACGAGTATGTTGAAAACAATGGTGATAGAAAATCTACTTGTAAAGTGAAAGGACTGACTTTGGATTTTAACACTTCTCAAATCATACATTTTGAGAAAATGTTAAACTGGGCAAAATCTAAAGACGGAGATTTCCGTGAAACTGTGCAGTATCAACATAAAATCAGAAAACATCCCAAAAGAAAAGTGACCACTGAAAAACTTTCAAAGATTTATAGATTTACCTATGACAAACGGGTGATTGTGAAAAATGGGTACACTGTGCCATATGGTTATGAATAATACCATGATATCTTAGTACATAAGATTTGTTTACATCATTAAAAGTATATAAATATACATGTTGTTCGTTGTTCTTTCTCATTTCTCATCATGTCAAGCATTCAGACACCAGTAGTACAAGATATTAACAGTTTGTTTTTCAAACATCCTGCTAATCTCTTTATATCAGGTCCAAGTGGATCTGGCAAAACAGAGTTTGTAAGAAAAGTCATTGAATACAAAGATGACTTGTTTGATACTCAACCACAACGTATCGTGTGGTGCTACAAAGAATGGCAACCAACTTATAATATCTTGCAAGAACGTGAAGGATCCAACATCACATTTCTTTCTGGAATTCCCAATGACGATGATGACATTGTCAGCGATACGAGTTTGTCTCACTTGGTCGTCTTTGACCATATGTTAGGAGACAAAGATGAAGAAAAAATCAAATTGTGGTTTACAAGGAAAGGGCATCATCGAAATGCAAGTGTGATATATATCACACAAAATTTGTTTCACCAAAGTAAAGATAGTCGAACTATCAGTTTGAATGCACATTATCTCATTTTGTTTCAAAGTAGAAGTAAAACAAAGATCAGGAATTGATACAATTAACTTACTCCACCCATAAAAGACACCAAAGGGAAAGAAATACAAACATTAAGCGACAAGACCATAATGGAAACCTAAACAAAGGAAGGCCATAAGGACAGTTACTTTCCCACAAAATGGCCATATGGCCATCCAAAATAAAAAGACAAAAGTGATACACACAGTAAGTAACAAACAGCAACATAAATAAATCGCCACAGAAGAGCCGCCTTGGAACGGTCAGTGGAAGATTTCCACTGGGGGGCTTAAATCGATTTTACGTGGCCACAATCCTCGCCCCTACTTCCGTCGCGATTTAGACAAATAATTTGTTCAGTCCGCATGAAGGCCTCCTAACTCATCAGTGCAACATCTCCGTGAACACAAAAATCAAAGAACCACAGAGGTGAGACAAAGGTGAGGACTCGACAGCAAGAAACCACTGAAATGCTGGAGCAAAAGAAAACCAACAGTTAGACTCCGATGAGCCCGACCAGAGACAGAACATCAGGCACCAACCAACATTACCTTGAATTAGATCTCTCTAATTCTCAATAAGCCTTTACGTTGGAGCCGTCATAGAATCTGAGGCCTGACCCACCGGCGTGCAATTAAAGAGGGAAGCAAAGTTGCCAACCGTGATTGGGTTAACTACCATGCATGCAGTCTGTCGTATAATATCCATGTTGTACCCAATCTTTTTATATCGAAGAATGATTTTACGAAATTGGGTGCTGAAGTCATTGCGGTTAAATATTTTTCTGAATTTATATACTAAGTCACCATAAAATTCGGGTTCCGATAGACCTTGTTGCAGAAGAGATTTAAGTCCAATATTGAATTTTGAAATTAAATCAGAATGGCGTCTATAAAATTTTGAAAAGGCTTTGCGTAGTTTATGGTACCGATAACCTTGATTAAGGAGTTTAGCCGTTAATAATTTATTACGAGTGTTGAAGTCAGTTACATGACTACACACTCTAGCAAATCGAATTAATTGCGAAATATAAACGCCATAGGATGGCGCACGAGGAACATCACCATCCAAAAAAGGAAAATTTACAATCTCAAAATCAAAGTCATCGCGTTTATCATAAATTTTGCACGAAACAAATCCATCTACAATAGATAGATGTAAATCCAAAAATGGGGCCTCGGTATCAGAAGAATAAAATGCAAGTCAAAGTTTTGGCAAAACAACTTCAATCTCCACATTCAATGTATGCTTTCAATGATGCCACATCCAAACCACATGGATACTTACTGATCGATTTGAAACCAGATACACCAGATCTGTTGAGATTTAGAACAAATATTTTTCAAAACTGGTTTACAAAACCAAATCATCAAGGACCAGTTGTTTATTTCCCAAACATATAAAAGTGTGTGTCTGATTTGAAAATTGATCACAAGTCATTATGGTTTCGAAACGAACATCAGCTAACTTGATAAGGGCACTCTACAATTTGAGTAGAGAACCAAATACTGTAAAACGCAAACAATTGCTCAATGAGGGATTACTTGAAATGATAAAATGGTTTTCTTTGGCTGCAAGAAAAATCATCGAGGGTAAAATGAAATTACCCAAACAGACAAAGAAATTTATGGAAAAACATAAAGATGATCTCAGAAAATTAACAAGTACCATGGTCAATAGTGATGTTAAACGTAACATCATTTTGAAACCTGGTGGTGGTGGTTTCTTGGGCGGCGTTATTATCAGAACATTAATTCGATGGGATGGTAATAAAATATTAAGGCGGTTTGCCAAAAAGAAGACTTCTGTAAAGAAGACTTCTGAAAAAAAGAAAAAACCTAGAAAAATCAATGAAAAGTTTATTACTGTGAGAAAACGTCCAATTACATCATGGCAAAGTCTTGGAATGCGATCACCTACTGAAAATGCTCGCTCTGTAACTCGTCGAAAAACCATTTCACCAAATATTGCTAGATTTCAACCACTCTATGCTGGGGAACCACATGTTTATCAAACAGCAAGACAGTTTGGATTTGAAGCTGCAATGCGCGAAAAAGCTATGCAGGGACAAAAAATGTATAATCAACCTTTTAGAATCAATAACAGAGGTCCAAACTTGAAACTTACGAGACGCAAAATATAAAAGCCCATGTTTGACTGGGATTCTTCATAGTGTATCACGACAATCATGACGGCCGTACGTAAAAGAAAAACTCTGAGAAAAAAGAAAACTTCTTTGATTAATAAATATGGTCCTTTCTTAGAAGGACTTTGTCAGTTACCTCCAAAATTTCGTCAAAAAATAATCAATGATTCACCCAAAGAAGTTATCGATTGTGTTGGGGAATGTTGCTTAAACATTATAAAAGGCAATGTACATCTAACTAAAGCTCAGAAACAACACTTACAAACTAGAAAACAGCATGTTCGTTTGCTGAGTACAAAACAGGTCCCTGTTGCAGCAAAAAAGAAAATCATTAATCAGAAAGGCGGGGCTTTACTAGGATTGTTACTCAAACCTTTGATTGTCCCACTCATAGGATCTGTCCTTGGTGGTCTTCTTAATCCAAATCATGGAAGGGCGTAAAATGGCTATTGTCCCATTCAAACTTTGGGAAGATATGAAACGTTGGAAAGAGGAACAAATTCAGAAACCTAGATTACCACCTGATCCTGAAGTTTCGGCTACTGCTAATCTTCAAAACGACTTGTCTTCTGTTATGGCTAACAATGAAATCTCGGAATCAGAAAAGTCTCAGTTGTTTGGTGAAACTTTGCACAAATTTAAGACGGCTCATAAAAAAGCTTTAAAAGAACCTTCAGTTTCCCTTTCCCAGCCTGTTCTGCAACCTAAGAAGATTGATCAGCACATTATTGACAGTGTTCCTTCCACCATGAAAAGAAAAGCTCAGCTTTTGCTTTCTATGTTGCAAGAAAATAAAAACATAGCTTGGGATGATGATGGTACAGTCAAGATGTATGGAAAACCTATTCCTGGTTCTAACATTATCGACTTGGTCAATGATGTGATCAGACATAGGAAAGGTATTGAGCCCACGGGCTGGCAAGCTTTTGCACAAGGGTTGAGAGAATTGAATATTCCTCAAGATGTGGTAGGCAATAGAGATAGATGGGAATGGATGCACGAACATCAGCTTCCTCCTCCTGAACAATCACCAGAGGATGTCTTTGTGACTCCTCCTAAAACAAAACGTCATAAAATAAGGACTCCCTATACAAAACAGCGTAAATATGATCTGCCATCAGTCAAAAAACACGTAAGGCGATTAGCGAGAAAACATATAAAAGAAGAAGAAATGGAAGGTCCTTTCATACCTAAATGGTTAACTTATGATGAACAATGAAGTTTGAAAAATTATATTATGATCCTAAAAGTCCTGCTGCCTATGCTGGAGAACAAGCTTTATTCCAGTTAGCTAGAAAAACTTCTAAAAAAGTAAAACTTAAAGATGTCAGGGATTGGTTGAGGAAACAAAAGACGTACACTTTGCATAAACCTATTCGAAGAAAATTCGAACGTCGAAAAACTGTTGTTGCAGGAATCGATTATCAATGGCAAGCAGATTTAGCAGATGTATCAAGTATGTCTAAGTTCAATGACAAACACCGATACTTGCTTTGTGTCATCGATGTATTTTCCAAATTTGCCTGGGTTGTTCCCATCAAAGACAAGATGGGTAAAACTTTGATCAAAGCATTCAAATTGATCTTGAAAAAACGAAGTCCAAAAAGCCTCCAGTCAGAGGAACAGAAAAGGAACAGAATTTAAAAATAAAAATTTCCAGAATTTTTTAAAGTCAAAACATATTCATTTTTTCACGACAGAAAATCCTGAAACTAAAGCCAGTATTGTCGAAAGATTTCAAAGAACTTTGAAAAGTCGCATGTGGAAATATTTTACACATCATCGTACACTGAGATATATCGATGTACTTCCAAAATTAGTTCATGGCTACAACCATGCATACCATCGAAGTATCAAATGTGCACCTGCATCTGTGACTAGCAAAAACGAAGTTGTAGTGTCAGAAAATTTATTTGGAAAGAAACAAAAACATCAAAGTCCAAAATTAAAAGTCAGTGATTATGTTCGCATTAACAAGACAAAACGTACTTTTGATAAAGGTTATTTACCAAACTGGACACAAGAGTTGTTTCAAATTTCGGCTGTATACAAACATCAAAATCCTGTAACCTATAAAATAGTAGATCTGGACGGCGAGGTAGTCAAAGGCACTTTTTACTCGCAAGAGTTACAACGTGTAGAAAAAGATCAAATTTTCGAAATTGAATCTATCATAGATCGCAGAAAACGTAAAATTGGCAAAAAGTGGATCAAAGAAATAAAAGTTCACTGGAAAGGGTATCCATCTAAATTTGATAGTTGGATTTTAGAATCAGATCTTCTATAAAAACCGTGAACATGAATTTCAGAAGCTCATTCGTGCGTGACACTGCTTCTTTACAATCTGCAGACGGTAGTCAAGGAGTATTAGCAAAAAATCGCTGAACATTTTTGGCTCAAATCGTTGTTGTTTATGCCATCATTATCACCTCATTGGTACAAATCAGTTTAAGAAGTCCAGACAAAGAATTGTGGTTGATATTACTCAGTAGCTCTGTTGGGTACATTTTACCATCCCCAGGATTAAAATTCAAAAGACAAACTCCAATTGCATCTTCTCTCCCTGAGGAAAAACAAAAACCATGAAAGAATTTTACTTGACATTATTAAGTGACAGTTCTTTAGACACCTTCCCACAAAATACTCAATCTACTTTCAAAGTCAAATTAGATTGTCCTATTCAAATTGACAAACAAAATTGGGAGGTAGCTTTAGCAGAAATAATAACACCAGGTGAAATCATGAATATCACAGATAAAAATAATTTTTTCTTTCTTCGATTAACAAATAATGCTTTCATTGACATAAAGTTTGATCACTTAAGGCATGAAATTTGCAGACAAACGAAAAAATGTTCAGATTATAAAGTAACCTTTCCAACAGGAAATTATACTAGCCCTGAACATTTGATTATGGAAATGAAAAATGCACTTGAGAGTCGTATTCAAAAGATTTTGACTCAACACAACATTAAAATTCATCTTGAATACGGAAGTCAATTAAAACGCATCAAGGTTGCAGTAGAGTATCCTTCTGGTTCAAATTACACAAATCAAATTCAGATAGTATTTCCAACACCATTAGCAATCATTTTAGGCATCGATAAACAATTTCACGGAGAACCATTAGGCAACGATGCTGTCAAATTCAAATATGGTGTTGACTTGAATATTCATAACAGTCGCTTCTTTGTGTATTCCGATGTGGCCGGTTACACAAACATAGGACATATAACAGCTCCCATTTTAAGAGTAGTTCCATTTGCAAATACAACTGGTGAAATTCATTTCCATCAAGAATTTCTCAACTTGCATTACGTTCCAGTGGCAAAATCCTTCATTGATCAAGTTTACATTAGTATAAAAGGCGATACAGGTAATGATATTCCATTCATTACTGGCAAGACATTGATCAAATTACACTTCAGAAAAAAAGAACAATAATGCGTACTATTCATTATCATCAGTCTGGAGCGGGATTTAAAGACTTTCCCGTCTATCGAGGTGTCTCAAGACAATATGGCCATGGTTTAGGTTCAATATTTAAAACAGCAATGCGAAGTGTTGTTCCCATTTTAAAACCTCTAGCACAAGCAGGAATAAAAAGTGCAAAACAAGTTGCAAAAAGGGAGGGACTAGGTGCTCTTCGCGATATGTTGGAAGGTCAAAATATCAAACAAGTTTTGAAACAAAGAGGCAAACAAAGTTTGAAATCTCTCGGAAAATCTGCTCTGGGCGAATTAAGTGGGGGTATAAAATCAAAAGCCAAATCTAAAAAGAATCAGTCTAAGACTAAACGTCAAGGTGTTAAGAAGGGTCAAAAAAAGAAAAACTCAACTGCTATTCCAAAAAATCTTAAATTTCCGAAAGATATTTTCGATCAATAATGATGCAATCAGGTTCTTGTGAGTGCAGCAAAACGGAGTTGGAAATGCAATCCGTTCCTCCGACAATGACAACTATGCAAGAAACTCAGTGGACTGATTATCATCCTATCGCTTCCCTGGATAGTTATCAGGCACCTATTGAATTTTTGGTTCCACCCCATACTGAATATTATACAGATTTATCTCAAACTTATCTTTATCTGAAATGTAGAATCCTGAAACCAGATGGAACTAATATTGAGGACAAAAAGGTTGCCCCTATCAACAACTTCTTTCACAGTATGTTCAGTAGCATCGATTTGTACCTGAATAATAAACTGGTCACAAGTAATATGGATACATATCCGTACAGAGCCTACATAGAAAACTTATTTTCCTTTGGAGCAGATGTCAAAGACAATCAGTTAAAAGCTGCAGAGCATTGGTATGAAGATGAACCTGGGAGATTTGAGGATTTTGAATGTGATAACATAAAAAAGGCCGAGGTGAAGCTACAAAACAAAGTAAATCTTTGGAACTCATGGGCCGATTACATTTAGATCTGGCCATGCAAGACAAATATCTTCCGAATGGGATCGAAATCAAACTCAGACTCAACAGAGCATCTCCTCAATTTTGTATCATGGCTGAGGATGGTTACCCTGTAGTACTCAAAATTGATGTAGCCAAACTGTCAGTGAGAAATGTACAACTTCTACCAGCAATCACAAACGATTTGAATCAGAGCATTGCTCAACATAATGCCAAATTCCCTATCAGAAGAGTTGAGGTGAAAACATTTACCATTGGCACTGGACTCAGATCTAAAATTGAAGACCATCTGTTCCAAGGCCAACTTCCAAAACGATTGTTCATTGGGGTGGGTTCCTAATGAAACATTCAATGGCACGTTTCCCACGAACCCCTTTAACTTCCAACCTTTCAATCTCAGTAAATTGGATGTCACACTCGATGGACATAATATCTATGGCAGACCCTTTGAACCTAACTTCACCAGAAACGAGTATCTTCGATCATACATGTCACTGTATCAGGCTCTGAGTAGTCGAGACCAAGTTCAGAATTGTAACATCGATTACGAGGATTACAAAGACGGATACACATTCTGGGGATATGACTTCACACCTGATCAAGCTGCTGACCAGAGTCATCTCCACCCTATAAAAACTGGAAACCTGAGACTAGAACTTCAGTTTGCCAATTCGCTCGCAAAGACTATCAACGTCATTGTGTATGCTGAATTTGATAATCTGATAGAAATTAACGGACTCAGAGAAGTAATCACAGACTACTGAAAAAGATGCATAGTGGATACTACATTGAAGAAGAACTGAGGGATTATCTACTATGGTCAGATTCTACTTCATCTGGAAATGCCATGCTTCAAAAAGAATTTGAGGGATTATCAGAAGACAATGAAACACTGGGACGACAAAAATGGATTAAAGATACCCTTATACGAGCCATGAAGATCAACTTGATGACTGCTATATTTGACTATGCCCGTCACCAGTGCCAAGGATGTAGAATAAATCATCCCAGTCAGAAATACCATGACTTGTGCTTGTGGACAAAACCAAACGAATGGACAACAGACTATGGTATACATATCCATGCCCTGAATAATCTCAACATCTACGATGTTATCCAAAAATGGGACGAGTTGCTCCTGGATGAAGTACCACCAGAAGAAAGAAGAAAAGAATACACAGCTATGACAGGATTGGACCATTTAACACCATCTGAAAAAGTCGAAGCCTATAAAAACTGGATGTTCCTGAAAAACAGTCATAACAGATACGGAAGAAAACCTGACTACAACGAGTGGAGAGACTTTTGGAAACAGAGATTAATAGAAATTACTCCATCGGAGACATCACCAGAAAAATGGACACACATGAACTGAGGAAAATTCTATACCACATGCATGTTAATGGAGATGTATGTGCCAAAGATCTCTTACCAGAGAAGAAACCTCTAGACATGAAAGTCTATATCATAAACACTGACAATTCAGATGAACCAGGAGAACATTGGGTTACCGTATACTTCAGAGGCCATCAAGCCATCTACTTTGATTCTTATGGCATGCCACCAGAAGAAGACTATATTCTACCTTTCATCAAGAGAAATTCCAGAAGTTGGATTCAAAATACAGAACCATTACAAAGTCCATGGAGTCACAACTGTGGAATGTGGTGTATTTACATTATTCATCAACTTGAAAAAGGACTAGACTTGAAGAAAGCTAGTCATGGGGAACTGTATGGCACAGGAGAAGACTTATACCAAAATGACAGAGATATTGACAGATGGTTCAGTGCTAATTATGGCAAAGTGATCTGGACACAAATCAGTTCTAATTATGGCAAAGTGATCTGGACACAAAATGACATGCCAACTCCAAAGTTTCTTTACAAACATAGAATTCAAGTTTGCAAATGTTTGAGAAATACACATTGCTTATCAAAGAAATACCCCATGTATTTAATGTTGTAAATATGTTAAGGTTTCAAATTGTAAACGAGGACAGAGGGACTGTCCTAATCCTCTGTTAATCGTAATCAAGTTAGTTAGCGGGACAAATAAAGTTAAAACTGTTCACCAATCTTTCTTGTCTTTTCACCCCCCTCTTCATTTCGAAGAGGTAGTAGTATCTAAACTTGAGATGGCTAGAAATAACATCTACTGACGCTTCCTAGTCAAACTAATGAAACAAAAATAGATCTTGAGATACAAGATCTATATCCAGAAGTTTGCTACTATCAAGCCTCAATATATTTGCCAAAACACTTGACGCTTGACAGTCAAGTTTCTACTGATGAAGAAATATAAAGTCTTGAGATACAAGATTTTTTATTTCTCATAGAAACTTGCTACTAGATAGCCTCAATATATAAGCATGACACTATGAAGTCTTGAGATACAAGAACAACATAATGTCATCTTGTGGTATCCCTGGACCTATTGACAGTTAAACACAAAAAAACTAAGTCAACTTTTACCAGACAAAATTAAAAATTTATAGCGCCCTTCACCAAAGGCGCTATAATCCCACAAAAATGGAAATTTATAGCGCCCATCACAAAAGGCGCTATAATCCCACAAAAATGAAAATTTATAGCGCCCATCACAAAAGGCGCTACAATCCCACAAAAATGAAAATTTATAGCGCCCTTCACCAAAGGCGCTATAATCCCACAAAAATGAAAATTTATAGCGCCCTCAAGCAAAGGCGCTATAATCCCCACAAAAAATGAAAATTTATAGCGCCCTCCACCAAAGGCGCTATAATCCCCACAAACACTGAAAATGTATGATGCCCCCCTTCACGAAAGCACACATATCACACAAAACACACCTAGCCTAGTCAAGTTCAGATCCAGCGGCGTGTATATGGCGTCTTTTTTATACGACCAATTTTATAGCGCCAAACACCCGACAAAAAGGCGCTATAAAAAAGGCGCTATAAAAAAAGGCGCCATATACACGCCCTATACTACTACTATGGACTCGATTAGTGCATTTCCAACCCGAGGGAAGCCAACGCCGCTAGGCTAAGTAGTCATTGCATTGAAATTGCCTTTATAATGATTTTTGCCGTTATATCGAGTGTCGGTATAAAGAGTGTTGACTGTAATATGAAAACACACGTGTGCACATATTCGTGCATGGACGGCAGAATATGAGCACATGTACGCCCCCCCCCCCCACACACACACACACATGCCCCCCCCCCACACACACACACGCACTTGCAATGTATGCAGTACCTCCTGAGTATCCAGTTTTCTTGACTTGACCAGGCTGTGTCTGTCTGTAATGTGTAAATTTTACGTTTTTCACGGCAGTTTTTAAAGTATTTTTCTTCGCAGTCATAGTAGTAGTCTGAAAAATGAAAGCATTGACATCACTGGTGGGTCCATTGTCTCTCACTTAGGCAAATAGTCCTGAACTGAGGTTTCATTTAACCATTTATGCAAACAGTGTGGACCCTGATAAGATGTCGCGTTTAGCGGCATCTGATCTGGCTCCACAGTGTTCGCCTAAAACAAAACGTTTACAGTCTAGGTTTAATTGGGCCCCGTCAAGCGATTTTGGTACTTATCGCCTATGCGAGCAGCGAAGGTTCAGGCGAGCCTGCGCATCCGCGCAGTCTCGCCAGAACCTTCGCTGCTCGCTCATACAAGCAGTGAATCAAGAGAAACCTTCAGACAGAAAGCCATATCCCTGGCCCCTCTGAATGGCTGGGCATGCGCAGTTAACATTTGTCATGACGGAATGCTCGAAGACACAGATTCGCTTGGCGGGGCTCATATGACAACACTCTAAGGCAATAATGACAAGAATATCGCCGTTATCTGGATTTCGTCCATACAGAGGTAGACACGTGGACAGCAGCAGCGTAAAGCTACTGCGTTTATTCATTTTTGGTTTACTGACAACAAAAACGACCCAATAGAGCCTTTGTTAAAAATTCTGGCGTGTCAGGTTTAGCACCAAGTTCTGATAACGCCCTGACAACTTCGATGATCAATTAGCCGTATTTGTAGGCTGGAGCACCTGCACTTGAAGCAAACAGTGTAGACCCTTATCAGATGCAGCATTCCGAAGCGCCTTATTTATGCTGGCGCTTTTCGTCTTAGTCCAATGGCCTTTTTGTCTTTACCAATTCTGTATTTAGTAAACACTTTTCGTTTACTTCCGGGCTTGTTTACTTTTGCTCCGGAAGCATTTGACTGATTGATAACACGACATCTGTGTTATTAGTCACAATGATTCACAGCCGCGATTGACCGGAACGGTTTCTTTAGTTTATCACATGCTCTCATTACATACAAAACAAACATGCATTTTCGGTTTACACGATGCTGACTTCTCTCGCATAATACAGTTTATCTATATTTTGTTTATACTTAAAAAATGTAAGACGGCTAGCTTGGGTGGCGATTTTTTTCCAGTTCGATTACCCATATTGTGCTTGGCAGGAGTATCTGTTTAACTGATTATTTTGTTTTGTTAGTACAAGTCGTTGCCATGGTGAAAGATTGGTAGTTTAGTTTAAATATGAAACTGGAGTGAGCATTCCGAAATTTTGACTGTTATACACTTCCGTATTTACTGCCACACTTATACAACATACACATAGTAAATACATGGTTAGTGTCTTTAATAATAAAATATAATCGGTGAGCCTTAGACAGTTTTATAGGGGCGAGCTTTATTATTAAAGACACTAATCATGTATTTAGTTTATACCGCAATTCAAAACAATCAAGGGTTTTGCAATGGTTTAGCAAATTTGAGCAAAAAAGACGGCAGACAGTGTGGCATGTTAAACGACAATCAGTGCCATGGCGCGCACACTTAGTATAACTTGACGTCAAATAGCGCAAAGTTTCTGACGTCACCGCGCCACAGAGACGCAGGAAACAACATGGACGCTCGAATAAATGTTTCTCAGCGCTTAACATTCTGTATGAAAATCTGCAAATAAATAGTCTATTTTATTTTAGCTTAAGAAACTATTTTCGAGGTTGAGACGCAACCGCAGTAGCAGTGCGCAAATTTTCCAACGGGCCATTCAAACCAGGAAAGCCCGAGAAGGTAAGAATATAGCTGAAAATTTCTGAAAATATATTTACATAAACATTGCAAAGATTATAACTTGCAGTTTCGTTGTTTTCTCGTGTATAAAAGGTTGTCTGTTATTGTTTACGCTTGCAAATTAGGGACCAGAAAAGTAGGTCCGGTCTTTAATCGGTCCCTAGACGGATTATAGGTCAGTGGAAGGTATTATATGTTTGTTTGGCTTGGAGTTTAACGGCCCAGTCAACACTATTTAGGTCATTTTTGAGCCGATCAGTTTACCTATCCACACTTTCCTGGGCAGGCTTATACGTAAGCGGTTAACCAGTACAGTGCACATTCTTTCGCCAGAAACTGACAACTGCCCTTCTTGAATCAGCGGAAGGGAGAGAATGACCGTAGAAAAGATTTCATGATCAATCTCCACGAAAGAATGTTGCCGACCCCGGCGGGAGTCGAACCCGCGTCCTCCTGATCACCAGTCAGACGCGCATCCGACTGAGCCAACGAGGCCGGCTGGAAGGTATTATAGGTCACTACCGATTATAGCGAGCAGTTATTCGACCCCCTTTATTAGGTTACTAGAATGCCTGATTGCGGTATAAAATTACAGTTTTGTCATTTTACTTTACAATCCTTTGACTGCACAAATTAATGTGTGCTAAGCGTAGACACGAGCTGTTTGTAAAATCTATTGCTTGTTTTCGTTGGGCTTAACAAATACTCCTCTTTATCATATGACGTCGCGTCTGAGAGTGTAATAACGCCGTGTAATAAATTCGATAATCCACTAGTGGATTATATATGCCAGTTGGTTAGAAACGCCAGTAACGTTACATGTACGACGTCTTTAACGACGATGCGTTTACTAATGACGGAATAATGACGTTTTGTAAACAAA
Source organism: Lucinisca nassula (assembly GCA_963580285.1). Taxonomy (NCBI): domain Eukaryota; kingdom Metazoa; phylum Mollusca; class Bivalvia; order Lucinida; family Lucinidae; genus Lucinisca; species Lucinisca nassula. The sequence goes on from OY757027.1 coordinate 47,698,757, forward strand.
ACTTGAATGAAATGTGTTTTAAATGTCATATATTAAATAGAATCTTGCGTTCGTGCTCAAGTATTATTGAAATTATTAAACTCGTTCAGAAAAAGGGATAAAATGCTCGGCAAAGCCTCGCATTTTATCCCTTTTCCTCAACTTGTTGAATAAATTCAATAATACATGAACACTCATGTAAGATCCTCTATAAAATCAACCTGCGTTGGTATAACTACCTTCGCGCTTGTCAAATGGGGAAGGTATTGTATTGCATTCGAAAACACGCCTATACAAATACTTTGTAAATTTTACCGCCGAAAAAATGCAAATGCAAATTTTAAGACTGAAATTTGTGATATTTTTTCATTTTTCTGCTCAAAATATAGAGTGTGTCTACTCGTTAGAACCGCCTCGGTGGTTTTAATGAGTACCAACAATATATTTTTTAAAGCAGAAATAAGAAAAAAAAGGTTTACCACTTTTACTATATAAAAGTGGGGGTCAAGGGGGTCAAAATTACATAAGCGTGTTTTCCTGATGGTCGGTTTAACTTTAATAAACACGTAAACTGTATTTGCGACCATTATACCACTTAAACTTCCCCAAATTGTGAATCACCACGAAAACACGCCTTTTTAATTCTGAGCCCCCACTTTTATATAGTAAACTGGGGTTTACATTTTTTCTTATTTCTGCTCTAAAATATAGATTGCGGGAATTCGTTAGAACCGCCTCAATGAAGCGGTGCTAACGTGTACCCACAATCTCTATTTTTCTCTCAAATATAGGTTGTAAGTATTCGTAAGAACCGCCGCAATGAGGCGGTGCTAACGTGTACCCACAATTTAAATATGTATTTGTATAGGCGTGTTTCCTAATGGAGATTTCATCTGATGTATTTAAACCTCCCAAAAAAGCAAAAAAAAAAAAAAAAAAAAAAAAAAAACGACGTCGCTGGCTGGCTGAAACTTGTTTCGATATTCCGAGGTCGGCCATAAAAAAGTAACGGGTCGTGTTCAAATCGTCTTCCCAGTAGTGAATCAACGGGCCTCCGTGGCCTAGTGGATAAGAGCGCCGACTCTTAATCATTAGGTCTCTCACCGCTGTGGGTTCGAGCCTCGCTCGGGTCACATGTTAGACGCCAAGTTCTGCAACGGAAGGTCAGGTGGTTTTTCTCCGTGTACTCCGGTTTTCGCCCACCTCCGATTAACGATCGGCTCGATATGAGTGAAATAATCTTGAAAGGGCCGTAACCCCCCCCCCCCCCACACTCCCGAGTAGTGAATCACAGAATAATCTAGAGTCATCGATGATTCAATGTTAAGCATTATCCTATAAAAAGTGCTATGAAATAGCATTCGGGGGTGCTTATATAGTACAGAGGACCCGCGTTATAACGGCAGTACAGTAGAACTTCGATGCTCGAACAACGATGGCTCGTTTACCTTGGATGAGTCGAACCCATTCTTGAGCCCCTAGCGACATCCTCTTAATAAGAAACAGTGGGTGATAATTTAGGAGATTTTAGTATTTTATCTTGCAAATGTATGCTGTGTGTACTCATTAGAATCGCCTCAATGAGGCGATTCTAATGAGTATACACAGCATACATTTTTATTTAAATAAATTTTTATTCTAGAACACCGAAAAGATGTCCCAAAGTATATCGTTATGCCTTCTGACAGTAACCCTCAGTGGCTCGAACTACCCCTGCTTCGAACATTTTTTTCGAGGTCCCAAAGGTGTTCGAGTCATTGAAGTTCGACTGTATTTGTTCCCTATTATTGTGCCGTTATAATGAATTTGCGGTTATAAAGAATCCCAGTAAGGATTATGATAGGTTATAAAAGGTCTTTTCCACATAATTATTCCAAGAAACAAATGTTATAGACATTTGTTAGAATCGCCTCATCGGGGCGACTCTAACAGATGTGTATAATGTTTCTCAAGAAACAAATGTTCTAGACATTTCTTTCTTGGAGTATTAAATGATAAGAATCTTTATTGACTATGGATTCGATTTGGGCATTTCCAACCCGAGGGAAGCCCACGCCGCTCGGAATCGAGGCTAAACCTTGAGCTAATTTGTTTGATTTGAGGTTTAACGTCCCCGTAAACACTGTAATGGTCATTTTGGAGACGTTGCTTCCAATTTTGTGGGACGTTTACCCGACATTGAGATGAAATGACATCTCAAGCCCTGTCGCCCAATGAAACTAATAGGGTTTATTAGCATGGACGGTCCGCCTCGCAATGCGATTCCTGAACAGGCTTAGATCCTCTAAGCGGTTTACCAGTACTAGTGTTCGGACCGATTCAGCTCTGCGTGGAAGCATCATGCAGCCCATATATTTCTTCAAGCCCCTATGGGCGGGGGCCGTAAAACCTTGAGCTAAGAATTAATTCCATTGAAACTGTTGTTATAACGAGTTTTGCTGTCATAACGAATGTCGAATAACGCGGGTCATCTGTTTTCGTTGAAAATACACCTACCTGCCCGTTCGAAACATTAAACGTCACTTGGAAAGTCCCACCATTGATGGCTGCCTTAAGCTGATTAGCCACAGTCTTTAGGGCTGCTTCCTGTTTCGGGTTAACAACATTTCCAATCGGTGGCGGCCGTTCAAGTAACGTAAAATACACTATGATGTCGTTATTGTCTGCATAATCAATCTGAAAAGTCAGCAATTTACATTTCATTTTCAATTTGAGCCCCGCCAAGCGAATTTGTGTCCTCGAGCATTCCGTCATGACAAATTTTAACTGCGCATGCCCAGCCATTCAGAGGGGCCAGGGATATGGCTTTCTGTCTGAAGGTTCCTCTTGATTCACAGCTTGTATGAGCGAGCAGCGAAGGTTCATGCGAGACTGCGCGGATGCGCAGGCTCGCCTGAACCTTCGCTGCTCGCATAGGCGATAAGTACCAAAATCGCTTGACGGGGCCCATTTAACTACCATAGAAACTATTATAAGAGATCATTTGATGATGTTTAAGGGGAATGGGAACATCTTCAGGGGAGACAACTCCTGTTAAAGTATTTTTATCTCCAATGTCAATAGGGGTCAACTCTTAAAGGAAAGAATTTGCTCCTGAGCAAATTCTTTCCTTCAAGAGCAGACCCCTTTTTCAGTGGGATAGGGCTTATAGGTCTCTCCGTAGATACATTTAATGCTCTTATTTTTCCAATCCTCAGGGATTGCTTATGCAATTACTTTTCACTGTTCCATCAATTGACATCCTTTAGATACCTGTTGAAGGTCATTATTAAACCGATGTTCGTTCCTCGTTGTATAACAACTGCTTGTTTGACATCCCTGGACTTTAAGTAGACTAAGATGTTTTGTGGGCTTTTGTTGTACCTTCCTTCTATTCGAAGGAATTATCTTCAGTAATTTTATATGCTGTTTTACATAATGACCGGTATGAAGATCGCTTTAGTTTTGACGGTATCATAACCTTCTAAACCCACATGAGTATCACGAATACATTTAAAATAACAATATCACTCCTTAGATTACACTCTGCTTCTTCTGTACGGATTCCCCATTCTATTAAGAACTTTAATACTATGTTGCCTTCGGTATTGGTTAGACCCTTAAATTTGTCTTCTGTAACTTCAGGGCAATGCCAAGAGGTGCAGATGTTGTTCGCATTTAAGCACTGCGTCTACCGTTACTTCATCTGTAAACGGTAGACGCTTCTCTGTAGTTAACATGTCTGATTTGACATGACAGTCTACAGATTTAATTTATCTAATCACATGACGTGCTGCAAACTGTTATATGCAGTACGTCGGTCAAACTAACCGCATGCTTAAAACTAGATTGAACGAGCATTATCGTAGAATGAGTAAGCCTCAGAAAACTGACACTTTCTTGTACCGTCACTTTCGACGTACAGGTCATTCTGTAAATAACATTATTATACAACCAGTGGAAAACTTTATTACGATGCAAATTCTACACCTAGATTCAAAATCATCAAAAGACATGAGGCTGAACTGAAATGGATAGAATTTTTACAGACCCCTTTTCGACTGGGATTTAATGACAACATTTATCATGAGGGTAATATTTCCAGAATGCCGGACTTTGATATTTTCTCGCTCCTGGATTATCGAAAACGCAGGACTAGATCTCACGGCACCAGAAAAAATGGTAACTTTAAACGTAAATCACGTGCGTTTAAACGAAACAATACTAGACTGAAGTGACTGTCAATTATATTATTAAATCATGGACGCCTCACTATGCTTTCATTTTTAAGTTCATTACCCGTTTCTGTTTTACGTCTTCTGGACACCGAGGCGAATAAATTCTACGATAGTTCTAATCAGTTATATGATGCTGCTCTCTTAACAAGAGGCTATACTCAGCATACTCTCCGTCCTTACATTGATTCTGAAATTAATCATCAACGCCATTTCTTCAAAATATCCTTCATTAATAAGGGTATGGATTTTATAGATTTGCCCAGTATCTCGCGTGAGAGATCGGTGCTTTCTTCCATTCCTGCTTATTTTCAAAATACTAAAACACCTATAATTTGCTATAGATATAACAAACCTGTTAGATCTATCATTTATAATTTCAATAAACTTGTTTCAGATCTTGATATTGATACTAATACTCCTGATTCATGTGATTGTAAAAATTCAGTGTATTGCTATCCTGCTGCTGGTCATGTAATTACTGGCAATTTGAAAATTATTCCTGATTCTAGGATAAGGAATATAATTTCTAAAGGACAGAAATATCGGTTTCCTTCTAAAATTGATTTCAGTAAATGTAGAGATGAAATCGCTGCTTCCTGGAATGAATTCGGTAATCGATGGTGTAAGCTAGAGTATGTTTAGCATGAAGCCCTTAAGGACTGGAAACTTAGCATTTTAAAACTAGTGAATAAACGCATTTTTTTTCTATTCTCAAAATACTAACTTATTACCTCCTAAGCCCAAGACGTCTTTACGTCATCTTAAACTAGGTATTCAAGAATTTCATAAGAAGTTTGTTTTGGCCCCTGCAGACAAGGCCGCTAACAACGTCGTCGTTGTGTGACGGCTCCACTATGTTAACACGCTTAAGCAGGAGCTTGGTGGTACTAAGGCCTATGAACTTCAGCCTTTAGCTGAAGAGAGAGCTATAGTAGATAAACATGTTTGTCATTCAGCCACCAAGTTTGCTGTGTGTGTTACCGAAGGCCAAGACAAGCTTCCTACGCTATACTGGTTACCAAAACTTCATAATAAACCTTACAAAGCACGGTTTATCGCAAATTCTAGCTCTTGCACTACCACTGAACTTTCTACATTATTAACTTCCTGTCTTACTGCTATTAAAACGCATGTGATTAAATATTCTGATAAAGTCTTTGAAAGATCAGGAAGAAATCTGTTTTGGTCCATAAAAATTCGAATGAGGTTTTAAATAAATTGAAATCCAGACATTTTCGTACTTCAAGTCTGTCTACTTACGATTTTTCCACCCTTTACACTTCACTTCCTCATAATCTTATAAAAGAAAAGCTTAATGATTTAATTGAATGGGTTTTTCACAGAGAAGATTCTCTCTATCTTGCATGTAATGTCAGAAATGCATTTTTCACTTCTAAAGAGCATAAGAATTATACATGTCATGTCAGAAAGTGTGTGATGCCCTCACCTTTCTACTTGACAATATTTATATTAGATTCGGTACTAAGTTATTTAGACGAATTGTGGGTATTCCGATGGGTACAAATTGCGCACCTCTTGTGGCTGATCTGTTTTTGTATTGTTATGAAAGAGACTTCATGTTGTCGCTTTCCATTGATAACCAATCTGAAATTATTGAAGCTTTTAGCTCCACTTCTAGATATTTAGATGATTTATTAAATATTGATAAAACCTATTTCGATGGTTTGATCAGTCAGATTTACCCCCCCCCCCCAGAACTTCAGTTAAATAAAGCAAATTCTTCTGATACCGAGGCCCCGTTTTTGGATTTACATCTATCTATTGTAGATGGGTTTGTTTCGTGCAAAATTAATGATAAACGCGGTGACTTTGATTTTGAGATTGTAAATTTTCCTTTTTTGGATAGTGATGTTCCTTGTGCGCCATCCTATGGCGTTTATATTTCGCAATTAATTCGATTTGCTAGAGTGTGTAGTCACGTAACTGACTTCAACACTCGTAATAAATTATTAACGGCTAAACTCCTTAATCAGGGTTATCGGTACCATAAACTACGCAAAGCCTTTTCAAAATTTTATAGACGACATTCTGATTTAATTTCTAAATTCAATATTGGACTTAAATCTCTTCTACAACAAGGTCTATCGGAACCCGAATTTTATGGTGACTTAGTATATAAATTCAGAAAAATATATAACCGCAATGACTTCAGCACCCAATTTCGTAAAATCATTCTTCGATATAAAAAGATTGGGTACAACATGGATGTTATACGACAGACAGCATGCATGGTAGTTAACCCAATCACGGTTGGCAACTTTGCTTCCCTCTTTAATTGCACGCCGGTGGGTCAGGCCTCAGATTCTATGACGGCTCCAACGTGAAGGATTATTGAGAATTAGAGAGATCTAATTCTCGGTAATATTGGTTGGTGCCTGATGCTCTGTCTCTGGTCTAACATCGGAGTCTGTTGGTTTTCTTTTGCTCCAGCATTTCAGTGGTTTCTTGCTGTCGAGTCTTCATCGTTGTCTCACCTCTGTGGTTCTTTGATTTTTTGTGTTCACGGAGATGTTGCACTGATGAGTTAGGAGGCCTTCATGCGGACTGAACAAATTAATTGTCTAAATCGCGACGGAATTAAGGGCGAGGATTGTGGCCACGTAAAATCGATTTAAGCCCCCCAGTGGAAATCTTTCCACTGACCGTTCCAAGGCGGTTCTTCTGTGGCGGTTTATTTATGTTGTTGTTTGTTACTTACTGTGTGTATCACTTGTGTCTTTTTATTTTGGATGGCCGTGTGGCCATTTTGTGGGAAAGTAACTGTCCTTATGGCATTCCTTTGTTTAGGTTTCCATTGTTGTCTGGTCACTCTGGTGGAGTAAGTTAATTGTATCGATTCCTGATCTTTGTTTTACTTCTACTTTATAGAAAAGCGAACCGGAAGTCCTGAAAGTAGTATCCCTTTGAAAAATGGCGGGAAAAAGCGCTAGGTGTTCCCATTCCCCTTAAGTTGTTCACTACGCTCTGAATATGTAAGAAAAAAATAGGGCCCATCTCTTCAAACTGTTAGCGTATCGAGGTCGTTCAGGGTCAGACAGTTAAGTTCATGATCAAGTTAATCTTGCAAGTACACTATATTTTACTGGAAATTTGGTTGGAAATATGTGATATATTGAAAGTTACTCATTTTGGAAACTGGGACGAGTAAGTGTTTGAGTTTTACGTCCCACAAACAGCTAAGGACATAAAGAGACGGGCCCTCGGTTTAAAGACACATGGGAAAGTCTGAAGAAAGTCTGGATCGATCCTGCGACCCCTGGTTTATAAGGCGAGCAACGCAAAATCTACACCACGGAGGCTTCTGGAAACTAGGACGAAAACACATAACTGAAAACTGTCCAGTAGACAATTGTTCTGGGCCATACTGGATAATTTCGGCCAATTAAGCCTCATTGATGACCCTCAAATATTTTCAAAATGGCACTGTGGAAACAATGATAAAAACAAACTAGAATTAAATCTCACGCTATAACGAAGGGCATTAAACATTCCCTTTATACCAGCTGTGGTGATGTTAAATATGTTCTATGTAAGGAGAATCCTTTGGAAACAAGGACGACACCACAGAACTAAAATCTGTCTAGTGAACAAATATTCTGTGCCAGGCTAGCTTGTTTCGGCCTAATAGGCCTCATCAGTGAATAGCTTTTGCATTTGCAACTGGGTCTGGACAGTTATATCCTTTTTGCATTTTTTTGTGCTCAGACCATGTGTTGTTGGCTCCTGATTGAGGCGCACAAACAACCTATGCTTGAATCAGGAATATAAAAATAGAAGTGAAGGCAATGATCAGGAATCGATACTACTACCCATTACCTCCCATCAAGGATACCAAAGAGAAAGAAACACGAACATGAAATAACTAAACCCTAATGTAAACATCACAAACGGAAAGCCCCAAACAAGTCGCAAAGCGGGCAACGAACGCTCACCTGAGAAATAGCACAGGTTGTCACATTCAAGACAAATTCGAACTCATCTTGTCTTTGTTTTGGAGATACCTTTGTAGCTTATGTTTATGCTCAAGGGCAGGTAACTCCAAAACCCTTGATCCTGCGAGGCCAGAAATCGAACTCGACGTCGACTGTATGCCTCTCGTGGTTATCTGCAAGTTTGAAAATTATCAGACTAGAAATGGAGTTGGAGAAGTCGTTTTTCCATTGTAAGCATATGGTAAGACTTTTTTCACGCTCAAGGGAAGGTAACTGCGAAACCGATTGTCAGATTCGAGCTAAATTCGAACTCGTCTGAGATATTATGCTTGTCCTTGTTTACTAAAAGTTTCAAAAAGACCAGATCAAAAACAGTTGAGTAAAGATTGAGACATCATTTTTCGCTTATTTTACACTCAATGGCAGGTAACTGCTAAGCCATTGGTCCTGCGTGGCCGAATTCTAACTTGACGTAGACTGTATGCCTCTCCTGGTTTTCTGCAAGTTTGATAACGATCAGATCCGAAATGACTAAGAAAACTTGGAGACTTCGCTTTTCCATTGTAAGCCTGTGGTAAAACTTTTCACGTTCAAGGGAACTTAAATGCGAAACCGGTTGTCAGATTCAAGCTAAATTCGAACTCTTTTGAGATATTATGCTTGTCCCTGTTTACTTAAAGTTTCAAAAATACCATTATAAGTCTTTGGAACATATTTGTTTCCATGGCAACCACAGTTCTGATAAAAGCCGGTCCAAAACCTAATGCAATCTATCCCCCAACCCAGTGATAGTACACATAAAATTTTATCAAGATTAGCCAACAAGTTACTGAGATATTCAAGTTCAAAGTGTGGACAACGGACGGACACCGGATGCCTGCCTATACTATAAGCTCACCTTGTGAGCCTTCGGCTTAGTTGTGCTAAAAATGGCCAAACGGCTATCCAAAATAAAAAAAATATAAGTAAATCAAACATGCAAAGACAAACTATAATAAAATAAACCGGGACAGAAGAACCGCATCGGAACGAGTAGTAAACTATTTCACTGGTGGGTTTATAGAGGATCTTACATGAGTGTTCATGTATTTTTGAATTTATTAAACGAGTTGAAGAAAAGGGATAAAATGCGAGGCTTTGCCGAGCATTTTATCCTTTTTCCTCAACGAGTTTAATAAATTATTGGTATAGAGGATCTTACATGAGTGTTCATGTTTTATTGAATTTATTAAACGAGTTGAGGAAAAGGGATAAAATGCGAGGCTTTGCCGAGCATTTTATCCCTTTTTACTCAACGAGTTTAATAAATTCAATAATACATGAGCACGAATGCAATATTCTATTTATCATATGACATTTAAAACTCAACTTATTCACGATTGTTTACAAAAATGTCAATATTCCGCCGTTAGTAAACGCGCTGTCGTTAAGGACGTCGTATATGTAACGTTACGGGACGTATCTTGTTAATTTTCATATTTAATCCACAAGTGGATTATCGAAAATATTACATGGCGTTATTACACTCTCAGACGCGATGTCATATGATAAAAATCGATTTTAATATGGCCATAATCCCTTCCCTTGGTTCTGCCGTGGTTTAGGTAGTTATTCAGTTCACATGAAGGCATCCCAAACATTAGTGCTACATCTCCGAGAACATAGAAATCAAACTACTACAGAGATGAAATAACGATGAGGACTCGACAGCATGAAATAACTGAAATGCTGAAGCAAAAGAAAACCAACAGTTAGACTCCGGTGAGCCTGACCAGAGATAGAGAATCAGATACCAACCAAGACTACCAAACAAGTAAGCATTTACGCTTTTATCAACCTTGATTGGGTTAACTACCATGCATGCGGCCGGTCGTATTATATTTATGTTGCTCCCAATCCTTGAATATCGAAGAATTTTACGAAATTAGGTACTGAAATCATTGCAAGCATATACTATATATTATATACTAATTCACTAAAAAAATCGAGTTGATGCAAAAGAGATTTAAGTCCAACATTGAATTTGGAAACTAAATCAGAATGACGTCTACAAACTTTGAATCGACTGCCCATTCGAAATTCGCAAAATTGCAGTATGTTTCCTCTGGCTTTCTTTGCCGGATCATTACAGGGTCACTGATGAGGCTTTATTAGCCGAAACTACGTAGTATGACCCATCTTCTTTCTTATGAATGTTTTCATTGCTCTTAAAGGAACTCATTTTTTGATTTTTATTTTAAAAAGGCTTTTCGTAGTTTATGATACTGATAACGCTGATTAAGAAGTTTAGTAGTTGTCAAAATATTAGAAGTGTTGAAGTCAGTTACATGACAAGACACACACTCACAAATAAAATTTGCACGAGGACCATCACCATTCGAGAAAGGAAAATTTACAATATCAAAATCAAAATCATCGCATTTATCATACATTTTGCAGGAAGCAAACCCATCTACAATGGATAAATGAATGTAAATCCAAAACCAAAAACGGGGCTTCGGTATCAGAAGAATTTACTTTATTGAACTGCAGTTCTGGAGGGTAAATTTGGCTGAACAAACCATCGAAGCTGGTACTGTCAATATTCAATAAATAATCCAGACGTCGTGCTAAAAGCTTCAATGATTTCAAGTTGGTTTTCAACGGAAGGGAGGCCCTTTCATAACAAAACGAAATCAAATCAGCCCCAAGGTGTGCGCAATTCGTACCCCCATCTGAATACCCACAATTTGTCTTAATAACTAAGCACCTGATCTTATATAAATATTGTCAAGTAGAATGATGAGAGCTTCACACAATTTTTTGACATGCCTTTATACACTTTGGAATGTCAGAAAGTGTGTGATGCCCTCACCTTTCTACTTGACAATATTTATATTAGATTCGGCACTAAGTTATTTAGACAATGTGGGTATTCCGATGGGTACGAATTGCGCACCTCGTGTGGCTGATCTGTTCTTGTATTGTTATGAAAGAATGTTGTCGCTTTCCATTGAAAACCAATCTGAAATTATTGAAGCTTTTAGCTCTACTTCTAGATATTTAGATGATTTGTTTAATATTGACAACACCTACTTTGATCAGTCAGATTTATCCCCTAGAACTTCAGTTAAACAAGGCAAATTCCTCTGATACCGAGGCCCCCTATTTGGATTTACATTTATCTATTGTAGATGGATTTGTTTCTTGCAAAATTTATGATAAACGTGATGATTTTTATTTCGAGATTGTAAATTTTCCTTTTTTGGATGGTGATGTTCCTCATGCGACATCGTACGGGGTTTATATTTCGCAGTTAATTCGATTCGCAAGAGTGTCTTGTCATGTATCTGACTTCAACACTCGTAATAAATTATTAACCGTTAAACTTCTTAATCAGGGGTATCGGTATCATTAACTACGTAAAGCCTTTTCAAACTTTTATAGTCGTCATTCTGATTTGGTTTCAAAATTCAATGTTGGACTTAAACACTTCTGCAACAAGACCTATCTGAACCCGAATTCTATGGTGACTTAGTATATAAATTTAGAACAATACTTGCTGTAATGACTTTAGTATCCAATTTCGTAAAATCGTTCGTCGATATATAAAGAATGGGTACAACATAAATGTTATAAAACGACTGCATGCATGGTGGTTAACCCAATCACGGTTGGCAACTTTCCTTCCCTCTTTGATTGCACACCGGTTGGTCGGGCCTAAGATTATATGACGGTTCCAGCGTAAAAACATAAATGGAATTGTATTGTATTTTAATATTCTTTATGTTGATTGGCGCCTGATGCTCCGTCTTGATCGATCCCTCGGAGTCTAACGTTTTTTTTGCTCCAGTAATTCTGTTGTTGTATGCTGTCGAGTCCTCAACCTTGTTTCATCTCTGTAGTTTTTTTATTTGTATGTTCTCGGAGATTTTACACTGATGAGCTAGAAGCCTTCATGCGGACTAAACAAAATTAGTGTATACCGCAACAGAGGTAAGGGCGAGGATTATGGCCATGTAATATCGATTTTAGCCCCCTAGTGGATTTCTTTCCACTGACCGTTCCAAGGCGGTTCGTCTGTGGCGGTTAATTTATGTTGTTGTTTTTTCCTTACTGTGTGCATCACTTTTGTCTTTCTATTTTGGATGGTCGTTTGGTCATTTTGTGGGAAAGTAACTGTCCTTATGGCCTTCCTTTGTTTAGGTTTCCATTATGGTCTGGTCGCTTCATGTTTATGTTTCTTTCCCTTTGGTGTCTTTGATGGGTGGAGTAAGTAAACTATATCGATTCCTGATCTTTGTTTTACTTCTACTTTGATGTGTGAAACGCATTTCTTACACTACATGCATGGTAGAGGACATCTTCTCTATGCAATGTCCATTCAATTAAACCACGGTTTTCTTTTATAAGATTATGAGAAAGTGTATTGTAAAGCGTTGACAAATCATAAGTAAGCAGACTAAAAGAACTAAGGCGTCTGGATTTCAAATTATTTAAAACCTCGAATTTTTTAGAGGAGAAAAGTGATTTCTCCCTGATCTTTCAAAACCTTTGTCGCAGTATTTAATCACATGATTTCGATGGCAGTACGACATCATAATGTTAATAATTTAGAAAGTTCAGTCATGGAACAAGGGCTTGAACTTGCAATAACTCGTGCTTTGTATGGTCTTTTACCAAGTTTAGATTACCGGTATAGGTAGGAAGCTTGTTTTGGTCTATTGTCACACATACAGCAAAGACTCTAGTTCATAGGCCTTTGTACCAACAAGTTCTTGCTGAAGGGCGCTAATATAATGGAGCCGTCGAACAACGACGACATTGTGGTCGGAGCCAAAACATAGTTTGATTTTTGGGTTCTCGAAGATGTTGCACCGATGTAACGCATGCGGACTGAACAAATTATTTGTCTAAATCGCGGCAAAAGTAAGGTCAAGGATTGCGGCCGCGTTGAATCGATGTAACCCCCCCCCCCCCCACACACACACACACACCCACCCACCCCAAGTGAAATTTGTTTTCACTGACCATTCCAAGGCGGTTCTTCTGTCGGGGTTTAGCCAATTTGTGGTAAAGTTACTGTCTTTTTGGCTTTCCGCTGTTGGTGTTTCCATTAGGGTCTTGTTATTTCATGTTCGTGTTTCTTTCACTTTGGTGTCTCTGATGGGAGGTGTGGGTTAATTGTATCGATTCCTGATCATTGTCTTCACTTCTATATTCCTATGAAAGTCTTTAATACCTAATTAAGATGGTTTAAAGACGGCTTAGGTTTAGGCAATCATAAGTAGATGTTTCCAAAAGGATTCCCTTTCCATAAGAAGACGTTTCCAAAAGGATTCCCTTTCCATAAAACATATCTAACATCATCACAGTAATGTTAGTGTTTTGAGAATAGAAAGAAATGCGTTTTTTACAAGTTCATAAATGCAATGCTCCCATTCTTTAAGGGCTTTATGCTCAAAATACTCTTGCTTACAACATCGATTACTGAATTCATTCAAGCTTCCTCGCATTTATTGAAATAAATATTAGGAGGAAATAAGTATTCTGTCCTTTAGAAAGTATATTTTGTATCTTACAATCAGGACTAAGTTATAAATGGTCAGTAATTATATGACCAGCAGCATGATAGCAATACACTGTGTCTTTACAATCTAAGGTATCAGGAGTGTTAGTATCAATGTCCAGATCTGAAAAAAAGTTTATTGAAATTTAAATGATATATTTTAACAGGACTGTTGTATTTATAGGAAATTATGGGTGTTTCAGTATTTTGAAAATAAGTAAAAATGGATAATTTCAGAATCAATGTAAGGACAAAGAACATGTTAAGTATAAACTCTAGTCAAAAGAGCTGCATATTATAACTGATTAGAACTATCGTAGAATTTATATTTCCTCTGTGTCCAGAATATGTAATACAGAAATGGGAAATGAACTTAAAAATGCAAGCATTGAGTGGCGTCCGTGTTAAATAATATTATGTACAACTAAATTAAACGTACACTTTTAGATAAGAAATTTTCTGTGTTAACGGCCATGAGAAGAATTTTTTATAAAACATGGGTGTGTTGCCTCTATTGTTTTCATTTTCCCAGACGAGAAATACCTGAATGTTATTAATTCTCAGAGATGAGACGCCACCGGCAGCATTTCGTATAGCGGTGAGAACGGCATACTTGAATGCATCCATGTTTGCATTGACATCTTTCTTGAAATTACCTGAAATATCAAGATAAGGTATAACGCTAACACACTGACACGTGTTCCTTCATATTTCCAGAACCAGCCTTTTCTGAAAAAAATATAATATTGTTCTCACATTTAGGCCAAACATAGATCGTGATGCTCCTTAGAACCACATCACTCAAGTGGTTTTAACGAGTGTATACAATCTTTCTTTTAATAGAAATGAGCAAATTATGTGTTCCATGTAAACCGCATTTTTCTCTATATAAAGTACTTTCACAGGGGATGTACATTACATAGATTTGTTTACATATTAGGTAAGAATTATTGAATAAGTTGTGATATAATGTCTGACACAGTTTCCTGTAATAACTCAATTTATCATATGACGCCGTTGATAAGCAGTGCATAACGTCGTGTAATAAATATCGTATGACCACACGTGTAATAACTCTGTGGCGGGATTAAGTAACGTGATGACGACGTCCATGTCACCGAAGACTCGTTTCATAAAATTTCATATGAAATGACCACTCGTGTAAGATCTTCTATATTTGTAAAACTGACTTGAAAGATGATACCCGTCCGGTAATTCCCAATGCGGTTCTTACGAAAATTCAGCAGAAATAAGACAAATAATATAAAAAGAGGACATTTATAAAACGAGACTTCGGCGAGTTTCATAAATTTCATATGAAATGACCACGCGTGTAAGATTCTGTTTACCATATGACCACTTTAAATTAGATCTTATCGCCTTTGAATGCCACAATTTTTCCACAAAAATGCATTGTTGGCATGGACGTCGTCATGACGTAACTTAATCCCGACAAAGTGTTATTACACGTGTGGTCATATGATTTTTATTACACGACGTTATTCACTGCCTATCAATGACGTCATATGATAAACCCCTGTATCGGATCATGGAGTTCATTTTGAGTCATTTTGAAAATAGAGTTCTGCTTAAGCTGGCGCTAGGGGGCTTGGCCGGTGTTGCACATTTCAGTACTGGTCATGAACAGACTCAATAAATCCAAATCTGCTATTTTCGTTTATTTGGTATTCTTTGCTCCAAAAGGATCTAACTTCAGAACGTATTTATCTTCACTGCAGCTGGTGTTGTGCCGTGTGGCGGCTGTAAAACGTCTCCCCGTACATCATCAAAGTGCAGATTGTATTTTTAGCTCACCGTCACGTAGTGACGAGGTGAGCTTTTTGGATCACTTTTTGTCCGTCGTCCGTCGTGCGTGCGTGCGTCCGTCCGTGCGTGCGTCCGTGCGTCCGTGCGTCCGTAAACAATTTCTTTAAACGACATCTCCTCCTGAACCACTGATCGGATTTTGACCAAACTTCACAGGAATGATCCTTAGGTGGTCCCCTTTCAAAGTTGTTCAAATGGTTCCGGTCCGTTGCACATCTAGGTCACTGGAGCCAAAAATAGATTTTTTTCACCAAAAACTAAAAAAATCTTCTTCTCTGAAACCACAAGGCCCAGGTCTTTGATATTTGGTATGAAGCTTCATCTAGTGGACCCCTACCAAGATTGTTCAAATTATAGTGCTGGGGCCAAAAATGCCCCCGCCCTGGGGCCCTTTGGTTTTACATAGGCTTATATAGGGAAAATCTTTAAAAATCTTCTTCTCTGAAACCACAAGGCCCAGGTCTTTGATATTTGGTATGAAGCTTCATCTAGTGGACCGCTACCAAGATTGTTCAAATTATAGTGCTGGGGCTAAAAATGCCCCCGCCCTGGGACCCTTTGGTTTTACATAGGCTTATATAGGGAAAATCTTTAAAAATCTTCTTCTCTGAAACCACAAGGCCCAGGTCTTTGATATTTGGTATGAAGCTTCATCTAGTGGACCCCTACCAAGATTGTTCAAATTATAGTGCTGGGGCCAAAAATGCCCCCGCTCCGGGGCCCTTTGGTTTTACATGGGCTTATATAGGGAAGAGCTTTAAAAATCTTCTTCTCTGAAACCACAAGACCCAGGACTTTGATATTTGGTATGAAGCATCATCTAGTGGACCCCTACCAAGATTGTTCAAATTTTAGTGCTGGGACAAAAAATGCCCCCGCTCCGGGGCCCTTTGGTTTTACATGGGCTTATGTAGGGAAGAGCTTTAAAAATCTTCTTCTCTGAAACCACAAGACCCATGACTTTGATATTTGGTATGAAGCATCATCTAGTGGACCCCTACCAAGATTGTTCAAATTTTAGTGCTGGGACAAAAATGCCCCCGCCACGGGGCCCTTTGGTTTTACATTGGCTTATATAGGGAAAATCTTTAAAAATCTTCTTCTCTGAAACCACAAGGCCCAGGTCTTTGATATTTGGTATGAAGCTTCATCTAGTGGACCCCTACCAAGGTTGTTCAAATTATAGTGCTGGGGCCAAAAATGCCCCCGCCCCGGGGCCCTTTGGTTTTACATAGGCTTATATAGGGAACATCTTTAAAAATCTTCTTCTCTGAAACCACAAGGCCCAGGACTTTGATATTTGGTATGAAGCTTCATCTAGTGGACCCCTACCAAGATTGTTCAAATTATAGTGCTGGGACAAAAAATGCCACCGCCACCGGGCCCTTTGGTTTTACATAGGCTTATATAGGGAAAATCTTTAAAAATCTTCTTGTCTGAAACCACAAGGCCCTGGTCTTTGATATTTGGTATGAAGCTTCATCTAGTGGACCCCTACCAAGATTGTTCAAATTATAGTGCTGGGGCCAAAAATGCCCCCGCCCCGGGGCACTTTGGTTTTACATAGGCTTATATAGGGAAAATTTTTAAAAATTTTCTTCTCTGAAACCACAAGGCCAAGGACTTTGATATTTGGTATGAAGCTTCATCTAGCGGACCCCTACCAAGATTGTTCAAATTATAGTGCTGGGACAAAAAAATGCCCTTGCCACCGGGCCCTTTGGTTTTACATAGGCTTATATAGGGAAAATCTTTAAAAATCTTCTTCTCTGAAACCACAAGGCCCTGGTCTTTGATATTTGGTATGAAGCTTCATCTAGTGGACCCCTACCAAGACTGTTCAAATTATAGTGCTGGGGCCAAAAATGCCCCCGCCCTGGGGCCCTTTGGTTTTACATAGGCTTATATAGGGAAAATCTTTAAAAATTTTCTTCTCTGAAACCACAAGGCCCAGGACTTTGATATTTGGTATGAAGTTTCATCTAGTGGACCCCTACCAAGATTGTTCAAATTTTATTGCTGGGACAAAAAATGCCCCCGCCACGGAGCCCTTTGGTTTTACATTGGCTTATATAGGGAAAATCTTTAAAAATCATCTTCTCTGAAACCACAAGGCCCAGGACTTTGATTTCAAAATTGATTTCAGTAAATGTAGAGATGAAATCGCTGCTTCATTGAATGAATTCGGTAATCGATGGTGTAAGCGAGAGTATGTTGAGCATAAAGCCCTTAAGGACTGGAAACTTAGCATTTTAAAACTAGTGAATAAACGCATTTCTTTCTATTCTCAAAATACTAACTTATTACCTCCTAAGCCCAAGACGTCTTTACGTCATCTTAAACTAGGTATTCAAGAATTTCATAAGAAGTTTGTTTTGGCCCCTGCAGACAAGGCCGCTAACAACGTCGTCGTTGTGTGACGGCTCCACTATGTTAACACGCTTAAGCAGGAGCTTGGTGGTACTAAGGCCTATGAACTTCAGCCTTTAGCTGAAGAGAGAGCTATAGTAGATAAACATGTTTGTCTTTCAGCCACCAAGTTTGCTGTGTGTGTTAACGAAGGCCAAGACAAGCTTCCTACGCTATACTGGTTACCAAAACTTCATAAAAAACCTTACAAAGCACGGTTTATTGCAAATTCTAGCTCTTGCACTACCACTGAACTTTCTAAATTATTAACTTCCTGTCTTACTGCTATTAAAACGCATGTAATTAAATATTGTGATAAAGTCTTTGAAAGATCAGGAAGAAATCTGTTTTGGTCTATAAAAAATTCGAATGATGTTTTAAATAAATTGAAATCTAGACAGTTTCGTGCTTCTAGTCTGTCTACCTACGATTTTTCCACTCTTTACACTACACTTCCTCATAATCTTATAAAAGAAAAGCTTAATGATTTAATTGAATGGGCTTTTCACAGAGAAGATTCTCTCTATCTTGCATGTAATGTCAGAAATGCATTTTTCACTTCTAAAGAGCATAAGAATTATACACTTTGGTCATGTCAGAAAGTGTGTGATGCCCTCACCTTTCTACTTGACAATATTTATATTAGATTCGGTACTAAGTTATTTAGACAAATTGTGGGTATTCCGATGGGTACTAATTGCGCACCTCTTGTGGCTGATCTGTTCTTGTATTGTTATGAAAGAGACTTCATTTTGTCGCTTTCCATTGATAACCAATCTGAAATTATTGAAGCTTTTAGCTCTACTTCTAGATATTTAGATGATTTATTAAATATTGATAATACCTATTTTGATGGTTTGATCAGTCAGATTTACCCCCTAGAACTTCAGTTAAATAAAGCAAATTCTTCTGATACCGAGGCCCCGTTTTTGGATTTACATCTATCTATTGTAGATGGATTTGTTTCGTGCAAAATTTATGATAAACGCGATGACTTTGATTTTGAGATTGTAAATTTTCCTTTTTTGGATGGTGATGTTCCTCGTGCGCCATCCTATGGCGTTTATATTTCGCAATTAATTCGATTTGCTAGAGTGTGTAGTCATGTAACTGACTTCAACACTCGTAATAAATTATTAACGGCTAAACTCCTTAATCAGGGTTATCGGTACCATAAACTACGCAAAGCCTTTTCAAAATTTTATAGACGCCATTCTGATTTAATTTCAAAATTCAATATTGGACTTAAATCTCTTCTGCAACAAGGTCTATCGGAACCCGAATTTTATGGTGACTTAGTATTTAAATTCAGAAAAATATATAACCGCAATGACTTCAGTACCCAATTTCGTAAAATCATTCTTCGATATAAAAAGATTGGGTACAACATGGATATTATACGACAGACTGCATGCATGGTAGTTAACCCAATCACGGTTGGCAACTTTGCTTCCCTCTTTAATTGCACGCCGGTGGGTCAGGCCTCAGATTCTATGACGGCTCCAACGTAAAGGCTTATTGAGAATTAGAGAGATCTAATTCAAGGTAATGTTGGTTGGTGCCTGATGCTCTGTCTCTGGTCGGGCTAATCGGAGTCTAACTGTTGGTTTTCTTTTGCTCCAGCATTTCAGTGGTTTCTTGCTGTCGAGTCCTCACCGTTGTCTCACCTCTGTGGTTCTTTGATTTCTGTGTTCACGGAGATGTTGCACTGATGAGTTAGGAGGCCTTCATGCGGACTGAACAAATTTTTTGTCTAAATCGCGACGGAAGTAAGGGCGAGGATTGTGGCCACGTAAAATCGATTTAAGCCCCCCAGTGGAAATCTTCCACTGACCGTTCCAAGGCGGCTCTTCTGTGGCGATTTATTTTATGTTGTTGTTTGTTACTTACTGTGTGTATCACTTGTGTCTTTTAGTTTCGGATGACCATATGGCCATTTTGTGGGAAAGTAACTGTCCTTATGGCCTTCCTTTGTTTAGGTTTCCATTATGGTCTGGTCGCTTAATGTTTGTATTTCTTTCCCTTTGGTGTCTTTTATGGGTGGAGTAAGTTAATTGTATCAATTCCTGATCTTTGTTTTACTTCTACTTTGATATTTGGTATGAAGCTTCATCTAGTGGACCCCTACCAAGATTGTTCAAATTAATTAGTGCTGGGGCAGAAAATGCCCCCGTCCCGGGGCCCTTTGGTTTTATATAGGCTTATAGAGGCAAAATCTTTAAAAATATTCTTCTCTGAAACCGCTAGGCCCAGGTCTTTGATATTTGATGTGTAGCTTCATCTAGTGGACCTTTGCCAAGATTGTTCAAATTATAGCCTTTGTTGATGTTTGGTATGAAGCTTCACCTTTAAGACCTCCCTCAATATTATGCACATTAAAGCCCTGGGGCCAATAATTGCCCTCTCTGGGGCCCACTTGTTACACTATGGATCAGGTGAGCGATCCAGGGCCATCATGGCCCTCTTGTTTGGTCTTCGGGATCATGGAGTTCATTTTCGTATATTTTGAAAATAGAGGTCTGTTTAAGCCGGCGCTAGGGGGGCGCGGCCGGAGTTGCACATTTCATGACGGGTCATGAACAGACTCAATAAAACCGAATCTGCTATTTTCGTTTATTTGATGTATTCTTTGCTTCCAAAGGATCTCACTTCAGAACTTATTTTACTGTATGAGGTTATTGGGTTACAATTAATATGGCGTGCTTTCATGATAAGTGCACAGAGTGACTCAAATCGGACTGCGTTTGATGCATAGGCGGATGCTAGCGGTTCTATCGAGAATCCACATGTGTATGTTTCTGAGCAATAAGACAATTGATGCATACCCGTGTAAACCCTAACTTTACAATATAAATTATCGATTTAAGGTGGGGGAGGTCCAAAAATTATTTTGACGTGTTTACTTGATGGGTGCGCAAAGTGACTTAAATCAGACTGCGTTTGATGCCCAGGCTGACCTTAGTTTTCTGACAGCGCTCTTAGCGCTCTAATCGTAAGAGTACCATTGCGATAACACGCCCGTATTGCATAGTGCGTTTTTTTCACATCTCCAACCTGGCTACTTTTCTGATTAGAATCTGTGATATTTTTCTTATAAATATAACAAACATAGGTTGTGGGTGCTCGTTAGAACCGCCTCATTGAGGCGGTTCTAACGAGTACCCACAACCTATGTCTTGGAGTAAAAATAAGAAAACTAATATTTACCCCCATAAACTCCAGTTTTTCTTTATAACATGGGGTGTAGGGGGGTGTTCATTTTACGGACTTGTTCACGTGATTTAAAGGGTTGGCGTGGTCTAAATGGATATTCTTGATTTGGACTGTTCGGACAAACCATTAAAATCAAAAAAAAAAAAAAAAAAAAAAAATCGGACAACTTAAGAACTTGCTGTAAGAACTTGCTGTAATTCTCCTGAATGTTTGACAAATTTGTTTCACGATCCAGTAAAGAGTCCAACAGGTACAGACGGAATGGCAAACAATGTATGCCCTGATCAAGAGCAGCTCGATCTGAGTCTGCACTGTTTGTTTGTCCTATCTGTCCCAATACCTAGGATCATTACGGTACGACTAGTACCTTCAACAGTTTAGCACCTTTGCAAATATCTTTGTGTTATTGTATTCAAACAAAGTAAGGCACTACACTTCATAAGCGATGTAAATGTTCCATAAGAAGGTAATCCTTTAGAAGCAAGTACGACAACAATACTGGAAACCGTGGGGTGTGCAAAGTTTTCTGAGCCAGACTAGCTATTCAGCCGATCAGGCCTCACCGGGATTCTCAATTATTTTCAAATTCCATAGTGGTATCAATTATCCCAAAGGACTAGGAAATATAACCCACACTATGATGAAGGACATGTTGAACAGTTAAATGTGCCTTAGTTGCTAAAGTGGTTGCAAATGGGATGAAACAGAAGTAAAGGCAATGATCAGGAATCAATACAATTAACCCATAGCTCCCATCAGAGACACAAAAGGGAAAGAAGCACAAACATGAAACCAATAGACCCTAATGGAAACATCAATAGCGAAAGCCAAAAGGACAGTTACATTCCCGCACAATGGCCAATTGACTATACATTACAAAACAACATAAGCGACACACACACTCAAAGACAAACCATAAACAAAATAAATCGCGACAGAAGAACCACATTAGAACGGTTTGTGAAACGAATTCCACTTGGGAGCTTAAATCGATTCCGGGGTGGGGGGCGCTTAAATCGATTTTACATGGTCACAATCTTCGCACTTACTTCCGTCGCGATTTAGATTTGTTCAGTCCGCATGAAGGTCTTCTAACTCGTCAGTGCAACGTCTCCGTGAATACAAAAATTAAACAACCGCAGAGATGAAACAATGGTCAGGAATCGACAGCAAAAAACCATTTAAATACTTGAGCAAAAGAAAATCAACAGTTGGACCCCGATGGGCCCGACCAGAGACAGAGCATCAGGCACCAACCGACATTGCATATAATTAGATTCTCTCTAATTCTTAGTAAGCCTTTACGCTGGAACCGTCAGAGAATCTAAGGCCTGATCCAACGGCGTGCAATTAAAGAGGGAAGCAAAGTTGCCAACCGTGATTGGGTTAACTACCATGCATGCAGTCTGTCGCATAACATTTATGTTGTAACCAATCTTTTTATATCGAAGAATGATTTTACGAAATTTGGTGCTGAAGTAATTTCAATTATATATTTTCTGAATTTATATACTAAGTCACCATAAAATTCGGGTTCCGATGGACCTTTTTGCAGAAGTCCAATATTGAATTTTGAAACTAAATCAGAATTACGTCAATAAAATTTTGAAAAGGCTTTGCGTAGTTTATGGTACCGATAACCCTGAATAAGAAGTTTAGCACAAAAGGGAAATTTACAATCTCAAAACAATATCATTGCGTTTATCATAATTTTTGCAAGGAACAAGATAGATGTAAATCCAAAAATCGGGGCTTCGGTATCAGAAGGATTTGCTTTATTTAGCTGAAGTTCTGGGGGTAGATTTGACTGATCAAACCATTGAAATAGGCATTATCAATATTTAATAAATCATCCAAATATCTAGAAGTCGAGCTGAAACCTTCATTGATTTCAGATTGGTTTTCCGCAGAAAGGCACATCATGAAGTCGCTTTCATAACAAAACAAAAACAGATCAGCCACAAGGTGTGCCCAATTAATACCCATCGGAATACCCAAAACTTGTCTAAATTACTTAGTACCGAATCCTATGTACATCTTGTCAAGTAGAGAGGTGAAAGCTTCATACACTTTCTGACATGACCATAAAATATAATTTTATGCTCTTCAGAAGTGAAAAAAAAGCATTTCTTACATTACATGCAAGATAGAGGGAGTATTCCCAATGAAATGCCCATTCAATTAAACCATTCAGTTTTTCTTTTATAAGATTATGAGGAAATGTAGTGTAAAGGGTGGACAAATCATAAGTAGACAGACTTGAAGCACGAAAACGTCTGCATTTCAATTTAATTAAAACTTCGTTAGAATTATTTTATAGACCAAAACAGATTTCTGCCTGATCTTTCGAAGACTCTGTCGTTATATTTTATCACATGCTTTTTGATGGCGGTCAAACATGAAGTTAATAATTTGGAGAGTTCAGTGGCTGTACAAAAGCTTGAATTTCCAATAAACCGTGCTTTATATGGTATTTTATGTTTGTTTGTTTGGTTTGATTTCAGGTTTAACGTCCCCGTCAACACTGTAAAGGTCATTTTGGAGACGTTGCTTACAATTTTGTGGAACATTTACCCGACGTTGAGATGAAATGACATCTCAAGACCTGACGCCCAATGAAACCAATAAAGTTTATATGCATGGACTCGTACCGCTTTGCCTGGGCAGGCTTAGGTCCTTTAAGCGGTTTACCAGTACTCGTGTGCGGATCGGATTTAGCTCTGCGTAAAAAGCAGCGTGCAGCCCATATATTTTTTCAAGCCCCGATGGGCTGGGCCGTTGGTCTTTTATGAAGTTTAGGTAACCAACATGTAACACAGACAGCAAACTTGGTGACTGAATGACAAATGTGGTCACCAAGAAAAGCCCTCTCTACAGCTAAAGTAGAAGTGGTGGCAATGATCAGGAATCGATACAATTAACCCACAGCTCCCATCAGAGACACCAAAGGGAAAGAAACACAAGTATTAAACAACAGACCCTAATGAAAACATCAATAGCGGACAGTTACTTTCCCACAAAATGACCAATAGGCTATCCAAAGTAAAATAATATAAGCGACACAAACAGCCAAAGACAAACCATACCAAAAATAAACCGCGACAGAATAACCACCTTGGACGGTCAGCGGAAACGAATTCCACTGGGGGGCTTAAATCGATTTTACGTGGCCACATTCCTCGCCCTTACTTCCGTCACGATTAAGACAAATAGTTTGTTCAGTCCGCACAAAGGCCTCCTAACTGATCAGTGCAACATCTCCATGAACACATAAGTCAAACAACCACAGAGAAAGAACTCGACAGCAAGAAACCACTGAAATGCTGGGGCAAAAGAACACCAACAGTTAGACTCCGATAGGCCCGACCAGAGACAGAGCAAAGGCGCAAAGGCTGAAGTTCATAGGCTTTAGTATCACCAAGTTCTTGCTGAAGAGTGTTAACATAGTGAAGCCGTCAAACACGATCACAATGTTAGCGCCTTATCTGATGGAGCCAAAAACAAACTCGTTATGAAATTCTTGAAAACCTAGTTTAAGGTGACGTAACCCTGATTAAGGAGTTTAGCAGTTTGCAATTTATAACGAGTGTTTAAGTCAGTTACATTATGGCGTAACTATACCAAATTTAGTGACACAGAGACCTTTCTGAAATTTAATCTTCATCAGTGTGTCTCAACCCCAAAGTTATGAAACCGAAACGGATGATTGGCAAGACCCGGCAAACACAGCACATCCCCCTCCGAGCACACACCGACCGACCTAGCTCATAAGACAGATCAACTGGAGGCATCAGGCAAGAGACACCCAACCGCGGACTTATAGGCGTTCCCAACCGGGCCAACATTAGCAAACATGACCCACGCTCCACGGAAGTCCCGGGCATCAGGAAAGAGATGTCCAAACTAGCGAGACTTGCAAAATTTAAATTACAACAAAAAGTGGCAACCAAATCCGCTAAGATACATATCTCACCTGACAAATAGGTCTTAGTTTTAGAAAAATTAGAATTTTATACTGCAAAAGGTAAAGATGTAATATAGATATTTAAAACAGTACTTGAGTACTGACGTCAACACAGTATCTACCTCAGCACTAAGGAACTGATACTGAGCTAATGATACCCTCGGGGACGAACGAATCATCCGCCAGCGGAGATATCGACCCAGTGGTTGCAATTAAGGCGTAACTATACCAAAATTAGTGGCCCAGAGGCCTTTTGGATATTTAATCTTCATCAGTGTGTCTCAACCCCAAAGTTATGAAACCGAAACGGATGAACAAATACAAACCTGGGAGTATGAAATTATAGTCCTTTCTCGCGGTATAATTGAAACATGGTCCAATATCGTAATCCCAGAGGACAGGCCGTTTTTCGTCATAAGCGTAGAAGTTATAGACGTAGTGCAGTGCCTGAAAAATACAAAAATTGTCGGATTTCTATAAAACGGAATGAAGTTGAAAAGAGGCTTGTCTGGAAAATGAGGTGTGAAATTTATGAGCGCAATGCAAGCTATGTTTCGATATAGCTTAAGGAAATATATCCGTGTCAGATGATGTTATCTAAAATGACGTTCAGGAGACCATGATTGTGATACTACACTGCTCAAAATAACCAGATGGCAGTGAGCAATTCAGTTTGTTTACCTGTCCGTGGGTTCCTACTTGCGATTGTTGCCATACGTAATTAAGCATACGGTAGTTTTTTTTTCTGTCTAACGACGTGATAAGAACTTAAAGGATCCTTATCAACTGGATTATAACAGCGATTACTGCAATGTCAAAACAAGTACACACAATTTCGACCAACGCCAAGCCTCAAGGTCTATTAACCAGCTAAACCGGTAAAATATGCATTTTAAATGTTTCTTCCCCGAATCAATTTATTCAGTGCATATTGCTCGTGCCTTATACAGACTAAAGATGAAATTAAATATGCAACATCACGTAAACAAGTCGAGGTAATGAAAACTTTATATCAAGAAAAGCGGGGTTTCGAGGTGTATACATTATTTTTCTTATTTTTGCTCGAACCAATGCTCAATGAGGCGGTTCTAACTAGTATCCGCAACCTTTGTACTTACAAAATTATTTGGTGGTAGGAAAGCTCTCATTTCTAACATTATAGGCAAGCCGAAAGCTGGGATGTCAGGGAGATCCGCAGTATAATTCTTCTGAAATTAGAAACATACAAAAATTTACTGCATTTGATAAATAAATACGCAAACCCAAGTGACTGGAAAATGTTGGTCTAGTAAATTGGTATATTCAGTACAGGGCTAAAAGTAGCGAAAGGCCAACTAAACAGTGGGTTTGAGGTGCCAAACCTTAAACTGAGTCACGCCATAGCAAAACCTTACGATAAGAAAAATCAGAGGAAAAGTTTTTCTCATATTTAAGAGAAGAACTACGTGTTTGCTTTTGTTAATAAATTAATTTGGACTATTTCATTTGATCAACCCAGACAATCTTACATCATGTTAACATGTCCGTGTAAGAATCCCATCTGTAAAACTCAATTTATATCGAGAAAAGTGGGATTTAGAGAAGATCTTACACGAGTGTTCATATATTATTGAATTTATTAAACGAGTTGAAGAAAAGGGATGAAATTCGAGGCTTTCCAGAGCATTTTATCCCTTTTCTTCAACGAGTTTAATAAATTCAATGATTCATGAGCACGAATGCAAGATTCTATTTATCGTATGACATTTAAAACGTTTTATTCACTACTGTTAAACAAAAATGTCAATATTCCGCCATTAGTAAACGCGACGTCGTTAAGGACGTCGTACATGTAACGTTACTGGGCGTATCTAACTAATTGCATATTTAATCCACTAGTAGATTATCGAATTAATACATGACGTTATAACATTCTCATACGCGACGTCATATGATAAATAGGGGTATTCTACCGGTAACCTGCGACTTAGCACCTACAATTTATGTTCAGTTGTTCCGAACACCTGCAATCTATATTCCGATCTACGAATGTTCAGTCGGGGAAAAATCTTCTGAAAGACAGTTCACTGCAAACAGTGAAGATACGAGTTTTGGATTTCACTGTTTGAAACAGGTATCAATCATCGCATACTCAGTAAAGCCTTTGCATAGAAATAGTAGGCCAGGGTCATTGTTGCTCGTGGACATGTAGTAAAGACATTGGGATTGTTAGTAAAAGAAATCATGCTTAAAGCCCTAACAGTTAGCTGTGCAGGTTCACCTAATCCTTTGCTGCCTTAACACTCATTTTATGTGCAGGCTCTATAAATATACCACTGTTCTGTACCTCTGATTTTGGACTCAGGTTGTTAATTTAATGAGCATTTCTTAATTCTATCAGCTACAGCTTATTGTTATTTGGAGACGTACATTATATGTATTATTATTATTTAGAAAAAATATTCTGGAAAAGTTCCATGAAGATTCTGGCAAAACTGTCGTCTCAAGTGGCATAGTACCCAACTTTGGAACTAGCAGGCATGGTCCATCTTGACCGAGGCTATCTCTACCCAGTCAATGCTGTTAAACAATGATTAAACACAAGGAATAATAAAACAGAGACTAAGTCTTAAACTATTAATTATGACTTACAGTAGCAAAGTACCATTCCCATGTGGAGGTGCCAGGAGATGTTGGTGGCCAGTCAGATCGCTGAGTTATCCAGACGTCACACAGTATTCCACGAGCCATTTTCTAAAACAATAAATGCTAATACATTTACCCTAAATATTCAGACACCTCGACTCCTTAACATACTTGTTCTAAAAGTTTAACGTGTACAATATACTATTTTGTCGAAAATGGTACGATGGCTGGCAAACAACCTTCTCCGACGTCTCATATGGGTTTACACTGCTCTGGCCTACTTGTTCGAAAATTAAAGAGATAATGTTGGTTGGTGCCTGATGCTCTGTCTCTGGTCGGGCTCATCGGAGTCTAACTGTTGGTTTTCTTTTGCTCCAGCATTTCAGTGGTTTCTCGCTGTCGAGTCCTCACCGTTGTCTCACCTCTGTGGTTCTTTGATTTCTGTGTTCACGGAGATGTTGCACTGATGAGTTAGGAGGCCTTTATGCGGACTGAACAAATTATTTGTCTAAATCGCGACGGAAGTAAGGGCGAGGATTGTGGCCACGTAAAATCAATTTAAGCCCCCCAGTGGAAATCTTCCACTGACCGTTCCAAGGCGGCTCTTCTGTGGCGATTTATTTATGTTGTTGTTTGTTACTTACTGTGTGTGTCGCTTGTGTCTTTTAATTTTGGATGGCCATATGGCCATTTTGTGGGAAAGTAACTGTCCATATGGCCTTCCTTTGTTTAGGTTTCCATTATGGTCTGGTCGCTTAATGTTTGTATTTCTTTCCCTTTGGTGTCTTTTATGGATGGAGTAAGTTAATTGTATCAATTCCTGATCTTTGTTTTACTTCTACTTTGTCCTGTTCTTGGACGTTTTGATAAATGGATTGGGCTACATGATGACATGCAGAGCTGAAAGCGACCTCATATGAGTACTGGTTAACCGCTAAGGAGGTCGAAGCCTCCCGTGACCAAGGCGTGTCGGATTTTCCTTGCATATTAACCCTATTGGCTTGTTTGGACGGTATTTCATCTCAATGTCGGGTAAAAGTCCAACAAAATAAGAAGGAACGACCCAAAAATGGCCTGAATGCCATTGATAGGCGCTAGAGTTTAATTGTTTTTGATTATACGCGAGGGAATAGGACCTTCTCAGCTTCAAATTTACATTTGTCAAATGCATGTGCGCAGCCAACTAATACAAATATCGTTTCTCTTATACATGCCTTAGAATACCACATGTCTAAGAGTAACAAAAGGCAGAGGTCTGCGCAGGCTCACCGTAGTCTTTGCTGGTTGCATCTGTGATATCTCATTGTGCTGACTGATTTATATACGCCTAAGCAAGAGCTCGACACGATGGCATGACCTTGCATCGACGTTAGCACTTTAATTAAGTAAACATTTCCTGGAGAGGCTTAGACTGAAACTGTTTCAGGGTTAGCAAGTAACTGTCAACTGCCCTTCTTAAACTCTTTACAGGGGAACAATAACCATAGAATATATTTCATGATTTATATTAACTCACGAATATGTGGTCCCAACCTCGGTGCGCATCTGACTGTAATGGGTTCAAATATTAAATGAGCCCGCCAAGCGAATTTGTGTCTTCGAGCATTCCGTCAAGACAAATTTTAACTGCGCATGCCCAGCCATTCAGAGGGGCCAGGGGTATGGCTTTCTGTCTGAAGGTTCCTGTTGATTCACCGCTTGTATGAGCGAGCAGCGAAGGTTCTGGCGAGACTGCGCGGATGCGCAGGCTCGCATGAACCTTCGCTGCTCGCATAGACGATAAGTACCAAAATCGCTTGACGGGGCCCAAATATAATTTGCGTCTTGAAAGGATATCTTACAATGGCTCTTGCGAACAGGTTGCGTGACTGGATGTTCTCTCACACAAGTTTGCTTTTGGATGAAATTTTGTAAGAAAAGACGGGACCATGGACATTTTAAGTTTTGAAAAGGATGCTTTAAAATTGTTCGTTTGGCGAAAAAAAAATTTCAGAGATAAACAATGGCATATTTTGTATGGGAAGGGGCTTCCCTGGCCTAGTGGCGGGTTACAAGCACTGACTCCTAAATATGTGGTCCCCCACTGCCATAGTTCTACAATCAGGCTGACGTTATAAGACGAGGGCAAATGCCTGTAACTGGACCCACATTTTGTGACAGAATTAACTTTTGTATGATATAGGTATTTAGTTGTAACACCTTAAGCATAGAAAAACATTGGCTCAAATGCAGAAGACAAGTTTACAGAACTAGAGTTAAAATAATCGCCCTTATTATTAATAGAGGGTGGCACATTTAACACTAATACTAATCCTCTATTTGGCCATCTTTTTCTCGGTAGGAACCAGTATTAAGCAATATGGATAAAGTCTCTTGCTCAAGGAAGCAACACATAGGGCTTACGGGGATCGAATTGGCTACCTATCGATCTCAAATCCGATGCTTTACCAATGCACCACAGCACAGCAGAGCCAGTTTCAAGACGTAAAGCGCAGTTCAAAAGGTACTCAAAGCATGTGCGCTTATTACATCGAACACGGTAGTATGGCATATATATCGATAGGTATAAATCAGTTTGGATAATTTCAGTTTGTGATCATCGGTGCTCCACGTTGATGAAAATTGGGGCCCGGAAAATGGTAAAGAGAAGCCTTCACCAGGTGTTGGATGAAAGAACCCTGTCTCAGCACTGGAATCAAGAGGTCCTGCTTCAGTTTTATATTAATGAGCCAGCGCACGACAAACCCTTCATTAAGACGTGCGCCCATCGAAGACTCAGATCAGCCTGCACATCTGTATAGTCCAACCAGAGACTTCTCTTGCTGCATGAAGGATCACTGGGTCCTTAGCTATCCTTAGAGCGCATAACGAAGACTCTGATCAGACTGCGCGGATGCGCAGGCTTATCAGAGCCTTCGTTGGGCGCGCATGTCTTATTGTAGGTTTTGTCATGCGCTGGCTAATTTACCTAAACAATTGCAATAAATTATCCCCTTGGCAGCCATTATTTGCTGTGTACTGTTTATTTCGAACGCGTTTTCAGTTCACATTCTTTTTTCGCGCCCCCGCCGATCGGGTTTGGCGAAATAGATTGGACTGCATGTTACTTCCGAGCTGAACTGAAACCGGCTGAAACTGAGTACAGGTAGACCTGTCCAAAAAGTGGTGCGAGTCGGACAGCTCCTTAAGCCCTAGCGGCTTTTTTGGCGAAAGAGCTGGAGATGTAATTTCCTCTCCATGTCAGGTAAACGTCCAACAAAATCGGAAGGATCATCTCCAAAAAGACCTAATAGTGTTAAGTCTGACTGGGAAAAAAGCAGAGGTTAGAAGGAATTTCTTATAAGGCGATCCTAACTCACACCCACAAGCTATGTTTGGTGTATGAATTAAAAAAAACAATCACACATTTTCATCCGAAAAAAGAAACATTTTGGAGGTATGAAAGATGCACTATGTATAACGGATGTGACATCGTAATTGAGAATATTGTTACGATACGCTGTCATGGCAACTGGGATTCGAATGGGTATGTGATCCGGGCTAAAGATTATAGTAACGTAAATATCTCGAACACAGATAACTCATATACTACGGTTGATTCAAACTCGCTTTTGGTCCATCTGGAGAAATTTTCGACAGCTATCGAGTATACAAGGACTGTTTCTGATTTCATCTTGAAAACTCAAGTTGTCTGTACTCATTGAATTGTCTCCTCGAGGCATCACGAAAACACGCCTTTATAATTTTGATCCCCTTGAACACCTCTTTTATATTGTAAAACTGGAGTTTACAGGGGTAAATCTTATTTTTCTTATTTGTGCTTTAAATTATAGATAAAGGCTCTTCAACAGAACCGCCTCAACGAGGCGGTTCTAATGAGTACCCACAAGCTATATAAAGAACAGAAGTAAGGAAATTATGACATATTTTCCACTGAAAATTTCGTTTTTATCGGCGGTAAAGTTTACAATGTATTTGTATAGGCGTGTTTTCGTAATGGGGATTTTAATGACCTTTACCCTAATGCACTTGTGTATGTAACGCGACGTTTGAATGGATGCCGTCAAAAACCGGACACCCGACGGCATCGTTAACGTTGCTTTTCAATAAGTAGCATTTTAGTTTTATCCAGCTCAGAACGCTTAATTTATGATCGAGAGTTTGTGCGTTCGAATCCGGCCACCAGTATCGAGATGTGTCCTTAGGCCAGACACGTAATGACATTGCCGCACTCCACCCAGGTGTAAATGGGTGGCAGTGTTGTAAAAGCCACTGCCGCTCTCTCGCGCGCGTTGAAACACCCGGAATGAGTGTTCCAGAATGATTCAATAAGCTTGAAGCTTTCATCGCTATCGAACTAAAAATAATTGGTATAAACTAGATTTCTTGCCAGTTTGGGCAAAACAATTTTTGTTTTTGCAAAAACAACTGGATACGTGCATTAGAATGGGGATGACTGTATTGAAAATTGTGGAGAGGTAAATCGTCTGTTTTACGATCGCAAAGTCCGGCGTACGACTCAGCTGCCGCGCTGACGTAAAACTAATTTTTTGCCCGCCGATTTTCCTCCCGTATAACTATTTTGAATAGAGTAATTCCCTTAATTTAAAGAAATTTGAAGAAAAAATGCAACGTTATATCTTTAATTCATCTTACCTCGTGCCCCAATTAGCCGTATGATGGATGGAAAACTCATGAATCGAACAGTCCGAAATGTTTTCTTATTGTATGTTTCATAGCAAATTGGCTGCTTTTAAAATGCATCCAATGGGTTTGGTCTAAATTATGATGTGAACAAACGAATATTAACATTTCATATTTTATCCACTTAATGATTATTTTTAAATAATAGATCCTAGAACTTACATAAAAGAACTTATAAAAAAAAGATAGTGCGAACTTTGTCGCCTGTGAATCCGGGTTAAAGACATGAAGGGTTGGGTAGTACCGACTAATTTTCGGACCAGTATCTAACACCATGCATAAAACAAACCTACCTTTGGTATGGCTCGGGATGTATAAAGTCTTACAAAATAGAAGTGAAGGCAATGATCAAGAATCGATACAATTAACACACAGCTCCCATCAGAGACAACAAAGGGAAAATATCAAACATGAAACAACCAGACACTAAGTGAAACATCAATAGCGGAAAGCCAAATGGACAGTTACGTTCCCACAAAATGGCCAAATGGCTATCCAAAACAAAATAATATAAGCGATACAAACACTTAAAGAAAAACCATAACAAAAAAAAATGCGACAGAAGAACCGCCATGGAAAGGTCAGTAAAAGGGGTTTTACTTGGGGTGGGGAGATATCGGGGGGGGGGGCTTAAATCGATTTTACGTGGCCACAATCCTCGCCCTAACTTAAAGTCTACCGCAAAACTTGCTAGATTTAGATGAATGTGATTTCGCACACTCAGTCATAAGAGACTTTGGAAAAGTGTAACAAAGTTTAGTTGTCTGGCCAAGTTCATATAAACGATGCAGCTGTTCAACCATGGTCCTGGATGGCAAGCTTTCTGAACAATTACATGCGAATAATGGAGACAAGCAAGACGTGTCTTGCTTGCTAACTAGAGACTTGCTAACTGGAGACTAGCTAACTAACTGGCCCAAATCCCTAATGCTACATACCAATCTTCATGAAAATCGACCCATTGATGGCGGAGAAGAAGATTTCTGACGTGTTTTACCCCCTTACGAGCATGGTGGACATATTGGTCATGTGACCTTAATCATATCAATAAATTTTCATTTTCTTGCTTGTATAAGCTTTCATTCTGATTTAATTTCAAAATTAAATACTGGACTTAAATCTCTTCTGGAACAAGGTCTGTCGGAACCCGAATTTTATGGTGACTTAGTATATAAATTTAGAAAAATCTATAACCGCAATGACTTCAGCACCCAATTTCGTAAGACCATTTTTCGATATAAAAAGATTGGGTGCAATATAAATGTTATACGACAGACTGCATGCATGGTAGTACACCCAATCACGGTTGAAACCTTTGCTTCCCTCTTAAAGGCTTATGCTGGTTGGTACCTGATGCTCTGTCAGTGGTCGGGCCCATTGGAGTCTAACTGTTGGTTTTCTTTTGCTCCAGCATTTCAGTGGTTTCTTGCTGTCGAGTCCTCACCGTTGTTTCATCTCTGTGGTTGTTTGATGTTTGTGTTCACGGAGATGTTGCACTGGTGAGTTAGAAGGCCCTCATGTGGACTGAACAAATTATTTGTCTTAATAGCGACGGAAGTAAGGGCGAGGATTGTGGACACGTAAAATCGATTTAAGCCCCCGAGTGGAATTTGTTTCCGCTGACCGTTTCAATAGCGACGGAAGTAAGGGCGAGGATTGTGGCCACGTAAAATCGATTTAAGTAGCAACCCCTCAGTGGAATTCGTTTCCGCGCTGACCGTTCAAAGGCTGTTCTTCTGTCGCGGTTTATTTTTGTTATGGTTTGTCTTTGGGTGTTGGTGTCGCTTATATTATTTTATTTTGGATAGCCTTTTGGCCATTTTGTGGGAAAGTAACTGTCCTTTTGGCTTTCCGCTGTTGGTGTTTCCTTTGGGGTCTGTTGCTTCATGTTTGTTTTTCTTTCGCTTTGGTGTCTCTGATGGGAGCTGTGGGTTAATTGTACTGATTCCTGATCATTGCCTCTACTTCTATTTTATATAAAATTTGTTCACAAATGATCCAGAGGTTCCAGTAGAAAATAAATTTTAAATTTTATAACAGAAAGGCCGTAGGCCAAGGTCAAGGACACACCATGACCTTGAATACTAATGTAGTTGCATCCATTTATTTAGCTTACTGCATCTAGCAATTTTCACATAAGAGACTGCAATAGTTTTCGACAAATACATAACTTTGACTTTTTCCCATTCAAACCTTACCTTGGCGTAAAATAGGTCAAGGTCATCCAACGGTAATCATTTGAACAAAGTATGATGGACCCGAGTCCCCTTTGCTTCATACCAAGTTTCATGACAATCGGCCCTCTGGCCCGTTAGAAAAAGATTTTTGAAGGGATTTTACCTTGTATAGGCATGGTGGCCAGCTCATTCATTTGACCAAACTTATTTTAATGAATTTTTTTTCTTTTCCTTACAGGTGTTTATATGAAATTCGGTTACAAATGATTAGTATTGGCTTAGTATTTTCTGAGAAAATTAAGTTTCAATTTTCATATCTGAATGACTTTGCGCCAAGGTCAAATAGTGACCTTGTCCTTCAGAACTAATGTAATTTAATCCACTCATTGAGCTACCTACATAGATCAATTTTCAGATCATAGGCAATAGTTTCCAAAAATACACAATTTTGACTTTTTACATACAAAAGTCTATGTGACAATATCTGAGCTTGGCTTAAAATAGGTCAAGTTCAAGATCTAAGGTAATCAGTTGAACAAATTATGATGGGCCCGAGCCTGCAATGCTACATACAAATTTTCATGGCTATCGACCAAATGATTTTCGAAGATTTTGAAGGGTGTTTACCATATATGAGCATGGCGGCCATCTTGGTCGTGTGAACAAACTCATTTTAATTGATTTGAATTTCATTGTTACTAAAGGCATTTGCATGAAATTTGTTACAAATGGCTTGAAAATAAGTTTTAATTTTAATATCTGAATGACCTTGGGCCAAGGTCAGAGAGTGAACTTAACCTTGATTACTGATGTAGTTTCATCCATTTATTTAGCTACCTGCATCTACCAATTTTCAGATCACAGGCTGCAATAGTTTCTGAAAAGTACATAATTTTGATTTTTTTCTCATACAAAAGTCTATGTGACCAAATTTGACATTGGCATTAAATAGGAAACGATCATCCGATGGTCATCATTTGGACAAATAGTAATGGACCCTAGTCCCCAATTTTACATAACATGTTTCATGGCAATCGACCTACTGGTTCCGAGGGAGAAGTGTTTTGAATGTTTTTAACATATAGCTGCATGGCGGCTTGGCTATGTGACCTGGACTATGCGAAAAAACTTTCCTTTCCTCATCCAAAGGATGCTCCAAATGATATTTGACTTCAATCGCTCCGGTGGCTTCAGAGGAGAAGATGTTTAAAATGTTGACAAACAACAAACCCCAGTCAGACAACGGAGACTTAGTTCATAATTTCAGAAAAAAATCATGTGCTGCAGAGCTTTCATATCCGTTGTCGCGAATCTATAATATGTCATTTTCAACTAGCAAGGTTGCTAGATCATGGAAAGAGGCTAATGTGACTCCAGTTTTCAAAACAGATGATCCTGCTGAATGTAAAAACTACAGACCCATTTCATTACTCAGTACGGTAGGAAAGGTAATGGAAAGAATAGTTCATAAACATGTCTTTAATTTCTTTAATGAAAATAATGTAATAACTTCCCTACAGTCAGGCTTTGTTCCTGGAGACTCTACGGTAAATCAATTAGTAGATATCTATGATACCTTTTGCAAATCTCTAGATAATGGTTTGGAAGTAAGGGCAATTTTCTGTGATATTAGCAAGGCTTTTGATCGCGTTTGGCACAAAGGTTTACTCCTAAAACTGATGGCTGTAGGTATAACTTATTCTCTTTTAGACTGGTTCAAACACTATTTGAGTGATCGCAAGCAAAGAGTTGTTCTGCCGGGTGGCTTATCCGACTGGGTCATCATAACAGCTGGCGTGCCCCAAGGCTCGATTTTAGGGCCATTAATATTTCTCGTTTATATAAACGATATTGTTCAGGACATAAATTCTGAAATTCGCCTTTTCGCCGATGACACAAGTCTTTATATTATAGTGGATACTCCAGATAATGCATCGCGACAGCTCAATCAAGACCTAGCTAAAATATCGTCATGGGCTGAAAAATGGCTAGTATCATTTAATGCCAGAAAAACCGAATCTATGATATTATCTCGAAAAACTAACCCTCCAATACACCCACCTGTATTTATGAATAATGAACCCATAATAGAGGTTGATAACCATAAACAATTAGGCGTAACAATAGAAACAAATGGTAGTTGGCATAAACATATTGAACTGATTACTTCGAAAGCGTGGCAACGTATTTATATGATGAGAAAACTTAAGTTCTTATTAGATAGGAAAGCATTGGAAACTATTTACATAGCATTCATTAGACCTATTTTAGAATACGCCGATATTGAATGGAGCAATTTTAAAACATACGATGAAGATGAACTGGAGAAAATACAACTGGAAGCCGCAAGAATTACCACAGGAACAACCAAAATTAGTCTCTATCGAAAATCTTTACAAGGAAACGGGATGGGAAACACTTAAGTCAAGACGAAGGCAACATAGATTGATCTTGTTCTATAAAATGGTTAATAACATAAGCCCTCCTTACTTGTCCTCGCTACTCCCCCTCTTGTTGGTGAAATCTCCAGGTATCCATTAAGAAATAGTGGCCAATACCAATTAATTGATGCCAAATCTCAGCTGTATTATAATTCCTTTTTACCGTCAGTAATACGTGATTGGAATTCTCTTGACGCCTCTGTCCATTCCTCCCAATCAGTAACAAGTTTTAAAAGATCAATTTCAGAACTGAAAATCATTCCTAAATACTATTCACACAGAACTCGTAGGGGCCAAATACTACACACAAGAATTAGAACAAACTGTAACAGTCTCAATTTTGTCCTATTTCGCAAAAACATAATACACAATAAGTTTTGTTCATGTGGTGAAATCGAAGACCCCTGCCACTTCTTTTTTCACTGTCCTAGATACCTAGCACAGAGACAAGTAATGACAGAAAAGATTGCCCAACACTGTCCACTGACTCTTGACACCCTGCTTTACGGTGATCATAGACTAACAAACCAAACCAATACTTTAATATTTGAAGCTGTGCAGGATTACATCTTACATACTAAAATATTCTAAATACCTCAATCTGGTATGTGTGTTCAGAAGGAAAAGTATCTCCACCTTAATCAGCAATAATTAAAGCTAAATTTGTCATACACTCTCACTGGGATTCATGCCGTGTGACAAACTGTCTTTCCTGCATCTTGCTTTTGTCTATCTTTTATTATTCTCCGTGTTGATCAACAATAGTCTTTAAGATCTTACAACACATATAGTCTATGAATTCATAGGTTATACTAATTGATAGAGAAACTTCGTTTCTACAGTTGTCACTGCTTTTTCGCATATCAATTGTTTGTACGATCTGTAAGGGAGACAGATTCAAAAAAGTCTAAGACTTACTTCTGTATCCCTTTCAAATGTAAGGGAATCTCATTTTTAGTCTATTTTGAAAATAATTTTAGACCTTTAAGCTCTACTATAACATATAACTCAGCCTTATCGTCGTTTAAGATACATGCCAAAAACCAAAAAAAAAAAAAATAGTAACATCATTTTGAAGCGAACTGTTACGCCAAAATGTAGACCTATGTGACGCAAACGGCTCTTGAGTTACGGCCCTTGGTTGGGGAGAAAAACCAAACTGGCTCTCTATACACAACAAAATAGGTCCTTAATGGAGAAACAGAAAGTCGGCGACGATCTGTAGTGCGATTGGCCCAAGATGTTTAAACCGGTGTTCGAGTTAGGTTAACAATTTTGTGAAATAACAACACACGTGAACCCCTTTTTAAATATAGAAAACTGGGGTTTACAGGGGCATACATTTTCTTCTTTTTTTCTCCTCCAAGACAATGACGCGGGTGTAAAGGATAGCCACAACATATGTTGGGAGTATAAATAGGAAATCTACCACAGATTTTCATACACAAATAAAGTTTAGCAGATATAAAAGGATGCACTGCATGCATGTCACATGGATGTGTTATCGTAATTATGTTTTTTATGCCCCCAACACCCCGTAATAAAAGATTCGGGGGCAATCAAAGGTTCGGGGGGATATATATATTTTGTTCATCATATACCTGTCCTTCATAATTGTAGCCTGTCTTATCGAAGTAGAAAAATTCTTTGCCGCTTCTTATCCGAACATGGGTGGCGTCGACGCTACGGACATCAAAACCAGTATTGCTGATATTCGTCACGGAGCAGTTTCCACGATAGTTGTCAATGTGGTAAGCCACGCCTGTAACGAATATGTTTTCCAAGTTACAACGTCAAAACCAAAATAGTGATATTTTACAATGAATACAATGCATTTATAGCTCTCATCATAGTGTTGGTTACATTTTCTTGCCTGTCAGATCATTGATTCCATTGCGGAAATATGAATATATTTCTGGGTCGCTGATGCGGCCGAAACTGACTAGTCTGGTTTAGTCTCCTGGAATGTCGAAAACGCAGAACTAGATCTCACGGCACCAGGAAAAATGGTAACTTTAAACGTAAATCACGTGCGTTTAAACGAAACAATACTAGACTGAAGTGACTGTCAATTATATTATTAAATCATGGACGCCACTCTATGCTTTCATTTTTAAGTTCATTATCCGTTTCTGTTTTACGTCTTCTGGACACCGAGGCGAATAAATTCTACGATAGTTCTCATCAGTTATATGATGCGGCTCTCTTAACTAGAGGCTATACTCAGCATACTCTCCGTCCTTACATTGATTCTGATATTAATCATAAACGCCATTTCTTCAAAATATCCTTCATTAATAAGGGTATGGATTTTATAGATTTGCCCAGTATCTTCCGTGAGAGATCGGTGCTTTCTTCCATTCCTGCTTATTTTCAAAATACTGAAACACCTATAATTTGCTATAAATATAACTAACCTGTTAGATCTATCATTTTTAATTTCAATAAACTTGTTTCAGATCTAGATATTGATACTAATACTCCTGAATCATGTGATTGTAAAAACTCAAAGTATTGCTATCCTGCTGCTGGTCATGTAATTACTGGCAATTTGAAAATTATTCCTGATTCTAGGATAAGGAATATAATTTCTAAAGGACCGAAATATCGGTTTCCTTCTAAAATTGATTTCAGTAAATGTAGAGATGAAATCGCTGCTTCCTTGAATGAATTCGGTAATCGATGGTGTAAGCGAGAGTATGTTGAGCATAAAGCCCTTAAGAACTGGAAACTTAGCATTTTAAAACTAGTGAATAAACGCATTTCTTTCTATTCTCAAAATACTAACTTATTACCTCCTAAGCCCAAGACGTCTTTACGTCATCTTAAACTAGGTATTCAAGAATTTCATAAGAAGTTTGTTTTGGCCCCTGCAGACAAGGCCGCTAACAACGTCGTCGTTGTGTGACGGCTCCACTATGTTAACACGCTTAAGCAGGAGCTTGGTGGTACTAAGGCCTATGAACTTCAGCCTTTAGCTGAAGGGAGAGCTATAGTAGATAAACATGTTTGTCTTTCAGCCACCAAGTTTGCTGTGTGTGTTAACGAAGGCCAAGACAAGCTTCCTACACTATACTGGTTACCAAAACTTCATAAAAGACCTTACAAAGCACGGTTTATTGCAAATTCTAGCTCTTGCACTACCACTGAACTTTCTAAATTATTAACTTCCTGTCTTACTGCTATTAAAACGCATGTAATTAAATATTGTGATAAAGTCTTTGAAAGATCAGGAAGAAATCTGTTTTGGTCTATAAAAAATTCGAATGAGGTTTTAAATAAATTGAAATCCAGACATTTTCGTGCTTCAAGTCTGTCTACTTACGATTTTTCCACTCTTTACACTACACTTCCTCATAATCTTATCAAAGAAAAGCTTAATGATTTAATTGAATGGGCTTTTCACAGAGAAGATTCTCTCTATCTTGCATGTTATGTCAGAAATGCATTTTTCACTTCTAAAGAGCATAAGAATTATACACTTTGGTCATGTCAGAAAGTGTGTGATGCCCTCACCTTTCTACTTGATAATATTTATATTAGATTCGGTACTAAGTTATTTAGACAAATTGTGGGTATTCCGATGGGTACGAATTGCGCACCTCTTGTGGCTGATCTATTCTTGTATTGTTATGAAAGAGACTTCATGTTGTCGCTTTCCATCGATAACCAATCTGAAATTATTGAAGCTTTTAGCTCCACTTCTAGATATTTAGATGATTTATTAAATACTGATAATACCTATTTCGATGGTTTGATCAGTCAGATTTACCCCCCAGAACTTCAGTTAAATAAAGCAAATTCTTCTGATACCGAGGCCCCGTTTTTGGATTTACATCTATCTATTGTAGATGGATTTGTTTCGTGCAAAATTTATGATAAACGCGATGACTTTGATTTTGAGATCGTAAATTTTCCTTTTTTTGGATGGTGATGTTCCTCGTGCGCCATCCTATGGCGTTTATATTTCCCAATTAATTCGATTTGCTAGAGTGTGTAGTCATGTAACTGACTTCAACACTCGTAATAAATTATTAACGGCTAAACTCCTTAATCAGGGTTATCGGTACCATAAACTACGCAAAGCCTTTTCAAAATTTTATAGACGCCATTCTGATTTAATTTCAAAATTCAATATTGGACTTAAAACTCTTCTGCAACAAGGTCTATCGGAACCCGAATTTTATGGTGACTTAGTATATAAATTCAGAAAAATATATAACCGCAATGACTTCAGCACCCAATTTCGTAAAATCATTCTTCGATATAAAAAGATTGGGTACAACATGGATGTTATACGACAGACTGCATGCATGGTAGTTAACCCAATCACGGTTGGCAACTTTGTTTCCCTCTTTAATTGCACGCCGGTGGGTCAGGCCTCAGATTCTATGACGGCTCCAACGTAAAGGCTTATTGAGAATTAGAGAAATCTAATTCAAGGTTATGTTGGTTGGTGCCTGATGCTCTGTCTCTGGTTGGGCCCATCGGAGTCTAACTGTTGGTTTTCTTTTGCTCCAGCATTTCAGTGGTTTCTTGCTGTCGAGTCCTCACCGTTGTCTCACCTCTGTGGTTCTTTGATTTTTGTGTTCACGGAGATGTTGCACTGATGAGTTAGGAGGCCTTCATGCGGACTGAACAAATTATTTGTCTAAATCGCGACGGAAGTAAGGGCGAGGATTGTGGCCACGTAAAATCGATTTAAGCCCCCCAGTGGAAATCTTCCACTGACCGTTCCAAGGCGGCACTTCTGTGGCGATTTATTTATATTGTTGTTTGTTACTTATTGTGTGTATCACTTGTGTCTTTTAATTTTGGATGGCCATATGGCCATTTTATGGGAAAGTAACTGTCCTTATGGCCTTCCTTTGTTTAGGTTTACATTATGGTCTGATCGCTTAATGTTTGTATTTCTTTCCCTTTGGTGTCTTTTATGGGTGGAATAAGTTAATTGTATCAATTCCTGATCTTTGATTTACTTCTACTTAGAAAAAAATTCTTGCACACCAGACAAGACAATCCGTGGTTTTAGCCTGGGATAGAAATTGTGTTTTAACACGGTTGTTCTTACCAAACATCGAATATCCTTGAGTGTTTGAAAAATGCACTAGTTGAATAGAACCGCATATGCGCTGTCGTTAAGGTTGACGTCACAGTAGGTTACGTGACGTCACTAAACAGTCCTATAGCGTCATCATTATATAGCGGACGTCGGTAACCGAAGAGACTGCAGCATTAAAGATTCGCGCTAAGAAATGGAAGGTATGCTAGAAAAAGAATCCTTTATGGGTGTGAGGGGTGGATAGAAAAATCCGTACCTCGGGATCACTGTCCGGCAAGCCTGGTGATGCCGGACAGTGACCCTCGGAACGGATTTTTCAATCCACCTTTACAATATACACTCCGCGGTTTTCAGCTCTGTGTATGCAATTCATCATGTAACGAAAATGCCGGGATAATTCATTTTCTGCGATTTTCGATTTTTTGAAAATTCTTAAGATTTGCATTGCTTTCTATAGACACGCGAGTCCATAAATTTAAAGACTGTCTTTATTTTTATGGACAGTCTTTAGCAAAAGCTAGACTCTCAGACCAGTCAATCACGGACGAGAAAATAAATCGAGCTTCCGTTGTTTTATGACCTAGTTGCTGGAATGTTAAAACCGAACCAGTCCAATATTAATTGACGTGTCCTCAGTTTAATCTGTTCTAGAAAGGGTTATCCTTTGGAAACAAGGAATACACCACAGAACTTTAAAATAGGCCTTATCAGTGACCCTCATTTTTTTTTCAAAATTCAACAATGGAATCAATGATCCCAAAGGACAAGAAAATATAAACTACACTATAATGTAGGGCAGGGAGACTTTTTAACCCTTATAAATGTCGTCTGCTTTGTCGATTGCCGGTTACATTTAAACTCAGTCATTGCTGAAATAAGATTTTCGAAGACGACTGTATCTGCTACCGGGTACTTAGAGATGTCGAGAACCCGCTGGAATTTCTGACAGATATAAACATGCTAGGATATTAGACTCGAAAATGGGTCATGAGATTTCAGCACAATAAATGCAATAATTTGCAGATAACTACAGAACCAATAAAATTGGGGCTTCATACACTTAGGGTTCTTGAGAATGTGGACT
Source organism: Lucinisca nassula (assembly GCA_963580285.1). Lineage (NCBI taxonomy): Eukaryota > Metazoa > Mollusca > Bivalvia > Lucinida > Lucinidae > Lucinisca > Lucinisca nassula. The sequence goes on from OY757027.1 coordinate 47,741,960, forward strand.
CCGGCAGCATATAAAAGACTTGTTCGTCCAATCTAAGAATATGGCAGTTGTATCTAGGACCCCAAATGAGTGGTCCTCCATGAAAAAATTGAAAACGTTCAGAATAGAGCTGCTAGATTTTAAACAAACAATTTCTTCCTTTGAAACCAGGGGTATGACATGAATACCAGGACAATTAAGATGGGAGTCTCTCTGGAAAAGGAGAAGAGATAGCAGGCAATACTTTTGTTAAAAAAGTCTAAAGGGTGCTGTCAGAATTCCAACAAATGACCTTGTTCCCCCAGCCAGGCGCAATAGAAATCATTATTCATTGGCATTTCAGACCCTTACTGTAAGAACCGACAATTACAAAAATTCTTTCTTCCCTCGGACCATTAGGGACTGGAATGCCATTCACGATTCGATCTCTACAGCTGAAGGTGCTGAGGATAGCATAGTTTATCTCTTAAGAGAGAGCCAGTGACTTACTTCTCATATCACAGGCCTTGGTGTATGAATATCCTTTGACGTGTCACCACCAGTTTGTTTGTTTGTTTTAGAGTTTAACGCCCCAGTCAACACTATTAAGATCATTTTTGAGCCGGACAGTTTAGCTATCCACACTTTTCCTGGGCAGGCTTATGCGTAAGCGGTTAACCAGTGCAGTTTACATTCTTTCGCAAGAAACTGACAACTGCCCTTCTTGAATCAGCGGAAGGGAGAGAATGACCGAAGATAAGATTTCATGATCAATCTCCACGACATAATGTTGCCAACCCCGGCAGGTATCGAACCGGCGTCCTCCTGACCAACAGTCAGATGCGAATCCGACTGAGCTAACGAGGCTGGCCATGACGTGTCACCAGTAACATTTCTGATTCTGATTTTGATTCTGCTGCAATGTTGACTTAGATGAGACTGCTTATCTGCCAATATCTGGATCCGGGCCCACATTGTTTGAATGTATCCAAAATATTTATAAACAGTATGTAAGCAACGGACGACATAAACAGGGAACATTTTCAGATGCTTTTTTCTCGGCAACTTAAAGGCCAATAATATCAATAAACTTTGACCATTTTTACCTCGAAATCCGGCAAACATCGCAGGTCTGGATCGGACGTCTGCTCCGGGTCTAAGCTGTTAATTAACAGTTGTTGTTTTTTCATTAAATTAGATTAAAAATGAAAAATAGACCTGATACACATTGAATGACTAATGGACTTGTCCAACATATAACAAGAGAAGAGTCCACCAGTATGTTATAGGTTAAGTACTATGTACCTGTATTGAAGTCATGGATATGCGTCAAAGGGGTTTGTCCGTACGGAGAGAAAGCCAACGGTGTCGCATCAAAACGAACTAGATTTAGATTGTAGTCATACCATTCCTGTAAACAAAATCAAAGCATTGAGAGTGCTGGTGGGTCGATTGTCTCTGAGAGTGGGAGGACAGTTCTGGATGAGACTTAAAGCTGTTGCGCCAAACCCTTAAATTGCAGGCGTCTGACCTTTAAATATCAGTGCAGTTATCAAATAGTGTAGACCCTGATCAGACGTCGCTTTATGTGGTGTCTCTTCCGTGTCTACAATGTTTGGCAAAATAGAAGTGAAGGCAATGATCAGGAAACGATACAATTAACCAGCAGCGCCCATCAGAGACACCAAAGGAAGGGAAGGAAACACAAACATAAAACAACTAGACCCTAATGGAAACACCACAGCGGAAAGCCAAAATGACAGTAACTTTCCCACAAAATTGCCAATTGGCTATCTCCAAAGCAATGTAATATAAGCGATACACACACTCAAAGACAAGCCATAACAATAATAATTTACGACAGAAGAACCGAATTGGAACGGTAAGTGAAACGAATTCCACTGTGGGCGTGTGGGGGGGGGGGGCTTAAATCGATTTTACGTGGTCATAATCCTCGCCTCTACGTCCGTCGCGTTAGACAAATAATTTGTTCAGTCCGCATGAAGGCCTCCTAACTCATCAGTGCTACATCTCTGTGAACTAAAAAATCAATCAACCACAGCGATGAAACAACGGTGAGGACTCGACAGTTGGATGCCACTGAAATGCTGGAGCAAAAAAAACAAGAGTTGGACTCCGATGAGCCCAGCTAAAATTCAGAGCATCAGGCACCAACCAACATTACATAAAATTAGATTCTCTCTAATTCTCAGTAAGCCTTTACGCTGGAACCGTCATAGAATCTGTGGCCTGACCCACCGGCGTGCAATTAAAGAGGGAAGCAAAGTTGTCAATCGTGATTGGGTTAACTACCATGCATGCAGTCTGTCGTATAACTTTTATGATGTATCCAATCTTTTTATATCGAAGAATGATTTTACGAAATTGGGTACTGAGGTCATTGCAAGTATATATATTTCTTCATGCTCCACGGCTCGCTGCTGCATTGCCGTTTTAACCGTTACACAATATGTACCACCTATAGACCCCCCTAAAAAAAAATTTTTTTTTGCTTCTTCAGACCACCCCCCCCCCAAAATTTTTTTTTGCTTCTTCAGACCACCCATAAAAAATCTTTTTTTGCTTCTCCAGACCACCCCTAAAAAAATTTTTAGCTTCTCCAGACCACCCCCTAAAAAATTTTTTTAGCTTCTCCAGACCACCCCCCAAAAAAAATTTTTTTAGCTTCTCCCGACCACCCCCTAAAATTTTTTTCCTTCTCCAGACCACCCCTTAAAAAAATTTTTGCTTCTCCAGACCACCCCTAAAAAAATTTTTGCTTCTCCAGACCACCCCTAAAAAAATTTTTTAGCTTCTCCAGACCACCCTAAAAAATTAGCTTCTCCAGACCTCTTCAATGTTTATAGTAACCAAATCCTCCATCGTGCTGTTTATTAAAATGTCGTCATATAATTCCAAATTGCGATATAAAGAAAGAAGTTTGGCATTTTCAAATTTTATGTTTTTCATTTTTTCTATTTTCATTTTTTCATATGGTTTCCATTTCAGTTTCTTGTCCATAAATAATATTATATCATCTTTTTCTTCTAAACCCTCATCATCTTATTCATAATATCGTGATACTAAACAATGTTTATGAGAAAAATCTTTTTCTCTTAGAATAAAATCACTATTGTCTTCTTTCGTGTTCTTTTTACAAATACAACATTTTTTATTAATTAGATAAAGTATTTCTGTGAACCCATTTCGGTTTTTTTCTCCGCTAAATTTACACCAATAACGTTCACATTCATTGTTTCTACGACCAGCAATATATACTGTAGATTCTGGTATATCGATAGTAAAATCCACACGATTTATTTTTAGTATTTTTACAACAGAATCTTCTGGGAATTTTTCAAAATCCAATTGGAATTCATATTTGTGCCAAATTACACAATTTGCTCGATTAATAATATTCAGTCCATTTTTTTTCTAAAAATTCTTCCATACTTTTTAAGTTTTGTATTAATTTCCTACTTAGGTATTTTATTTTCCCCCATTTTTTCCAATATTTTTCATTTTCATTATCATCCATTTTTTATAGTTTTAATTTTTTTTTTTTCATTTTTGATTTTGCAATAGATATCCGAACATAATTTCATTTAATTCATCAATACTATTCATTCCATTATTTTTTAAAAATACTTCAATTTTTTTTAATTTAAGTTTTATTTTTCTATTTACGTATTTTATTTTTTCGCTATTTTTCCATTTTCTTTCATTTTCGTTATCATCCATTTTTAATGTTTAATTTTAAAAATTGGATAAAGTTCTTAAATTTTTAGAAAAATATCAAACAGATACGAAACCAACAATTTGTGTTAGTTTATAAAAACAATTCTTTGTGATAGGAAAAAAGAAACATTTGATACAAATTTTTGTACGTTTTGTGATATTCAGAGTAAACCATCTGTGATTTAAAACTCAGTAATCTGTAATTCTTGTTCATAAAAACTACCTTCGATTTCTTCGCCTTTTAAATCATTTACTTTATAAGTAACAGGATTTGTATTTAAAACTTCTTCAATTACAAATATTTCTCTAGTCCAACGAATTGTATAACCCTTTTCAAATTTACCTTTCTTTTTTGCTATTCTTACTCTATCTCCAACTTAGAATTTAGGTTTTTCAGTTTTCTTTTCTTTTTCTGGATATAAATTTTTATACACAGTTAATTCATTTTCTACTTTACTTGCTTCAATAGGTGTCATTTTAATAGAAGAATGTACTGTATTATTATAATTTTCAACTAATTTATCTAATATATCATAATATTTAAAAGTTTCATGAGCAGTAAAATATTTATACATATGTTGTTTCATAGTGCCTATCCATCGTTCTACTACACTAGATTATTCTTCATTCTCAGTTGAATATAAGTTTATATTATTATCTTTTAACAATTCTTTTACTTGTCGATTATAAAATTCAGAACCTTTATCCGACCAAATATACATCGGTTTTCTTTCTTTAAATAATGTTTTAAATGCTTCAGTTACTGTTATTCCTGTTTTATTTTCAATGGAATTAACCAACCATATTTACTAAAAACATCTTTAACAGCTAATAAATATTTATAGTGTTTATTTTGTTTTGAATATTGTTGCATATCTGTCAAATCAACTGCCCATGTTTGATCTATTGAATCGACATAAACATGTCTTTTAGTAAAAGATCTTATAACTCTCTGATGTAATTCATCTGCTAATTTATTTGTTATTTTTTCTCTATTGGATATAAATCTATTTTTGTTAGATCCACACTCAGAACATATACCTTTTAACATTTGTCTAGTATTAGTTGTTGTTACTTGTTTCACTGAATCATTTTCAGAATGCTTTTTACAACGTAAACAATATATTTTTGGATGCTCCATTTTTAATATAATTAAAATTGTTTCTTAAAAAATGGATGGTACAAAAATCTCGCAGTACATCAGGTAAAGGTGCTACTGGTACCTTATCCGATAAAAAATATTATGTTATCTTATTAAAAAAATATAAACATAATACAACTATTAATGTCTTTAAGTATAAGATAAAAATACTAGATCCACAAAAAGAAGTGTTCATGAATGGATTTAGTAATATGATTGATAATTCTATTAAAGACTTTCCAAATGGGAGAATTAAACTAGTTCCTATACATGAAATTATTTATACAAAACATGATAAATGGCCTATAAGAACATATGGTAATGTTAAAGAATTATTTTTTAATAGAATGGAAAGATTATTAAACAGTGCTGAAGAACTGAATTTAGAAGAAGTTATTTTTGAAGTATCTATAATACCTAATAAAAAAGGTAAAGGTAAAGGTTTAAAAATATTAGATGAAATAAATCAAAGAAGTATTATACGAATAAAAAATAATGATACAATTTGTTTAGCAAGAGCAATTGTTACTGCTTTAGCTTCTAATAACTTATTAATAGATTTTACAGATTCTCAATTACGACATATTAAACAAGGTAGATCATTACAAAAAAGCCTGGCTACAGATTTAGATGAAAAATCAAATGTGAATATAAAAGAAGAAGGTAACGATTTAGATGATTTAAAGATTTTTGAAAATTATCTTAATGTTAGAATAATTGTTTTTACATCAAATAATATTGAAAATATTTTATATAGCGGTAATGAAAAATTTGATAATCAATTATATTTTTATTATCATGATGATCATTTTGATGTAATTACTAATGTAACAGGACGTTTAGCTAAACGCAGATTTTGTAAAACATTTTTAATAGGATTTAGTAATCAACACACATGTAAAGATGGTAAATTACAATCAAACTTAAAACAATGGACATGTGAAAAATGTAATAAAACTTTTTCTATACAATATCAAAAACCTGAAAAGCATATATGTGATGAAAAAACATGTTTAGTTTGTTATGACACTTATAATATTAATGAAGAACATCTTTGTTATATGAAACCATTAAAGCCTAAAGATGTAAAAGATAATAAATATATATTTTTTGATTTTGAAGCTGATCAAGAAACAGGTATTCATATTATGAACTTTTGTATAGCTTATGATTTAGAATATATTTACTGTTTTAGAAAAAAACTACATAAAAATATTTAAATGTGATTTTAATATTAATGATATAGACTTATCAAAATTGGATATAGATGATAGTTTTAGTACAATGGAAAAAATAGAATGTGAATCTGAAGATGTTGCTTAAATTTTTTGTAAATATTTTATAAGAGATAATTTTAAAAACTATACATTTATATCTCATTATGGAAACGGTTACGACATGCAGCCTATTTTAGGATGGATGGTACAAAATAAAATAGATCATAATTTTATTTGTTCAGGATTAAAAATAACATCAATTAATGTTAAAGGAATAAATTTAAGATTTGTAGATTCTATTAATTTTACGTTATGTGGATAAGCTGCTTTTCCCAAAACATTTGATTTTAATGGCAACAAAAGTTACTTTCCTCATTATTTTAATACAACAGACAATCAAAACTATTAAGGTGTTTATCCTAAAAAAGAATAGTATGGATATAATACTATGACAATTAAAAATAAAGAATTATTTGATAAATGGTATAATAATGTTTAAGATAAAGATTTAAATTCTATAAAGAAATATTTTATTATTGTTTATTAGATGTTTTAATTTTAACTCAAGGCTGTAATATATATAAAGATCTATTTTTAAAAATAACAAATAATTATATTGACCCTTTTCAATCTATAACTATTGCTCAGTGTTGTACTAGAATATTTTAAACATTAATGCTAGAAGAAAACACATTGGGTATTCATAAAAGTTATACTTTTCAAGATATTCATTCTAATAAAGCTATTCGATGGTTGGAATATTTAGCTAAGAAAGACAAAATAGTTATTCAACATGCTAAAAGAGGTAAAGAAAAAAAATTAAAAAAATATAAATTTGATGGTTATTATTATGATGAAGAAAATAAAATTCAACATATATATGAATTCTTTGGTTGTTATTTTCATGGATGCACAAAATGTTATTCACCGAATGAAATTTGTAAAATGGGATCCAAGAAAACAATGAAAGAATTATACGATAATACAATGAATAGACTACAAATTATAAAAGATACTTTCTCAGAAGAAAAAGTTAAAATTCATACAATTTGGGAATGTGAATTTGATAAAATTAAATATCCAGAGGTAGACATAGAATTAAAGTAGAAGTAAAACAAAGATCAGGAATTGATACAATTAACTTACTCCACCCATAAAAGACACCAAAGGGAAAGAAATACAAACATTAAGCGACCAGACCATAATGGAAACCTAAACAAAGGAAGGCCATAAGGACAGTTACTTTCCCACAAAATGGCCATATGGTCATCCGAAACTAAAAGACACAAGTGATACACACAGTAAGTAACAAACAACAACATAAAATAAATCGCCACAGAAGAGCCGCCTTGGAACGGTCAGTGGAAGATTTCCACTGGGGGGCTTAAATCGATTTTACGTGGCCACAATCCTCGCCCTTACTTCCGTCGCGATTTAGACAAATAATTTGTTCAGTCCGCATGAAGGCCTCCTAACTCATCAGTGCAACATCTCCGTGAACACAAAAATCAAAGAACCACAGAGGTGAGACAACGGTGAGGACTCGACAGCAAGAAACCACTGAAATGCTGGAGCAAAAGAAAACCAACAGTTAGACTCCGATGAGCCCGACCAGAGACAGAGCATCAGGCACCAACCAACATTACCTTGAATTAGATCTCTCTAATTCTCAATAAGCCTTTACGTTGGAGCCGTCATAGAATCTGAGGCCTGACCCACCGGCGTGCAATTAAAGAGGGAAGCAAAGTTGCCAACCGTGATTGGGTTAACTACCATGCATGCAGTCTGTCGTATAATATCCATGTTGTACCCAATCTTTTTATATCGAAGAATGATTTTACGAAATTGGGTACTGAAGTCATTGCGGTTATATATTTTTCTGAATTTAAATACTAAGTCACCATAAAATTCGGGTTCCGATAGACCTTGTTGCAGAAGAGATTTAAGTCCAATATTGAATTTTGAAATTAAATCAGAATGGCGTCTATAAAATTTTGAAAAGGCTTTGCGTAGTTTATGGTACCGATAACCCTGATTAAGGAGTTTAGCCGTTAATAATTTATTACGAGTGTTGAAGTCAGTTACATGACTACACACTCTAGCAAATCGAATTAATTGCGAAATATAAACGCCATAGGATGGCGCACGAGGAACATCACCATCCAAAAAAGGAAAATTTACAATCTCAAAATCAAAGTCATCGCGTTTATCATAAATTTTGCACGAAACAAATCCATCTACAATAGATAGATGTAAATCCAAAAACGGGGCCTCGGTATCAGAAGAATTTGCTTTATTTAACTGAAGTTCTAGGGGGTAAATCTGACTGATCAAACCATCAAAATAGGTATTATCAATATTTAATAAATCATCTAAATATCTAGAAGTAGAGCTAAAAGCTTCAATAATTTCAGATTGGTTATCAATGGAAAGCGACAAAATGAAGTCTCTTTCATAACAATACAAGAACAGATCAGCCACAAGAGGTGCGCAATTAGTACCCATCGGAATACCCACAATTTGTCTAAATAACTTAGTACCGAATCTAATATAAATATTGTCAAGTAGAAAGGTGAGGGCATCACACACTTTCTGACATGACCAAAGTGTATAATTCTTATGCTCTTTAGAAGTGAAAAATGCATTTCTGACATTACATGCAAGATAGAGAGAATCTTCTCTGTGAAAAGCCCATTCAATTAAATCATTAAGCTTTTCTTTTATAAGATTATGAGGAAGTGTTGTGTAAAGAGTGGAAAAATCGTAGGTAGACAGACTAGAAGCACGAAACTGTCTAGATTTCAATTTATTTAAAACATCATTCGAATTTTTTATAGACCAAAACAGATTTCTTCCTGATCTTTCAAAGACTTTATCACAATATTTAATTACATGCGTTTTAATAGCAGTAAGACAGGAAGTTAATAATTTAGAAAGTTCAGTGGTAGTGCAAGAGCTAGAATTTGCAATAAACCGTGCTTTGTAAGGTTTTTTATGAAGTTTTGGTAACCAGTATAGCGTAGGAAGCTTGTCTTGGCCTTCATTAACACACACAGCAAACTTGGTGGCTGAAAGACAAACATGTTTATCTACTATAGCTCTCTCTTCAGCTAAAGGCTGAAGTTCATAGGCCTTAGTACCACTAAGCTCCTGCTTAAGCGTGTTAACATAGTGGAGCCGTCACACAACGACGTTAAAACCTATTAATAAAAGAGATGCATTTTACGGTGGTAGAACTGAAACTATACAATTATATAATAATCTTCCTAATTTAAAAGCAAGATACGTAGATTTTTGTTCATTATATCCATGGGTTAATAAAAATTGTGAATATCCAATAGGTCATCCAGTTACTTATATTGATGTATCTGTAGGTCATTATAAAAAGAATAAATACTTTGGAATAATGAAATGTAAAATATTACCCCCAAGAAAGTTATATCATCCTGTTTTACCCTATAAACAGCAAGCATGTAATAATTCTCATAAATTAATATTTGGGTTATGTAAAACTTGTATGTCTAGATTAGAAATTAAATGTGATCATATAACAGAAAAGTTTGATTCATCACATGATAAAGTACATGCTATAAAACATTGTAAAGAATGTAAAAATATTCGAAATGAAAAATGCAAACATTCAGATGAAGAAAGAGCTATTATAGGAACTTGGTCAACTATTGAAATAAATAAAGCAATAGAAAAAGGATATAAATTACAAAAGATATATGAATTACAACACTTTGAAAATACATCTAAAAAGGTATTTAAAGAATATGTTACAAAGTTTATGAAGTATAAACAAGAAGCATCAGGCTGTGAATGTAATTATAAATTGAAATGTTGATGCAATCATAAATGTAAAAACATTCGTGAATGCCCAAATCAAATAGAGAACAAAGATGGTTTATGCGAGTTATCATGTAATAATGATAATAATTGTGAAACAAAAATACAATATCTTATAGATAATGCATCATATGATTTAGATATTGATAAAGTAAAGCATAATGCTGGTTTAAGATTTATAGCTAAAATATGTTTGAACTCTTTATGGGGTCACTTTGGAATGAAAGATATTTTTCCAAAAAAGAATATTGTTATAATTCAGATCAATTAACAAATATGGTTTTTAATGAGAAATATGAAGATATAAATATTATGATATTAGATAATGATACAGTATTAACAGAATATCAGAATAAAAAAGAATATACTAAACCTAATCCAAGTGTAAATGTTTATATAGCTTTATTTACAACAGCTCATGCAAGACTTAAACTTTATGAACTGTTAGATATCTTACAAGAAAGTGTATTGTATTTTGATACTGATTCATGTATTTATCATGAGTATTCCTCAGAAGCATGTAAAAAGATAGAATCTATGTTTGGTAATAAACTAGGTGATTTAACAGATGAAATTGTTTCAAAACATAATGCTAATCATATAACACAATTTGCATCATCAGGGCCAAAAGATTATTCTATGAAATTAGATACAGGTAAAATAGTTAGTTGTTGTAAAGGATTTAGATTAAATGCAGAAGTAGAAGAAAAGGTTACAATGGATAAAAAGTAAAACTAATTACTGATGAAAATGAATCACATGAAACAATTACATATAATCAAATTACCACAAATAAGAAAGATAGAAATTTAAAAACTGTAGAACGAGTTAAAATGTATGATTATGATTTTGATAAAAGAATGATACATAATGAAAATGTTAATGTAATTAGAAGTTTTCCTTATGGTTACTAAATTAGGGGTATAAAAAAATGAAGAGAAAAACGCATCTTTATGGAGATAAAAAACCTATTAGCCCTTACGATGCAGAGGACCCTGATGCTAAAGTTATATTAGGAAGAATACTATTATCTTATATCCAAAAGAAAATGTTAAAAGATACTGGTAAATGTTATTTAACGGATGCACAACAATTAATAATGGATAAATTTGAGGGTAGAAAATTATCAAAGTTTCCTGCAGGATGGGATGCTTTTATTAGACCAGATTTACTTTGGGAATATGTTTATGAGGAACTTGGTCTACTTCTTCAAAGGTTTTTTCTGCATGACGTTCTTTTTGTTTTTGTTCATTAAGAAAATACAATTTTTGTGTTCTTTCATTATTCAATTTTACTTGTGCTGCTTCTAATTGTTCCATTGCCTTATCATGTCTTTCTCTCAAATAATTACTACCAGAAAAAGCAAACGCATTCGCTACTGCTCCACCAAGCATCATCACCACTGCACTATCCATTTTATAAAATAAGTATTTCATAATATTTTCTGGAATAATTCCTTGCTTAACTAACATATCTCTCGTCGCCATTGCGAGTAATATATCAATGGATAACATACCAATATCAGTCATATTAAAATCTACTTTTGGTGGTGGTCTTTTCAATAGTTTTCTTCCTAATTCTGCGTATCAAACCGTTAATACAGTCTCTACTCCTGCGTGATATAACATGTTTGCAATTTGTTTTCCATCAATTTGTGTTGCCATTTTTTATAAGAATTTTTTTGATTAATTAAACTCAAATGGATCTTTTCTTTTTATTGTTTCGTGGGCTTGGGCTGCGCAGGTGTAACTTGTTTCTTACTATAAATATATAAACCCAATCCAACAATCACACCTACTATACATAAAGGTATATAATTTTTGTATTGAACTTTTTTAACATCATCCCTAACTATATTTGAAACTTCATCATCATCTTTTGTTATAGATTTTAATTGTATGATTTCTTTTTTCATTGCTTCCATTTCTTTTCTTTTTAATTCAGCTTTTAATTTTTTGCTTCTGCACCTTTTTTACCTGCAGATACTCTTTTTGGGTGTTTCGTTTTCTTACTTCGTCATCATGGGAAGCTTTTATTTCACTCGTCATTTTTTATGTCTTTTTTATTAAGATCAGTGAAATCAATATGTCTCGCTGTTGTTAACATTGCAGTAATAGGAGCAAGATACATTCCATATCTATAATACAATTTACAACAAGTACTTGTTATAGCATGCTTGATAAACGGGCCTTCCTCTAAGTCTTGTATTAATTTAGGTGGATTAACAACATTTAAATACTTTGACACACCCATAACATATAAGTTAATAAAAGAATTACCCAATGTCTTCGTCATACTTGCCCCTAGTCTTGCTTCATATCTACAATACAGTTTGTTAATTTGTTCTGATGTCATTGTATCAATGTCTGAGAGTTGTAAGTCTTTACCAAGATATTGTTTACTTCCTCCACCAGCAACAATGGTCTTTCACGTTTTATGTCTTCATGGTCATCTTTTTGTTCTGGTAACTCAACATCTTGTAATAATTCTTCGGCGTTCATTTTATATAGTTTATTTTTTAATTTTAAATAATTATATACCACATATCCAACTACCGATAAGACTGCAGTGTTTGTAATAATTGTTAGTATTTCAAGAAGCATTGCTTTTTATTACTGCTTATTTTTGTTATATTACTTTAGCATTACTTATTTTTGCTATATTACTTAAGCATTACTTAAGCATTACTAAAGCATTACTTAAGCATTACTAAAGCATTACTTAATCAACCACCCAATAATCAGTAGGTTGGTAGGTTTTCAAAATTAATTTACGATGTTTCTTTTTCTTTAATTCTTCCTTTATTCTTTGCCGTTCTTCTAATGTGGGAATAACATCATTCTCTCTCAAACAATTTTCAAAACTATCTCTATCTTTTGTGTAGAACATACATAACCACTTTGTTTGTTCTCTTAAATCTTTCAAAACTGAATTGTATCTTTGCGATATAACCCATACCGATTGTTCTGCGTGTCTGCCTGAAAAAGCGAGTTCAGACAACATGTCTTTTTTCTTTGTTAGTTCTTTTGTTGCGCTGCAATCATCAATGATGTACAGAGTTGGTTCCCCAGCATATTTATTAAAGAACATTCTTAGTAGTTCTTGCAGTTTTTCTTCACCATTGATTAGTGGGTTTACGATTATAATATTTTTTGATTTTGGTTTTCTAACATCACCAATCCAACTTCTGCTTTTATATGCCTTGTTCCATCGAAATGTTGGGCAAAGTATAACAATATGACTAAATACACTTCTATATACACATTCAAGTAAGTCTAAAACAAATTCAGTCTTACCGCAGCCAGTTTGACCACAAATAATTGCACAGTGTGGATCTTTAGGTAGTTCCATTTCTATTGTTTAATAATGAGCTTCTTTGAATCTACCTTCTTCAAAATTAATTTGGGCATCTTGTATTACAAACAGATAAACATTTATTGGTTCATTTCCTCCTGCTTCTTTTGTAATTTGTATTGTGATGCCTTCTGAAGCATTTTCTATTCTTCTTCCTGAACCATGAAGTGTATTATCATCAGTTGAACGTAAATCCAACCATAAAGCATAAATAGTCGTTAGATATTTTTCTATTGTTGTATCAGTAAAATATAAATCTTTAATGACCATATTTGTTTCTTTGTTTCTTTTTAAATTTAGGGCAAAGAATTTATTTATTTCGTCCCACTGTTGGTACGATTTCATTCCTTGACTATATAGTTGATTCGGAATCCCTTCTATAGTCATTTCCACTTTTGTAATTTCTGGATTATAATATTCTTCTGTGCTGGTCCTTTCAAGATCTTCGAATAGCATAAGAATACCTTTCATACTTCTTGCCGGGACATTTAAATTAATATTCCAAAGAGTATCAGATTTATTCTTCGTTATTTTTCTATGCCTAAGTACTCTATCGTATAAAATAACCATTTTGTCACTGACTTGCTGTCTTATTTCTCTTGATAAATAAGGATCAGAAACAATATCGAATTCTAAACAAATATTTTTGATTGTATAAGTTGAAGTTGCATCGGTTGAATTAATAACTTTCATGTAATCGTTAAATGTAAGTTCATATTCTAATCTATCCCCGAGTCCTGCTTGATAAAAAGGCATATGGGTTTCCAATAATTCAAAATCAAGTGGAATACAAATAAAAATAAAAAATGAGTTCCTTTAAGAGCAGTGAAAACATTCATAAGAAAGAAGATGGTCATACTACGTAGTTTCGGCTAATAAAGCCTCATCAGTGACCCTGTAATGGTCCGGCAAAGAAAGCCAGAGGAAACATAGTGCGATTTTGCGAATTTTGAATAGGCAGTCGATTCAAAGACTGATATAAATCAAAATGGGGTCCAAATAAATAAAAACCTGTCTAGAATTTGAGTCCAAACCAATATTTTTTTTTCTGATTTCTCAGAATATTCACGCTGATCTCAAAGGACCAAAAGTAAAACATAAACTGCACTATGGTTGATGTACGGGGAGACGTTTTACGGCCGCCACACGGCATAACACCAGCTGCAGTGAAGGCAAATAAAAATCAAAAATGAGTTCCTTTAAGAGCAATGAAAACATTCATAAGAAAGAAGATGGGTCATACTACGTAGTTTCGGCTAATAAAGCCTCATCAGTGACCCTGTAATGATCCGGCAAAGAAAGCCAGAGGAAACATAGTGCAATTTTGCCTGTTTACATATGCTTTTGCGATGGCTTGATCTTCTTTATCTGCTGTTGCATGTTTTGCCCCCACTCTAAGTTTCAACATGTTTGCTTTGCCAACGCCTTGGTATGCCATATTTATTCGTTCTGTAGGAGTCTTCCATAAATCAATATAACAATGATAGATGTCACTATCATCAATGGACATAACTTCATTTCCACTTATCCTAATTGTTGTTTTCTTAATTATTGCTCTTCCTATGTTTGAAATATAGTTGCATTTGCATCTTTAGAGATTAGTTCAATTTCAAATGCTAATCTGACTGTTCCGAGAACAATAACATCATTACTACGTAGATTAGGAAATCTCACTAATAACTGTTGATTTTGGTCAATAGTTGATGGATTATTGGTTATCACTACACTTTGACGGATACCTCTCACACCGCGTGGTTCTCTTATTTTTCTGTAAGGGTTTAATTTATTTCCATAGGTCGACAATTTTTAAAGATATTTTTAAATAATTAAAAATGGCTGAAGGATTTGATTTTGAGAATCCTACATTTGACATAGATGATGATGATGATGATGATATAGATTCTAGATTACCTTTGTCCCTGATGATCATGATCAGAGTATTATTCTAAATCAGGGTAATGCGATTGATGACTTAAGAGGAGAGCTCAAACAGACTGCTCGTCAAAACTATAAAGAAACACTTGTAAAGACGTTTTATGATGAAATAAGCGATCGCTACCAAATTACGTCAGACAAAGTAGATTATGATCAGTTTAGATTATCCGATGATAAAACTTTATATTGGGTTGTCGGCGACAAAGAAATCAGAATTACTGCAAAGCAAGGCACAGCAACATTTCTTTCTTTGGGTTCTTTAGCAAAAGAACACAACCGTGTAGTAGGTAGTGGCGGAACACGGGCAATCAGACAATATTTAAATTTACCAGAATATCAAAGCAAAACAAAGATAACTCAACATAT
Source organism: Lucinisca nassula (assembly GCA_963580285.1). Taxonomy (NCBI): domain Eukaryota; kingdom Metazoa; phylum Mollusca; class Bivalvia; order Lucinida; family Lucinidae; genus Lucinisca; species Lucinisca nassula. The sequence goes on from OY757027.1 coordinate 47,757,518, forward strand.
TCTGGGAAGTACGCGAAATGATTTGCTAAATGCTGAAGAACAAATACCACTAAAAGATTTGTCTTCAACTAAAGATGTGCAAAATGTAGTAGATACTGCAAATAATATTGAGACCTCTCTTACATCTCTTTTTGGCAATTTAGAGCTGCCAGAAGTTAAAAATGCCCGCTCACAAACAGAAGATCTAACATTAAGCGAACTGGAAGCGCTAGATAAGACACTACAGTCTATTCGCGGTGAACTAACAAATAACTTAGCAAAGCTGACAAACATTGATGATGACATAGCCAAAGAAAAACGAAAATTACAAGAAGCTGAAGATGAAATTAGCAGAAAAGACATAACAGCTCGTTTGAAAAACCTTGAAGATGAGAGAGCTGTAAGGCTTGAGGCTGCTAGCGAAAACAGAGAAGCATTACGTAGTCAGGTAAATTGAATAAAAGAAACAATCACCAAAGTATTAAAAGAAGACACTACATTAGGTGAGAGAATTAAAACATTATTTAGAGAACAAGGAATTACAATTGTTAGTGTTTTAACTGCTTTTGGAATGATTATTGGTGTTATTGTTGAGACTTTTATTCCTACTACTGGTGGTGGGCTTATAACCCCTAAACCACCGTCAAAAGATGGTATAGAAAATTGGATAAAAACAATTAAGTAATCTTGGTAAACTACTGGCCAATCTTGCAGGAAAAGCAGCAGCAGCGCTACCGGGTATAATTGGTTCCAGTGTGACTTGGCTGTTGTCTACTACTGGAAAAGTGGTTAACTGGTTTGGCGAACATCTCTGGGCGTTGCTTGTCCTTGTTGTAGGATTATTGTATGCAGCTGCAAGAGAGTATATTAATAAATCCTGAGTACAATAATACCTATTACTATACTTCCTACTATTAAGGCTGTTTTAGTTTCTTCGTGTTGTGTTGATTCTTTCTTTTCAACGGGTTCTGGTAGAGATTTCTTTGTTTGTGTTTCCTGATATTTTTGTTCTGGCAGAGATTTCTTTGTTGGTGTACCATTTATGGTATCAGATGGTGCTGTAGGAACACCAGGTTTAACATTTACATCACTATTGAAACCAAGCGAGCACTCCGATGTTGCAATTACAATTTTATTATTATATCCAGCGAAAGTGCCAATTTGTAATATCATATCACTGGGAGACATGTAGAGACCAAGTCCGTATGTATAATCAACTTTACTTGTAGCATATTTCAATGCATTTTGATATTTTGATATTTGGTCGTGCAAATCGATTGGACTGTTAATTGCTTCTTGAACATTTGCTAAGAATTGTTTTTGAGCATCAAATCCTGTGCCTATTTTTAGTATTTCTACACGTGTTTGATATTGTGCTCCTAATAGTGCCCATACAAATACTCTAATACTTTCGTTAATTCGTTCAATACATGGTTTTGTGAAGCCTTCTGATTTGTCTAATATAAACATTGTCCATGCCTCACTTATATCTACTGTATGTTCTATTTTGTCATTTGCACTAAAGAATGGCCCATCACTTCGATGTTCGTATCTGTATTTTCCACTTGGTTTAAAGTATTGAGTGTATTCTCCGAGACCATGACTTTTAGAACTACTTTCCAATTTTTGGCGCCAATCTGTATTTGGTGAAACATTGAATTCATTGCATAAGTTTTGGTAAGTTGCTTTATCGTATGTGTTTTTGTAATAACAAAATTTCTCATCTGTTGGTAAAGGTGTTTTAAGTTCTTTCAAAATACGAGCAATACAATAATACACATGAAATGTATATACTGTTTTAGTGAGTCCTGAAGTGTTTTGCAAATGGTCTTGGTAACTCACACCACATCCTGTAGTAGCACACCAAACAGCAAAATTCAATTGGCACTGCCACCAGCCAAATGATGAATGAAGCCATGTATTCCACGGTTCATTGTTGTGTAATGTTGGATTTTGATAGTTTTGAAATAAGTCGGGAAACGTTACTGGAAAATGGTTCTTTTTGTTAACTTAAATTGTTTGTTTTACAAGTTCAATATTCTTTTTAGAAAATTTAGTATGAGGGTTATATGATGCATTGGGATTGTACTTGAATTGTTTAGGTATCATTTTGTATTAATTAAAAATGTATCATACAATTTCTGATATTAATAAGACAATACACTTGCAACAATATATAGATAACAAATGCGGTATTAAGAGAATTGGATTGAAGAGTTTTACTTATACTATAGGTTGGCATAATTTGATTGATGAATCTATCCAAAAAGGAACAGATAGACCAATACGTTTAGCTTCAGGATTTTACATATAGCAGATATATTTCAAAGTAATAATATTGTATTATCTGTAAATGAAACAAATGCCATAGTGTTTTTGACATCGACCGTTGATTTAAAAATAAGCAAAGGATTAAAAGAAATGTTAGGCCTCGGAAATAGACGATTAAACGCAAATCAAAAATATGAGGGAGAAATATCATAAAATTTTGCACCTTATAAACAACTATATGTTCATTGTGAGCAGATAAATAGTGCTTGCAATTTCTTTGATGGTGCTCCTAGTAATATCCTTGGCGTTGTTTCTGTTGAGAATAAATCATTTGGTGATATTGTTCATACACGTTTTAGTAATCCGGAATATAAACAATTAACACATGGTGATATATCAGAATTAAGTATAAGCGTTTGTGATGAGAATGGTCAGAAAATAAACAACAATGGTTTACCAATTAGTTGTGTGTTAGAAATTGTATGATTAAAAATGAGTATATTTGGTGTTAAGAATAATACGACTTTACGTGTTGATAGCAGAATATCAAATTTAGATAATATATTACAAAACGTTCATACAAATGAATACATTACAATATATGCTGAATCAAAAGGCTCTTTATCTAGAGATAAGATGTTTTCATTTGGAAATGGAGGTAGAGAGCGAACGGCCGGTTATGTTATGATGAAGGATGGTTATATTATAAGTCTGGGCTTGTCGTGTGAAAAGTCAAAAGATGAAGTGCGGGTTACTGTGATGGTGGATGGGGAAGTTTTGAGTGGGTGTATAGTTTATTTGAAAGACACACAAAGTGTACATCGCGATTTTGATAAACCATTTTTAGTTAAGGCAGGAAGTGTTATTAATTTTTTGAGTGTACTGAATAATTATACTGCGGTTAATACTGTTGCCTCATTATTAATTGAATTTAAAAATTATATATAAAAAATGAGTATATTTGGTGTAAAAACAGATAAGAATAATTTGACTTTGCGTATTGATGAATTACATAAAAAATTAGGAAATTTAAATAATAGATTACAAAACGTTTATGCAAATGAATTCATTACAATAACCGCCGAATCAAATGGCCCACTAACTAGGGGTAAAATATGTTCATTTGGAAATGGAGGTAGAGAGGGAGCGGTTGGTTATGTTATGACGAAGGATGGTTATATTAAAAGTATTAGCCTGTCGAGTGTATCGCCGCTTGGTAAGATGAAAGTTGGCGTGTTGGTGAATGGGGAACGTTTGGAAGGGTGCCGCGGCCTCGCTTTAGATAGTGAAACAAAAAGTACACATTTTAATTTTGTCACCCCTTGTTTAGTTAAAGCTGGAAGTGTTATTAATTTTATTAGTCTAGAGACTTATAAAACTGCAGTTAATACTGTTGTCTCGTTATTAATTGAATTCAAAAAAATAAATATAAAAATGAAACAACCTACAGCGCCGAATTTATATCCAGACTTGTCTAGTGAAGACGGACAAAATTATAGATTACAGAAGATATCAGAGATAGAAAAACAATAAATGAAAGAGAGGGATGTAAGAAAGGCATTATATAAAAAGTATAAACGTGGAATTAACATTACTGTTTGTGTTGATACTGCGTTAATTTCTTCAAGTGTTGTTATGGCTGGTGTTGGTTTAACTGTTCCGATTATGTTGCCGTTGGAAATTGCTGCTGTTGTGTGCGGGGGTTTAGGGGTTTGTGTTAAACTTGTTAGACGTAGATTACATGCAAAAACAAAAAAACATTATGAGATTAAAACTATTGCTGATAGTAAGTTGAATAGTATAAAAAATTTGATTTCTAAGGCTTTGACAGATGGGCAGATATCTGAAAATGAATTTAAATTGATTTAAGATGAATTAGATAAATATAATAAACTGAAAGATTGCATACATTCAAAACAAACAGGATTAAGTGAAACGGAAAGAAAAAAAAAAACTTATTGAGGAAGGCAAGGCCCAGGCTTTAGCCGAGGTAAAAAAAAATAGGAAATGCTTGATTTTATTGAATAAAGTTACAATAATTAATGAGCCGCATCCTGGTTATAAGAAATGCATAAACTAAGAATACTAATATGCAGATTTTACATTTTTACTTTTTTCAGATTTTTTCACTTTTTTTACATTTTTACAATTTTTCGATTTTCGATATTTCAGATATTCTTTTCAATACATAACAATTTATCATCTTTTTCTTCTTTTGATATTAAACAGTGTTTATGGAAAAAATCTTTTTCTCCTAGAATAATATCACTATTGTCTTCTTTAGTATTCTTTTGGCAAATATAACATTTTTAATACTTAAATAAAGTATTTCTTTGAGCGCATTTTTTGTTTTATAAAAATAGTTACCATTTTTTTCGTTGCCAAAACTACACCAATGAAATCTAAAGTTTTTACATTCACTTCTAACAAATAATACATCTTCTCCTCCTGGGAAGATATGATATTCCACACAATTTATTATCCCCTCGCAACAACGTTGCGAATGGGGATATAGCATCGGTGCCGTGCGTCCGTGTGTTAGTGTGTGTGTCTGTGTGTCTGTGTTTCTGTGTGTGTGTGTGTGTGTCTGTCCGGAACCTTGTGAGCAGGATAGAAGACACAGTATTCATCGTAGAAGCATCAAACCTTTCACAAATGTTCACCATGTACAGAGGATGAACCCTATGGAATTCCAAGGTCAGGGGTCAAAGGTCAAGGTCACAATGGACTTGACCTTGAAAACCTTGTGAGCAGGATAGAAGACACAGTATTCATCGTAGAAGCATCAAACCTTCCACAAATGTTCACCATGTACAGAGGATGAACCCTATTGAATTTCAAGGTCAGGGGTCAAAGGTCAAGGTCACAATGGACTTGACCTTGAAAACCTTGTGAACAGGATAGAAAACACAGTATTCATCGTAGAAGCATCAAACCTTCCACAAATGTTCACCATGTACAGAGGATGAACCCTATTGAATTTCAAGGTCAGGGGTCAACGGTCAAGGTCACAATGGACTTGACCTTGAAAACCTTGTGAGCAGGATAGACGACACAGTATTCATCGTAGAAGCATCAAACCTTCCACAAATGTTCACCATGTACAGAGGATGAACCCTATTGAATTTCAAGGTCAGGGGTCAAAGGTCAAGGTCACAATGGACTTGACCTTGAAAACCTTGTGAGCAGGATAGAAGACACAGTATTCATCGTAGAAGCATCAAACCTTCCACAAATGTTCACCATGTACAGAGGATGAACCCTATTGAATTTCAAGGTCAGGGGTCAAAGGTCAAGGTCACAATGGACTTGTTATTTCTATTTCGAGACATAGGTTGTGGGTCCTGATTAGAACCACATCAATTAGGTGATTATAATCAGCATTCACAATCTCTGTTTAAAGTCGAAATAACAAAATGAATTAAAAATCATATGAAAATAACAGTTTTGGAAATATGAAACATTCCAATATGTCACATGGGTGTGTCATCATAATTAGCAACACAAAAGCATGTCATTTGCCTGTTAAAAGTTCTTCCAAGTGTCTACGGTAAGAGCTTAACACCATTGCTTTGTATTCAAAGGTTTGTTTGATTTGAGGTTAAATGTCCCGGTCAACAATAGGTCATTTTGGAGACGTTGCATCCAATTTATGTGAGACTTTACCCATCATTGAGATGAAATGACACCTCAGTTCCTTTGACCCAATGAAACCAATTGGGTTTATAATCATGGACGGTCCAACTCGTACCGCTTAACCTGGGCAGGATTAGATCCTATAAGGGGTTAACCAGTACTCATGTGCGGTCGGATTCAGTTCTGCATTGAAGCATCTTGCCCATACTTCTTCAAGCCCCGATTAGCAGGGGCGAAGTCAAAGGTAATCTATTATGTCTAATTTGTCTAACATATTCAGATTGGATTTTCATGGTAATGAATGGTATGCAGTTGCGAGGGGATGCTACGCTTGCGTTGCCTTGTTTGTAATATTTTTACAAAAGAATCTTCGGGGAATTTTTCAAAATCTACTTGTAAATCATATTGGTCCCAAGTGAACCAACAAAATCCGCTACCGCGATGTTCAATAATAGTCATTCCACTATTTTCTAAAAATACTTTTAGTTTATTTAATTTTTGTCTTAATCTTCTATTTTGGTATTCTACTCTTCCTTTATGTTTCAAATATATTTTTTCATCACCATCCATTTTTTTATTTTTCATTTTTTTTTAATTTTACATTTTAAAATTTTAATTTTTTAGGGGTGGTCTGGAGAAGCTAAAAAAAATTTGTTTAGGGGGTGGTCTGAAGAAGCTAAAAAAAATTTTTAGGGGTGGTCTGGAGAAGCTAAAAATTTTTTAGGGGTGGTCTGAAGAAGCTAAAATTTTTTTTAGGGGTGGTCTTAAGAAGCTAAAAAAAATTTTTAGGGGTGGTCTGGAGAAGCTACAAATTTTTTTAGGGGTGGTCTGAAGAAGCTAAAAATTTTTTTTAGGGGTGGTCTGGAGAAGCTAAAAAATTTGTATAGGTGGTACATATTGTGTACCGTTGAATCAGAGAGCTGAACCTTCCGCTCCAGCTGCCGAAGCAGACTTTACATCGGAGTCTAACTGTTGGTTTTCTTTTGCTCCGGCATTTCATTGGTTTCTTGCTGTCGAGTCCTCACCGTCGTTCCATCTCTGTGGTTGTTTGATTTTTGTGTTCACGGAGATGTTGCACTGATGAGTTAGTTCGTACGGACTGAAAAATATTATTTGTCTAAATCGAGACGGAAGTAAGGGCGAGGATTGTGACCTCGTAAAGTCGACTTAAGCCCCACCCCGCCCTTGAATTCATTTCACTGACCGTTCCAAGGCGGTTATTCTGTCGCGGTTTATTTTTGTTATGGTTTGTCTTTGAGTGTATGTATCGCTTATATTATTTTGCTTTGGATAGCCAATTGGCCATTTTGTGGAAAAAGTAACTGTCCTTTTGGCTTTCCACTATTGATGTTTCCATTAGGGCCTGTTGTTTCATGTTTGTGTTTCTTTCCCTTTGGTGTCTCTGATGTGATCTGTGGGTTAATTGTATCGATTCCTGATCATTGCCTCCACTTCTATTTTACTTCAGTCGCAACTAAGTCTTACGTACGTCCGCTTTATTCACTCCACCTAGTATGAAGACTAAAACAATTTAAACCCCCTGTGATATACCTTTCAGTGGTTCGTCTGACGTGGATTATTTTATTATAGTGCGTCTTCGAAGGTGTGTATCGCTTATATATAAGCTTAAGTCACTATCACCATTTTTCACAAACGGGTTACGGACGGACAGACAGACAGACCATATATGGCTTGGTGGCCATTTTGGTCATGTGACCGGGACCCCATGAGCAAATTTTGGTTTCCCCCGTCCCATAGAGGCTTCATATGAAATTTGATTTCAATCGGCCCAACGGTTTCCAAGGAGAAGCAGTTCGTAAATTTTCACATTTTTCGCCTCGTTGAGGCTATACTAAATGGAATGTAATATTCCGCAAGTTCATTTGTTAGATCTCATTGATATCTATCAGTATGCCAAAAATTGTTTAAATATTCCAAGCGGTTAAGTCACTATCACCAATTTTCACAAACGGGTTACGGACGGACCCAAAGAAGGTCAAGGTCAACCCAGGGTCACCATTTTAGCAATTTATGATGGGCCTACGTCCCAGATGCTATTTATCAAGTTTCGTGGAAATCTGCCCAGTGGTTCTGGAGAAGACTATTTATGAAGGGTTTTTACCATATATGGCTTGGCGGCCATTTTGGTCATGTGACCTGGACCCCATGAGCAAATTTTGGTTTCCCCCATCCCATAGAGGCTCCATGTGAAGCTTGACTTAAATCGGCCCAACGGTTTCCGAGGAGAAGCAGTTCAAAAATTTTCACATTTTTTGCCTCGGCGAGGCTATACTAAATGGAATGTAATATTTCGCAAGCTCATTGGTTAGATCTCATTGATATCTATCAGTATGCCAAAAATTGTTTAAATATTCCAAGCGGTTAAGTCACTATCACCAGTTTTCACAAACGGGTTACGGACGGACAGACAGACAGACCATATATAGCTTGGCAGCCATTTTGGTCATGTGACCTGGACCCCATGAGTCCGGGTTACGGACGGACGGACAGACTGACAGACTGACAGACTGACATAATGACAGAATGACAGAATGACAGAATGACATGGTGATTTTAGGGCACTCTTAGAAATCAACCGACTTCAGTCGGTTTCTTTTTCTGCGGGTCTTGCACTTGTTTAAATATTTTCAAATTTTACTGCATTTTGCTTTTCATGGAATCCAATGAAAACGAACATTTGGCATAAAAGCATATGGCGGACAGTAGAGTTTCTATCAAAGTTTTGTCAAAATATTTGCAATAATGCAGTAAATGTCATTCTTTTCAAATTTCTCCATAATAGGTCAATGGGAAATCTAAGTGTCCATAGCAGGAAAACTGAACAGCCAATTTCCATAAACAAACAACAAACTTTCAATACCCAACCCAGGGACGGTACAGATGGAATTTAGGCTCAGTCGGCAGACAACTGCTATCCTATTATCATATGGGTCCCGTCAAGCGATTTTGGTACTTTGGTACTTCGAGCAGCGAAGGTTCAGGCGAGCCTGCGCATCCGCGCAGTCTCGCCAGAACCTTCGCTGCTCGCTCATACAAGCAGTGAATCAAGAGGAACCTTCAGACAGAAAGCCATATCCCTAGCCCCTCTGAATGGCTGGGCATGCTCAGTTAAAATTTGCCATGACGGAATGCTCGAAGACACAAATTAGCTTGGCGGGGCTCTTATATGCTCACCAGAGCCGCGCTAAAACATAATAGTCTAAATTGCCATCATACATAGTTTTGATTGTGTTGGGGCATTATCGACACATCAGTCATTGCTGATCATTTTATGTCGCTCCAAGAGAAAGGGAGGGAGGGGGTTAGGCAAGAAAGAGAGAAATGAAAGGAAGTAAAGCAACTGAAGAAATATGAACTGGAACACAGCATTTCCTACAATTTACATGTGCGCCCAACGACGACTCAGATCAGCCTGAGCATCCGCGCAGTCTAGTCAGAGTGTTCGTTGTAAGCTCTAAGGAAGCTAAGGGCCTAGTGCTTCTTCATGCAGCAAGAGAAGTCTCTGGTCAGGCTATATAGGTTTGCAGGCAGATCTGATTCTTCGCGAGGCGCAAATGTAAACTGGAGGAAATGCTGTGCCCCGGCTCATATAAAACTTTCTCCTATACCCTAACCCGCTGCAAGGACAGCAGGCCTTGTCCATCTGGAAAGCCAATATCAGTTGGACACCCATGAAACAAAAGAAACACCATATAGACAAATTAATATCGAAAGTAAAAGAAAATGTTCGATCGTGTAATGTTTTGTTTGTTTGTTTGATTTGAGATTTAACGTTCCCGTCAACACTGTAAAGTTCATTTTTGAGACGTTGCTTCCAATATTGTGGGACTTTTACTCGACATTGGGATGAAATGACATCTCAAGCCCTGCCGCCAAATGAAACCAATAGGGCTTATAAGCATGGATGGGCATACTCGCAACGCTTTGCCTGGGCAGGCTTAGATCCTCTAAGCAGTTTACCGGTACTCATCTGCGAGTCGGTTTCAGCTCTGCGTGGAAGCAACATGCAGCCCATCAATGTCTATAAGCCCCGATGGGCAGGGGCTTTCGTGTTAGTTTAGAAATTGTAAAAATATACTTTTAGTGCCCGTACTTGTTGTGCTGTTACACGTCGATTTCTCGCTTTAAAAGCAGATGATTTGCTAAATGTCTAAACATTACAATAACACATTCGTGTGACAAAGAGCACTCTTTCATATCCCCACAATTGGCTACTTTTCCGATAAAAATTGTTATATTTTTCTTATTTATACTGCAAACATAGGTAGCGGGTGCTCGTTAGAACCGCCACTATGAGGCACAACCTATGTCTTGGAGCAGAAATAAGAAAAATAATGTATACCCACGTAAACCCCAGTTTTGGTATATAAGTGGGGTTTAGGGGGTGTTCATTTAATGGACTTGTTCATGTGATGAGAACTAATTGCATGTACGTAAAGCGGCCTCGGTAGCTCAGTCGGATGCGCGTCTGACTTGTGATCAGGAGGACACGTGTTCGATTCCTGCCGGGGTCGGCAATATTCTTTCGTGGAGATTGATCATGAAATCTTTTCTGGCATTCTCTCCCTTCCGCTGATTCAAGAAGGGCAGTTGTCAGCTTCTGGCGAAAGAATGTGCACTGTACTGGTTAACCGCTTACGTATAACCTTACCCAGGAAAAGTGTGGACAGGTAAACTGACCGGCTCAAAAATGAGCTAAATAGTGTTGACTGGGCCGTTAAACCCCAATACAAACAAACAAACATGTAAGTAAAGGCTACATTTGAAACAGCAATTACTCTCCTATCTTTAACATAGTTAGAACTGATTATATATTCTGCAAAATTATACATTTTACATGAAAAATATTTCTATTAATATGCTGAATTGAAAAAAAAGCCCAATGATTACGTGGAGTGATAATTTAGCTACGTAACAGCAATTCACAGCCAGTATTTACACATGACTAATATGAGCTGACGAAAACAAAAGATTTAATGATACACCATCGTCTATACAAATACATTGAAAACTTTACCGCCGAAAAAACTAAAATTATAAAATAAAAAATTGTGATATTTTTTCTCATCGAGGCGATTCTAACGGGTACCGACAAGCTATATTTTAGAGCAGACATAAGAAAAAACAAGGTGTACCCCTATATATAAACCCCAGTTTTACTATATAAAAGTGGGGTTCGAAGGGGTAAAAATTATATAGACGTGTTTTCGTGATGCTGTTATTAACAGGCGGCAGCCAAATCTGACACCATTAGGGTTTCTTTCGGATCTGAAAAAAAAAAAAACATTTTGAATGCCGGTTACAAATTAATTTCCTTTGTCGTGAACTACATATAGGTTCTTTTATCAAAACATTATGAAATCATGCCTATATAATTTTGACCCCCTCAAACCCCTCTTTTGTATAGTAAAACTGGGGTTTCCAAGGGTGAACACTAGTTTTCTTATATCTGCTCATATTTGTGGGAACTTGTTGAGGCGGTTCTATCGAGTCCCCACAATCTATGTTTTGAGCAGAAATATGAAAATATCATTATTTTGCATCTTAAAATTTCCATTTTCGGCCGAAAAAATTGATAATGTATTTGTATAGGCTTGGTTTCCTAATGCTATACGAGAATGATTTTGGCACCAACCTTGATTCTGCCTATGAAATTGTTGTTGACGTCAAGAATTTCTGCTGTGAAGTGAAATGCTTTGGTTGCCGTCGGCAGTGGCTTGGTCATCTTCCTACCCGGGCAGTACACGCTCTCAGGAGTCTGTTCAAAATAAACTAGGATACATGTAACATACACATGCTGTATAAAGAGGATCTTACATGAGTGTTCATGTACGAGGTGCAGTCAAAAAGTTCCCGGACTGGTCATCTATCACACTTTTCTGATGTCCGACCATGTTGAAACTAGCCATGCAAATATTTTAATTCCATTGCTGAAACTTCATAACATTTTATTAACATTGCACCAGTATTTCTTTTCAACAAATCATTTATCATTACTTATTAACACCGCTACGGAGCACTTCAAATTAGTTGATAAGTCCGAGTTTTGCCCCCTGTTCTTAGCGCCATTTGTTTCATTATTTGGCGCTATTTCGTCGTGAAATTTCGTATGACGTCACGACAACGCCATATTAAAACAACTTAAAGAAAACAACGTCATCGCGTTAGAATTAACGGATTTATGCGCAAATTATTCAGCAATGGACAAAATCCGTGACACGGTAACGTCGACGTCAATCGATCGAACGGAACAGCGCACAGTCATTAAATTTTGTGCGAGGGCTGGAGTGACACCAACAGACACTTGGAAATTTTTAAATCAGAATGATAGAGTAAAGAAGTGTTCGAGGACGATTGTTTTTGATTGGCACAAATGTTTTCGGGATGGTCGTGATGACACTGAGGACGATATAGAAGCGGTAGACCACAGAAGTACGGCAGCATTGACAAAGTGAAGAGCGCAATTTCTTCTGATCGACGGAAATCGATTGATGATATATCAGACAACGCCCCAGCACATCGAGCCGCAGATACTTTACTGACAATAGACTTCCTGGGATATGAAAGACTGCAATATCCGCCCTATAGTCCCAACCTTGCTCCTATGGAGTTAAAGGCAGACTTACGAGGTCGTAGATTTGATTTGGAAGAGCAAATAAAATTTGCCGTCAGATCAGCGGTACGCACCTATGACACAGAGTGGTACAGGAACAGAAAGTGTATTTAATTCCAGGGGGAATGCCTTGAAAAAGAATGACTGACATTTACAAGCATCAATCCTGACGTCATTTCAAGAGATAACGTCATTGACGTCATAAGTGCTCCGTTCGGCGTGCGTACTATTATTTCCAATGTAAACGGTGCTGTTTTGGTGAATGATTGTAATAAAACGGTAATACTGTGCTGTAGAAAAAAGATTTGTTTTTATACTGATCCTTTTCTTATTATTCTACTACCAATAATAATAAAGTTACAAAGGCAGTCCTGGAACTTTTCGACTGCACCTCGTATTATTGAATTTATTAAACTCGTTGCGGAAAAGGGATAAAATGCGAGGCTAAGCCGAGCATTTTATCCCTTTTCCTCAGCGAGTTTAATAAATTCAATAATACACGAGCACGAATGCAAGATTCTATTTATCATATGACATTTAAAGCACATATTATTCACGATTTTTTAAATGAAAATGTCAATAGTAAACGCGACGTCATTAATGACGCCGTACATGTAACGTTACGGGACGTATCTAACTAATTTTCGTATTTAATCAACTAGTGAATTATCGAAATTATTACATAGAGGTTATTATATGGTAAAGGTGTGCCTCTAAGTCATATTGGCACCGGTATGTCATATTGGCCCGAGGGCTTTAGCATCATTTATATAGCATAGTTATATTGCAACATAGAGAAATGAAGGCAAAAGAATATTTTCACTTGTTAAAGGTTGATGCCGGGAACGTTTCATCGAGTGTACTGAGGATATATTTTCGGTATCCGCCGAAAAAAAAAAGAAATTCCTTTTCAATTATGTAACTGATTAGTAGGCCTACACTTACCATGCTCACGGTAATACAGTAACACAGTAGTGCGCAGCAAATTACGTCACAAGTGACGTCGCAAACTGTAAGTATCCAAAACAAAAACAAATCGCCATTTTAAATACAGAATTTCTGCAGTTCAAAGAATGCTTTTTTTTTAAGGAATTTAACAGAATGTTTTGTGCTTATTTGAAGACCATTTTAATTTTAAAGGCTCTTAGTGTCATTCATCAAGCTAATGGTTAATCGATTCCGTGTGTAGCAGTCGGTCGCGGTGATTGTTTACGTTAAAATACAAGGCAATTTTTAGGGACATTTTCCCTCCCACAGATTTCTTCCGCACAATTTCCAGCTTCTCATAAGTGAAGGGATATGTTCGTTTAAGGTTGTTGGCAAGACCTTATTGTTTCAAATGTTGGGACATCCCTGCTGTGCTTGAAAGCAACGTCCTTCACAATGCTTCCCAATCGTGAGTGAACTTCTTTTAAAAAGTATTTGGTTTTCATTTTTCATGCTTGCCACGAAATATCAGACTTTTCTCAAAATCTATTGTTATCACTGTCTTCTATCGCTCTGTCTAGGTCCAGCAGTCGGGTTGACATTGCTTCAAGTGATTTTTCTGCGGCCATTTTGAAGCTTATGGGGGTACGGCATTAACGTTCTATTGCTATAGTAACAGAGTGGAGCAGTGCCAATATGGAAAGGCAGTGCCAAAAATCCATATCATATGGATTTTTGGCCCCGTCACGTGACTGTGCCATCAAAATAGCGAAAAAATGAGCCTGTATTGAAAGATTCTAATGTAATTTTCTTATAGAAGGTATGTAATAAATGGCGTTATTACACTCTCAGACGCGGCGTCATATGATAAAATTTTTTCTCTCGTGATTAAAAATTGCTATTTTTTCTTATAAAAGTTGTCATCTTTTCCTTAATATCCCCATCCTTGTTTTTTTAAATGTTAGGTTATTGTGATGGCCTCCGTCCGTCCGTTACATGTATGCTATCTCCTCCTAAATATGCTCTAGTGGAAGCAAGGGATTCACCACAGGACTCGAAAATATGGAGTGTACATGTTTTCTGGGCCAGACTACTAATTAGGCCTAATCAGTGATCCTCAAATATTTTCCAAAAGGCGATCGCTATTGACAGCCGGCTGTCTCCAGCGAACTTTCGCTAGTGACAGCCAGCTAAAATATACAGATGATATATTGATAAATAATTAAGTTATTCACTGATTTTAATTCTATTAATATGCTAGAGAATATTTTTTTTATGGTTTTGAATATCAATATATGAATTTTTTTCATTTTTAAATACTTGTATTTACTTTTGAAAGCTGGCTGTCACCAGCGAAAGTTTGCTGGAGACAGCCGGTTATCTCCAGCGAACTTTCGCTGGTGACAGCCAGCTAAAATATTTTTTTTTTCGTTTGTTTAATTTGATGTTTAACATCCTCGTCAACACTGTAATTGTCATTTTGGAGACGCTGCTTCCAATTTCATGGGACTTTCCAGCCCTGCCACCCAATGAAACCAATAGGGTTTATAAGCATGGACGGTCTGACTCGCACAGCTTTGCCTGGGCAGGCTTAGATCCTCTAAGCGGTTTACCAGCTGCGTTGAAGCATCATGCAGCCCATCTATTTCTTCAAGCCCCCAGCTACAATATATGGATGATATATAATTGACAAACAAGAGTTGTCAGAAGACAACATAGCTCCCTTTTGGGGGCCTAAGTTAGATGAGGGCAAGTTATCAAAAATGAAATTTTTCTATGTAAAAAGCCCAACAGATGGTAGCAATTAAAAGAGAAATCAAATAGTACTACCCTTAAGAACCACTGAAGAAGAAATCTTGTTTTAAGTGTTTTTATTTGAAATAATAATAATAATGATTCCAATTTTGTAGGCATTGCCCCCCAAAAAAGCCATTTTCTTATGAAAAAGAGATAAACAATCTGGGGTCTCTTTGTACTGGGGTAATGCGCTGGGGCCATGCCCTGCCCCTCCACTTCATAAAAGGCACTATATCTCCGAAACCATTCAAATCAAATCCACACCTCACAAGCATATATACCTTATAAATATTCTTGTACCTTATAATTAGACACATTCAGTCACACCAACGTAGGGTTGGGTGGCATTCCTCTACCCCCACATCTCCACTTCATAAAAGTGCCTCATATCTCACCAAACCCCTAAGTCATATGGGCTTTCCTAGGATCTGCCGGGGCCATGCCCCAACCCATCCATTGCTTAAAAAAAATCTTTATCTCTGGAACCATACATATCCCCACCACCAAACCATATATATTCTTGTTCCTTATGATAAGACACATTCAGTGATAGCAACCTAGGGGTCTCACAGGTTGTGCCAGGGCCATAGCCCACCCTTCCACTTCACAAAAGCCAACTATCTGAGAAACTGATCAGAGCCCCACCCCTCAACCATATATAGTCATGTTTTTTATGAAAAGACACATTCAGCGACACCAACCTGGAGGTCCCCAGTGGTACCCCGGGTCATGCCTCATCCCCTCCACTGAATAAAACCCCATATATGTACCTCAGAGACAGTTAAGATCCCCATCCCTGGAGGTCCCCAGGGGTGCCCTGGGTCATGCCTCACCCCCTCCACTTCATAAAAATTCATGTATGTATGTATCTAAGAAACAGTTCAAATCCCCACCCCAAAACCATATATATTCTTGGTCCTTATGATAAAACACATTCAGTGACAACAATCTTTGGCTTTCCTGGGATCTGCTGTGGCCAAGCCCCAGCCCCTCTACTGCTTAAAAGGCCTCTCAGGAATTGTACAGATCCCCGCCCCTAATCCATAAATATTCTTGTTCCTTATGATATGATCCATTCAGTGATAGCAACCAGTCCATGCTCCACCTCCTACACTTCATAAAATGCCTATGCAGGGTGCACATTTGTTTGTTTGTTTGATTTGAGGTTTAACGTCCCCGTCAACACTGTAAAGGTCAACAGGGTGCACATGGGTGCTCATTTGGGAATGGGGGTTTGTTGGGAGACTATATTCAGTGGATTAAAATCATATCATGTTAACCCATTTTGAACCGGAAACCCCAAAACGGATACCCTAGCAAACAGTATAGGCCAAGATCAGACCAAGGATACAGACTAACTGGTGCCCAGTCGCCCAAGGCACCTAAATTTTTGCCTAGGAGCCTAAGTTTTGGATTAAAATGCCTAGTAACTTAATGCAAAAGTTGGATTTATGGCAGTCTGGGCGGCTAAACCCAAATGCTTAGTCTGTATCCCTGCAGACGCTGCAGAACAAGGCGTCTGATCAGGGCCAAGACTATTTGCAAAACTTCAGCTATTTTCCGAATAAATTTTAAAGATAACACAACCTTTCAACCCTCAATTTCAAAATGGACTCCTGCCATATGTAAGGAGGAAGAGTCCATTTGGTATAAAAAGTTTTAAAATACATGACTGCAGTGGGCAGTGCCCAACTGATCTCAGGTGAGCATAGTGGACCATAGCGGGCCTCTTGTGTGTGTGTGTGTGTGTGTGTGTGTGTGTGTGTGTGTGTGTGTGTGTGTGTGTGTGTGTGTGTGTGTGTGTGTGTGTGTGTGTGTGTGTGTGTGTGAGGGGGTGGGGGGTGATGGGCAGGGGAGACTTCACCCAAGTAGTATCTTATTTTGGCTCACTTGAGCCGAAGGCTCTGGAGGGAGCTATTGTAATCAGCCACCATCATTGTCATCATCAGTAAATATCAATCCACATTTGGGGAAAATACCGGTACTTTAAAATGTATGAAACCAGAAAGCCCTGAAACCACTGGTTTTACATAGAATAATAATGGTGACACCTTTAAAAATTTACTTGTCTGAAACCAGAAGGCCTAGGTCGTTGATATTTGGTATGTAGCTTCATCTTTGTTCACAGTTGTTCAAATTATAGCCCTGGGATCAAAAGTCGCCCTACCCCAGGGGTAACTTGTTTAATATAGACATAGACTTATATATTTGTTTGACTTTCAAATCACCACAACCTCTTTATAACATTGATATCTGGGAACAAAGAAACAAAGCATGCTTAAAAAACTTGTTATATATATTATTTTACATCATGTATCTATTTAAATTATTAACAAGGGTTCCATTAAATGACCTCTTATTGGCCGAAACTAGCTAGTCTGGCCCAGAAAACATGTACACTCCATATTTTGACTTCTGTGGTGTATTCCTTGCTTCCAAAGGATAACCCTTTTATAGAACATATTCTATTTATTACTGGACAATATACTTTCTATATATTTTTGCTGGCTGTCACCAGCGAAAGTTCGCTGGAGACAGCCGGCTGTCACAAGCGAACTTTCGCTGGAGACAGCCGGCTGTCAATACCCACTTCCTTTCAAAAAATCAACAATGGAATCAATGATCCCAAAGAACAAGGAAATATAAACTACACTATGATGTAGGACAGTGAGACGTTTTCCGACCGCCACACATTCCCAGACACCAGCTGTAGTGACGTTAAATATGTTCTATGAAGGATTATCCTTTGGAAGCAAGGAATTCACAATAGAACTGGAGAATATGGAGCGTACATGTTTTTATGGGCCAGACTAGCTAGTTTCGGCCAGTAAGGCCTAATCAGTGACCCTCAAATATTTTCAAAAGTCACCAATGGAATCCATGATCCCAAATGACAGAACCATCGAACAGAATCCAGCCAAATTTGGCGTGTAGCTTCCGGGCATGAGAGGGATGTGCAAGTATTTATTTTCCGCTCCTGCCTCCGGGGCTCGTGGGAGGTGTCAAAAGGTCAGTTAACAATAAAAGTCAATACAAATGCCTAATTTTGTTGCATTAAGTTATTATAAGATGCACTGACCGGGAATTTGGTTGGGACACCCGGGTAATGCTTTTGGGGGTCGCACTTACGGGCTTGTTAAGGGCCAAAATGTATCTTATTTTTAACGTAGATTGTCGGTAATCTTTGGAACCGCCTCATTAGGCTGTTCCAATGCGTACATGTATCCGAAATATGTTTTTTCATTGAGCATAGATTATGCACTCGTCAGAACCGCCACATTGAGGCTGCCAAAACGAGTATGCTGTGTTTTGAGCAAGAATAAACTCCAATACAAACAAACAAAGCTTCCCTAGAATTGCACACATGACCAATAAAGTTAAACTAAGCACATGTGAGCAGGTTTTTGTTTAGTTGTTTTGGAGTTTAACGGCCCAGTCAACACTAATTAGGTCATTTTTAGCCAGTCAGTTTACCTATCAACACTGTCCTGGGCAGGCTTATACGTAAGTGGTTAACCAGTACAGTGCACATTCTTTCGTCAGAAACTGACAACTGCCCTTCTTGAATCCGCGGAAGGGAGAAAATGACCGTAGAAAAGATTTCATGATCAATCTCCACGAAAGAATGTTGCCGACCCGGCGGGAGTCGAACCCGCTTCTTCCTGATCACCAGTCAGACGCTTACATGTGAGCAGGTTACATGTAATCTGTGTCCTCTCTGGCTGCGAATATCAGCAACGACAGCTTATATTGTGACACTGCTCATTTATGTATAATGTTCAATTCCCAGTTAGCTTTTTGAGACCATGGCTTGTCACATTAGGGGTATATACTCGTAAACTATTCATCACGAAAACACGCCTATATAATTTTTACCCCCTTGAACCCCACTTTTATATAGAAAAACTGGGGTTTACAGGGGTAAATATTATTTTTGTTATTTCTGCTCTAAAATATAGATTGTGGGTACTCGATGAGGCGGTTCTAACGAGTACTCACAATCTATATTTTGAGCAAAAATAAGAAAAATATCTCAATTTTTCATCTGAAAATTTTCGTTTTTGCGGTGGTAAAGTTTACAATGTCTAAGTATAGGCGTGTTTTCGTAATGCAACTGTAAATATTAAATCAGTCAGTTTTAATGGGGGATGAAAGGATAAATCAACAAAACATGTGATCAATCTTCGATTTGAGGGTTTTGTCTGAACTGCGAAGTTGGGCCCCCGCCCATAGGGGCCTGAAGAAATATATCGGCTGCATGATGCTTCCACGCAGAGCTGAATCCGGCCCGCACACTAGTACTGAGAAACTGCTTGGTAGATCTAAACCTGTCCAGGAACCGCGGTGCGAGGCGGACCGTCCATGTTCATAAACCCTATTGGTTTCATTGGGCGACAGGGCTTGAGATGTCATTTCATCTCAATGTCGGGTAAAAGTCCCACAAAATTGGAAGCAACGTCTCCAAAATGACCTTTACAGTTTTGACGGGGACGTTAAACCTCAAATCAACCAACCAACCACCTGAGCGGCGAAGTTACTTGAACATTTCAAACTGTAGCACGATCGGTCGCAGGTTCACAACCTGCCGGATCGGCGTTTTTTTTCCTGGACAAAGAAGCCTCCGTGGCATAGTGGTTATGCTCATCACAAAAACACGCCTATGTAATTATGACCCCTTTGAACCCCACTTTAATATAGTAAAACTGGGGTTTAAAGGGGATGATTCTTATTTTTCTTATTTCTGCTCTAAAATATAGATTGTGGGTATTCGTTAGAACCGCCTCGATGAGGCGGTTCTAACCTCGATGAGGCGGTTCTAACCAGTACACACATCTACATTTTGAGGAGAAATAATAAAACTTTCCCAATTTTTTCATCTTAGAATTTTATTTTTTCGGCCATAAAGGGTAAAATGTATTTATATAGGCGTGTTTTCGTAATGTACTCGCCTTGCAAACCGGAGGTCGCAGGATCGACCCCAGGCTTCTCCAGACTTTCGGATGAGTCTTTAAACCGAGGTCCCGTTTCCGTATGATCTCAGCTGTTTGTGAGACGTAAAACGCAAACACTCACTCACTCTTTCGTGGACATGAAATCTTTTTTAAGGTCTTTTTCCCTTCTGTTGAATCACAAAGGGCAGTTGTCAGTTTCTAGTTAACCGCTGATAAAACCCTGCACAGGATGTGTGGATAGGCAAACTGACCGACTCGACAGGACCCATTAAGTGTTGACTGGGCAGTTAAACTCAAAACCCTTACCCACTACTCGTACCGTACATACCTGAAATGCGCCAGGATCTGCACTGTTGTTGAAGTCCATAAAATCGTAGTAGTGTTCGAAGGTGTGGTTGAGGCCACTCGCCGTGTTAATCACTGCTCCCTTAATATGGGCACGAATAGGGACCTGGTATAGCCCCTGGGTTGACCACCTTCCATCCACTATAAAATTACAACACAGCTTATTAAGCACACTACAATAAAATTCCTACATTAAGACCTTCTTTTGGACTGATCAGAAGTGGTCTTTAAGACCACTTTTGAAGAGTCCTGAATGTGGTCCCTGACCAGAGGACATTGAGTGCAGAATACACGAAGAAAGGGTAACTGCATCCTTCTAAATAAGCTTTTTAGAACAAAATAAGTCTTAATTTTAGGTGGTCTTAACCCTTCTCTTGCCGAATATTCAGTTTAGCAACACCCATTTCTGACTTTGAATAAATCAGATTGCTTGATGTAATTTGAGCTTACAAAGCCATAAACTAAATGTCAAACAGTATAGATCCTGATCAGATGGCTTCTTCAGAAGCCGTCTGATCTGGATCTACACTGTTTCAAAAGATATGGGTTGTCGTGAACAGCATGATAAGAGTTAATAGCGGAATTTCACTGTACTTGGTTATGCTCAACAATTTACCCGTTGTTTCAGAAAATTGCAGTTTTTGTTTTACCCATTGTTTACTGGTGGACTCTTCTGGTCTTCAATGTGAAGGACAAGTCCATTTGTCATTTAAGAGGTATCGGGTATATGTTTTCGCGTTTATTCTATTTTTAACGGACACTATTATTAGGTAACAGTGTAGACCCTGAGCAGATGGCTCTGCACTGTATGCATTTTTGTACCATTTGCTTGTTTCCAGGAAAGAATGGGTCAATTGCTATATGAAAGTAAACCGTTATCCAGCTGAACACAGCTCGCCCCAACCCATCTGGGCTTGAGGAAATAGATGGGTTGCACGATGCTTGCACGCAGAGCTGAATCTGACCGCACACGAGTACTGGTAAACCGCTTAAAGGTTCTAAGCCTGTCCAGGCAAAGCGGTGTTAGTCAGACCGTCCATGCTTATAAACCCTATTGGCTTCATTGGACGCCAGGCTTGAGATGTCCTTTCATCTCAATGTCGGGTAAAAGTCCCACAAAATAGGAAGCAACGTCTCCAAAATGACCTATACAGTGTTGACGGGGACGTTAAACCACAAATCAAACAAAAAAACAAAACCAAGCAAAGTTTAGAGCCCCAGTGTATATGTTTCTGAGCGAGAAATTGGAAAAATAATGTGTACCTCTGCAAACCCAATTTTTCCTTTTATTGATGGGGAAAACAGGTATCTTTACATGTAACCCATTTTGTACCGAAACCCCGAATAGAGTATTGGCAAACAGTGCAGGCCCAGATCAGACGCCACAGTACGCCCTACATCATAGTGTAGATTATATTTTCTTGTCCTTTGGGATCATTGATTCCATTGTGGAATTTTGAAAATATCTGAGGGTCACCGATGAGGCCTAATTGGCCAAAACTAGCTAGTCTGGCCCAGAAAACATATACACTCCATATTTTTCAGTTCTGTGGTGTATTCCTTGCTTTCAAAGGATAATCCTTTTATAGAACATATTCACAGTGTTTGCAAAACGTTCAGCCATTTTCCACATAGATTTTGAAGAAACAACAACCCGACACCTCGCCTTGTAAACCAGGGATCGCAGGATTGATCCCAGTCTTCTCCAAACTTTCGGATGAGTCTTTAAACCGAGGTCCCGTCTCCGTATCACCTTAGCTGTTGGTGAGACGTACAACTCAAACACTCACTCACTCAACCGGACACCACTAAATTTGTGCTACATGTATATATTACTTGAAAAATTCCATTCAGTAGAAAGTTGTTAACAGGATAGGGCTCATATAATACTATTACAAACCCTGACTTACACGAAGGAAAGTAATATTGGAAGTATAGCTACTATTCTTTTTTTCTTTTCTTTTTTTGTTTTTTAACTACATGTATTT
Organism: Lucinisca nassula; assembly: GCA_963580285.1. NCBI lineage: Eukaryota > Metazoa > Mollusca > Bivalvia > Lucinida > Lucinidae > Lucinisca > Lucinisca nassula. Next base: position 47,780,047 of record OY757027.1, read on the forward strand.
ATATACATGTATTTTCCCCTTCTCGTACAGTAAAATTCTTATATTAAGACCACCTTTGGGACTGTTCAAAAGTGGTCTTTAAGACCACTTTTGAACAGTGCCAAAGGTGGTCTCTGACGAGAAACCCCAAGGAAAGAATAACTGCAATCTACTAAATAAGCTTTTTAACACAGAATTAGACCTAATTTTAGGTGGTCTTAATAGCGGCATTTCACTGTATATGGCTTGTCTACGTACTGTGTGGTTCCCAGCTATCTTTCTGGTAGCCAACCTATAGGCTAGCTGAAAATGTTCCTGACAATTACTGTGTAAGATAAAAATTGATGGTCTTTTCTACTATATTTTTAAGCCTTCATCACGCAAACAAGTCCGTGAAATAAACACCCCCTTACACCTCACTTTATAAAGAGAAAACTGGGGTTTACGGCGGTATACATTATTTTCCTTATATCTGCCCTAGACAAAGGTTGTGGGTACTCGTTAGAACCGCCTCAATGAGACGGTTCTAACGAGTACCCACAACCTATGTTTTGAGTATAAATAAGAATAAAATCACAAATTTTCTTCAGATATTTGACCGTTTTAGAGATGTAAAAAAATCACGGGTGTGTTATCGTAATGTTGAGCAAGGATAAATAAATATAGGTGAAAATTAGTGTGGAATTCCTGTAGGCGTTTTTTAAAAACATAACACATTTGAAGCAGCTCATTGTGTGATTTACTTTTGGGGTCGATCTCAATCGATCGACCCTAATTCACTTAATGGCAAAATCCGAATTCATGCTGTTGTCCACGTGGCCGTCACTGATTTGGGAAAACCAATATTACGGTTATTAATAGAAAAAAAATATCGCTATTTCTATCGATGTTACATGCATATCAGAGCTATTTATAGAGTCTGGACAGGAATCCTGTGCTGGATTTGGCAAACACCGAATACCCAGGTCAGACCTCGCGGAATGTGGAGTCTGATCAGCCGGTTGCACAGGGACTACACTGTTTGTTTAAATAGTAGCATTTAAGGGTTAAATGAAACAGTATAAGAATGTCAGGTTGCTCACGTAATGAAAGGAAAACAATAACAATATCTTAATCTAGGCCACGCTATCACATGACGACTTTCGGAACATTCCATTCATAATACTGTTAGATAGAGGCGATTGTACGTAAACTAAACAAAACCTTTTTGCACTTCTGCTAAAACTTAAATTTGTCTAAGAGAAAAAAAGCAGCCCGGACTTTAAAGGTGGTATTGTTATTAATTAGTCATAAAGCGTAGGCCCACATAGGATAGACAGTACATTCCTTCTGATCAAGGTTGGCACTGTTCGCCATATATATACAGGCCGTACGCAGACTGAAAAAGGTGTGGGGGGTTTGAGGGGTGCGAATTTCAGGTATTTTGCAGAGGGTGAAATACCGCCTGAGTTTGGGAATTTTCCGCCTAAAAAAGGGGTGGTGGTGCGTTCCACCCCTCCACACCCTATGTGCGGGCCTGCATCAACAGGTAGAACTGACTGTTTTTTTTAACATATCGCTGAAGGGGCTCTGTTTCTGATCACTGTTATTTATGAACTGGGATGCAGTGGTGGGACGGAGCAAGGAGAAGCGAGAGAGAGAGTTAAAACTATGACAAACATTGTAGGTTCTGATCAGAAGCCATCGATGGATCTACACTGTTTGCAGCTTGATAAAATGCTATACATGTAATAACTTTTCAAACACAGATTGTGTTGCAAATGAGGTTTAGCATTGTCAATGAAAATATTGTAAATTCAGAAAGATGAATCTATTGTGCTTCGTGTATTCAGAAAGGAAATAATTAAACACATTAGCAAGTGTCAAGTAAATAATTTGGGAAACTTTGACGAAATTGCTACCACAATTTTTTTTCAGACAAACATTGTACTGAATACTTTTCATATAATGAAGGGTTTTAACAAGTGCCGTCGACCCTGAACAAAATTTAGTTTATAGCGTCGATAGTGGCCTCCCTAAGACGCTAGAGCCCTGCGTAAAAAAAGTAAATTCTGGTCTGTGTTCTTGGGCATTGGCAAAAAAGTGTATATCTAATCAGACGCAACATAACTGTCTGATCAGGGCTACTATGCTTGTTTAAAATACTGGAATTTAAAGGTTAAACGAACAGTTCGATTCTCAGTTCAGGACTATTTTCCCAGCCTACACCTAGAGACAATCGATCCACCTGTACTCTCAGTACTTTGATTTCAATTGCGAGAGCGGAGTCAGACCAACATGGTAAGAGGCATAAGCTTTTGCATGGAGCTACTTTCCACTCTTTTCTCCATGTATGCGAGCAGCAAAGGTTCTTTGAGACTGCGCGCATGCGTAGGCTTCCTTGAGCTTTTGAAGGTAACCTATGCGATAATGATGCTTTCTCATATTACGAAAGCGCACCTATACAAATACATTGTAAATTTTAACGCCGAAAAAAGAAACACGAAAATTTTCAGATGAAAAAATAAATGTGATATTTTTCTTACTTCTGCTAAAAATATAGATTGTGGGTACTCGTTAAAACCGCCTCGTTCAGGCGGTTCTAACGAGTACCCAAAATCTATATTTTAGAGCAGAAATAAGAAAACTAATGTATACCCCTGTAAACCCCAGTTTTACTATATAAAAGTTGGGTCCACGTGCCTTTCACTGATTGGCAGGAAATCCAGGTCGGTTATTTATAGTAACTTATCGATGTGAGGTCAGAGTTTGCGTAAGAGGGTTATCTATAAAATTTTGACTACAACCATGTGTTTGGTTTGACAGAAAGTGATTGTTTTCATCAAGTATGGATTGTGAGTGCTCGTCAGAACCGCCTCATTGATATGGTTTCTGTACCCACAAACGCGTCCCTCGCCTATTGGGGCTTGAAGAAATGGATGTGCTGCATGATCACGAGTACTGTTATCCAGCATAAAGGATCTAAGCCTTTCCAGGCAAAGCGGTGGGAGTCGGACCGTCCATGCTTATAAACCCACTTGGTTTCATTTGGCGACAGGGCTTGAGCTGTCATTTCATCTCATTGTCTGGTAAAAGTCCCACAAAACTGGAAGCAACGTCTCTAAAATGACCTATACAGTGTTGACGGGGACGTTAAACCTCAAAGCAAACGTCAAACAAATGTACCCACAAACTACGTTATGGAATACAAATGAGAAACGTATACATTGTTTACATTTGCTTGCAAAACCCAATTTTCCCTGGATATAGTCTTATTTTCCAGGGTATTCGTTTCACTCCTGAGCGTGCAATTAAAGAAAAAAATATCGGGCCCCACATTTCTTCGTATAAATTAGAGTTTACAAGAGCGAATAGATTTGATAACTTACCACTAAAATACCAGTCAAGCACCATTGTAGCATTCTTAGCCGGCCAGTATGCACATGAGCGCCAGAGATTACAAGGAACCCCACGGACACTTGTTACGTTTATCCACTGCGCAGAGATATTTTTAGAAAATCTCAGGGCATTCCCTGCTGAGAATAGTTGGGATTGGTCTTTGCCCGGTACCTGGTAACCGAACAATGTCAGGGCACTAGAATTCGCCAAATCAGACACTGTACAGTGCTCTGAAACGATAAACATATGAACGTAAGTGTATTCTAACAGAGGTCACTGGTCGCCTATATAGCCAACAGACAAATCTAGTGATATAATGAGTGAAAAATCACTGGCGGAAGAGCGAGACGCGAAGAGCGGCCTTTTTATCCAGCTCGTTATTAATTGAGCCCCGCCTGTAGCGAATTTGTGTCTTCGAGCATTCCGTCATGACAAATTTTAACTGCGCATGCCCAGCCATTCAGAGGGGTCAGGGATATGGCTTTCTGTCTGAAGGTTCCTCTTGATTCACTGCTTTTTGTGAGCGAGCAGCGAAGGTTCTGGCGAGACTGCGCGGATGCGCAGGCTCGCCTGAACCTTTGCTGCTCGCATAGGCGATAAAATCGCTTGACGGGGCCCAATTGTAAACTTGACGTTAGATGGCGTAACGTCAATTTCTTGTATCAGTTTTGTTAAGATTTTTACTCGAGTTAAACGGCCCAGTCAACACTATTTAGGTCATTTTGAGCCGGTCAGTTTACCTACCCACACTTTTCCTGGGCAGACTCATTCGTAAACGATTTACTAGTACAGTGCACATTCATTCGCCAGAAACTAACAACTGCCCTTCTTGAATCAGCGGAAGGGAGAGAATGACCCTAAAAAGATTTCCGGCCTCGGTAGCTCAGATGCACGTCTAACTGGTGATCAGGAGGACGCGGGTTCGATACCTGCCGGGTCGGCAACATTCTTTATGTTATGAAACAACGTAAACGCATGTGATACAGTCAGTCATATTGGCGGGATTCCTTTTGACAATGGCCAAAGATAGGGAGAATCAGTTGACTTTTAGTGTGTTAGAATCGAAACAGATCAGCTCTAGTTCTGTGGTTTATTAATTGATATATTTCTGTTTGTCGGTCAGTTGCAAGAAAAAAAATCATCCGCGCTCTGTGCTCGTGATATGATCTTCTTTGCAACTGACCTGAAACAGTAATATATCACTCAATAAATCACTGCTAGAGCGGATCTATTTCGTTACTGGCGTGTCACGTCAAGACGCCATCCGTCACATCTCTTGGTTTTCCTTTAAACTTTTTCAGCGATAAAATCAGATTTAAAGTCGTTATATGATAAACAGAATCTCACACTGTTGTTCATTTAATATGAAATTTATGAAACTCGCCGAAGGCTCGTTTCATAAATTCCATATGAAATGACCACACGTGTAAGATCCTCTATA